>OU911044.1:3294755-4494755 GCA_918358695.1 Melinaea menophilus ssp. n. AW-2005
ATATCTCCTACAGGTTTAAAACTTGTCGAAATGCAAAGTTGTAATCCGTTGTGATAGGATTTCCGTAAAATCCGTTCTTAGTGTACGTCTACGTCACAGAAGAAGTAACTATGTAAAATTTTAAATTAATCGGACAGATAGTTACGGAGATTTCGTGATGAGTCAGTGAGTGGTAAATCGCTTATATATATATATATATATATATATATATATATATATATATATATAAAGCATGAGGACCCTCGGGAGGCCTCGAGTGACCTTCAAAAACATAGTATCTATGATACTGGAGGAAGGTCACGTAAAGCATGAGGTCCCCCCGGAGGGCATGTATGAAGAGGTTGATGTCTGTGGCCGAGGCGAAAGAGGTATGCAGAGACCGTAGCGTTTGGCGCTTCGTCGTCTCTGGCTACTCTTCAAGGGATATGGCGTGAAGATAAATAAATAAATATAAATATATAAGAAATATATTGTGTTTTAGAATTAAAAAATATTCAAATAAACCTTACATTTTACCTAATAATCTGACCGATTGTTACAAATGTTATATAATAATGAGGATAAAACCTTTGGTGTCTATAAAACAAAAATATACAAAAATAATTAAGGAATTTTCCGTATATCTTAACATTAGTATTAACATAACTAGGGGCGAGAACAGACTCAATTTCGACTCGCTGCGCTCGCGAAATCTCGGGTGCCGTTTGCATATTGAGCGAAGCAAGCCCGGTGTATTGAATCATCGTTTTCCATTGACTTTTATGGGATATCAGTTTTTTGACATAATATTACAAAAAAAAATAAAAAAAAAATTTTGAGGACATTTTTTAAAAAATGTTTTTTAAACCATCACCTAATGTGTGTCTTTTTGATTGCAAAGTTTCATAATTTTCCGTTTAGTAGTATTAGAGCGAATTCGTTACAAAGAATGTAAAAAGTCTCCAGTAAAACGCTCCGTTTCACTACGTTCGCTTCGCTCAATAATAGCTTCAAAATTTCTGTTTTAAACACATAAGGTATATGTTAAAAAAATTAACATTTCTATAAATTTATTATTTTTTCAAATATATTAAAAATGGGCGTTTTAAAGTAAAATTTTTATACCGCTATTCAAACTCGTAAACTAAAATAAACATTAATAAAATTAACATAACTGGACAGACACGTCTACTAACTATATATATATATAGTTAGTAAAAGAAAGTATGTAAGTATGTATGTAATCGATTTTCTCAAACAAAATATGAAAACGGCACCCGAGCTTTCCCGAGCGCAGCGAGTCGAAATTGAGGGTTTGTTGGCGCCTCTAGTATTCCTTGGATAGTACTAGGCTAACATAAGTAGATTGGATATATTAGCTTATTGGCTGTCAATTAATCAATTGATAGGAAGTATGGCTGACATTGTTCGAAAAATACTGTGAAAATGTTATTGATGAGGCGATCTAGACCAAAGTCAACATTTATTTATTAAAACGAGTTGTATTTATTTATTAAAATGAGTTATTTTTTTTTTTTTTATAAAAAGAATTTTTATTCATTTATTGCGAGTTATTATTTATTTATTAAAACGAGTTATATAAATTTATTAAAAGGAGTTATTATTCATTAAAACGAGTTATATTTATTTATTAAAACGAGTTATATTTATTTATTAAAACGAGTTATTTATTTTTTTTATACAAAAAAATAATTATTCATTTATTGCGAGTTATTATTTATTTATTAAAACGAGTTATATAAATTTATTAAAACGAGTTATTATTCATTTATTGAGAGTTATTATTTATTTAATAAAACGAATTATTATTTATTTATTAAAACGTATATAGTATTTTTGTTATAAATAGTATTTGTATTAAATTGAATTGTGACAAACACACACAAGAAAAAATATGTTCTATTGTTAAAACAAAATAAAACAATAAATAATTAACCAGCTGTTTGATAAAATATTAAAAGGTTAATGACCCCAAACGTCGAATATTAATTATCAATATTTATCTAATCTATTAAAATTTATAGAATATATATATATTTAAATTATAGAGAGTGACCATTTGTCTGTTTGTTATGTATAAACTCGAAAACTTTCTACTAAAAATTCTATAACCAATAGAAATGTACGTTATATCCAAGTGACGCAGGCTGTGTATGTACTACGGGTAAAGCCGGGGCGAGTCGCTAGTATGTAAAATGTTATTATACCAAAGACAGATAGGTGTAGAAATAGTTGCTATGATTAAGTGATTTCATTATTAAATATATATATACATATATTTATATTTATTTATTTATTTATCTTCACGCCATATCCCCTGCGGGGTAGCCAGAGACACAGCGCCAAACGCTACGGTCCCTGCATACCTCTTTCGCCTCGGCCACAGACATCAACCTCTTCATACATGCCCTCCGGGGGTCCTCATGCTTTTTACGTGACCTTCCTCCAGTATCATAGATACAGTGTTTTCGAAGGTCACTCGAGGCCTCCCCCTGTCTCTCTTACCGCTCACTTTTCCTATATAAATCTTTTTTACCATTCTTTCATCACTCATTCGTTCGACGTGCCCAAACCACCTGAGCACGTTCTTCTTCATTCTCACCGTGACATCTTCGCTAGTACCTGCCATTCTGTGGATCTCTATTGCGGATTCTATCAGCTAAACTGACTACATATATTCTGCGAAGAGATCGCATCTCCACAGCAATCATCTTTCTTACATTCTTCTTCTGTGTTACCCACGTTCATTATTTTTTTATATATTTATGTGTATATATATATATATGTATATATGTGTCTCTCAGTTATTAAGACTATATTTATACAATAATAATCATTCTTGGACCACAATATATGTTACATACATACATACACATATATATATATATATATATTGTAAATTGATACTAAAGGTCATATCATATTACATATCACCTGTTATCTACAAACAATTCTTATAACATAACTTCCTATATTAATATAATAATACATATAAATAAAATTTGAGTGTCCGTTTGTATAAACTAACTTTTTCACTAAACGCATATATATACTAGGATCCGTCAACCGTGCGTCTGGTGTTGAGCTGAGCCCCTCTCCTTTCTTTTTTTCTTGATAACTTTTGAATGGCTAAACATTATATCAATATGTTTTCGCTATAACATCCGCGTTCAACTCAAACATACATAAGAACATTTTTAGCTAATTATCTCGTCGCATTCTGGAGACAACTAAACACAAAAAAAGATCTCCCAAACGGTTACGACCTTAGCTTACGCTCAGCTCAACTAATATAAAGAAAAAATATTGTCTATCTGTCTAACGGGACTTTTATTGACGTATAGCTGAAGTTTTGAGGAGTAACTTAAGCTTCTGTTAAAAACAAATTCCGAACAAAGTCGCAGGCACAATTTGTATTAAATAGAAATTGATTAAAATATAGTTACTAAAATGACAAGAATAAAAATTCTCATTACAAAACGTATGAATGTTTTGCAAAAAAGCCTTATCTATATCTATAGTTTACATAGAATTGCTTCGCGACGGATGGCGAAAGTGAAGAGGGAGGGGGGGTAAACTTTGCAGTTTTTTAGCTGTAACTTTAAATCCTTTCTTATTGCACCTATTCGATATGTCAGGAGTCCTGTGTCCAAATTTCATCTTTCTAGGTATTACGGTTTGGGCTGTAGAGCGATGAATGAGTCAGTGAGTCAGTCAGTGAGTGTCTTTGTGTTTTATATATTAAGATATTAATATCAATATAATATCAAGAAATAAAAAAAATATTATTTTAATTGATTTAAAATAATTTAACAACAGAAATAAGAAAAGAAGAAGAAAAGAGAAGAAGAAGAAAAGAGTGCTGGGTATGGTAGTGGAGGGATGGACAGGTAGAGGACGGCCGAAGAGAAGATGGATGGATTGCGTGAAAAATGATATGGAGAAGGGAGTGTGTACAGAGATGAGTAACAGGAGAGTGTGGAAGGTAAGAACATACTGCGTCGATCCCAAAAGTGGGATAAGGGCAGGAAGATGATAAATAAAAAAATTAAATTAACACTAAACCTACCGACAATTCTTGTATACCTGTTCCTACCGCGGTCAAATTGACCGGTAATTAAAAGTTATTTTATTATATAACGCAGGTAATAATGGAAATAACTAAAAGTAAAGAGTGAAGACAATATTATATGCATATTATAAGAATTGTCATGTAGTTTGATAACGATATTATAACGTTTAAAAATGTGTAAGTTTTACAAAAGTTTAAGAACGGTCAATTTGACCGGTACTTGGTAGGTTTAGTGTTAACTATACTACTTACATACTAGTGGACCACCCCGGCTTTGCCCGTGGTACATACACAGCCTATATCACTTGTATATAATGTATGATTCTATTATATCTACACCTATCAGCCTTTGCTATAACATTTTACATACTGGTGACACGTCCATACTTTGCTCATTATACATACACAACCTATGTCACTTTAAAGTTAATTGAAAGTTTTCGAGTTTATAAATAACAAATATACAAATAGTTACTCTCAATAATAATATATATATATATATATATATAATAGTTAAACAATGATAAGGTCACGGCTTGTACATACATTAGCTCCTATCTCAATACTTGGAAAATTGTAGAATTTGTTTATTAAACAATTACTGCCGTTACCAACATTAATGATTAGTGATGTTCGGTTTATGAAATGAAGTATTATTAACAAAAACTAATCAAAACTATGTAAAAATTATTGAATATTATAGACTGCAAATAGCAATTTTGACAGTGCAATCAAATATATTAATATAAAGTTCAGTTGTGTGTAAAAATAATTGGATATTATAAATTGCAAATTTAAATTTTGACAGTGATGTCAAAAATACTCATATAGAGTTTGATTCTATGTAAAAATTATTTTATATTATAGACTGCAAATTTAAATTTTGACAGTGACGTCAAATATACTAATACACAATTTGATCCCATGTTAAAAATTACTGGATATTATAGACTGCAAATTTAACCTTTGACAATGACGTCAAATATACTAATATAGTTTGATCCCATGTTAAAAATTACTTTATATTACAGAACAGCAAAATGGCAAATCTGTCAAATTTTTGACTGTAATAATACATATAGAAACATGCTATTAGAAAACATATATATATATATTTTAACTGACTTATAGCAGTAGTATTACAAAGATTAAGGAGTTAGGCTAGTTTAAGCCTTCTTACATGTTATATCTATTGTATATTATCCCTAATTAACACTACACCTACCGACAATTCTTGTATACCTGTTCCTACCGCATGTTATCAAATTGACGGGTAATTAAAAGTTATTTTATTATATAACGCTGGTAATAATGGAAATAACTAAAAGTAAAGAGTGAAGACAATATTATATGCATATTCTAAGAATTGTCATGTAGTTTGATAACGATATTATAACGTTTGAAAATGTGTAAGTTTTACAAATGTTTAAGAACGGTCAATTTGACCCGTACTTGGTAGGTTTAGTGTTAAGACTCATACTATTTATATATTAATTAAATAATATATATAATATTACTCACTTGACTGATAGAGAAAAGTCACCGGGGCTGGATTCACTGATTCTTATAAGAAAACCACCTTCAGGTTTATTACCTAACAATTTCTCAGCATCCGCCCTCGTGATTCTACCGTAGTACCAGCTAAAATAAATAAAAATAATTATTTTTAATTTATAACAACATATATAGACTCCTTCCTTGATATACTCCTTTTATGATAAAAATAAATTGAAAATTATTGTTAATTTATTTAATATTTTAATAATTTTATAGTCACACTATATTTGGCAAAAGATATAAATGTTTAGATAAATATTTTGACTAAAAATAGCAGAACAATAGCTATATATATATATAAATATATATGAGTAAGTTTTATTTGACTAAGTTATTATAGTAAATCAATTTATATATTATGTTAAGTTAATATATCGTTTTGTTTATTAAAAATTAGATTTATTTGATTACAGATTAATTTACGTGTTTAATATAAATTTACAACTTTTTTTTCTAACTTAAAACTATTGTTTTTGAGTTATAAGAATTTTGTTGGAGAAATTGTGTAATACTTTTTAATGAAATTCATTAAAAAGTTTATATTTCCATAAATATTTATGAGATTATATTTAAATTTTAGTGAAAAGTTATTTTAAAGTTTTGTTATTATTAATTATTATAATTTTTAAGATAATGGGAGAGAAAAGTATTTTTTAATTGTAAATATAAAGTAACTCACCTATGACTTTTCATTTGAATGTAGTTACTTGGTATTAAACCTTCTTTGCCGTCTAATTCGGCTCTATACCAATTCATATCATCCTCCATGTTCAATATCTGAAAAACACAATTTATAGACGGAATCTGCCACTAACATTTTTTTAAATACTTTTCTAGCGAAAATCGAAGTTTTAACTTACTTTGAGAACTTGATTCTTCTTAAAACTGAGTTCGTCATCCGCAGTTGCAGTAAAATCATGTTTTGCTATAGCCTCCATGTTCAAATTAGGCACTTCACAGTAATGTCACTGATTACCGAAATAACTCAAGTATACAATACTATACAAGCACGATAGGTCAAGACAATAAAGTAATCATAATGCATGTATTGGACAACAGCTAAATTGTAAATTAATAGTTTCACGTAAAAATTATATGAATTATATTCTATATCAGGCTACACATCACTCATACATATTTCAATGCACAACTTTTAATGTTGCCATTCACAACCTTTTAGTTATCTAAGTACTTTATGAATATAAAATATAACTTTGTATTTTTTTATAATGACAATACTAGTAAATTAGATTGGTTTTAATTATTTAAAATATATATAATTTTGCAATATCCATATTGAAATAGGTTATAAGAATTAAATTTATTTTATTTATATTATATATTTTTATTATAGAGGATTTCAGATCAGACATTTCTTAAAAAAAAGGGAACATTTACCTTATACAGATGTCAAAATTGACAGACTCTTTTTAGTCGAATTGTCTCCCAGTGGCATTATACGCGTGAGTATTTAGATTTTAAATCGTGATTAATTTATAAAATCTTATGTTAAATTTCATTTAAATCATCTGCAATTAAGTGACTGTATTGTAATTTAATAAAAATGTAATATATTTTTCTGCAAATGTGTGTTGATATTTATAAACATGAACCATGACAGTCTTAACCTATAACCGGTATAATTTTATATTTTAGGTTTAGCCGTAACTCTATTAAACGCAACGATGTCGGGAGGATTAGACATTTTAACCCTCAACGAGGAGGATGTAACCAAAATGTTGGCGGCGACAACCCATCTTGGGTCCGAGAATGTCCACTTCCAGGTAAGCAAAACTATCTGATTATTCCTTAAAATTGCATATATTGAAAATGATGAGAAGAGAATCCGTTCCATATAAACTCTGATAATATTGATGAGCAATTCTCCCAACTGACAAATTAATATCTTAAACATATTTTGATTTTTATATCGAAATATATATATATATATATATAAAATTTGTTTTCAGATGGAAACATATGTGTACAAGCGTCGTGCTGACGGTACCCACGTGATCAACCTCCGTCGTACTTGGGAGAAGTTGGTATTGGCGGCTAGAGCCATCGTAGCCATTGAGAACCCGGCTGATATCTTCGTGATCTCATCACGACCATTCGGTCAGCGTGCCGTGCTTAAGTTCGCAGCTCACACTGGAGCCACACCTATCGCTGGACGATTCACACCTGGTGCCTTCACTAATCAGGTAACTTAAACAATCCGTTATCAATACCTGTGATCACTTATACCATATTTATCAAAAGCCCTTCTATAAAGAACTTAACATTAAGGCTACAAGGGTTTCAAACTAGTCCTACTTGGAGAATAACCCACAACAAACTCGGCCGGGACAAATTACATAGTAGTTTATAGTATTTATGATGACAAATCTAACTAAGGAACCACTGACTGCATTGCAGGAATGATTACACACTTATCTGAATCAATTACATATTTCATCATTATATATTATTTAATATAATATTCTAACATTTTAAATATTAATTCAAGATCCAAGCTGCTTTCCGTGAGCCACGTCTCCTGATTGTCCTGGACCCAGCTCAGGACCATCAACCGATTACCGAAGCTTCATATGTCAACATTCCAGTCATTGCATTCTGTAATACAGACTCACCGCTCAGATTTGTTGACATCGCCATCCCTTGCAACACCAAGGTACGTGTTAGACGTCAATTTGATGTTATATTGTGTTATTTTGCAATAGACAATAATTGTTTTATTGTTTTCCTTTATTATTAGTAAAGAGTTTGACGTAAAAGATTAATCTGAACTATGTAAAATATATATTACTAAAATTAATATTTTTCTTTTTAAAACTAATAATATACCAACTTATCTTCACGCCATATCCCTTGCGGGGTAGCCAGAGACGACGGAGCGCCAAACGCTACGGTCCCTGCATACCTCTTTCACCTCGACCACAGACATCAACCTCTTCATACATGCCCTCCACGGGTTCCTCATGCTTTTTACTTGACCTCCCTTCAGTATCATAGATACTGTGTTTACGAAGGTCACTCGAGGCCTCCCCCTATCCCTCTTACCGCTCACTTTTCCTATATAAGTCTTTTTTACCATTCTTTCATCCCTCATTCAGTCGACGTGACCAAACCACCTGAGCACATTCTTCTTCATTCTTACCGTGACATCTTCGCTAGTACCTGCCATTCTGTGGATCTCTTCATTTTCTAATTATTCATAATAATTATAATAATTCATATTCAGTGTGTATGTCATTGATTGCTACGGAGCTCCCCCCTATAACACGTTAGATTCGTTCCGCGTTATAGGAAAACGCGTTGTAGGAGTATTCTTGCGCTCATGTGACCTTATAACGCGTTATGTAAAAATGTTGAAGGGGTTTTAAATGCAATATTAATAAAGAAATTCATTAAATTTAATTAGTACTTAGTTTTATTTAATTTTTTTACAAATTTCATAGTATATAAATAAAACGGGAAAAGCCCGCGTTATACGCGGGAAAACACGTTGTACGAGGTACTCAAATCGCGTTATAAGGGTACTGTGTTATAGGAGGATTACTGTAGATACATGTTAATTCTGCATTTTATTTTTTGTATGATATATTAATTATGTGTTATATTTCAGTCCTCTCACTCCATTGGTCTGATGTGGTGGCTGTTGGCTCGTGAGGTACTCCGTCTGAGGGGTGTCTTGGCACGTGATCAGAAATGGGATGTGGTTGTAGATCTCTTCTTCTACAGAGACCCAGAAGAGAGTGAGAAGGAGGAGCAACAGGCAAAGGAACAGGTAATTGACGTTTATTATAGATTTATATTAGCAGGTTATCTTAATGTAATAACTAGGGGCGAAAACAGACCCTCAATTTAGACTCGCTGCGCTCGCTAAATCTCGGGTGCCGTTTGCATATTGAGCGAAGCGAGCCCAGTGTAATGACTCATCGTTTCTCATTGACTTCAATGTGATATCAGATCTTTGACGATTATTCCTCAACGACGTGACATTTTTCAATTTTTTTTTAAAACCATCACCTAATGTGTATCTTTTTGATCGCAAAATTTCATAATTTTCTGTCAAGTAGTTTTCGAGCATATTCGTGACAAAGAATGTGAAAGTCTCCAGTAGGACGCTCCGCTCGCTTCGCTCAATTAACTAAAGTTACCAGTCTTTGCTTGGATTATTGAATTTGAATCCTAAAAAAGAAAATTACATATTATCTAAATAAGATATTATCAACTTTATCACCTGTCTCTGCTTGGAATATTGCATTGATTAATATGTATCTCTTGCATCACAAGGCGGTGGTAGCGGCCAAGGCGGAGGAACCAGCTCTACCAGTGGAGTACGTTGAGCCTGCTGAGGCTGCCCCGGTGTGGGCCGAGGACACTGCCGGAGCCCCGGCGGCTGCGCCATTCTCTACCACTCCACCCAAGGAGGACTGGGCCGCTCAGGTAACACCTACTTATATATTTATGACAAGAGAATAGGGAATATTTTGGAGTTAGTGATTAAGACCATCAAAATGTCCATTCCAGGTCCAAGAGGAGTGGCCAAGCGCGCCAGCGGCGCCCACCGCCCCCGGCGCTGCCCCCTCCTGGGGTGGCTCCACCCAGGGATGGAACCCGGCTTAAGTTACACAATATATGTTGTAACTTAGTTTTTGTTTTTATTACTTATTTAATGTTTATTTAACCCTCTAAAGGCGACTTTTTAACACTTTGAGAGTACTTCATTTCAGAAAAGACCTGGAGTGTGAAGGGTTGATTAACTTTTATTCCCTTACCGTTTTCATTAAATTGTTTATATTAGTTATACCTGCGACTTTGTTCGGAATGTTTATTAAATGAAGCAGCCGAAGTTACTTATAACATTATCTGCCAGTGAAAGTCCTATTAAAAACGATCCAGCCGTTTCAGAGATTAGAAAAAACAAGCAGACAAATTTTATCTATAGATTAATTCATTTTAAAATCAATATAAAATGTATCCATACAATTTATTAAATCACAAAATAATCGAATACTATTTAGTTTACACAAATGTTAATCAAATCATATTACGAGAGAGATTATTATTTTGCTCTCTATATTTAGTTAGTGTTGAGTTAGTTTACTGTACAAGTGCACTCTGTACACACAAGTGTATCTAGTGTTACCGTGGTTGGACAACACTCTGAGCACCAGCCGCTGCAGCGGAACACTCTTAGTGCACAACGCAAAGTACTGCTTTGGGGGTTTGTCATGAACGTACTCCGCGTCCACTGACTTTACCCATGTACCGTTGTCGAGAATACCCTGGAAAGAGAGGGGAGAATGGAATTTAGGCTAAAATATAATATTTTATGATAAAAATACTATCTATACTTGACATTTACCTAAAAATTAATGTTTCAAAAACTACATATTTGGTCAATTTAAGGTAAACTATTTCGAAGAATCTGATCACGAAAGCCTGTTGCAATAAAACTGAGATAGAGAGAGAGATAGAAATGAGATGTGCTCGTCTCTTGTCAGAGGTGATGTACACCAAACGCAGTTAGCCGAGGCTGGTGGTGTACTCACGTGCAGAGTGAAGTGCTTGGGCGCACTGCGGGCGGTGTCTGGGCGCACGTGCTCCAAGCTCACTCTCTCCACTAGATATCTCCTTGGTAATTGTATGATCATTTCACCGTAAGACCCTCTATATCATATTATTATTTTTTATTTGTACTCTATACTTTATGGGAAGTAACTTAAATTTATTTAGTCCACGCAGGCGGAGCCGCGAGCAAAAGCTAGTTGAAACGTTTTACCAAAATATAGATTGATCTGTACTCATTAGTAAGTATATTCTTTTGAAGCTAAAAATATTTTTAAGAACAGGCTTAACTCTACTTGGATGGACATATGTTATCTTCAGACTAAATAAGTTAAAATTAGCACTTTATAGATGATACAAATTTGCCGCCAACGAAAACTGTCATTTTTATTTTGTTGTTTTCAAATTATTGTTTAGGGGAAAGGCAAAGGTCTTTAGGTCATTCAGCCTCTGCATATTTACGTATTGTAAAATAATTTTATATAAATAATATAAAATAATTTTATTTGAGTTTTTTCTCAATTTTTGTAAGTCAAGAGTGCCATGTCATTTATGAACTTTTTGTATTTTTATAGGTAAGGCAAAATGCCATTTCTTATGCTTTATTTGTCGTCCTTTTATTATTTCGATTTAAAATGACAATAACCGTTAGTAGCATATATAAAAAAAAGTTTTTGTGTGTCCTCTTTGGTACATATTTAAGTTTCGACAAATATCGTTTGAGCAAAATTAAAAAAAAATGTTAGTTTCGACAGTTGGCGTTGGCGGTAAATTGTTTTTTTTAAAAAAAAAAAATTATACACAATAAATAGATCCTCTTTGGTATAAATGTATGTTTAGAGTTTTCTTTGGCGGCAAAGTATTAAAAAAAAAAACAAAAAGTTAGTATATACAAATACTAAATCCTCCTTGGTAGTTGTATAAAGTCACCTAAAAGGCCAGCAGTCGGCCGGCGCGGGCGGTCTCACGGACAGCACGGTGTCGGGCGGAGGCGACGCGCGCCACAGACGCACCGCCCCCCAGAGGGCGACGCTCCCCCCCCACTCTGTGGTCGCGCTACCCTGTACCACCTTACCTCCTGATATGTACTGCAGTGCTGGCTCTGTAATATCCTTATCTTATACCAACCCAAGTGTATTCGTAATGTTGTTGTAGTCAATGTAATTTTAGTATTAAAATAAAGTAATTTCTACCTTTAATTATATTTTGTGAAAACATCGTTTTACGAACTCTCAGTGCGTTTCTGAAAGGATTGAAATTTTGACTTGAAATTTCATAGTATTAGTAACCAGAGAGAGAAAGATATAGAAAGAGAGAGATAGTAAAGTTAGTATAGTAGACAAACTAAAATAAATGATGAATAAATATATACCAGCGCCACGTCCTGTCTTTGCATGTAATTTACTAATTAAGACAAAAATTTGAGTTTTTTAATATGCTGTCATATAAAACATTTCCTGTCAATAAAAAATAGCTTGACTTCTTTCAGTGACATGCGCCATCTTTAATTTATTATCTGCGGTCGTATGTTTGTGTGTAACGGAACTTGGAACACGATTTTGACGTTCAAGATGGCGGAGTAATTTGAAACTTTACATACTTGAGGATTAATGACAATGCAATATCACAAAAAAAATGTATTTCTTTGCAATTGTTTTCGTACATTTAGTTTATTGTTATATAATATTTTATTATATATAGATAGTAATGTCAAATCTTTGGACAATACCGAGTTATATATAGTATTAAAACTAATACAGTAATACCCATACAACACGGTACTCTTATAACGCGATTTCAGTCACTCGCATACACGTGTTTTCCCTCCTACAACGCGTTATATTTCTATAAAATTTATATATTTTTGTACAATTTATAATTAATTTCGCTTACCTTTGCACATTGTGTTGTAATAAAATTAAATAAAATTAAGTAAAAATTGAATTTAATTAAGTTCTTTCTTAATATTTCATTTAAACCTTAACGAGAAAAGTTAAACGTGTATTATTTGTATATAACGCGTTATACGGTCACATGAGCGCATTATACGAGAATACTCCTATAACGCGAAACGAATCTACCGTGTTATAGGGGGGATAACTGTCTATTAAGTAAATCGTTCTTTAATGAATACCTCAAAGCTCGCTCCGCTCTGTGTAACTCGAGGGTCAAAGCACTCATTCTGTTACTGCACTCCTCTACTGCGACAGACTTTTCTATAGAACCATATTACATTTTACATGTATTACAATAAAATATAATATACTATACTAGCTGCGCCCCCGACTTCACTGGAATGTTATCTTTATAATATAAAACCAGTTTTCAGTGAAAGTTCTATCAAAATCGGTCCAGCCGGTACAAACAGACAAAAAATATATTTTTGAGCGAAGCGAGCGGAGCGCTCTATGTGAGACTTTTTGCATCCCATGTCCGGGTTTGGCATTAAAACGGCTTTACCGATCTTCATGAAATTTTGCATACTTATAGCGATAGTAATTGCGATGGTTTATAAAAAAAAAGTAAAAAAAAACTCATGTCGTTGAGAATTAATCACCAAAATGGATGTAAAAAAAGTATTCTATATTTTTTGATTATTCTATATTTTTTGTCTGTCGGTTTTAGCTGAACGCTGAATTGCAGATGGGTTATTCGCTTCGCTCAATTCATCGAACTCTACCGAGATTTTGCGAGCGAAGCGAATCACAATCGAGATCTGGTTCGCGTAAGTTTAATGTTAGTACCGTATATACTTTCATATTTTAGTGTAAATCTGTTAATTTGTATACAAACGGACACTTCAATTTTATTTATATATATATATTTCTGCTATCACATACAGAAGGTTGTAAACTTACGTATTGATAAAGTCTCGGACTTCGACAGATATGTAATGAAATGTTTCTTCTGTGTGTCACAAGAGAGGAGGAACGCAACTAGAATATGAATGTCTTATTAAATAATATTATTATTAATTAAATATATTACTTGAGCGAAGCGAGCGGAGCGTTCTACTGGAGAGTTTTTCACATTCTTTGTCACGAATAGGTTTGAAAACTACTTGACAGTAAATTATGAAATTTTGCAATCAAATAGACCTACATTAGGTGATGGTTTTAAAAAATAATGTCATGTCGTTGAGGAATAATCGTCAAAAAACTGATATCCCATTGAAGTCAATGGGAAACGATGAGTCATTACACTGGGCTCACTTCGCTCAATATGCAAACGGCACCCGAGATTTCGCGAGTGCAGCGAGTCGAAATTGAGAAACTGTTGGCGCCCCTAGTTTACTACATACAATTAAGTATATTGGTGATAAGTAGTAGTTTTTGACGATTATTCCTCAACGACATGACATTTTAAAACTATCACTTAAAGTATGTTTTTTTGATTGCAAAATTTCATAATTTTCCGTCAAGTAGTATTCGAGCCTATTCGTGACAAATAATGTGAAAATCTCCAGTGGAACGCTCCGCTCGCTAGGCTCGCTTCGCTCAATAAACATGAAACCATAACTCACTTATCAAACTCAAACCAACACAAGTCGCGAGTAAGACTCGTCTGCTTCCAGAGCGCTTAATCAGGGTACGTTTGATACACTTTGCATTACTTCCATTAATATTAACATCATTAATATAATCCCAGACACTGTCTCCCGACGGACGGACGGGTTGTATATACGTGTCTCTGTTACAGTTACCTCTGCCTGTAAATGTTTGTACTGAGGTTACAAGTATTTATTTATTTATTTACCTTCATGCCATATCCCTTGCGGGGTAGCCAGAGACGACGGAGCGCCAAACGCTACGGTCCCTGCATACCTCTTTCGCCTCAACCACAGACATCAACCTCTTCATACATGCCCTCCGGGGGGTCCTCATGCTTTTTACGTGACCTTCCTCCAGTATCATGGATACAGTGTTTTCGAAGGTCACTCGAGGCCTCCCCCTGTCTCTCTTACCGCTCACTTTTCCTATATAAATCTTTTTTACCATTCTTTCATCACTCATTTGTTCGACGTGCCCAAACCTGAGCACGTTCTTCAAGAGGTTACAAGTGCAGTGATTTAGTTAATTAATGATAATTGGGGGTTGTTTATCAAGTTAACATGTTGGTACTTGATAAAGGGGGGGGGGGAAGTATTATAAACAAATTAAATGTCATTTTTGCCTGTTTTATGTTCATAAATGGGGGGGGGGGGGGGGGGGGTTTCTATATGTATATATATATAGTAAATAAATATATATTAGTAGCTTAGAACATGTTATGAAGGTGTAAACTGTTTGCAGCAGTTCTTTTAGCTAGGGGTGTGTTGTTTGGGAGGTCGTGCAGGTCCTTATAAGGAATGAGACGATACCATGATGTACCGATACTTACTCGATACACTATCGGTAGTAAGGTATCGATACTTTATTAAAGCATACTTATTGATATCAAACGTTTTTCTTTATAAAATTTACAATTAAACTAGCATGGTACCCGTGCTTCGCAACGGACTGCGAAAGTGATCAACAATTTGTTTGAATTTTCACACCACCTAGGAGGTATAAAACAGGCGCGTTATATTTTTTACAGTTTTTTAGCTGTAACTTTGGAACGATTTGGACCTTTGCAGAATCCTTTCTTATTGAACCTATTCAATATGTCAGGAGTCTTGTGTCACAATTTCAGCTTTCTAGGTATTACGGTTTGGGATGTAGAGCGATGAATGAGTCAGTGAGTGAGTGAGTGTCTTTGATTAAGATAAATTAAAAATGTAACAAATATTGTTATTCTATATTGTAATGAAAATAAATTAGGTATTCTATAAGATTGCTAACTTCATCCAACAAGTGTTGGAATGCTTTCATACATTACAATATGATCAAGTAGGTATGAGTGGAACGTAACGTACTTGTAAATACGCGAGTACCGAATACTTGGTCTCATAGTACTTGGTGTCGGTAGTACTTGTACACGTATCGTTTCATCCCAAATAACTCTCCTTGTAATAGAATGAACTACAGAATCACTTGAAGTAGTTTATATATATATGTATATATATATATATTGTCTTTTTGTATGTCTGAATGTCTGTTACTTTTATCTTTAGCTCTCTAATATGTATGTATTGTGTGGATTGAATTTATCTATTTACCATATATCAAAAGGGGGACTGATATGATAGGAGTATTCTAACAGTCCCTCTTTTGATATATAGAATATTTATTAAAACGTAATTATAACATATAATATTTTGAACCAGAAAGCTCCTACTGTGATTCTTCCATTCTACGACCCGACTTTGCTTATTTGACTTTGGTTTTTGGATTAGCTTTTTTGACTAACTAGTAACTTGATTCCTACTAGTTAGTCTGCAAAACTCCTATTTAACTTGCACAATCGGTTAAATATATAATAGTAATCTTTGATCACAAAGGTTTTAAACAACACAGTTCTGTTAAAATCGCTCCAGTCGTTTAAGAGATTAACCGTTACAAAGAAACAAATCTATAATTATTTTATTCGGTTTTGTTGCTTCGTTTTTTTTTACTTTGCCGACTAACTAGTAACCTGAATCCTGCTAGTTAGTTTGCAAAACTCCTTTATAACTTGCACAGTCGGTTAAATAATAGTAATTAATCACGAAATATATAACATTTTAAAAACCATTATTTTATGATACTTATACACAATAAATACAATTATTATGTATCAGAGATTACCAAAAGTTCAATTAGGACTTCGTTCAGTTAATTATAACTATTTTTACATTTATATTAATTGAGCTGAGCGTAAGCGTAGCTCTTAACCGTTTGGGAAACCTTTTTAGTAGTCTCCAGAATGCGATGAGATAATTAGCTAGAAATTTTCTCATGTATGTTTGAGCTGAACGTGGATGTTATAGCGAAGACAGATTGAAAAAATGTTTAGCCATTCAAAAGTTATAAAGAAAAGAAGAAAGGAGAGGGGCTCAGCTCAACACCCGCACAGCACAGGTGGCGGATCCTAGTATTAAAGTGACCGCCCGTCAGTCTGTACGCTCCAATTGCATTATGCAAGCTATTCGCTTTGTAGGTCGCGTATTAGTAACGGACGGACCCGGGTGATGATCTATGTATTTAAATTATAACTGAATTATTAATACTAGCTGTGCCCCCGACTGCGTTCGGATAATTGTTTTAAAAATAAAAGTAGTCTACGTTACTTTATAACATCTGCTATCCCATGGAAGTATAGTTAAGATCGCTCCAGACGTTTTAGAGATTAGATGGAACAGACAGACTGACAAGGTATATTTTTTTATGTTAGTATCGTATATACTTTCATGTGTTAATTAAAAGCTCTTACGAGTAATTTGGAATTACATACAGACACTTAAATGTTATTTATATGTATATATTATATAATTAATGTATGTATGTATGAACATTTGTTTCAGGATCTTATTTTTTTTTATGAAATTCAATGAAAATTATAATGTTTTTTGAGATTAAATGTTTGTTATAAAATTAATATTTAAAGAATTTTCTAGAATTCACAATTTTAATAATTTATATACAAGAAAATTCTAGTATATATTTTTTTTATTCGATAATTAATTATTCGTATTTTCGTGAATAAATTTGATTTGCACTTTTATCATACATGCTTCATGGTTTTTATTAAGAAAATCCTAAATTATACCAATATATATAAAGAAGATAAATAAAAGTGAATTAACTTCGCACAGACGGACCCATGAGCTGACACTCTTGAATAATGCAGAATACAACAAGTATGAAAACAAGTCCACTTCGAACAGCTCATCAAATATTTACTAGGTTATTTATTTAGCGGAATCGCAGTTACTGTGTCAACTGACCGGGCGTTACTCAGACATTATTATAATACATATTATTTTAACTTTACACTAATAATATATTCAATGTTGATCAATTGTAATGTCTACAAGTTAATTAATTTTATTACATACTACCTGAAGAACACCATGGCGGTATAGTATTAGAAACATCACTACTCCAAGTATCCGAGGATCTTTTAAAAGCACTTCGACTAACCATAACCATTTGTGTAATTATTTTAAATTATTATTATGTGTATTTTAATTGTAACTATTTGAAAACTAACTTTTAACAAATATCAATTTTGACATTACTTTCCCTCCATTACTGTCACTGTCGAAGGATTAACGATATACAGCTTATGTCATTACAATAATATTTAATAATATAATTATTAATAACAATATTTATATAGTAAATTAATATATATTTTTTTATCTTCATTAAAGTTTGTCTGAAAATAATTATTTATTTCATAAAAACTGACTTTAAATAAAAGAAAAATAAAACGTGCTTATAAAAAGAAATTAACGTGGAGTGCTACTGTACTTGGAGTTTATATTAAAAGAACATTTTAACGAAGTTCTACTTTCATTTTTCTTATTCCGTGCCAAGTCATTGACACCGATTTAGTTAAACTATACAGCTATAGCCATTTGTTACTGCATTAAACATGAAATTACGATTTCGTGTTGGAGTTTTTAAATGAAATGACGTTTCCAAAGCGATCAGTTTGTTTTGACATGTACGTGGTTGTTGTTTTTCTCGTGATGGCGGAAGCGTTCGCTCAAGACCAAGCTATGAATTCTCTGACAACACAACCACCGCCATTTTTCGATTTATTCACCGGCGCTTCTAATTATTATTCTGATCCGATCAGAAAGTCGTATTCTGAGTCGGGTTATTATTCATGTCCAAAACAGGATACTTTATCCTCATTTGCGAGTATTTTAGGAAGTGCAGCCAAAATAATGCTCTCCGCGGCGTTAATAGCTGTCTTGAAACTAATCGGTGGTAAACTTATGCTTTTACCGCTAACCGTGATGGTGATAACGAAAATAGGATTGAAAGCGATATTACTGTGGCCCGTGTTATCAAAATTGATGAAATATATAAAGAAAAAGAAGAAAAAGTCCAGGATGATAGCGGATTGCTCTGAGCGGTTGGCGTGCGTCGTACAAAGATCGTCTGAGAGCTGGCGCAGTAACTTAGGGACGGCGGTGACATTCTCTTTGATCAGTGACGAAGAAGACGGCTTCATAGCTAGAACTCTTTTGAGCGTTCTCGCCGGAGACAAGGTCGCTGAATGTATGTCAATGGACTGCGACTCCGGGACTCATATAAATGATGTATCATAACTAATATAACTTTTTTCACGCGACTTTACTTATCTATTTTGTATTTATACAATATAAATATCAAACATTTTTATGTTATCTGTGGTAATTTAATAATGCCGTGTATAAAATCCTCTTTACAAATTAATATTATTATTTAAATTTTTTTATTACGTATTAATAAACTGGGTCACATTTATTCTCCTTACATTGCAAACATTCAACGCAGCGTCAGGTTCAAGTATTAATTTAACAAGATGACATATTTAATAGCTCTTCAGTCACCAACATGAGAATGTGTGTGACGTTTGTGTTATTATGTGTGTTTAATGTAACCGCGGGCTTAATGTATTACCGGCCTTATGAATACAGAAGTGTGCCGAGTGATATGGAATCCAACGCATTGTCTTCATCACATTCGAATATTCAAACCAACCGCGTGAAGCCGCAGATGGTTCATACACAATCAAAACCAGTGTTAGATAAAGTTCATACATATTCCAACTCTTTTAACGATATTCGTTTATCGAAAAATGATGAGAAAAATCAAAATTTGCAAAGTGAAGATGTTGCTCGAGCATCGTTGGGTTTTACAAAGCCAGCTTTTGAGTCCTGGGCACCTTATCTTGAACAATCGTTACTTCTAAAACCAGCTAAAACCACCAAAGAAATAGACAAAATTAAACCCAAATTTGACTTATTAGAACCAGTGACAGCGAAAATGTCAAATAAAGTTACCGGTCTAATGGACCTAGTGCTGGCCCTAACTGGATCTAACTCAAATAACTTTATAATGAAGGGATTTAAGAACATTCTTATCGATGGTGTGATAAAACCAATGATGCTTGCTAAAGGAGGTTTGAAGGTTTTAATTAGCAAGTTATCGATACCTTTGATATCACTGGTGCTGATTAATATCGAGGTTCTGATCACAGTGTGGTGGTTGTGGGAGGACTGCATGGATCAGACGAAACCAGTTTTGGTAAATGAACCAGTGCATACTTTAGCTGATACAGAATTTAGAAAAACCACTTGAAGAAGAAGTTAATTAATTATAATTGTGTGAGCGTTTTATATTGTTATAATAAGAGTTTTTTATTTATTCTTCAAAGAAATTATTGTGTATAGAATTGCCTGGGCTGGTCTGATCTGGTCCGGTCCGGTCCGGTCCGGTCTGGTCTGGTCCGGTCCGGTCTGGTCTGGTCTGGTCTGGTCTTGTCTGGTCTGGTCTGGTCTGGTCTGACCTATAAATCAACATGTTTTACATGTTATTTTGTTTTTTATGAAATAAAATAAATTATAGTCTAACATTATTATTTTGTAAAGTTACGCATATTATACTCAATAATAAAATGTTTTACAATGTATGTACCATTATGAAAAAATAAAGTATATTATTTATAATAAAAGGAAGGTTTAAAATTAATAAAACAACACGTCACTCTTTCTACCGGTCAATATAAACTAACCTTTTGTATACGCAATGTATTCTATCAATATTAAAGAAACACAACAAATGTTTGACGTAAGTGAGTGTTTCACACAAAGTGTACAAAGAACTTTATTACTTACTTATATTATATGCAATTACATAATATATTGATGAAATTGTGGCGTTCTTATATGAGTTGTATATAAATATATAATTCCATGTATATTACACATCAAGTCTGTTTTCATACAGACGTATTTTATTATAACAATTGTGTTTTGGTGTTTTATTTATTACCTTCTTAATATGTACGTATTTATTTATCCTATTTGTATAAGACATTCAGTTTCTTAACACTAAACCTACCGACAATTCTTGTATACCTGTTCCTACCGCACGCGGTCAAATTGACCAGTAATTAAAAGTTATTTTATTATATAACGCAGGTAATAATGGAAATAACTAAAAGTAAAGAGTGTAGACAATATTATATGCATATTATAAGAATTGTCATGTAGTTTGATAACGATATTATAACGTTTAAGAATGTGTAAGTTTTACAAAAGTTTAAGAACTGTCAATTTGACCGGTACTTGGTAGGTTTAGTGTTAATTAATATATTATTATAAAGGCGTTTTAATTCTCAACCCATTTACACAAGTTCTGATATTACAAACCACTATTTAACTTTTTTATTTGTTTTTAACTAAAGTAAAGAATAAATTAGCAACATATGTCTTATTTGTCATAGACCTGATTTACAAAGTATATTTAATGTATAACTTAGTTCTATTAACATTACATCTTATGTAATAGACTTTATGTGAAACAGATATAACTTTCTGTGAAATAATGTCTTGAATCGATGCAGTAGTTCTAAGATTTTCTCAAACAAACTTACAAACTAAATCTTTGTACAATAATATTATTGTAAAAACATGTTCAATATGTGTGTGTTACATAGTTACCTAAATATATTTTATCATTCTGCCAAAGTCAACTACGTTATACAATATTGTGTAAATTTGTTTGAGAATAATATGATATTAAATTTTTTTATAACATTGATGAAAATTAAACCTTTTTAGTAAAGGGCACGTTAAAAACATATTTAGGTCAATTATTGACGTACCACGTTCACATGTAGGAGTACACTGACGTCGGTAACAGCAGAGCTAAGATGAGAAGAGCAGTTTATATATTTAGATGTTTTAAGAAAACAACAATTCATTCTTTAATTTGGATGATTTTTATTTTAAATTATAAAATAAACTACCTTACTAATACAACTCACAAATACAGATTGTTTCTAGACTAAGATATACCAAAAGTAAAACCTGATCCAACTTTCCTTAATCTCCTCTATATCTAATTTGATAGCAAAGATGACATGGAGATACTAACAGTCATTAACAAACTTCTTCGACTAATCCGGTCCTACTGAAGATAATCTTACTTTATTTTGAGTTATTCTGTAAATGTACTTTATAATAAACTTAGAACATCAGAGAGAATCCTAACTTTATTAAAACATTTATAGAATTCATCACTGGGCTTGAAATATTTAAGCGGAACTTTAAGACTTTGTCATTTTTCAATTTATCGGACGCTAGGTCTAATACTAATATCGCATTGAGAAAAAGTTGTTAGTTCGCTTCGGTTCGTTATTTTTTGGGGTCAAGTAGTGCGCTGACAATTGGATTAGAATAGAATAGAATTTTAGAAACATGTTTAATTTTATTTGTTAATATTAAAATAATTTGTATTTCATTATAATACTTTAAATGTCATGAAAACATTTAAAAACCGATAAAGGTAGGAATGTATTAACAAGAGTAAATGAAGTCTCTTCTCTCTCCAATACTTAGCGGAATATCTCAGCAAATTATCAGAATGTCAGCGATTATAAATGTATATACTCGTATTAATAACTAAATACATTTTATGTAAATCTAAGTAATTTTGAGTGTTTGTTTAACCTTCGATTTTATTGCAAACTCTAATCAATAAAATGATCTACTTCACGTATGTATGTCTGTGGGGTGAACCGACAATGAAGACGGAGGTAATGAGATTAGACGACAGGTGTCTGTGTTCGTTGTTGTGTTCCCTGTGACTCCTAATTATGTAATGGCTTCGAATAATCTTGTATTCAGGTAAGGAATATTGTTACATTTGTATATTAATATGTTTCAACCCTCGTTCAATTAAATCGAGTTCCTTTTGATTTTTTTAAAACAGGTTAAATGAAATGTAAGCGGTTTTTATTAATATATTAATATAAAAACAAACAGTCAATCTGTTTTAAATATTTAATACATTGACAGTGTGACCTACATCGGTAACTTTGGAACAATTGAATAAAACAAATAACAAATATAAGCTATTTACATCTATATTATTTAAAGATAAATCTTAAGGGAAATACAAAGCGGTGTAACTATGATTTCGGTTTTGTTTTTATTATAATTAATATATAAAACTTGATATAAGTTTCATATTTTATTAATAAAAGATTCTATCTGTTACATTCATTCAGATATACGGGATTTTCATACAAGTATTGTTAAATAGAGCTTGATTGATAAGAAGTCCTCCAAACAGTGCTTGTAACTGGTTTACGTGACGGAGTTCATTAACTCTTATTTGATTGTCACGCGGCCGTGTTGCACGTTGTTAGAGCTAACTACGATTATAACAGACAGGACGTGACATTTGTTAGTTCACAAATATGATGTGGATTTTTGTTATTAGGAGTGAAATATTCTATAACTATTTTACGAACTTAACTTTAATAAATTTTCATTTTATCCTACATTTCGAATGTGTTTGAACAATCGTGTTCATGAAAATATGAGATGTCGGTGTCTGTCATAGTTATATTTAAAATGTGAACTAATCTTAGAAGACATTATATTTTAGTTATTAGTTCAATTGTATTATAAAATGGAACTAATACCGGCGTAGTTAGTTATTTTGGCCGTCGTTTAGTTTTCGCTTTACTTGACTTATTTTATTACACATATCAATTTGCGAGTCAATGCTATAAAAAATGTAAATTAATAATAATCTAAAAGTATCCAGAGAGTTTCTTGCTTGTTACTTTTTAACCCTTCCTCTCCATGGATTTATCCTTTGGAACGGTGCAACTAGAATCTGATCATGAGTTAATGTAGGGCCAATTCAAAATAAACTATTATTATTATTGACAACCGACTTTATAAATCTAGATGCACCACACTAACTATAGTTTAATTACAAGTATTTGATACCACACTGAATATAATTTTCTATTAAATAGAGTTGTATGTCTGATAGTAACGGGTACATGGACCGTGAATGAGACAAACCTGTTAGTACTCAGTACTCAGGTAGGTTATATTAGACATTGATTATAATGAAAATGTATTTTGTTATACATTGTGTCTTATTATAAATTACTAATTATTAGTACCAAAAAGATTTAATAAATTGTAGTATATTTCGATCATGTATAGTTTGATATCAATAATGATGTATCAAAATAGTAAGACTGGAAAATCTAACAGTATTTAAAAATCCTAAGTACTTAGAACATACCACATAGCTTAAAATGATATATTGTATTATATTTGAACTACAACAACACTAATGGACAGATTAATGGGTGATTCCGTGTGTTGTTTGTTGGCTTGATAACTGGGACTTGGCTCTAATGGTAATAAAACTAAAAGATCATAGATTTGTATGAAATGAAAATATAAATCTGAAAAATTAAAAACAATTGACTTTTATCTATAGGTAAATTAAATTCCATTCAATTCAAAATATCTTTATTCAAGTCGGCATTTGCGGCGTTGGGGACCGCCAACCAACACGCCATGTTCCGAACGGCGCGAGGTGGAGGACGGAGCTACAAATAGCTACATGGAATGTAAGAGGAGGAATGGAACAGAAGAGGAATGAATTATTAGATGTGATGGATGACAAAGATCTGGATGTTATATGTGTGTGTATTTTATGACCCTTATATGTAAATATTTATTTATCTTATTTGTATAAGAAAAACAGTTTGTAAATGAATAAAATATTATTAACAAGGAGTTTTAATTCTCAACCCTATCTACACAAGTTCTGATATTACAAACTACTATTTAATTTTTTCTTTTTATAACAAAAACAAAGAATAAATGAGTAACATATGTCATTTTTGTCATAGACCTTATTTACAAAGTATATTTAACATATAACTTAGTTCTATTAATATTACATCTTATGTAAATATACTTTATATGAAACAGAGATAATTTTCTGTGAAATAATGTCTAGAATCGATGTAATAGTTCTAAGATTTTCTCAAACAAACTTACAAACTAAATCTTTATACAATAATATTATTGTAGATACATGTTCAATATGTGTATGGTACATAGTTACCTACATATATTTTGTCATTCTGCCAAAGTCAACTATGTTTCTTAATATTATATCATTTTGTTTTAGAATACAGCAAACAAATATTAAAGAAGCATTTATAATAACATCAAAGGAAAATATTAAACTTTTTAAGTAAACGAGTGTTTTAAAAACACACATTTGGTATAATTATTTACGTTCGTTCACATGTAGGAGTCAACTTACGTCCGTAATAGCAAAGCAAAGACGCAAAGAATAGTTTATATATTTAGATGTTTTAAGAAAACTATAATTCTTTCTTTAAATTGAATGATTCTTTATTTAAAATTATACAATAAACTACTTTACTTATATAACTCACTAATACACATTTTTCTATAAGATTAAGATATACCAAATCTCCTCTGTATCTAATTTGATAACAAAGATAACATGGAGATAAACTTCTTCGACTAAACCGGTCGTGCTGAAGATAATCTTCCTTTACTTTGAGCTGTATGTAAGTAAATGTATGTTTATAATAAATTTAGAACATCAGAGAGAAACCTAACTTTATTAAAACATTTATATAATTCTTCTCTGGGCTTGAAATATTTAAGCGAGACTTTAAGACTTTGTCATTTTCCAATTTATCAGACGCTGTGTCACTACATACTAATATCGCATTGTTAAAAGGTTGTTAGTTCGCTCCGGTTCGTTATTTTTGGGGTCAAGTAGTGCTCTGACAATTGGATTAGAATAGATTGGAATAGGCTTCAGAAACATGTTTGATTTTGTTTGTTAATATTAAAATAATATGTATTTCATTATAATGCTTCAAATGTCATGATAACATTTAAAAACCCATAAAGGTATGAATGTATTAACAAGAGTAAATGAAGTCGCTTCTCTCTCCAATACTTAGCGGAATATCTTCAGCAAATTATCAGAATGTCAGCGATTATAAAGGTATATACTCGTATTAATAAATAAATACAAGTAATAATAACAAATCTAAGTAATTTTGATTCTTTGTTTAACCTTCGACTTTATTGCAAGCTCGGATCAATAAAATGGTCTACTTCACGTATGTATGTCTGTGGAGTGAGCAGACAATAAAGAGGGAGGTAATGAGATTAGACGAGAGATGTCTGTGTTCGTTGTTGTGTTCCCTGTGATTCCTTCCCTGTTATTGGGTGATGACTTCCAACAATCCTGTATTCAAGTATGGAGTATTGTTATATTTGTATATTAATATGTGTCAGCCCTTGTTCAATCATTTGGAGTTCTTATTGAATTATTTAAAACAGATTAAATAAAATGAACGTAGTTTTTATTAATATATTAATATAAGAACAAACAAGCTATGTGTTTTAAACAATATTTAATACATTGAGAGTGTGAGGTACATCGGTAACTTTGGGAGAATTGAATAAAACAAATAACAAATATAAACTATTTACATTTATATTATTTAAAGATGAATCTCAAAGCGATTTAACTACGATTTTGGTTTAGATTAAATAATTAATTAATAAAAAAAATATTGTTATGATTTTGATATTTTATAAATAAAACATTCATTCTATTACATTCATTTGAGTGATACGGGACTCTCATACAAGTATGATGAATAGAGCTTGATGTATAAGAAGACCTCCAAACAGTGCTTGTAACTGGTTTACGTGACGGAGTTCATTAACTCTTATTTGATTGTCACGCGGCCGTGTTGCACGTTGTTAGAGCTAACTACGATTATAACAGACAGGACGTGACATTTGTTAGTTCACAAATATGATGTGGATTTTTGTTATTAGGAATGAAATATTCTGTTCAAATATAACTGTTTTACGAACTTAAATTGAATAAATTCATATTTTATTCCACATTTCGAATGTGTCTGATCAATCGTGTTCACGAAAATATGAGAAGTAGGTGTCTGTCATAGTTTTATTTAAAATGTGAACTAATCTTAGAAGACATTATATTTTAGTTATTAGTTCAATTGTATTATAAAATGGAACTAATACCGGCGTAGTTAGTTATTTTGGCCGTCGTTTAGTTTTCGCTTCACTTGACTTATTTTATTACACATATCAATTTGCGAGTCAATGCTATAAAAAATGTAAATTAATAATAATCTAAAAGTATCCAGAGAGTTTCTTGCTTGTTACTTTTTAACCCTTCCTCTCCATGGATTTATCCTTTGGAACGGTGCAACTAGAATCTGATCATGAGTTAATGTAGGGCCAATTCAAAATAAACTATTATTAATATTGACAACCGACTTTATAAATCTAGATGCACCACACTAACTATGGTTTAATTATAAGTATTTGATACCACACTGTATATAAACTTCTATTAAATAGAGTTGTATGTCTGATAGTAACGGGTACATGGACCGTGAATGAGACAAACCTGTTAGTACTCAGTCCTCAGGGAGGTTATATTAGACACTGATTATAATGAAAATGTACATTGTTATAAATCGTGTCTTAAAAAAAGACTTATTAAATTATGGTAAGTTGCGATCATGTATAAATAATGTAACAAAATAGTAAATATGGAAAATGTGATAGTATTTTAAAAAAATCTAATTCCTCAGTACATACAACAAATCTAAACAATATACATACTATATATATTGTATTATATTACATCTACAACAAAACTAATGACAGATTAATGAGTAATTCCTTGTGATGTTTGTTGGCTTAATAACTGTTAATAATTGTAAAACAAAAATAGTAAATACGATATATATTCTTTATTTTATGTATTAACAGTCCACTCCCATATCTGCACATTTATGTATATTATTAAATTTTTTGGGTTATTTGGGAAAAAGTTTTGATTTTCAAGCTCATTTACACAAGGTCTGAAATAAAAGTCTTTTCTTCCACTGGATTAATAAACAGTTTGAATAATAGTATTCCAATCACGTTTATATTAACATCACGTCTCATTGAAACTTACAAGTCGATTAACTATGAATAACTTTGTGTGAAATAATTTTCAGAATCAATGCATTACTTCTAAAGATAGCCTCATATAAACTTACAATCAAGCAATAATTAAATTGTAGAAACACGTTCAGTATGTCCATTGTATGAATATGTTCTGAGTTTATTCTAAAGTACATTTACAGAATGGGTTCAAAGTAAATGAAGACTATCTTTAGAACGACCGGTTTAGTCGCTAAAGTTTAGTAATGACTATTAGCACAATGTGTTCTTTGCCACTGCATTAGGTGTAGGAGACTGAGGATAGTTGGAACTACTTTTACTTTAAGTGGCAAATCTCAGTTAAGAAACATTCTACGTTTTTGAATTATATGAATAATGTAATTTATTGACTACTCTTTAAATTGGAATCATCCAAATTAAGTATAGAGTTGTTGTTTTCTTAGTAAATCTAAATATATAAACTATTCTCTTTGTCTTGCTCTGCTATTACCGACGGCAGTTAACTGCTACATGTGAATGTACGGTACGTAAAGAATTGTCCTAAATATGTTTTAACGTGCCCTTTACTTAAAAAAAATAATTTTATTAATCAATGTTATTAAAAAACGTTTTTCTTTTAAATCGTTTTGCTATATTCTCACAAAATTACACAATATTGAAGAAAATAGTTCTTCTGTCAAAATAATTAGTGGCGCCAACAGACCCTTAATTTCGACTCGCTGCACTCGCGAAATCTCGGGTGTCGTTTGCATATTGAGCGAAGCGAGCCAAATAGCCGTTGTAGATAATGTCGGTAATGTAGGAGATTTCAGATTAGGCTGACAGTCGCGCCACATTCCCGTTGACTTCAATGGGATATCAGTTTTTTGACGATTATTTCTCAACGACATGACATTTTTTAATTTTTTTTTTTTAAATCATCACCGAAAGTGTATCTTTCTGATTGCAAAATTTCATAATTTTCCGTCAAGTAGTTTTCGAGCCTATTCGTGACAAACAATGTGAAAAAGTCTCCAGTAGAGCGCTCCGCTCGCTTTGCTCAATAATTAAAATAATCTATCCAAAAAGCTTTTTTTCATATCTCTTTTGTATATTCGAAAACATGCAAACATTATTAAAAACATAGTTTTGTTTTGTCAAAATGACAAATGACAGATGTATTGAACATGTTTCTATAACAATATTATTGTATAAATATATAATACTATGGTCTGTTTTGTATATATACAAAATAATTAACAAACATTTTTATATTATCTGTGGTAATTAAATACTTTTATGTTTATAAAAACCTCATTACAAATTAATATTATCATTTAAAATATTTTACTACACATTAACTAAACTGGGTCACATTTATTCTCCTTACATTGCAAACATTCAACGCAGCGTCAGGTTCAAGTGTTAATTTAACAAGATGACATATTTAATAGCTCTTCAGTCACCAACATGAGAATGTGTGTGACGTTTGTGTTATTATGTGTGTTTAATGTAACCGCGGGTTTAATGTATTACCGGCCTTATGAATACAGAAGTGTGCCAAGTGATATGGAATCCAACGCATTGTCTTCATCACATTCGAATATTCAAACCAACCGCGTGAAGCCGCAGATAGTTCATACACAATCAAAACCAGTGTTGGATAAAGTTCATACATATTCCAACTCTTTTAACGATATTCGTTTATCGAAAAGTGATGAGAAAAATCAAAATTCGCAAAATGAAGATGTTGCTCGAGCATCGTTGGGTTTTCCAAAACCAGCTTTTGAGTCCGGGGCACCTTATCCTGAACAATCTTTATTTCTTGATCCAGCTAAAACCACCAAAGAAATAGACAAAATTAAACCCAAATTTGATTTATTAGAACCAGTGACAGCGAAAATGTCAAATAAAGTTACCGGTCTAATGGACCTAGTGCTGGCCCTAACTGGATCTAACTCAAATAACTTTATAATGAAGGGATTTAAGCACATTCTTATCGATGGTGTGATAAAACCAATGATGCTTGCTAAAGGAGGTTTGAAGGTTTTAATTAGCAAGTTATCGATACCTTTGATATCACTGGTGCTGATTAATATCGAGGTTCTGATCACAGTGTGGTGGTTGTGGGAAGACTGCATGGATCAGACGAAACCAGTTTTGTTAAAAGCACCAGTAAATACTTTAGCTGATACAGCATTTAGAAATACCACTTGAATAAATTAATTGACTATAATTCTGTGAGCGTTTTATGTTGCTGTGTTATGTTATAATAAGAGTTATTAATTTATTCTTCAAAGAATTTATTGTGTATAGAATTGCCTGGTCGGGTATGGTCTGGTCTGGTCTGGTCTGGTCTGGTCTATTCTGGTCTGTCCTGGCCTGGCCTGGCCTGGACTGGTCTGGTCTGGTCTGGTCTATTCTGGTCTGGTCTGGTCTGGTCTGATCTATAAATCTTGATATTGTTTTTTTAAATTTGAAATTAAATGGTAAATTATAGTCTAATATTATTATTTTGTAAAGCTACGCATTTTACACTCAATAATAAAATGTTTTAAAATGTATTTAACATTATGAAAAAAATTAAGTATATTATTTATAGTAAGAGGAAGGTTTAATAAACAACACGTCACTCTTTCTACCGGTCAATGTAAACTAACCTTTTGTATACGCAATGTATTCTATCAATATTCAATAAACACAAGTGTTTGACGTAAGTGAGTGTTACACATAAAGTGTTCAAAGAACTTTATTACTTATGTTATATTATATGTAATAACATAATATACTATATGAGTTGTATATAAATATATAATTCCATATATATTACACACCAAATCTGTTTTCATACAGACGTATTTTCTTATAACAATAGAGTTTTGGTGTTTTATTTATTACGACCCTAATATGTACGTATTTATTTACCTTATTTGGATAAGACATTCAGTTTCTAAATAATTAAAATATTATTATCAAGGTGTTTTAATTCTCAATCCTATTTACACAAGTTCTGATATTACAAACCACTAATTAACTTTTTCCTTTTATAACAAAAGCAAAATATAAATGAGTAACATATGTCATATTTGTCATAGACCTGATTTACAAAGTATATTTAACATATAACTTAGTTCTATTATCATTACGTCTTATGTAAATAGACTTTATGTGAAACAGATATAACTTTCTGTGAAATAATGTCCAGAATCGATGCAGTAGTTCTAAGATTCTCTCAAACAAACTAACAAACTAAATCTTTATACAATAATATTATTGTAGATACATGTTTAATATATGTATGGTACATAGGTACCTAAATATGTTTTGTCATTCTGCCAAAACAAACAATGTTTTTCAATATTGTGTAAATTTGTTTGCGAATAAAATGAAAATAAACATTTTAATAGTATTGATGAAAAAAATAAACTTTTTTAGTAAAAAGGCGCGTTAAAAACATATTTAGGTCAATTATTTATGTTCACATGTAGGAGTACAGTGACGTCGGTAACAGCAGAGCTAAGATGAGAAGAGTAGTTTATATATTTGTAGATTTTTTATTTTAAGGTTTCTATTTAAAAATATTAAATAAACTTCACTACTTACAGAATTTAAAAATATGTAATGTTTCTTGACTGACATATGATAGTTAAAGTAAAAATTGTTCTAACTTTCCTCAGTCATAACTACACCTAATGTGGTGACAAAGAATACGCTCAGGTACTAATAGTCATTACTAAACTTTAGCTACTAAACTGATGATATTAAAGATAATCTTCCTTTACTTTGAGCTGTTCTGTAAATGTACTTTAGAAAAACACTTAGAACAAAAGAGAGAATCCTAACTTTATTAAAATGTAAAAATTTTAACTTTAACTATTTTTACATTTATGATAATTGAGCTGAGCGTAAGCTAAGCTCTTAACCGTTTGCGAGACCTATTTTGTGTTTAGTTGTCTCCAGAATGCGACGAGATAATTAGCTAAAAACTTTCTCATGTATGTTCAAGCCGAACGCGGATGTTATAGCGAAAACAGATTGAAAAAATGTTTAGCCATTCAAAAGTTATCAAGAAAAGAAGAAAGGAGAGGGGCTCAGCTCAACACCCGCCGGGCACGGTTGGCGGATACTAGTAATAAAGTGACTGCCCGTCAGTCTGTACGCTTCAATTGCATTATGCAAGCTATTCGCTATGTAGGTCGCATATTAGTCACGGACAGACCTGGGTGATCTATGTATTTAAATTATAACTGAAATATTGCTATACAAGCTTTTCTTTTTTGGAATTATACATATCTTTCTCTACAGCTGTGAGCTCAAAGCTCACTCTCTGATTTCAGTGGGCTTTTATCAGAGGTTTTAATATTTTGATTACAAACAAACATGGCCTAACAGCCGTAACTAAGCCAGCTTCGAGTTTTATAATAATTTAGAGCAATGTTTTCATTACAAATTTGAAAACCTTAGTATTTACTAAGTAAAGTACCTATACGCTACAAGTCATTACATATTTTATTTTATGTTACTTAAAAAAATGCTTCTCCGTTTCTTTTATAGTTTATCTGTGCTATGGTGTTACACGTCAAGTACTCCACAACAATTTTAAAAGTTTTTATAGTTTTCTCATTATATAAACGCTGAAACCTAATTGTATACCAAATTTCATGAATTGAAGTACCACTTCCATTTTTATGAACAGTGAGTCAATAAACTAGTGACAGAATAAAGAAATACTTTAACTTGTAATAAATCCTACACTATTGGCTTAAATAAAATGTATTTTGGAAATATATCTAGCTATATAATACCCTTTTGGTCACTGAAAGCTTGAACTTTCTAGATTTAAACAAAAAAAGTTTCAGGGGTTTGAAAATGGCCTGAATGGCTTCGAGAAGAGGATGGTACGGCCGTGCCTGTATTTGTTTAGTTATTTTGTTTGACTTGGTGAAAATTATCAGTTTCTCAGAGAATTTAATTGTGTATAATATACATTAATAAGTAAATATTAGGTAGATCTAAATATTCTCCAATAATCATTTTTCCTCCAACTGTATCGGAAACTCAGATCAATAAAATGATCTGCTCACGTATGGATGTCTGTGGGGTGAGCCGACAATGAAAAGGGAAGTAATGAGATTAGACGACAGGTGTCTGTGTTCGTTGTTGTGTTCCCTGTGACTCCTAATTGAATAATGGCTTCAAAGAATCCTGTATTCAGGTAAGGAATATTATTACATTTGTATATTAATATGTGTTAACCCTTGTTTAATTAAATGTAGTTCTTATTGAATTATTTAAAGCAGATGAAATAAAATGTAAGCAGTTTTTATTAATAGATTTATATAAAAAAATAAACAAGCAATCTGTTTTAAAAACATTTAATATGTTGAGAATGTGACCTACATCGGCAATTTATTGTTTAAAGATAAATTTCAAGGGAAATACAAAGCGGTTTAACTATGATTTCGGTTTTGTTTTATTAAAAAGATATAAATTTAATATATTATTAATAAAAGATTCTATCTGTTACATTCATTTGAGGGATACGGGTTTTTCATACAAATATTACTGAATAGAGCTTGATTGATAAGAAGACCTCCAAACAGTGCTTGTAACTGGTTTACGTGACGGAGTTCATTAACTCTTATTTGATTGTCACGCGGCCGTGTTGCACGTTGTTAGAGCTAACTACGATTATAACAGTCAGGACGTGACATTTGTTAGTTCACAAATATGAACTAGAACTAATCTTAGTAGGCATATTATATTTTAGTTATTAGTGCAATTGTATTTTTTAATGGAATTAATACTGGCGAAGTTTCGTTTTTTCGTTAAGTTGTTCGTCTCAATGGACCTTTGCAAGTCGAGTAGAATCTAACTTATTATACGGGTTCAACGACTGTAAGTGAGACAATCCCTGTTAGAGCTCAGTCCTAAGGGAGGTTGTATTAAATATTGATTATAATGAAAAGGCATATAACATGTTGTCTTATTTTATGAAATAATACTTTATTGCATCAATGGTTAATGTGTGATAAATCACTAATAATTATAAACAAAAAGGTATATAGGTAAGGGTTCATATATGGTAATATTGCCATTGTAGTATTGCCAAATATTTAAGCCATAGATTTGTATAACATAAAAAATAATTAAACATTTGTGATCCAACCTTTGATTTCTCAACATCCTGTCGTATACAATCGTTACGTCTAGAATCAGGTACAACCTCCAAAGAAATAGACAAAATTACACCCAAATTTGAATTATTACATCATCATGAACATTGCACGTATTTCAATACTCGTATATATATAATAATTAAATATATAATATATAATAACTCACAATAAGTTACTGTTAAATAATTTCTACAATCGGTGCAGTAGTTATAAAGGTTACCTCACACAAACTAAACTAAATCTTTACACAATAATATTATTGAAAACAATTGATATTACCAAAGAAAACAATATTTATCAATATGTATGTAAGTTTGTCCAATATTATAATAACAAAATATAAAAAAACAATAACATTGAAGAAAAATATTAAGCATTTTTAGTGAACGTTTCAAAAACATATATTAGTGACATATTATTACCTAACACGGTCACACGCAGGAGACAACTTACGTCTTAACAGCACTGTTATGATGAAGAGAACAGATTATATTATTGAAGATTATTTGAGAATCTTAAATATTTATTTAATTTTGACTATTCTTTTTCAAATAATATTAAATAAATGACGTTAAACATAAAATTTAAGTATTAGAATGTTTCTGGAGTGAGATATGCCAGTAATATCCACTCCTGTACCTAGGGACTGTCCTGTATCCTGATCCTGATCCTGTAGGGACACTAATAACCATTTCAAGACTTTTCCGACTAAACTTGTAATTCTAAAGATAATCTTCCTTTACTTTGAGCTGTTCTGTAAATGTACTTTAAAATAAACTTAGAACAGCAGAGAGAATACTAACTTTATTAAAACATTTATAGAATTCGTCTCGGAGCTTGAAATATTTAAGCGGGACTTTAAGATTGTCATTTACCAATTTATCAGACGTTTGGTCACTACATACTAATATCGTATTATAAAAAGTTTGGCAGTTTGCTATTTTTTGGTGTCAAGTAGTGCGCTGACAATTGGATTAGAATAGATTGGAATAGGCTTTAGAAACATGTTTGATTTTGTGTTAATATTAAAATAATATTTTTTTAATAATAATGCATTAAATATAGTGAAAACATTTAAAAACCAATATTACAAGAGTAAATGGAGTCGCTTCTTTCTCCAACACAGCGGAATATCTTGAGCAAATTAGCAGAATGTCAGCGATTATATACTAAATATATTTGATGTAAACATTTACATAAAGAAAGTTTTAAAGTTTTTGTTTGAAATGGTTTTCACCTCCAATTGTATTGCAAATCAATAAAATAATCAACTTCACAAATGTATGTATGTACTGTGAGCTCACAATAAAGAGGGAGGTAATGAGGTTAGACAGGTGTCTGTGTGTTGTGTTCTGTTCCCTGTGACTCCTAGTTGTGTAATGGCTTCGATGAAGCTTGTATTCAAGTAAGCACTATTGTTATATTTGTGTAATAAATTCTTCAATTCTTTTCTATTTAAGTATTTTGAAAATGATAAATCTTTTTTATTTATTAGATTTATTTAAAGTAGCATAACTGAGCTTCCGTTGCTGTCAATTTAAGCATATAAAAATCATATGTCATGATTTTGAACGTTACGTTAAAAAAAAGAGAGGCTATAGCTACAGGCAGTTCTTCTCCCAAATAGGAGCCTGATCATAAACAGGCGCAATATTTTTCCAAAGATGAAGAAGTAGATTTGTCTACTTATTTGAAAACAGCCAACAAACTACTTTAATAGACATAACGTCGCCAAGTTTTTTGACAACCTGAAAAATTTGCCCGGATTTAAGTTTGAGCCTCAAGATGTTTGGAATGTTGACGAAGCTGGCATAACCACCGTACATAAGCCCAAAAAAGTAATAGCATGTAGAGCTTTAAAGCAAGTATCGAAAGTTACTTCAGCTGAGCGAGGAGAATTAGTCACAGTCTGCAGTGCAATTAATGCTGTAGAAGTATCTACACCGCCCTTTTTTATATTCCCACGGAAGAACTGACAAAATAGGTTGACTGATAATGCTCCACCTGGATCCGATGGAGCTCCACATCCTAGTGGTTGGATGACTGCACCAAATTTTATGCTTTTTCTCCAACACTTCAAAAACATGTGAGGTGTTCCAAAGAGAATCCGTGTTTGATAATATTCGACAATCATGAAAGCCATATTAGCATTCATTCTGTCAATTTCGCTAGAGACAACGGTATCCATTTATTAACCATTCCGCCCCACACATCTCAAAAGTTGCAGCCTTTAGATAGAATACTATATGGTACTTCTTTCTTTAATTTTTATATCCAGTCTGCTATACATTTAGGACACATGATTAGCATATCGTGTCTCAAGTTTCCTCCCTATATGGAAGACTTGATCCGGGGGGGATCAAGTCTCCCAACAGGTAGGATCAAGTCCCCTATACATAGAGGACACTTGTTACACAACTATCATAAAGGTTTTTGTTTAGTAGTAATTATTTGCAGTGCGTGTTTCTACAATTTTATTATTGTTTAGTTTGTAAGTTAATAAGTTATAAATTATGATTGATGGCTTCATAATTTATAACTTATTAAATTGCGGATCTATTGGGCAATTATATTATATAAAATAATGAATATTTTAGATTTTATAAAGGAAAAACAAAAGGGGGGTCAAGTATCCTCAGTCCCCCCTATATATCTTCAAAACATTTATTCTTTTGGTTTTAAAATAGCTTTAATGCTTGAGAGTGTTAGTTCTCATTCAAGTATTTGAACAGATCAAATAAAATGTATGCAGTTTTATTAATATAATATATTTATATAAAATAAACAATCAATCTGTTTTAAAACTTTATTTATTTAATACATTGAGTGTGTGACCTACATCGGTGACTTTGGAACAATTGAATAAAACAAAATAACAAATTAAAACGATTTACATTTATATTATTTAAAGATAAATCTCAAGGGAAATACATAGGTTTTGTTTTTATTATAATAAAAAAACATGATATAAGTTTGATATTTTATTAATTAAATATTCAATATGTCAAATTCATTTAGATATACGGGATTCTCATACAAGTATTACTGAATAGAGCTTAATTTATAAGAAGACCTCCAAACAGTGCTTGTAACTGGTTTACGTGACGGAGTTCATTAACTCTTATTTGATTGTCACGCGGCCGTGTTGCACGTTGTTAGAGCTAACTACGATTATAACAGACAGGACGTGACATTTGTTAGTTACCAAATACGATGTGGACTTTTGTTATTAGAAATGAAATGTTCAGTTGAAATATAACTATTTTACGAACTTAACTTGAATAAATTCCCGTTTTATCCCACATTTCGAATGTGACTTTATAAATCTAGATGTACGACACTAACTATGATTTAATTACAAGTATATGATACCATACTGAATATATACTTATATTAAATGGAGTTGTATGTCTGATAGTAACGGGTACATCGACCGTGACTGAGACAATCCCTGTTAGTACTCAGTCCTCAGGGAGGTTATATTAGACATTGATTATAATGAAAACGTATTTTGTTATAAATCGTGTCTTATTATAAATTAGTTATTATTTGCGCCAAAAAGACTTATTAAATTGTGGTAAGTTGCAATCATGTATAAATAATGTAACAAAATAGTAAATATGGAAAATGTGATAGTATTTAAATAAAATCTAAGTCCTCAGAACATACAACAAATCTAAACAATATACATACTATGTATACTATATTATATTACACCTACAACAAAACTAAAAGACAGATTAATGCATAATTCGTGTGTTTGTTGACTTAATAACTGTCAACAATTATAAAACCAAAATAGAAAATACTATATATATTCTTTATTTAATGTATTACCAGTTCACTCTTTCTTTTCATTAATTTCTTGGGTTGTTTCTGAAAATGTTTTGATTCTCAAGCCCATTAACACAAGGTCTGAAATATAAAGTCGTATTTTTTTCCTTTATAACACACCCAAAACAAAAAATATCATGTTATCTTCCACTGGAATAACAAACAGTTTGAATAATAGTATTATAAATAATATATATTAACATCACGTCTCATTGAAATTTACAAGTCGATTAACTATGAATAACTTTGTGTGAAATAATTTTCAGAATCAATGCATTACTTCTAAAGATAGCCTCATATAAACTTACAATCAAACAATAATTAAATTGTAGAAACACGTTCAGTATGTCCATTGTATGAATATGTTCTGAGTTTATTCTAAAGTACATTTACGGAATGGGTTCAAAGTAAATGAAGACTATCTTTAGAACGACCGGTTTAGTCGCTAAAGTTTAGTAATGACTATTAGCACAATGTGTTCTTTGCCACTGCATTAGGTGTAGGAGACTGAGGATAGTTGGAACTACTTTTACTTTAAGTGGCAAATCTCAGTTAAGAAACATTCTACGTTTTTGAATTATATGAATAATGTAATTTATTGACTACTCTTTAAATTGGAATCATCCAAATTAAGTATAGAGTTGTTGTTTTCTTAGTAAATCTAAATATATAAACTATTCTCTTTGTCTTGCTCTGCTATTACCGACGGCAGTTAACTGCTACATGTGAATGTACGGTACGTAAAGAATTGTCCTAAATATGTTTTAACGTGCCCTTTACTTAAAAAAAATAATTTTATTAATCAATGTTATTAAAAAACGTTTTTCTTTTAAATCGTTTTGCTATATTCTCACAAAATTACACAATATTGAAGAAAATAGTTCTTCTGTCAAAATAATTAGTGGCGCCAACAGACCCTTAATTTCGACTCGCTGCACTCGCGAAATCTCGGGTGTCGTTTGCATATTGAGCGAAGCGAGCCAAATAGCCGTTGTAGATAATGTCGGTAATGTAGGAGATTTCAGATTAGGCTGACAGTCGCGCCACATTCCCGTTGACTTCAATGGGATATCAGTTTTTTGACGATTATTTCTCAACGACATGACATTTTTTAATTTTTTTTTTTAAATCATCACCGAAAGTGTATCTTTCTGATTGCAAAATTTCATAATTTTCCGTCAAGTAGTTTTCGAGCCTATTCGTGACAAACAATGTGAAAAAGTCTCCAGTAGAGCGCTCCGCTCGCTTTGCTCAATAATTAAAATAATCTATCCAAAAAGCTTTTTTTCATATCTCTTTTGTATATTCGAAAACATGCAAACATTATTAAAAACATAGTTTTGTTTTGTCAAAATGACAAATGACAGATGTATTGAACATGTTTCTATAACAATATTATTGTATAAATATATAATACTATGGTCTGTTTTGTATATATACAAAATAATTAACAAACATTTTTATATTATCTGTGGTAATTAAATACTTTTATGTTTATAAAAACCTCATTACAAATTAATATTATCATTTAAAATATTTTACTACACATTAACTAAACTGGGTCACATTTATTCTCCTTACATTGCAAACATTCAACGCAGCGTCAGGTTCAAGTGTTAATTTAACAAGATGACATATTTAATAGCTCTTCAGTCACCAACATGAGAATGTGTGTGACGTTTGTGTTATTATGTGTGTTTAATGTAACCGCGGGTTTAATGTATTACCGGCCTTATGAATACAGAAGTGTGCCAAGTGATATGGAATCCAACGCATTGTCTTCATCACATTCGAATATTCAAACCAACCGCGTGAAGCCGCAGATAGTTCATACACAATCAAAACCAGTGTTGGATAAAGTTCATACATATTCCAACTCTTTTAACGATATTCGTTTATCGAAAAGTGATGAGAAAAATCAAAATTCGCAAAATGAAGATGTTGCTCGAGCATCGTTGGGTTTTCCAAAACCAGCTTTTGAGTCCGGGGCACCTTATCCTGAACAATCTTTATTTCTTGATCCAGCTAAAACCACCAAAGAAATAGACAAAATTAAACCCAAATTTGATTTATTAGAACCAGTGACAGCGAAAATGTCAAATAAAGTTACCGGTCTAATGGACCTAGTGCTGGCCCTAACTGGATCTAACTCAAATAACTTTATAATGAAGGGATTTAAGCACATTCTTATCGATGGTGTGATAAAACCAATGATGCTTGCTAAAGGAGGTTTGAAGGTTTTAATTAGCAAGTTATCGATACCTTTGATATCACTGGTGCTGATTAATATCGAGGTTCTGATCACAGTGTGGTGGTTGTGGGAAGACTGCATGGATCAGACGAAACCAGTTTTGTTAAAAGCACCAGTAAATACTTTAGCTGATACAGCATTTAGAAATACCACTTGAATAAATTAATTGACTATAATTCTGTGAGCGTTTTATGTTGCTGTGTTATGTTATAATAAGAGTTATTAATTTATTCTTCAAAGAATTTATTGTGTATAGAATTGCCTGGTCGGGTATGGTCTGGTCTGGTCTGGTCTGGTCTGGTCTATTCTGGTCTGTCCTGGCCTGGCCTGGCCTGGACTGGTCTGGTCTGGTCTGGTCTATTCTGGTCTGGTCTGGTCTGGTCTGATCTATAAATCTTGATATTGTTTTTTTAAATTTGAAATTAAATGGTAAATTATAGTCTAATATTATTATTTTGTAAAGCTACGCATTTTACACTCAATAATAAAATGTTTTAAAATGTATTTAACATTATGAAAAAAATTAAGTATATTATTTATAGTAAGAGGAAGGTTTAATAAACAACACGTCACTCTTTCTACCGGTCAATGTAAACTAACCTTTTGTATACGCAATGTATTCTATCAATATTCAATAAACACAAGTGTTTGACGTAAGTGAGTGTTACACATAAAGTGTTCAAAGAACTTTATTACTTATGTTATATTATATGTAATAACATAATATACTATATGAGTTGTATATAAATATATAATTCCATATATATTACACACCAAATCTGTTTTCATACAGACGTATTTTCTTATAACAATAGAGTTTTGGTGTTTTATTTATTACGACCCTAATATGTACGTATTTATTTACCTTATTTGGATAAGACATTCAGTTTCTAAATAATTAAAATATTATTATCAAGGTGTTTTAATTCTCAATCCTATTTACACAAGTTCTGATATTACAAACCACTAATTAACTTTTTCCTTTTATAACAAAAGCAAAATATAAATGAGTAACATATGTCATATTTGTCATAGACCTGATTTACAAAGTATATTTAACATATAACTTAGTTCTATTATCATTACGTCTTATGTAAATAGACTTTATGTGAAACAGATATAACTTTCTGTGAAATAATGTCCAGAATCGATGCAGTAGTTCTAAGATTCTCTCAAACAAACTAACAAACTAAATCTTTATACAATAATATTATTGTAGATACATGTTTAATATATGTATGGTACATAGGTACCTAAATATGTTTTGTCATTCTGCCAAAACAAACAATGTTTTTCAATATTGTGTAAATTTGTTTGCGAATAAAATGAAAATAAACATTTTAATAGTATTGATGAAAAAAATAAACTTTTTTAGTAAAAAGGCGCGTTAAAAACATATTTAGGTCAATTATTTATGTTCACATGTAGGAGTACAGTGACGTCGGTAACAGCAGAGCTAAGATGAGAAGAGTAGTTTATATATTTGTAGATTTTTTATTTTAAGGTTTCTATTTAAAAATATTAAATAAACTTCACTACTTACAGAATTTAAAAATATGTAATGTTTCTTGACTGACATATGATAGTTAAAGTAAAAATTGTTCTAACTTTCCTCAGTCATAACTACACCTAATGTGGTGACAAAGAATACGCTCAGGTACTAATAGTCATTACTAAACTTTAGCTACTAAACTGATGATATTAAAGATAATCTTCCTTTACTTTGAGCTGTTCTGTAAATGTACTTTAGAAAAACACTTAGAACAAAAGAGAGAATCCTAACTTTATTAAAATGTAAAAATTTTAACTTTAACTATTTTTACATTTATGATAATTGAGCTGAGCGTAAGCTAAGCTCTTAACCGTTTGCGAGACCTATTTTGTGTTTAGTTGTCTCCAGAATGCGACGAGATAATTAGCTAAAAACTTTCTCATGTATGTTCAAGCCGAACGCGGATGTTATAGCGAAAACAGATTGAAAAAATGTTTAGCCATTCAAAAGTTATCAAGAAAAGAAGAAAGGAGAGGGGCTCAGCTCAACACCCGCCGGGCACGGTTGGCGGATACTAGTAATAAAGTGACTGCCCGTCAGTCTGTACGCTTCAATTGCATTATGCAAGCTATTCGCTATGTAGGTCGCATATTAGTCACGGACAGACCTGGGTGATCTATGTATTTAAATTATAACTGAAATATTGCTATACAAGCTTTTCTTTTTTGGAATTATACATATCTTTCTCTACAGCTGTGAGCTCAAAGCTCACTCTCTGATTTCAGTGGGCTTTTATCAGAGGTTTTAATATTTTGATTACAAACAAACATGGCCTAACAGCCGTAACTAAGCCAGCTTCGAGTTTTATAATAATTTAGAGCAATGTTTTCATTACAAATTTGAAAACCTTAGTATTTACTAAGTAAAGTACCTATACGCTACAAGTCATTACATATTTTATTTTATGTTACTTAAAAAAATGCTTCTCCGTTTCTTTTATAGTTTATCTGTGCTATGGTGTTACACGTCAAGTACTCCACAACAATTTTAAAAGTTTTTATAGTTTTCTCATTATATAAACGCTGAAACCTAATTGTATACCAAATTTCATGAATTGAAGTACCACTTCCATTTTTATGAACAGTGAGTCAATAAACTAGTGACAGAATAAAGAAATACTTTAACTTGTAATAAATCCTACACTATTGGCTTAAATAAAATGTATTTTGGAAATATATCTAGCTATATAATACCCTTTTGGTCACTGAAAGCTTGAACTTTCTAGATTTAAACAAAAAAAGTTTCAGGGGTTTGAAAATGGCCTGAATGGCTTCGAGAAGAGGATGGTACGGCCGTGCCTGTATTTGTTTAGTTATTTTGTTTGACTTGGTGAAAATTATCAGTTTCTCAGAGAATTTAATTGTGTATAATATACATTAATAAGTAAATATTAGGTAGATCTAAATATTCTCCAATAATCATTTTTCCTCCAACTGTATCGGAAACTCAGATCAATAAAATGATCTGCTCACGTATGGATGTCTGTGGGGTGAGCCGACAATGAAAAGGGAAGTAATGAGATTAGACGACAGATGTCTGTGTTCGTTGTTGTGTTCCCTGTGACTCCTAATTGAATAATGGCTTCAAAGAATCCTGTATTCAGGTAAGGAATATTGTTACATTTGCATATTAATATGTGTCAACCCTTGTTTAATTAAATGTAGTTCTTATTGAATTATTTAAAACAGAGTAAATAAAATGTAAGCAGTTTTAACTCACATATTTATATAAAAAACAAACAGTCAATCTGTTTTAAAAATATTTAATATATTGATAGTGTGAGCTACATCGGTACCTTTGGAACAATTGATTAAAACAAAATAATAAATATAAATGATTTACGTTTATATTATTTAAAGATAAATATCAAGGGAAATAAAAAGTGGTTTAACTACGATTTTTGTTTATATGATTAATATTAAAAAAAACGCACTTTGGAATGTTTATTAAATGAAGTAGAAAGTTAATTATAACACCACATCTATCCTCCAGTGAAAGTCCTATTAAAAACGATCCAGCCGTTTTAGAGATTAGACGGAACAAGCAGACAAATTTTATTTATAGATTATTTTAAAACCAAAATAAAATGTATCCATACAATTTATTAAACCACAAAATAATCGAATACTATTTAGTTTACACCAATGTTAATCAAATCATATTACGAGAGAGAGGGAGAGAGAGAGAGATTATTATTTCACTCTCTATATTTAGTTAGTTAGTTTTGAGTCAGTTTAGTGTACAAGTGCACTCTGTACACACAAGTGTATCTAGTGTTACCGTGGTTGGATAACACTCTGAGCACCAGCCGCTGCAGCGGAACATTCTTAGTGCACAACGCAAAGTACTGCTTTGGGGGTTTGTCATGGACGTACTGCGCGTCCACTGACTTTACCCATGTACCGTTGTCGAGAATACCCTGGAAGGACACGAGGGAATGGAATTTAGGCTAAAATATATTTACAACGTATATATAATCTATAAAAAAATATGTCAAATACGGATTTTTTTATTCAATTTAAGGTAAACGGACGAGAAAGAATGGAATTTATTTTATTTATTTAACTTCACGCCATATCCCTTGCGGGGTAGCCAGAGACGACGGAGCGCCAAACGCTACGGTTCCTGCATACCTCTTTCGCCTCGACCACAGACATTAACCTCTTCATACATGCCCTCCGGGGGGTCCTCATGCTTTTTACGTGACCTTCCTCTAGTATCGTAGCTACTGAGTTTTCGAAGATCACTCGAGGCCTCCCCGTGTCTCTCTTACCGCTCACTTTTCCTATATAAATCTTTTTTACCATTCTTTCATCAGTCATTCGTTCGACGTGCCCAAACCACCTGAGCACGTTCTTCTTCATTCGAATTTAGGCTAAAATATAATATTTTATGATAAAAATACTGTCTATACTTGATATTCTTGTAGAAAATAATAAAAATGATTCAAAAATTACACAGATTTTTGAGTAAATTTATGGTAAATTTTTAAATGCATTAAATTTTAAAAACCTTAGAAAAGGACGAGGAATTTAGACTAAAATATAATATTTTATGATAAAAATACTATCTATACTCGATATTTACCTAAAAATTAATTCAAATGTTTCAAAAACTACACAGATTGAGTCAATTTAAGATAAACTATTTCGCAGAATCTGCACACGAAATCCTGTTTTACATAAAACTGAGATAGAAAGAGATAGAAGTGAGCTGTGCTCGTCTCTTGTCATGGTGATGTGCACCAAACGCAGTCAGCCGAGGCTGGTGTACTCACGTGCAGAGTGAAGCGCTTGGGCGCACTGCGGGCGGTGTCTGGGCGCACGTGCTCCAAGCTCACTCTCTCCACTAGATACCTCCTTGGTAATTGTATGATCATTTCACCGTAAGACCCTCTATATCATATTATTATTTCTTATTTCTAGTCTATACTTTATGGGAAGTAACTTAAATTTATTTAGTCCACGCAGGCGGAGCCACGTACAAAAGCTAGTTGAAACGTTTTACCAAAATATAGATTACTCTGTACTCATTAGTAAGTATATTCTTTTGAATTAGTATTTGAAGCTAAATATATTTTTAGGAACCGGCTTAACTCTACTTGGATGTACATATGTTATCTTCAGACTAAATAAGTTCAAATCATCACTTATATATGATATAAATTTGCCGCCAACGAAAACTGTCATTTTTATTTTGTTGTTTTCAAATTGTTTAGGGGAAAGGCAAAGAACTTTAGATCATACAGCCTCTTCATATTATAGTATTGTACTCCTAATTAATTAAATAATTAAAATAATTGTATTTTAAGTTCTTCTCAATTTTTGTAGGTAAAGAATGCCATGTCATTTACGAACTTTTGTATTTTCATATATTATTTTCATTTCATATGCTATATTTGTCTCCCTTTTAAGTTTTTGATTAATTTCTATTTCGAAATGACAGTTTCCGTTGGCGGCAAGCGAAAAAAAAAAAGTTTTCATATACAACAACTACATTCTTTTCGGTATAAATTTAATCTAGTTTTCTTTGGCGCAAAATGAATTTAAAATTATACATATACAACGAGTCAATCCTCCTTGGTGTGTATAAAGTCACCTAAACGGCCAGCAGTCGGCCGGCGCGGGCGGTCTCACGGACAGCACGGTGTCGGGCGGAGGCGACGCGCGCCACAGACGCACCGCCCCCCAGAGGGCGACGCTCCCCCCCCACTCTGTGGTCGCGCTACCCTGTACCACCTTACCTCCTGATATGTACTGTATCGCTGGCTCTGTAATATCCTTATCTTATACCAACCCAAGTGTATTCGTAATGTTGTTGTATTCAATGTAATTTTAGTATTAAAATAAAGTAATTTCTACCTTTATTTATATTTTGTGAAAACATCGTTTTACGAACTCTCAGTGTGTTTCTGAAAATTTAAATTTTGACTTGAAATTTCGTCGTATTAGTAACTAGAGAGAGAAAGATATAGAAAGAGAGAGATAGTAGTTAGTATAGTAGACAAACTAAACTGAATATTAAACAAATATATACTAGCGCCACGTCTTGTCTTTGCATGTAATTTAATAATTAAGACAAAAATTGGAGTTTTTTAATATGCTTTCATATAAAAATCGCTTGATTTCTTTCAGTGACATACGCCATCTTTAATTTATTATCTGCGGTCGTATGTTAGTGTGTAACGGAACTTGGAACACGATTTGACGTTCAAGATGGCGGAGTAACTTGAAACTTTACATACTTGAGGATTAATGACAATGCAATATCACAAAAAAATGTATTTCTTTGCAATTGTTTTCGTACATTTAGTTTGTTGTTAATATTTTAATATATATATAGTAATGTCAAATCTTTGGACAATGCCGAGTTGTATATAGTATTAAAACTAATACAGTAATACCTCCTACAACATGGTACCCTTATAACGCGATTTCCCTCATATAACGCGGGGATTTAGCAGGTTAAATTTCTATACTATGAAATTTATATTTTTTTACAATTCATAATTAATTTCGCTTACCTTTGCACATTGTGTTGTTATAAAATTAAATAAAATTAAGTAAAAATTAAATTAAATTAAGTTCTTTCTTTACTGAAGATGAAGTTACTGCCGAGATGATCAAATATGGTGGGCCACGCGTCTGGGACTTTTTCTGGTTTTTGTGCAATTTATGCTGGAAATCTGGGGAGGTCCCAGACGATTGGCGAGGTGCAGTCATCGTACCTTTGTATAAAGGCAAAGGTTCACAGATAGACTGTGCAAGCTATAGGGCCATCAGTTTGATTAGCTTGGGCGGTAAAGTTTATGCTAAAATTTTAGCGAGAAGAATGCAAGAGAGATCTGAAAGGCTGTTGTGGGAGGCACAAGGAGGTTTTAGACCTGGAAGAGGGTGTATAGATCAGATCTTTTCCCTCCGCATGATCACGGAAAAAATTTTGGCCCTAAACCAAAAGGTTTTCTGTGCTTTTGTGGATTTGGAAAAGGCGTTTGACAGGGTTGTGAGAAAGAAGTTATGGGAGATACTGCCCCGATACAATGTGAACGGACCCTTGCTACAGGCTGTAAGGTCTCTTTATCGAGGTCACTCAGCCTGTGTGCGAGTAGGAGCTGGCATGTCGCCCTGGTTTGACATCCAATCGGGTGTTAAGCAAGGTTGCGCTATGTCAGCTTGGTTGTTCAATTTGTATTTGGATAGTTGTCTCCAAGGAGTGAAAGATAGTGACATGGGAGTGAAAGTAGGTGACCTTTAGGTCAATTGCTTACTATATGCAGATGATGCAGTGCTCATTGCATCATCAGAATGCAATTTGCAGGCATTGGTCACCACTCTGAAAGATGGGTGTGAAATTAATGGTCTTAACCTGAATGTAGATAAGACGAAGGTTCTGATATTTGAAAGAAATGAAGAAAGAACAGAATGTAAGATCAACGTGAATGATAAGATAATAGAACAAGTGAATGAAGTGGTATATTTGGGAAGTATGTTTAGCAGAGACGGAAGATACGAAATGGATGTGGAAAGGCGTATTGCTGCCGGTAACAGAGTCAATGGTGCTTTGACTGCATTGTTGAGACGGCAAAACGTCAGTATAGCTGCACGTTTGGCTGTACACAATGCAGTTTTGCTACCGACGCTGTTATACGGCAGCCAAACGTGGGTAACACAGAAGAAGAATGTAAGAAAGATGAATGCTGTGGAGATGCGATCTCTTCGCAGAATATGCGGAGTCAGTCTAGCTGATCGAATCCGCAATGAAGAGATCTACAGAATGGCAGGTACTAGCGAAGATGTCACGGTGAGAATGAAGAAGAACGTGCTCAGGTGGTTTGGGCACGTTGAACGAATGAGTGATGAAAGAATGGTAAAAAAGATTTATATAGGAAAAGTGAGCGGTAAGAGAGACAGGGGGAGGCCTCGAGTGACCTTCGAAAACACAGTAGCTACGATACTGGAGGAAGGTCACGTAAAAAGCATGAGGACCCCCCGGAGGGCATGTATGAAGAGGTTGATGTCTGTGGCCGAGGCGAAAGAGGTATGCAGAGGCCGTAGCGTTTGGCGCTCCATCGTCTCTGGCTACCTCGCAAGGGATATGGCGTGAAGGTAAATAAATAAATAAGTTGTTTCTTAATATTCCATTTATACTTTAACGAGAAAAGTTAAACGTGAATAATTTGTACATAACGCGTTATACGGTCATATGAGGGCGTTATACGAGAATATTCATACAACGCGGAACGAATCTACCGTGTTATAGGGGGAATAACTGTATATTAAGTAAATCGCTCTTTAATGAATACCTCAAAGCCCGCTCCGCTCTGTGTAACTCGAGGGTCAAAGCGCTCATTCTGTTACTGCACTCCTCTACTGCGACAGACTTTTCTATAGAACCATATTACATTTTACATGTATTGCAATAAAATAAAATATACTATACTAGCTGCGCTCGCGACTTCACTCGAATGTTATCTTTATAATATAACATCAGTTTTCAGTGAAAGTCCTGTCAAAATGGATCCAGCCGTTTCAGATTATATCCGGTACAAACATAAAAAAAAATATTTTTGAGCGAAGCGAGTGGAGCGCTCTATGTGAGACTTTTTGCATCCCATGTCCGAGGTTAGCATGAAAACGGCTTTACCGATCTTTATGAAATTTTGCACATTTATAGCGATGGTTATTGCGATGGTTTATAAAAATAAATTGAAATAAAACTCATGTCGTTGAGGAATAATCACCAAAAATAACAGTCCCATAGACTTCAATGTAAAAAAATTTCAACGCTGAATTGAAGATGGGTTACTCGCTTCGCTCAATTCATCGAACTCTACCGAGATTTTGCGAGCGCAGCGACTTAAAATCGAGGTCTGGTTCGCGTTAGTTTAATGTTAGTACCGTATATACTTTCATATTTTAGTACAAATCTGTTACTTTGTATAAAAATGGACACTTCAATTTTATATATATATATATATATAATATGTTTTCTCTTATCACATACAGAAGGTTGTACACTTACGTATTGATAAAGTCTCGGACTTCGACAGATATGTAATGAAATATTTCTTCTGAGTGTCACAAGAGAGGAGGAACGCAACTAGAATATGAATATCGTAATAAATAATATTATTATTAATTAAATATACTTAGCATATTGAGCGAAGCGAGCGCAGTGTAATGACTCATCGTTGTGGACAATGTCGGTAATGTAGATATCAGTTTTTTGACGATTATTTCTGTCTATCTGCGTCTGTCTGTGTTTTTAGATTGCAAAAATTTCATAATCTTACGTCAAGTAGTTTTCGAGCCTATTCGTGACAAATAATGTGAAAATCTCCAGTGGAACGCTCCGCTCGCTAGGCTCGCTTCGCTCAATAAACATGAAACCATAACTCACTCATCAAACTCAAACCAACACAAGTCGCGAGTAAGACTCGTCTGCTTCCAGAGCGCTTAATCAGGGTACGTTTGATACACTTTGCATTACTTCCATTAATATTAACATCATTATGATAATCCCACACACTGTCTCCCGACGGACGGACGGGTTGTATATACGTGTCTCTGTTACAGATACCTCTGCCTGTAAATGTTTGTACTGAGGTTACGAGTGCAGGGATTCAGTTAATCAATGATATGAAGTTTTAACTTGGAGGTTGTTTATCACGTCAGTTGTGTTGGTACTTGATAAAGGGGGGAGGGGGGTTAACAGTTATATATATATTGGAATCTCTATAAGCTTACTAACTACATTAATTTTGGTTTAGGACGCCCTTGTAAATATCGGTGGAACGCAAATTATTCGTAAATACGCGAGTACCGGATACTTGTTTTCATAGTACTTGGTGTCGGCAGTACTTGTACAAGTATCGTTTCATTCCAAATAACTCTCCTTGTAATAGAATGAACTACAAAATCACTTGAAGTAGTTTATATATGTATGTATTGTGTAGATTGAATTTATTTATATACCATATTCCATCCATCATTCCATCAGTCCCCCTTTTAATATATATAATATAAAACGTAATTATACTATTAACTTGCACAGTCGGTTAAATAATAGTAATTATTCACGAAATATATTACATTTTCAAAAACATTTTTTTTATGATACGTATCTTAATATATAAAACACAAAGACACTCACTCACTGACTCATTCATCGCTCTACAGCAAACCGTAATACCTAGAAAGATGAAATTTGGTCACAAGACTCCTGACATATTGAATAGGTGCAATAAGAAAAGGATTTAAAAAAAATCCAAACCGTTCCAAAGTTACAGCTAAAAAACTGCAAAGTTTACCCCCCGCTCCCTCTCTTCTTCACTTTCGCCGTCTGTCGTAAAGCACGGGTAACCTGCTAGTTCACTATAAATACAATTATCCCACATCAGAGATAACCAACAGTTCAATTAGGTCTTCGTTCAGTTAATTTTAACTAGTCATACATTTATATTAATAAATAAAGTGACTGCGTCAGTCTGTACGCTCCAATTGCATTATGCAAGCTATTCGCTTTGTAGGTCGCGTATTAGTAACGGACGGACCCGGGTGATGATCTATGTATTTAAGCCAACTGAGTTATTAATACTAGCTGTGCCTCCGACTGCGTTCGGATAATTGTTTTAAAAATAAAATTAGCCTAAATTACTTTATAACATCAGTTATCCTACGATAGTATAGCTAAGATCTCTCTAGACGTTTTAGAGATCAGCTGGAGCAAACCGACAAACAGACAAGGATTATTTTTTGTGTCGTATATACTATATAATTTGGAATTACATACAGACACTTAAATTTTATTTATATGTATATATTATATAATTAATGTATGTATGTATGAACATTTGTTTCTGGATCTTATTTTTCTTTTACGAAATTCAATGAAAATTATAATGTTTTTTTTGGGATTAAAAGTTTGTTATAAAATCAATAGTTAAAGAATTTTCTAGTATTCACAATATTAATAATTTACATAGAAGAAAATTCTAGTATTTTTTTTTTAATTCGATAATTTATTTTTCGTTATAATTAAGAAATTTTCGTGAATAAATTTGACTTGCACTTGTACATGCTTCATTGTTTTTGTTCAGAAAATCCTAAATTATAACCAATATATATAAAGTAGATAAATAATAGTTAATTAACTTCGCACAGACGGACCCGTGAGCTGACTCTTGAATAATGCAGAATACAACAAGTATGACAACAAGTCCACTTCGAACAGCTCATCAAATATTTACTAGGTTATTTATTTAGCGGAATCGCAGTTACTGTGTCAACTGACCGGGCGTTACTCAGACATTATTATAATACATATTATTTTAACTTTACAGTAATAATATATTCAATGTTGATCAATTGTAATGTCTACAAGTTAATTAATTTTATTACGTACCTGAAGAACACCATGGCGGTACAATATTAGAAACATCACTACTCCAAGTATCCGTGGATCTTTTAAAAGCACTTCGACCAACCATAACCATTTGTGTAATTATTATGTGTATTTTAATTGTAACTATTTGAAAAACAACTTTTAACAAATATCAATTTTGACATTACTTTCCCTCCATTACTGTCACTGTCGAAGGATTAACGATATACAGCTTATGTCATTACAATAATAGTTAATAAAATAATTATTAATAACAATACCTCTTAATATTTATATAGTGAATAAATATATCTTTTTTATTTCCATTAAAGTTTGTCTGAAAATAATTATTCATTTCATAAAAACTGACTTTAAAAGAAAAAATATAAAACGTGCTTATAAAAAGAAATTAACGTGAAGTGCTACTGTACTTCGAGTTTATATTAAAAGAACATTTTAACGAAGTTCTACTTTCATTTTTCTTATTCCGTGCCAAGTCATTGACACCGATTTAGTTAAACTATACAGCTATAGCCATTTGTTACTACATTAAACATGAAATTACGATTTCGTGTTGGAGTTTTTAAATGAAATGACGTTTCCAAAGCGATCAGTTTGTTTTGACATGTACGCGGTTGTTGTTTTTCTCGTGATGGCGGAAGCGTTCGCTCAAGACCAAGCTATGAATTCTCTGACTACACAAACACCGCCATTTTTCGATTTATTCACCGGCGCTTCTAATTATTATTCTGATCCGATCAGAAAGTCGTATTCTGAGTCGGGTTATTATTCATGTCCAAAACAGGACATTTTATCCTCATTTGCGAGTATTTTAGGAAGTGCAGCCAAAATAATGCTCTCCGCGGCGTTAATAGCTGTCTTGAAACTAATCGGCGGTAAACTTATGCTTTTACCGCTAACCGTGATGGTGATAACGAAAATAGGATTAAAAGCGATATTACTGTGGCCCGTGTTATCAAAATTGATGAAATATATAAAGAAAAAGAAGAAAAAGTCCAGGACGATAGCGGATTGCTCTGAGCGGTTGGCGTGCGTCGTACAAAGATCGTCTGAGAGCTGGCGCAGTAACTTAGGGACGGCGGTAACATTCTCTTTGATCAGTGACGAAGAAGACGGCTTCATAGCTAGAACTCTTTTGAGCGTTCTCGCCGGGGACGAGGTCGCTGAATGTATGTCAATGGACTGCGACTCCGGGAGTCATATAAGTGATGTATCGTAACTAATATCACTTTTACACTCGACTTTACATGTCTATTTTGTATATATACAATATAATTAACAAATATTTTTATTTTATCTGTATATTAAATTACAATAATGCTGTGTATAAAAACCTCTTGACAAAAATAATATTATCATTTAAAATATTACGTATTAACTAAACTGGGTCACATTTATTCTCCTTACATTGCAAACATTCAACGCAGCGTCAGGTTCAAGTATTAATTTAACAAGATGACATATTTAATAGCTCTTCAGTCACCAACATGAGAATGTGTGTGACGTTTGTGTTATTATGTGTGTTTAATGTAACCGCGGGCTTAATGTATTACCGGCCTTATGAATACAGAAGTGTGCCAAGTGATATGGAATCCAACGCATTGTCTTCATCACATTCGGATATTCAAACCAACCGCGTGAAGCCGCAGATAGTTCATACACAATCAAAACCAGTGTTAGATAAAGTTCATACACATTCCAACTCTTTTAACGATATTCGTTTATCGAAAAGTGATGAAAAAAATCAAAATTTGCAAAATGATGATGTTGCTCGAGCATCGTTGGGTTTTACAAAACTAGCTCTTGAACCCTGGGTATCTTATCCTGAACAATCATTATTTCTAGATTCAGCTAAAACCACCAAAGAAATAGACAAAATTACACCCAAATTGGACTTATTAGAACCAGTGACAGCGAAAATGTCAAATAAAGTTACCGGTCTAATGGACCTAGTGCTGGCCCTAACTGGATTTAACTCAAATAACTTTATAATGAAGGGATTTAAGCACATTCTTATCGATGGTGTGATAAAACCAATGATGCTTGCTAAAGGAGGTTTGAAGGTTTTAATTAGCAAGTTATCGATACCTTTGATATCACTAGTGCTGATTAATATCGAGGTTCTGATCACAGTGTGGTGGTTGTGGGAAGACTGCATGGATCAGACGAAACCAGTTTTAGTAAATGAACCAGTACATAATTTAGCTGATACAGCATTTAGAAAAAGTAGCGTAAGAAGTTAATTAATTATAATGGTGTGAGCGTTTTTTATTGTTATAATAAGATTTATTAATTTATTCTTCAAAGAATTTATTGTGTATAGAATTGCCTGGTCGGGTATGGTCTGGTCTGGTCTGGTCTGGTCTGGTCTGGTCTGGTCTGACCTTAAAATCAAAATGTTTTGCATGTTGATTTTTTGGTATGATATTAAATGATTAATTATAGTCTAACATTATTATTTTGTAATGTTACGCATATTATACTCAATAACAAAATGTTTTAAAATGTATGTACCGTTATCAAATATATAAAATATATTATATATAGTAAAAGTAAGGTTTAATAAACAACACGTCACTATATCTGCCGGTCAATATAAACTAACCTTTTGTATACGCAATGTAATCTATCAATATTCAAGAAACACAACAAGTGTTTGACGTAAGTGAGTGTTTACACAAAGCGTTCAAAGAACTTTATTACTTTTATTATATTATATGAAATAACATAATATATTGATGAAATTGTGACGTTCTTATATGAGTTGTATATAAATAGATAATTCCGTATATATTTCACACCAAGTCTGTTTTCATACAGACGTATTTTCTTATAACAATTGAGTTTTGGTGATTTATTTATTACGACCCTAATATGTACGTATTTATTTATCTTATTTGATAAGACATTCAGTTTCTAAATAATTAAAATATTATTATCAAGGAGTTTCAATTCTCATCCTGTTTACACTAGTTCTAATATTATAAACTACTTCTTAACTTTTTCTTATTATAACAAAAGCAAACAATAAATTAGCAACATATGTCATATTTGTCAGAGACAGTTCTATTAACATTACATCTTATGTGAAGACACTTCAAGTGAAACAGAGATAACTTTCTGTGAAATAATATCTAGAATCGATGTAGTAGGTCTAAGATTTTCTCAAACAAACTTACAAACTAAATCTTTATACAGTAGTATTATTGTAGATACATGTTTAATATGTGTATGTTACATAGTTACCTAAATATGTTTTGTCATTCTGCCAAAACAATGTTTGTTAATATTATGTCATTTTGTTTGAGAATGCAGCAAACAAACATTAAAAAAGAATTTCCAATAACATTAAAGAAAAATATTAAACTTTTTTAGTAAACGATTACTTTAAAAACACATATTTGGTTGTAACACGTTCAGGAGTCAACTTACGTCCGTAATAGCAGAGCAAAGACCAAAAGAATAGCTTATATATTTAGATGTTCTAAGAAAACAGTGCTTTCTTTAATTTGAATGATTTTAAATTATAAAATAAACTACCTTACTTATACAACTCACAAATACAGATTGTTTCTAGACTAAGATATATCAAAAGTGAAAACTGATCCAATTTTTCTTAATCTCCTCTATATCTAATTTGATAACAAACATGACATGGAGATAGTAACAGTCATTAACAAACTTCATCGACTGAACCGGTCCTACTGAAGATAATCTTACTTTACTTTGAGCTGTTCTGTAAATGTACTTTAGAATAAACTTAGAACACCAGAGAGAATACTCACTTTATTAAAACATTTATAGAATTCATCTCCGGGCTTAAGAAGCTGTCATTTTCCTACTTATCGGACGCTAGAGCACATACTAATATAGCATTTTGAAATGACTGTCAGTGAGCTAGTGACTGATGGAAAAGATATGAAATACAATTTAAATGAAGTCAGTTAGTTCAGTATATCTATGTATGGAGCAGGGTACAAGCACTTTGTGATAATTGACACCTTGTTAGTTCAGTAACAACACTTTGTTGTAACTATATCAATATAAACTATTTTAAAATACCATCGGACTGATTTTGATGAAATGTTGTATAGACACATTTTGATATCCAAGGAGAGACACAGGATATTTTTTTACCTGGAAATAAAACTATGTTAACAGGCTTTTATTTCTTTTTGTAGGTTTTTATTTGAATTATACTCGTATCTTGCGCTTCAGTTGTGAGCCAAAGCTCACTCTCTGTTTCGGTTGGCTTTCATCAGAAGTTTTAATATTTTGATTACAAACAAACGTGGCAGCAGCCGTAACTAAGCCAGCTTCGAGTTTTATAATAATTAAGAGCAATTTTTTCATTACAAAGTTGAAAACCTTAGTATTTACTAAGTAAAGTACCTATACGATACAAGTCATTATATATTTTATGTTACTTATTTTATCTGTGCTATGGTGATACACGTCAAGAACTCCACTTAGATTTTAAAAGTTTTGATAGTTTTTTCTTTATATAAACACTAATACCTAATTGATAATCTAATTTCACGAATGAGGTACCACTTCCATTTTTATGAACACTGAGTCAATAAACCAGTGACAGAATAAGAGATCTTTGACTTGTAATACATCCTAAACTACTTGTTTAAAAAAAAATGTATTTTGGTAATATATCTAGCTATATAATAACCGTTTTGGTCACTTACAGTTTCTAAATTTTTTATAAAAAAACTTTCAGGGGCTTGTAAGTGGCCCGAATGGTTTCGCGAAATAGATGATACGGTCGTGCTTGTGTTTGTCTTGGCGAAAATTGACAGTTTTTAGAGCATTTTAATGTACATAATATATATTAAAACAAATATTAGTTAGATCTAAATATCCTTGAATAATAATTTATCCTACAACTGTATCGCAAATTCCGATGAATAAAATGATCTTCTTCACATATGTATGTATGTCTGTGGGGTGAGCCGACAATAAAAAGGGAGGTAATGAGATTAGACGACTGGTGTCTCTGTTCGTTGTTGTGTTCCCTGTTACTCCTAATTGGGTGATGGTTTCGAAGAATCCTGTATTCAGGTAAGGAATATTGTTACATTTATATATTAATATGTTTCAACTCTTGTTCAATTATTTGGAGTTCGCGTTGAATTATTTAAAACATATTAAACAAAATGTAAGCAGTTTTTATTAATACATTTGTTTAAAAAATAAAGAAGCAATCTGTTTTAATATTATTTAATACATTGAGAATGTGACCTACATCAGTAACTTTGGTACAATTGAATAAAACAAATGACAAATATAAACGATTTACATTTGTATTATTTAAAGATAAATCTCAAGAGAAATACAAAGTGGTTCAACTACGATCTGTTTTTTATTTATATTATTAATATTAATATATTATTAATAAAATATTTAATATGTTAAATTCATTCAGATATACGGGACTCATCCAAGTATTATTGAATAGAGCTTGCTTTATAAGAAGACCTCCAAACAGTGCTTGTAACTGGTTTACGTGACGGAGTTCATTAACTCTTATTTGATTGTCACGCGGCCGTGTTGCACGTTGTTAGAGCTAACTACGATTATAACAGACAGGACGTGACATTTGTTAGTTCACAAATATGATGTGGATTTTTGTTATTAGGAATGAAATATTCTGTTCAAATATAACTATTTTACTTAGCTTGCATATATTGGTTACATTTTCATTTTAACTCATCGTCTCAAATGGTTTTCAGCACTCGTGTTCACGGGAAGACGAGGTATAGATGTCTGTACTGACAGATTTTCGGGTTAACATTAAATTATAACCAATACAAGAGAATTTTAAAATGTATATTACTTACTAAAATTTTGAAGAAATATTCCATTTTACCTAATTATAATGATAGACTAACTAGCAACGGTGACGCGTAAATTATTATTCAGAGTATATATACTCGTACTTTATAACCGAACTAGAGGCGTATTTATTATTATAGTATTTTTAGCAGTACAATAATTCTAATTTGTTCACATGTCAACTATAATAGTGTTACAATAATCAATACTATTATAAACAATGTAAATTAATAATAATGTGTCTGTTTTTAATGGCTGTCTTGACACTAACCGGCGGTAAACTTATACAGCGGTAAACTTGTACGGCGGTAAAGCGGTTTTTACCGCTAACAGTGATGGTGATACCGAAAATAGGATTAAAAGCGATATTACTATGGCCCGTGTTATCAAAATTGATGAAATATATAAAGAAAAAGAAGAAAAAGTCCAGGATGATAGCGGATTGCTCTGAGCGGTTGGCGTGCGTCGTACAAAGATCGTCTGAGAGCTGGCGCAGTAACTTAGGGACGGCGGTAACATTCTCTTTGATCAGTGACGAAGAAGACGGCTTCATAGCTAGAACTCTTTTGAGCGTTCTCGCCGGAGACAAGGTCGCTGAATGTATGTCAATGGACTGCGACTCCGGGTATCATATGAGTGATGTATCGTAACTAATATAACTTTTACACCCGACTTTACATGCCTATTTGGTATATATACAATATAATTAACAAACATTTTGATATTATCTATGGTTATTTAATAATGCTGTGTATAAAACCTTTTTACAAATTAATATTATCATTTAAATTATTTTATTACGTATTAACTAAACTGGGTCACATTTAATCTCCTTACATTGCAAACATTCAACGCAGCGTCAGGTTGAAGTATTAATTTAACAAGATGACATATTTAATAGCTCTTCAGTCACCAACATGAGAATGAGTGTGACGTTAGTGTTATTATGTGTGTTTAATGTAACCGCGGGCTTAATGTATTACCGGCCTTATGAATACAGAAGTGTGCCAAGTGATATGGAATCCAACGCATTGTCTTCATCACATTCGAATATTCAAACCAACCGCGTGAAGCCGCAGATAGTTCATACACAATCAAAACCAGTGTTAGATAAAGTTCATACATATTCCAAGTCTTTTAACGATATTCGTTTATCGGCAAGTAACGAGAAAAATCAAAATTCACAAAATGAAGATGTTGCTCGAGCATCGTTGGGTTTTACAAAACCAGCTTTTGAGTCCTGGGCACCTTATCCTGAACAATCGTTATTTTTAGATCCAGCCAAAGAAGTAAACAAAATTACACCAAAATTTGACTTATTAGAACCAGTGACAGCGAAAATGTCAAATAAAGTTACCGGTCTAATGGACGTAGTGATGGGCCTAACTGGATCTAACTCAAATAACTTTATAATGAAGGGATTTAAGCACATTCTTATCGATGGTGTGATAAAACCAATGATGCTTGCTAAAGGAGGTTTGAAGGTTTTAATTAGCAAGTTATCGATACCTTTGATATCACTGGTTCTGATTAATATCGAGGTTCTGATCACAGTGTGGTGGTTGTGGGAGGACTGCATGGATCAGACGAAACCAGTTTTGGTAAATGAACCAGTGAATACTTTAGCTGATACAGCATTTAGAAAAACCACTTGAAGAAGTTAATTAATTATAATTTTGTGAGCTTTTTATATTGTTATAATAAGAGTTATTAATTTATTCTTGATAGAATTTATTGTGTATAGAATTGACTGGTCGGCTCTGGTCTGGTCTGGTCTGATCTGATCTGGTCTGGTCTGGTCTGAGCTAAAAATCAACATGTTTTGCATGTTGATTTTTTGATATGATATTAAATGATCAATTATAGTCTAACATTATTATTTTGTAAAGTTACGCATATTATACTCAATAATAAAATGTTTTAAAATATAAGTACCATTAAGAAAAAATAAAGTATATTATTTATAATAAAAGGAAGGTTTCAAATTAATAAACAACACGTCACTCTTTCTACCGGTCAATATAAACTAACCTTTAGTATACGCAATGTATTCTATCAATATTCAATAAACACAACAAGTGTTTGACGTAAGTGAGTGTTTCACACAAAGTGTTCAAAGAACTATATTACTTATATTATATTATATGTAATAACATAATATATTGATGACATTGTGACGTTCTTATATGAGTTGTATATAAATATATAATTCCATATATATTACACACCAAGTCTGTTTTCATAGAGACGTATTTTCTTATAACAATTGTGTTTTGGTGTTTTATTTATTACGACCCTAATATGTACGTATTTATTTACCTTATTTTTATAAGATATTTAGTTTATAATTAATTTAAATATTATTATCAAGGAGTTTTAATTCTCAACCCTATTTACACAAGTTCTGATATTACAAACAGCTAATAAACTTTTTTCTTTATAACAAAAACAATCTATATAGTGGTTTATCTTAGTTTTATTAACATTGCGTGTATTTAATACTTGTAATAATATATAATAATACGATGTAACTCACAATAAGTTTCTGTTAAATAATTTCTACAATCAATGCATTAGTTATAAAGGTTACCTCACACAAACTAAACTAAATCTTTACACAATAATATTATTGCAAACAAATGTTCAATATGTCCAAGTTGTCAAAGTTTATCAATGTGTGTGTGTGTCTAATAGTATAATATCAAAATATCAAAAACAATAACATTGAAACAAAATATTAAGCATTTTAGTGAACGTTTCAAAAACATATATTTGTGACATATTATTACGTAACACGTTCACACGCAGGAGACAACTTACGTCTGCAACAGCACTGTTAAGATGAAGATAACAGTTTATATTTTTGAAGACTGTTTGAGAAACTTCAATATTTATTTAATTTTGACTATTATTTTTAAAATAATATTAAATAAATGACGTTAGCCATAAAATTTAAGAATTAGAATGTTCCTTGACTGAGATCTGCCAGTAATATCCACTCCTGTACCTAATGTAAGCACACTAATAACCATTTCAAGACTTTTCCGACTAAACTTGTAATCCTAAAGATAATCTTCCTTTACTTTGAGCTGTTCTGCAAATGTACTTTAGAATAAACTTAGAACAGCAGAGAGAATACTAACTTTATTAAAACATTTATAGAATTCATCTCTGGGCTTGAAATATTTAAGCGGGGCTTTAAGACTTTGTCATTTACCAATTTATCAGACGCAGGTCACTACATACTAATATCGCATTAAGAAAAGGTTGTTAGTTCGCTTTGGTTCGCTATTTTTGGGGTCAAATAGTACTCTGATAATTGGATTAGAATGCTGCCTGTTGCCATAGCCCCGAGGTCCGGGTGGTGGATCGTGAAGTCCGGCACTCGCCACAGTCCCCTTCCGGGGCCTGAGCTAAAACGGGGATGGGTCGGATCGGGACTCCTAGATTCTGACTGCAGCTCGGTGAAGAAGGTTGTCCAGATCTAATCTGGCTTGGTCAGCTTGGGCGGGGGACCAGAGAGCCTCCCGCGACAAAACAAGCTGACAACCGGAGTGGGGCGCATTCCTGTCAACAGTTTGCGCCGCTCCATTGGAGGCGTTGTGGCTGCTCACGTGGCTTGGCCTGTCGTTGGAACAACGCGGATATATGCGCAAGCGTTCCCTTGGTGCTCTTCTATAAGGCGATATCTTGACCGTCTGGTTTAGTAGGTGGGAGTACAATATAACCGTCGCCTTCCATTCCCCTGGAATGCGGCGTGTACTTCTAAAGAGTTCCAGATAAAAAAACAGGCTTTAGAAACGTGTTTGATTTTATTTCTTATTATTAAAATAATATGTAAAGGTATGAATGTATTAACAAGAGTAAATAAAGTCGTTTCTCTCTTCAATACTTAGCGGAATATCTTGAGCAAATTATTAGAATGTCACTGATTATAAATGTATATACTCGTATCAATAACTAAATACAATTTATGTAAATCTAAGTATTTGAAAGTTTTTGTTTTAAATTGGTTTTCACCTCCAATTGTGTTGCAAACTCTGATCAATAAAATGATCTACTTCACGTATGTATGTCTGTGGGGTGAACCGACAATGAAGAGGGAGGTAATGAGATTCGACCACTGGCGTCTGTATTAGTTGTTTTATTCTCTGTGACTCCTAGTTGGGTGATGGCTTCAATGGATCCTGTTTTCAGGTAAGGAAGGTAGTTATATTTGTGTAGTAATATCCGTCCTTATCTATTTAAATATTTTGAAATTGATGAATATATTTTTTTTGTATGTATCTCCAAAATGTTTATTCTTTTACTTTTCAAAATACCTTTTTAAATTACTTGAATTGAATTAAGTTGCAGTTCGCGTTATCTAAAACAGATTAAATAAAATGTAAGCAGTTTTTTATAAAAAAATTAATATAACAAATAAACAATCAATCTGTTTTAAATTATTTAATACATTGAGAATGTGACCTACATCAGTAACTTTGGTACAATTGTATAAAACAAATAACAAATTTAAACGATTTTCAGTTAAATTATTTGAAGATGAATCTCAAGGGAAATACTAAGCGGGTTAACTATGAATTCGGTTTTGTTTGTATTATAATTAAAAAAATCCTATAATAATAAATTTGATATTTTATAAATCCAAGAGTCAACCTCACACCAGTATTATTAAATAGAGCTTGATTGATAAGAAGTCCACCAAACAGTGCTTGTAACTGGTTTACGTGACCGAGTTCATTAACTCTTATTTGATTGTCACGCGGCCGTGTTGCACGTTGTTAGAGCTAACTACGATTATAACAGACAGGACGTGACATTTGTTAGTTACCAAATATAACTTACTACCTAAGAATAACACATGATGCCATTGTTTACATCAAAAATTTTCAAGCAAAAAGCGGTTTTTATTTTTTTTCTCGGAAAAGGTATCTTTTTTGGAAATACTTTCGGTAGTCAAATTTAGAGTAAAAAATAACCTGTCTATTAAAAATATTTGCGAGGAGGGAATGTATACCAGAAAAAAGTTGCCGTGGTTTTACCTACCTTAAATTTTCAAGCTAAAAGTGGTTTTTATTTTTTTTCTCGGCAACGGTACATTTTACGGAAAAACTTTTGGTACCTAAATTTAGAGTAAAAAATAACCTTTCTATTAAAAATACTTGTGATGTAAGAATGTTTACTAGAAAAAAGTTACGATTTTTTTTCCAAAAATTTTCGGTTTTTTTACCCCCACTCCTAAGTTATTGAAGTTAGGTTTTCGGTTTATCTACATTAGTTATAGGTATTCATCAAAGACATCATATAATATGAACGCGATTGATCTTCTTTGTATAGGGAAAAAGTTATGGTTGAAAAACTGAAATCAGAAAAAGTGAGGTCCTAGCGCCCCTGTGGCCAGATTTCTCTGGTTAACGAACTTGACCTTCATTTTTGGATGGTTGATTTTTGTGCAAAGTTTGAAAGCGATCCGAGCGAAACTGCGGCCGCTATCGTGCTGACAAAAGTCGAATCTGGACGCACGCACGCATATATATATATATATATATATATATATAAACTTTTTGACCAATGGTGATTTCGGTCTCAGGGGGTCATAAGAAGACCTCCTGTGAAGAAATTTTTCCAAAATTCTAATGTCGGGTACAAATGAATGGGCAGACCGAATTCTTCGAGGTCTACCCAAAAGTTATATATAAATGTCTACTATGTACTCTCTAAAATCTTGGAATAAATATTATACATTACCTAACTTTATTCATGGAGTAACTAAGAAGGTAAGAAGAGAAATAATTATTATATAATAGAATAAGTAGGGGCTTACCGATTTCATTAAATGTAAAAAAATTGGATTGTGTTTCAAAAGTCAATACTATAACATAATTATATAACACAATAAATTATCAATCAAAAATCAATCAATCAATCGTATTTAATCACTTTAATAATATAAGTAAACAATATTTGTATTATAAATAAATTCTAAAAATAAAAAATGTCCTAACCCTTTGCGAAATAATGATTCCGTAGCCCTAACATTTTTAAAAGTCATCTAGCCATTCCCAGATTTATAAAACTATTTACCGTATTATACTAGTTAACATTAGAAATATAACATTATGTATTATAACATAATGTAAGTGAATAGTAAGTTAAAACTATTATTGGAGTTGGTTGCCGGTTTCGTTAGCTGAAACTAGTGTTGGAACTAATCGGTGGTAAACTGATGCTTTTACCGCTGACCGTGATGGTGATAACGAAAATAGGATTAAAAGCGATATTACTATGGCCCGTGTTATCAAAATTAATGATATATATAAAGAAAAAGAAGAAAAAGTCCAGGATGATAGCGGATTGCTCTGAGCGGTTGGCGTGCGTCGTACAAAGATCGTCTGAGAGCTGGCGCAGTAACTTAGGGACGGCGGTGACATTCTCTTTGATCAGTGACGAAGAAGACGGCTTCATAGCTAGAACTCTTTTGAGCGTTCTCGCCGGAGACAAGGTCGCTGAATGTATGTCAATGGACTGCGACTCCGGGATTCATATAAGTGATGTATCGTAACTAATATCACTTTTACACTCGACTTTACATGTCTTTTTTGTATATATACAATATAATTAACGAACATTTTTATATTATCTGTGGTAATTTAATAATGCTGTAAATAAAAACATCTTTACAAATTAATATTATCATTTAAAATATTTTATTACGTATTAACTAAACTGGGTCACGTTTATTCTCCTTACATTGCAAACATTCAACGCAGCGTCAGGTTCAAGTATTAATTTAACAAGATGACATATTTAATAGCTCTTCAGTCACCAACATGAGAATGTGTGTGACGTTTGTGTTATTATGTGTGTTTAATGTAACCGCGGGCTTAATGTATTACCGGCCTTATGAATACAGAAGTGTGCCAAGTGATATGGAATCCAACGCATTGTCTTCATCACATTCGAATATTCAAACCAACCGCGTGAAGCCGCAGATAGTTCATACACAATCAAAACCAGTGTTAGATAAAGTTCATACATATTCCGACTCTTTTAACGATATTCGTTTATCTAATAGTGATGAGAAAAGTCAAAATTCGCAGAGTCAAGATGTTGCTCGAGCATCGTTGGGTTTTACAAAACCAGCTCTTGAACCCTGGGCACCTTATCCTGAACAATCGTTACTTCTAAAATCAACTAGAACCACCAAAGACTTAGACAAATTTGACTTATTAGAACCAGTGACAGCGAAAATGTCAAATAAAGTTACCGGTCTAATGGACCTAGTGCTGGCCCTAACTGGATCTAACTCAAATAACTTTATAATGAAGGGATTTAAGCACATTCTTATCGATGGTGTGATAAAACCAATGATGCTTGCTAAAGGAGGTTTGAAGGTTTTAATTAGCAAGTTATCGATACCTTTGATATCACTGGTGCTGATTAATATCGAGGTTCTGATCACAGTGTGGTGGTTGTGGGAGGACTGCATGGATCAGAGGAAACCAGTTTTGGTAAATGAACCAGTACATAATTTAGCTGATACAGCATTTAGAAAAAGTAGCGTAAGAAGTTAATTAATTATAATGGTGTGAGCGTTTTTTATTGTTATAATAAGATTTATTAATTTATTCTTCAAAGAATTTATTGTGTATAGAATTGCCTGGTCGGGTATGGTCTGGTCTGGTCTGGTCTGGTCTGGTCTGGTCTGACCTTAAAATCAAAATGTTTTGCATGTTGATTTTTTGATATGATATTAAATGATTAATTATAGTCTAACATTATTATTTTGTAAAGTTACGCATATTACACTCAATAATAAAATGTTTTAAAATGTATTTAACATTATGAAAAAAATAAAGTATATTATTTATAGTAAAAGGAAGGTTTAATAAACAACACGTCACCCTTTCCACCGGTCAATATAAACTAACCTTTAGTATACGCAATGTATTGTATCAATATTTAATAAACACAACAAGTGTTTGACGTAAGTGAGTGTTTCACACAAAGTGTTCAAAGAACTCTATTACTTATATTATATGAAATAACATAATATATTGATGAAATTGTGATGTATTTTTGTGTGTTATATAAATAGATAATTCCATATTTATTCCATACCAAGTCTGTTTTCATACAGACGTGTTTTCTTGTAACAATTTAGTTTGTTCTTTTATTTGGTATCTTATTTGTATAAGACATACAGTTTCTAGATAATTAAAATATTATTATCCAGGAGTTTTAATTCACAAGCCTATTAACACAGGTTCTGATATGACGAACAACTACTTAACTCTTTTTATTCTTTTTATAACAAAAGCAAAGAATAAAATAGCACCACAATATCTTTTATAACGTATTGTAGATCAGTGGTATTGTAGTATCGACGATGATATGTCATATGTTGCTAACTTATAAAGTTTATTTAACTAATTTTATTAAAAATTTAATTATTTTATGTAGTTCTATTAAAATATCGTCTGTTTTAAATATAATATGTCAAACAGAAATACCGTTCTATGAAATAATGTTGAATCGATGAAATAGTTCTAAAATTTGCTCGAACAAACTTACAAACTAAATCTTTGTACAATAGTATTATTGTAGATACATGTTTAATATGTGTATGGTACATTAGATCTTCATATGTTATATTATTTTTCCAAATCGAACTACGAGAATGATCATGCATACAAACGGCCTGAAACAATCTTACAAAATTAACAATAAATACATTTTAAAAAACGTTCAGTATGTCCACGTTATAAAGACATCTAGGTTTTGTCATTTTGCTAAAACAAATATATGTTTTAAAACATTGCATAATATTAATTACGAATATTGTAACATAATATGTAAAAGCATTTATTATAACATAAAGAAAACTATTCAACTTTATTAGTAAATGGCGCTTTAAATACATATTTAGGACAATTATTTACGGAACACGTTCACGTGTTGGAGTCAACTTACGTCGGTAGCAGTAGAGCAAGACAAAGAGAATAGTTTATATATTTGGCGATATTCTAAGAAACCTCAGTAGCGTTTTTATTTCTTTTTAAAAATAATTAAATGAATAACATTATTCATAGAAATCAAAACCGTAGAATTAATGTTAAAGTAAAAATTATTCCAACTTCCCTCAGTCTCCCCTAAATCTATTGAGGTGACAAATAATACATTAAGGTACTAATAGTAATTTCCAAAGTTTTGCAACTAAATTGGTCGTACAAACAAACTTCTTTTACTCTGATCTCATTCAGTAAATGTACTTTAGAATAAACTAGAACATCAGAGAGAAGTCTAGCTTTCATAAAACATTTATAGAATTCATATCTGGACTTGAAATTTTAAAGCCGCCAGTTAAACAGCCATGTCACTATCCAATTTGTCGGACGCTAGATCAACTCTAGACTAATATCGCTCTGTGAGAGCGCTTTTGTTAATCTAGTGATTGGTGGAAACTTTTAACTAGCTATTCCTTGTAGTCAAGTAGTGCGCTAAATTGTATAATAAATCGCCCCCTTTAGTAACATGCTAGAAATTATTTGTTAATGTGAAAGTAGCAAATATGTGTTTTATTATAATTCTTTTAATTTTTTTACAAATCATGTAAAAACCGATAAATGTACTAATTTATTTGGTATTAAGAGTAAATAAAGTCTCTTTCTAATTGTCAGCTGAACGTGTTTGATTAATTTACAGCGAAAGTGAGTATTTGAGAGTGTTAATTAAAAATTAGTTTTATATAAAAGTGATTAACATATTTCTTAACTATTATATCAGTACATATTATAATAAATATATTATATATATGAAATTGTAATTCGAAAACAAACTGTGATATAAATACATAATGTATCATTTACTTTAATATCTTCAAATAATGATTTCATCTTCAATTGTGTTGCAAACTCTGATCAATAAAATGATCTACTACACGTACGTATGTCTGTGGGGTGAACCGACAATAAAGAGGGAGGTAATGAGATTAGACGACAGGTGTCTGTGTTCGTTGTTATGTTCCCTGTGACTCCTAATTGGGTAATGACTTCCAAGAATCCTGTATTCATGTAAGGAAGGTAGTTGTATTCGTAGATTATTCAACATTTATCTTTTTAAGAATATAAATAAATTGATTTTTTTTTTATTTTTATATTATCTCCAAAATGTTTATTCTTTTAGTTTTTTAAAACACATTTTTAATACATCGGAGAATTGGAGTTCTTGTTGAATTTTATAAAACATATAAAATGAAATGTAAGCGGTTTTTATTAATAAATTAATATAAACAAACAAGCAATCTGTTTTAATATTATTTAATACATTGATAGTGTGAGGTACATCGGTAACTTTGGAACAATTGAATAAAACAAATAACAAATTTAAACGATTTACATTTATATTATTTAAAAATAAATCTCAAGGGAAATACAAAGTGATTTAACTATGAATTCGGTTTTGTTTGTATTATAATAAAAAACATGATATAAGTTTCATATTTTATTAATAAGAGATTCAATCTGTCACATTAATTTTAGGGATGAGTTATTCTCATACAAGTATTATTAAATAGAGCTTGATATATAATAAGACCTGAAACAGTACTTGTAACTGGTTTACGTGACGGAGTTCATTAACTCTTATTTGATTGTCACGCGGCCGTGTTGCACGTTGTTAGAGCTAACTACGATTATAACAGACAGGACGTGACATTTGTTAGTTCACTAATATGATGTGGATTTTTGTTATTAGGAATGAAATATTCTGTTCAAATATAACTATTTTATAACTTAATTTATATATATTGGTTGCATTTTCATTTTAAATTGTCATTTCAAATACTCGTACTTTTCACTAATCGTGTTCATGAACATATGACATGTAGGTATCTGTCATAAATATACGCGAGTTAAATCTTTAAAATTTAAAATTAATTATGAACTAATTTTAGAAGACATTTTATTTTATTTATTAGTTCATAAATATTATATAATATGTATAAAAAATGTAAATTAATAATAATTTTAAAGTATCCAGAGAGTTTCTTGCTGGTTACTTTTTAACCCTTTCTCCCCATAGATTTATCCTTTGGAACCGTGCAACTAGAATCTGATCATCAGTTAATGTAGGCCAATTCAAAATAAACTTTTATTAATATTTACATCCGACTTTATAAATCTAGATGTACGCACTAACTATGGTTTAATTATAAGTATTTGATACCACACTGTATATAAACTTCTATTAAATAGAGTTGTATGTCTGATAGTAACGGGTACATGGACCGTGAGTGAGACTAACCCTGTTAGTACTCAGTCCTCAGGGAGGTTATATTTGACATTGACTCTAATGTATTTTGTTATGCATTGTGTCTTGTTATAAATTACTAATTATCTGTACCAAAATGATTTAATAAATTGTAGTATATTGGGTTCGTGTATGGTCTGATATCAATAAATAATGTAACAAAATAGTAAATATGGAAAATCTGACAGTATTTTTAAAAAAGTCCTTAGAACAAAATCTCAAAACAATATACATACCTCGAGAATCATCAGTTGATCAATGACCGGCAGTATGGCTTTCGCCATGGTCGATCAGCTGATTATCTTCTGTTATACCTTACTCACCGTGGGGCAACGGTTATTGAAAGCAAGGGAGAGGGTCTGGCAGTTAGTCTGGATATGGCAAAAGCCATCGATAGTGTATGGCACAAGAGGCTTCTTTCGAAGCTACCTTCCTATGGGCTTCCCGAGAGTTTATGCAAGTGGATCACCAGCTTCCTCACTGAGCGGAGCATACAGGTCGTTCTCGACGGTTTTTGCTCGGACCACAAGCCCGTGAACGCTGGTGTACCCCAAGGCTGCGTGCTATCTCCAATTCTGTTCCTCCTTCACATCAATGATATGTTGGATATTTCCAACATGTATTGTTATGCGGATGACAGCACTGGGGATGCGGTATATTCCGGTCGTGCAGGTCTCTCTCGGGAAAACGTCGATGAGTGTCTGAAAGAAACTTGTATTGATTTAGTGGTTCGAAGAACTATTCAATCTGATGCCTACCGCCGAATTTCACCACCGCACAGCTCGCCATCGCCTCCTTTACCATCCATACCACCTGGATGCGTGGCGATCTTCCACTGTGCGATTTTAAACGACGTTTTTCCCACGTACCACTAAAATGTGGAACAAACTCCCTTCGGCGGTATTTCCAGATCGATACGACATGGGTACCTTCAAAAAAGGCATATATATTCTATCTCCAAATCTCCATGGGCGGCGGTGATCACATATTAATGGTGACCCGCAAGCTCGTTTGCCCTCCTATAACATAAATAAAAAATACATACTATATATACTGTACTATATTACATCTACAACAAAACTAATGACAGATTAATGAGTAATTCCTTGTGATGTTTGTTGACTTAATAACTGTCAATAATTGTAAAACAAAAATAGTAAATACGATATATATTCTTTATTTTATGTATTATTAGCCCACTGTTATATCTGCACATTTATATAAATTATTTAATTTATTTGGTTATTTCGGAAAAAGTTTTGATTCTCTAGCCCATTTACACAAGGTCTGAAATAAAAGTCTTTTCTTCCACTGGTTTAATAAACAGTTTGAATAATAGTATTACAATCACGTTTATATTAACATCACGTCTCATTGAAAGTTACAAGTCGACTAACTATGAATAACTTTGTGTGAAATAATTTCCAGAATCGATTATTACCTCTAAAGATAGCCTCATACAAACATACAAAGAAACAATACTAAAATTGTAGACACACGTTCAGTATGTCCATTTTATGAATATGTTCTGAGTGTATTCTAAAGTACATTTACAGAATGGGTTCAAAGTAAATAAAGACTATCTTTAGAACGACCGGTTTAGTCGCTAAAGTTTGGTAATGACTATTAGCACAACGTGTTCTTCGTCACTGCATTAGGTGTACGAGACTGAGGATAGTTGGAACTACTTTTACTTTAAGTGGCAAATCTCAGTTAAGAAACATTCTACGTTTTTGAATTTTATGAATAATGTAATTTTTTGAATACTCTTTAAGTTGGAATCATCCAAATTAAGGAAAGATCTGTTGTTTTCTTAGAAAATCTAAAAATGTAAGCTATTTTTTTTGTGTTAGCTCTGTTATTACCGACAGCAGTTAACTGCTACATGTGAACGTGGTACGTAAATAATTGTTCTAAATATGTTTTAACGTGTCATTTACTTAAAAAAAATAATTTTATTAATGAATGTTATTAAAAAATGTTTTTCTTTTAAATCGTTTTGCTATATTCTCAAACAAAATTACACAATATTGAAGAACATAGTTCCTCTGTCAAAATAATTAGTGGCGCCAACAGACCCTCAATTTCGACTCGCTGCACTCGCGAAATCTCGGGTGCCGTTTGCATATTGAGCGAAGCGAGCCAAATGTAATGACTCATCGTTGTAGATAATGTCGGTAATATAGGAAATTTCAGATTAGGCTGACAGTCGCGCCACATTCCCGTTGACTTCAATGGGTTATCAGTTTTTTGACGATTATTTCTCAACGACATGACATTTTTCAATATTTTTTTTTAAATCATCACCTAAAGTTAAAGTTTTTTTGATTGCAAAATTTGATAATTTTCCGTCAAGTAGTTTTCGAGCCTATTCGTGACAAAGAATGTGAAAAAGACTCCATTAAACGCTCCGCTCGCTTCGCTCAACAAACTATCCAAAATCCTTTTTTCATATGTCTTTTCTATATTCGCAAACAAAGTAAGCATTATAAAAAAACATAGTTTTGTTTTGGCAAAATGACAAAGTATATGTCGGTATATATTTAACATGTTTCTATAACTATATTATTACAAAATAATTAACAAACATTTTTATATTATCTCTAGTAACTTTATAATGCTGTGTTTATAAAAACCTCTATACAAAAATAATATTATAATTTAAATATTTTATTACACATTAACTAAACTGGGTCACATTTATTCTCCTTACATTGCAAACATTCAACGCAGCGTCAGGATAAAGTATTAATTTAACAAGATGACATATTTAATAGCTCTTCAGTCACCAACATGAGAATGTGTGTGACGTTTGTGTTATTATGTGTGTTTAATGTAACCGCGGGCTTAATGTATTACCGGCCTTATGAATACAGAAGTGTGCCAAGTGATATGGAATCCAACGCATTGTCTTCATCACATTCGAATATTCAAACCAACCGCGTGAAGCCGCAGATAGTTCATACACAATCAAAACCAGTTTTAGATAAAGTTCATACATATTCCAACTCTTTTAACGATATTCGTTTATCGAAAAGTGATGAGAAAAATCAAAATTCGCAAAATGAAGATGTTGCTCGAGCATCGTTGGGTTTTACAAAACCAACTTTTGAGTCCTGGGTACCTTATCCTGAACAACCGTTATTTATAGAACCAGCTAAAACCTCCAAAGTAATAGACAAAATTACACCTAAATTTGACTTATTAGAACCAGTGACAGCGAAAATGTCAAATAAAGTTACCGGTCTAATGGACCTAGTGCTGGCCCTAACTGGATCTAACTCAAATAACTTTATAATGAAGGGGTTTAAGCACATTCTCATCGATGGTGTGATAAAACCAATGATGCTTGCTAAAGGAGGTTTGAAGGTTTTAATTAGCAAGTTATCGATACCTTTGATATCACTGGTGCTGATTAATATCGAGGTTCTGATCACAGTGTGGTGGTTGTGGGAGGACTGCATGGATCAGACGAAACCAGTTTTGGTAAATGAACCAGTGAATACTTTAGCTGACACAGCATTTAGAAAAACCAGTTGAAGAAGTTAATTAATTAAAATTGTGTGAGCGTTTTATATTGTTATAATAAGATTTATTAATTTATTCTTCAAAGAATTTATTGTGTATAGAAATGTCTGGTCTGGTCCGGTCTGGTCTGGTCTGGTTTGGTCCGGCCTAGTCCGGTCCGGTCCGGTCTGGTCTGGTCTGGTCTAGTTTGGTCTGGTCTGGCCCGGTCTGGTCTGGTCTGGTCTGACCTACAAATCAATATGTTTTAAATGTTGATTTTTTAAATATGAAATTAAATGATAAATTATTGTTCAATATTATTATTTTGTAAAGTTACGCATATTATACTCAATAATAAAATGTTTTAAAATGTATGTACCATTGTGAAATAAATAAAGTACGAGGGTCAATCTGAAAGTTCTTAGAAAATCAAAAACTAAGCATTCTAGCAAGTTATTAGTTTTATTGTAACTTTTCAAAATAGCGTCCATTTACATCAACACATCGCTGCATTCGATGGAACCATTGAGAAAAGCACCTTGCCCACTCGGCCTTAGGGGTCTCTTCGACGGCGTTTTGAAACGCAGCCACTGCTTCTTCGGCGTCTATAAAACGTTTTCCTCGAAGTTTTTCTTTTATTTTCGGAAATAAATAAAAATCTCAGGGTGCGAGGTCGGGGCTCTACGGCGGGTGACCCAGTAATTCCACGTCTGAGGTCACCAAATAGTCGATCGTTTGCCTGGCGGTGTGCGCGAGGCATTGTCATGATGAAGGAGGATCCTGCTGCGAGGTCGTTTCTCTCGATTTTTTTCCAAGACAAGTGGCAAACAATTGTTAGTATACCACTCTGCATTAACCGTTTTCTGATCCTCTAAGACTACTGTCGCGTAATGACCTGTCTTTCCGAAGAACGAGGCCACCATCTTTTTTCCAACACTTCGACCTCTCTTCACTTTAGTTGGCAACTCTTCGGAAGGAAACACCCACTGAGCAGACTGTCTTTTGGTTTCCGGATCATAACAGTAAATCCAGCTTTCGTCACCCGTTAGTATGTCGAACACAGCATTTGAGTCACCTCCGTTAAATTTTTGGATCATTTCTCGGCACCAATTGACACGGCGGAGTTTTTGAGCCTCGGTCAAATTATGCGGTATCCAGCGGGCACAAAGCTTCCTGACCGCTAAATGTTCATGGAGGATTTTGTGCACTTGACTCATACCTATGCCTAGACTTGTCCAAATCTGCTGATAGGTCACTCTTTTGTCAGTCTCTATCATACGCCGCACAACACTGATGTTATCTTCAGTCGTCGCTGTAGAAGGCCGTCCCTCACGCAAATCATCGGTGAGATTAGTTCGACCACGTTTGAATTCATTAAACCACTTGTACGTTGTACGTTGTACGTTGTAAACTGTGGCACGACATGGGGCTTCATCGTGAAAAGCCAATCGAAGTCTATCATAACTTTCTTGTTGACTTAAATGACATCGAAAGTCATAAAAAATCATTGCACGAAAATTTTCTCGGCTTAAATTCATTCTGACGTGCACAGACAATTTTCAATTTGCCGCCAAATCGTGAAACAAATGACAAATGAATGAAATGTACACTCAATAATATTGGTAAAGAGTTCTATTTTCAAAATTTAAACTATTTTTTTTAATATAATGCTTTTAAGTGGCCAGTTCTAAAAACTTTCAGTTTGGCCCTCGTATATTATTTATAGTAAAAGTAAGGTTTAATAAACAACACGTCACTCTTTCTACCGGTCAATATAAAATAACCTTTTGTATACGCAATGTATTCTATCAATATTCAATAAACACAACAAGTGTTTGACGTAAGTGAGTGTTCACACAAAGTGTTCACAGAACTTTATCACTTATATTATATTATATGAAATAACATAATATATTGATGAAATTGTGACGTACTTCTGTGAACTGTATAGAAATAAATATTTTCTTATACCAATTGAGTTTTGATGTTTTATTTATTACGACCCTAATATGTACGTATCTATTTATCTTATTTAAATAATACATTCAGTTTTTAAATAATTAAAATATTATTATCAAGGCGTTTTAATTCTCAATCCTATTTACACAAGTTCTAATACTATAAACTACTTCTTAACTTTTTCTTATTATAACAAAAGCAAAGTATAAATTGGCAACATATGTCATATTTATCATAGACCTGATTTACAAATATATATTTAACAATAACTTAGTTCTATTAACATTACATCTTATGTAAATAGACTTTATGTGAAACAGATATAACTTTATGTGAAATGTCTAGAATCAATGCAATAGTTCTAAGATTTTCTCAAACAAACTTACAAACTAAAACTTTATACCATAGTATTGTAGATACATGTTCAATATGTGTATGGTACATAGATACCATATGTTTTGGTATTCTGCCAAAACAAACAATGTTTTTCAATATTGTGTAAATTTGTTTGCGAATAATATGATATGAACATTTTAGTAATAATGAAGAATAAAATAAACCTTTTTAGTAAAGGGCGCGTTAAAAACATATTAACGTCAATTATTTACGTTCTCATGTAGGAGTACACTGACGTCGGTAACAGCAGAGCTAAGATGAGAAGAGTAGTTTAAATATTAGTAGTATTTTTTATTTTGATGTTTCTATTTAAAACTAATAAATAAACTTCACTACTTGTTTCTTGCCTGAAATATGATAGTTAAAGTAAGAATTGTTTTAACTTTCCTCAGTCACAACTATACTTAATGTGGTGGCAAAGAATACGTTTAGGTACTAATAGTCATTACTAAACTTAAGTTACTAAACTGGTTATACTAAAGACAATCTTCCTTTACTTTGAGCTGTTCTGTAAATGTACTTAATAATAAACTTAGAAGAAAAGAGAGAATACTAACTTTATTAAAACATTTATAGAATGCATCTCTGGACTTAAGAAGCTGTCATTTTCCTATTTATTGAACGCTAGGTCACATACTAATATAGCATTGTGAAATGACTGTCAGTGAGCTAGTGACTGGAAAAGATATGAAATGCAATTTAAATGAAATCTGTTACTTCAGTATATCTATGTATGGAGCAGCGTCCAAGCACTTTGTGATAATTGATACCTTGTTAGTTCAGTAACAACATTTTGTTGTAACTATATCAATATAAACTATTTTAAAATACCATCGGACTGATTTTGATGAAATGTTGCATAGACATATTTTGATATACAAGGATAAACACGGGATAGTTGTCTACCTGAAAACAACTATTAAATTAACCTGAAAATTAATTTATGTTAACAGGAATTCATTTCTTTTTGTAGGTTCTTTTTTTTCTGGAATTATACATATCTTTCTCTACAGCTGTAAGCTCAAAGCTCACTCTGTTTCGGTTGGCTTTTATCAGAGGTTTTAATATTTTGATTACAAACAAAAGTGGCCTAGCAGCCGCAACTAAGCCAGCTTTGAGTTTTATAATAATTAAGAGCAATGTTTTCATTACAAAGTTGGAAACCTTAGTATTTATTAAGTTAAGTACCTATAAGCTACAAGTCATTACATATTTTATTTTATGTTACTTAAAAAAATGCTTCTCTATAATGTGACCTACATCGGCAATTTATTGTTTAAAGATAAATTTCAAGGGAAATACAAAGCGGTTTAACTATGATTTCGGTTTTGTTTTATTAAAAAGATATAAATTTAATATTTTATTAATAAAAGATTCTATCTGTTACATTCACTTGAGGGATACGGGTTTTTCATACAAATATTACTGAATAGAGCTTGATTGATAAGAAGACCTCCAAACAGTGCTTGTAACTGGTTTACGTGACGGAGTTCATTAACTCTTATTTGATTGTCACGCGGCCGTGTTGCACGTTGTTAGAGCTAACTACGATTATAACAGACAGGACGGGACATTTGTTAGTTCACAAATATGATGTGGATTTTTGTTATTAGGAATGAAATATTCTGTTTAAACATAACTATATTATTTGCCCAGCAAAGCGGGCTGGAATCAGCTAGTATACTATATAATTGACCAATTAATAGTTTATTAGTTATTCTAGTATTTTAAAGTAGTACGTTTTACTTGAATTCTAATTTGTTCTTACCTATCAATTATTACTGTGACTAGATAGTCAGTACTATAAATAACAATGTCCATTAATACAAATTTAAAAGAGTATCATTGGAATTTCTTGCCGGTTTTCTTCATGGACCTACTCTTAGGAACCCTGCATCTAGAATCTTAAGTTTAGGACGTGCTATGTGTCTGTTAAAAATAAAAAATGTTGACTTCGGGGTTTATAAAACCAGACGTACGAGGGGAGGTCCAAAAGTTCGTGGAATGAAAGGGATCTAAATAAAATAAAACAACAAAATTATTTTTTCTTTTCAATATAATACCCTGAAGCTCAATAGATTTATTAGACCTATAAATAAATTTTTCTAAACCACTATAAAAATATGTTTTATCTTTTCCGTCAAAATGAGCCGAAATTGCCTCCCTTACCTCATTGACGTCGGAAAATATCCTTTCCCTTAAGTCTTTTTTTAAATTGAGGAATAACAAAAAGTCACTTGGGGCCAGGTCTGGACTGTAAAAACTTCACTACTTACAGAATTCAAAAATGTGGAATGTTTCTTGACATGACATGACATATAGTATAAATTGTTCTAACTTTCCTCAGTCACAGCCACACCTAATGTGGTGGCAAAAAATACGCTCAGGTACTAATAGTCATTACCAAACTTTAGTTACTAAACTGGATATAATAAAGATAATCTTCCTTTACTTTGAGCTGTTCTGTAAATGTACTTTATAATAAACTTAGAACATCAGAGAGAATCCTAACTTTATTAAAACATTTATAGAATTCGTCTCGGAGCTTGAAATATTTAAGCGGGACTTTAAGATTGTCATTTACCAATTTATCAGACGTTTGGTCACTACATACTAATATCGTATTATAAAAAGTTTGGCAGTTTGCTATTTTTTGGTGTCAAGTAGTGCGCTGACAATTGGATTAGAATAGATTGGAATAGGCTTTAGAAACAAGTTTGATTTTGTGTTAATATTAAAATAATATTTTTTTAATAATAATGCATTAAATACACAATGAAAACACAATGAAAACATTTAAAAACCAATATTACAAGAGTAAATGGAGTCGCTTCTTTCTCCAACACAGCGGAATATCTTGAGCAAATTAGCAGAATGTCAGCGATTATATACTAAATATATTTGATGTAAACATTTACATAAAGAAAGTTTTAAAGTTTTTGTTTGAAATGGTTTTCACCTCCAATTGTATTGCAAATCAATAAAATAATCAACTTCACAAATGTATGTATGTACTGTGAGCTCACAATAAAGAGGGAGGTAATGAGGTTAGACAGGTGTCTGTGTGTTGTGTTCTGTTCCCTGTGACTCCTAGTTGTGTAATGGCTTCGATGAAGCTTGTATTCAGGTAAGCACTATTGTTATATTTGTGTAATAAATTCTTCAATTCTTTTCTATTTAAGTATTTTGAAAATGATAAATCTTTTTTATTTATTAGATTTATTTAAAGTAGCATAAGTGAGCTTCCGTTGCTGTCAATTTAAGCATATAAAAATCATATGTCATGATTTTGAAACGTTACGTTAAAAAAAAGAGAGGCTATAGCTACAGGCAGTTCTTCTCCCAAATAGGAGCCTGATCATAAACAGGCGCAATATTTTTCCAAAGATGAAGAAGTAGATTTGTCTACTTATTTGAAAACAGATAACAAACTACTTTAATAGACATAACGTCGCCAAGTTTTTTGACAACCTGAAAAATTTGCCCGGATTTAAGTTTGAGCCTCAAGATGTTTGGAATGTTGACGAAGCTGGCATAACCACCGTACATAAGCCCAAAAAAGTAATAGCATGTAGAGCTTTAAAGCAAGTATCGAAAGTTACTTCAGCTGAGCGAGGAGAATTAGTCACAGTCTGCAGTGCAATTAATGCTGTAGAAGTATCTACACCGGGGTTTTTTATATTCCCACAGAAGAACTGACAAAATAGGTTGACTGATAATGCTCCACCTGGATCCGATGGAGCTCCACATCCTAGTGGTTGGATGACTGCACCAAATTTTATGCTTTTTCTCCAACACTTCAAAAACATGTGAGGTGTTCCAAAGAGAATCCGTGTTTGATAATATTCGACAATCATGAAAGCCATATTAGCATTCATTCTGTCAATTTCGCTAGAGACAACGGTATCCATTTATTAACCATTCCGCCCCACACATCTCAAAAGTTGCAGCCTTTAGATAGATTACTATATGGTACTTCTTTCTTTAATTTTTATATCCAGTCTGCTATACATTTAGGACACATGATTAGCATCTCGTGTCTCAAGTTTCCTCCCTATATGGAAGACTTGATCCGGGGGGGATCAAGTCTCCCAACAGGTAGGATCAAGTCCCCTATACATAGAGGACACTTGTTACACAACTATCATAAAGGTTTTTGTTTAGTAGTAATTCTATTTGCAGTGCGTGTTTCTACAATTTTATTATTGTTTAGTTTGTAAGTTAATAAGTTATAAATTATGATTGATGGCTTCATAATTTATAACTTATTAAATTGCGGATCTATTGGGCAATTATATTATATAAAATAATGAATATTTTAGATTTTATAAAGGAAAAACAAAAGGGGGATCAAGTATCCTCAGTCCCCCCTATATATCTTCAAAACATTTATTCTTTTGGTTTTAAAATAGCTTTAATGCTTGAGAGTGTTAGTTCTCATTCAAGTATTTGAACAGATCAAATAAAATGTATGCAGTTTTATTAATATAATATATTTATATAAAATAAACAATTAATCTGTTTTAAAACTTTATTTATTTAATACATTGAGTGTGTGACCTACATCGGTGACTTTGGAACAATTGAATAAAACAAAATAACAAATTAAAACGATTTACATTTATATTATTTAAAGATAAATCTCAAGGGAAATACAAAGGTTTTGTTTTTATTATAATAAAAAAACATGATATAAGTTTGATATTTTATTAATTAAATATTCAATATGTCAAATTCATTTAGATATACGGGATTCTCATACAAGTATTACTGAATAGAGCTTAATTTATAAGAAGACCTCCAAACAGTGCTTGTAACTGGTTTACGTGACGGAGTTCATTAACTCTTATTTGATTGTCACGCGGCCGTGTTGCACGTTGTTAGAGCTAACTACGATTATAACAGACAGGACGTGACATTTGTCAGTTACCAAATATGATGTGGATTTTTGTTATTAGAAATGAAATGTTCAGTTCAAATATAACTATTTTACGAACTTAACTTGAATAAATTCCCGTTTTATCCCACATTTCGAATGTGACTTTATAAATCTAGATGTACGCACTAACTATGATTTAATTACAAGTATATGATACCATACTGAATATATACTTATATTAAATTTAGTTGTATGTCTGATAGTAACGGGTACATCGACCGTGACTGAGACAATCCCTGTTAGTACTCAGTCCTCAGGGAGGTTATATTAGACATTGATTATAATGAAAACGTATTTTGTTATAAATCGTGTCTTATTATAAATTAGTTATTATCTGCGCCAAAAAGACTTATTAAATTGTGGTAAGTTGCAATCATGTATAAATAATGTAACAAAATAGTAAATATGGAAAATGTGATAGTATTTAAATAAAATCTAAGTCCTCAGAACATACAACAAATCTAAACAATATACATACTATGTATACTATATTATATTACACCTACAACAAAACTAAAAGACAGATCAATGGATAATTCGTGTGTTTGTTGACTTAATAACTGTCAACAATTATAAAACCAAAATAGAAAATACTATATATATTCTTTATTTAATGTATTACCAGTTCACTCTTTCTTTTCATTAATTTCTTGGGTTGTTTCTGAAAATGTTTTGATTCTCAAGCCCATTAACACAAGGTCTGAAATATAAAGTCGTATTTTTTTCCTTTATAACACACCCAAAACATAAATTAGCAAAAAATATCATGTTATCTTCCACTGGAATAACAAACAGTTTGAATAATAGTATTATAAATAATAAATATTAACATCACGTCTCATTGAAATTTACACGTCGATATACTATGAATAACTTTCTCCGAAAGAATTTCCAGAATCGATGCATTACTTCTAAAGATAGCCTCATACAAACTTACAATCAAACAATAATAAAAATGTAGAAACACGTTCAGTATTTCTACGTTATGAATATGTTATAAGTTTATTCTAAAGTACATTTACAGAATGGGTTCAAAGTAAATGAAGACTATCTTTAGAACGACCGGTTTAGTCGCTAAAGTTTGGTAATGACTATTAGCACAACGTGTTCTTTGCCACTGCATTAGGTGTAGGAGACTGAGGATAGTTGGAACTATTCTTACTTTAAGTGGTTAACTTATATCTCAGTTAAGAAACATTCTACGTTTTTGAATTATATGAATAATGTAATTTATTGAATACTCTTTAAATTAGAATCATCCAAATTAAGGAAACTATTGTTGTTTTCTTAAAACATCTAAATGTATAAGCTATTCTCTTTGTCTTGCTCTGTTAGTACTGACGTGATTTGATTACTCTTTATGAACGTATTACGTAAATAAATGTACTAAATATATGTTTTAAAATACACGTTTATTAAAAATGTTGAATATTTTCCTACAAGGTTATTAAAAATGCTGTTTTATTTTTTGAGTCTATTTTGACAAACACGTATCTATGAATTTAGTTTTTTTATCATAATAATAAATAGAGCTCGTTTCCGTTAAAAAACATATTTTTGAGCGAAGCGAGCGGAGCGTTCTACTGGAGATTTATTCACATTCTTTGTCACGAATAGGCTTGAAAACTACTTGACGGAAAATTATGAAATTTTGCAATCAAAAAGACACACATTAGGCGATGGTTTTTTAAAAAAAAATAAAAATGTCATGTCGTTGAGGAAAAATCGACAAAAACTGATATCCCATTGAAGTCAATGGGAAATGATGAGCCATTACATTTGGCTTGCTTCGGTCAATATGCAAACGGAACCTGAGATTTCGCGAGCGCAGCGAGTCGAAATTGAGGGTATGTTCGCGCCCCTAGTTAATGTTATCTATCGAATATGCTTTTTTATATTTACTTGATATATTCGCAAACAAAATTACGTAATACTGAAAAATGTAGTTATATTATTGGCAAAAAGACAACAACAACAACAACATGTAGGTATCAGGTACAGACAGACATATTGGACATGTTACTACAACTATATTATTGTATAAAGATTTAGTTTGTAAAGTGTATGAAACTTTCTTTGTAACGATAGATTCTAGAAATTATTTCACAGAAGTGTACTAAAAGAAGGATAAAATATCTAACTATTATAACTATCTATATATATTAGGTTAATAATATAATTTATTGGACTGAACTAACAATTTCTGGTATCTCCGTCTAAAGTAACATAAGCATGGAGTAACTGACAACTGAAATAACTAAAACTAATATTTTTTCCAATTTTTTCCACAAGTGAGTTATCACAGCATAAGCAGTGATTCCCGCTTACGAGGAAAGCATCAATCTCCTGACTCGACATTTGTCATTGTTTGTAATAAGATTTAATTATAATATTTTAATAATATTTTAAGTTAGTCTTGTAGTAGATTTAATCAAGTAAACATGTATTTTTATTAATGAATATTTTATAAATAAATATTTTTAATAACTTCGTTGTCTGCCAATACATAACTGGCGCAGTCGGTAGGATTACGGCGTTTCGTAAAAGTTTTGGAATCAAACTCTTCCATACTCTGACAAACGGCGATTCCCAAGTCGCATTCCTGTAATCCAGAACCTAACGGCGGTCAAGCGAAGGCTACACGAGGATATTCTGGAGAATTGGACGTCCCCGTGTACTACTCAAGACTCGACGGGAGATGCAGATACTGGTGTGGTGAGTACTCTCGCTGATAATCCAAGTTCCTGCTCTATTTCCTGTCCTAGTATTTATATTATACTCGTATTAATGTTAAAGAGTGTTTAAAGCTAAAATCGCGATAAACCTAGTTAAGTGTGAAAGTTTGTCTATTTCTAAAATCGAGCGGGCATTCTTTAGTTTAGTACATTATTTTTTTTTGGTGATATAAAGTGTTTAAAGCTAAAATAGCGATAAACCTAGTTAATTTTGTAATATTAAAATCCAAATAAACTCGAATAAAAATTCTTTAGGTTTAGAATTTCATTTATTGATTCTTTAATAGAATCATATATTATCAGTGGAACGTGTTGTAACTGTAACACGATACTGCATTGTCTTTATTATATTGCAAAATTTTTTTATTACTTAATTTTATAATTTTTACTATAATTTTATTATTATTTTTTTATATACTTTTGTATTAAATATATATATATATATATATATATATATATATATATATATATATATATATATATATATATCAGTATGTCGGTAATAGATTCACCCCATTTTAAACTCGTCGTGGATTTAATTCCGCGATATGACGGCAATAAAAAATTACTTAATTTTTACATAAGAGAGGTCGAAAATGTCCTTAGCCAATTAGAAGCACCAGGTAGCAGCCACCCTACCTTATTGAGTGTTACTAAAAGTAAATTAAGTGGAGCAGCTATAGAAGCGATTGCATTTGAAGAAAACTTAAATTCACGGCTTAAAATAAAAAATGCATTATTAAGACGTTTAGGAGAACCCCGTAACGAGATACAAGTGATGCAAGAGTTGACAAGAACCCGTAAATTAGAATTTGAAGATTCTGAGTCATTTGGTAAGCGATTACGCGAGTTGCTCGATACCTTGTACTTCGTTGGAAGGCTTGGAGATAGAAGTTATTATGAAGAAATGGTTATTGAACAGTACACTAATAACTTAGATTTCCACGTGTCCTTAGGTGTTAGAATAGCTAGGCCAGATACATTAGAAATGGCCATAGTCGCGGCTAGACAGGAGGAAGCTAGGCTTGCTATTAATAAACCAAGCCCTTCAACTTTACAACAGGGTAATATGTTTAAGCATAAGGAATTTAATTCTGTTCCAAACCAATACAATAATTGGTTACCTATTTCCAAACGACCATTTTACCCACAACAGCAATTTAGGCCCCAAAACTACGTGCCTCAAACGAACAACATGACTCTTGAGCAACGCGTGCAACTAGTTAAGTCATTACTACCATGGAAGAACCAACAACCAGGTAGGAGCTCTGGTAACTACCGGAATAATTTTAATATACCCCAACAGAATAACCCACCACAGAAAAACTCAGATGTCACTATGAGGTCGGTCTCAAGGCCGAATAAACCACAGTTTGAAGTGGAGGAACTATTTTGTACCCAAAACGACCCACAAGATCAATACCCCAAAAATGAGGGCGAATACTCTAATTTTGATGATAGTCAACAGGATGAAGGTGAGTACCAAACAGAGTACAATCAGGGAACGGATGTGGAGGAACCCCCAGGATTTTATGGAGGTTCAGGAACACAGGAACCTGAGATAGTTGAAGTCAATGTGCACGAGAGGGAGCATCTGCCGTATATTGAGTTGCCGGAATTAGGAGGTAAGTACTTAATCGATACTGGAGCGAGTCGTAGCGTTGTTGCATCGGATGTTATTTTTAATACTATTTTTTTTTTTTTTTTTTTTTATGTTATAGGAGGGCAAACGAGCGTGCGGGTCACCGTTAATATGTGATCACCGCCGCCCATGAACTCTTGCAACATCCGAGGATACACAAGAGCGTTGCCGGCCTTGGAGAAAGGAATATATGCCTTTTTTGAAGGTACCCATGTCGTATCGATCTGGAAATACCGCCGAAGGAAGTTCGTTCCACATTTGAGTGGTACGTGGGCTCTCCGTTGTACGCGGTCAAATGGTAGAAGCTGATATTGGGGTGATCCGGACCAGAGATGAGAACAGTACTCCATGTGTGGCCGGACCTGCGCCTTGTAGAGCGCAAGTCTTTGGCCAGGTTTGAAATACTGCCTCGCTCTATTGATCACTCCCAATTTCGTCGAGGCCAACTTTTTGAATTATGTGTTGAACATGAACCGATTCAAATTGCTACCGCGCATAATGTGTCTTGTCATAACCATGTAGTTTATCTCCCATTACCACCAATTTTTAATACAGATCTGACTCATAAATTTCTAATTTTTGATTTCGATCCCAAGTACAAAGGATTAATCGGATTTGATTTATTAAGATGTCTTAAAAGTAATATCGATCTTAATAGCAACATGTTACGCACAACAAACGCTAATATTCCGATTTCTTTTAACCACCCATTACGAAAGATTAAAATCGAACCGAATCGAATCGAACAAACTATATTGACGGACAATATATACCTAATTCACGATACTGGTCAGAAGGTTTAGAATCCCCTACCATCTTTTGTAACAGTCAAAGCCGGTTCATTTAAAACTACTGTTATAAATTATACTAATGTAAATAAATATATCCCCACAAAATTACGACAGACTCTGACACTAAGTTTAATAATGAGGTCATTAAAGAAATATGCGCTTTACATAACATAAACATACATTTCACAACCCCATACAACCCGAATTCTAATTCACCTATAGAGCGTTTTCATTCGACTATAGGCGAAATAATTAGAATTCAGAAAATGACAAATAAAAATGACCCCATTCAGTTAATAATGAAATATGCAATCATAGCATATAATAATGCTATCCACTCAGCAACAGGCTATTCTCCTCATGAACTTCTCTTTGGTCATACATCATCACGAAATCCGTTAGAGCTATATTTCCCAAAAGAATTCTATCAGGATTACGTCTTAAAACATAAAGCAAATGCTGAATCGATACAGGTATGTATAACAGCCCTTATGTCTAAAAACAAAGAACAAATAATAGCCAGGCGGAATAAAGAAGCAGAAGAAAGAACATTCAAGGTAGGTGAATTAGTTTATAAACAAGTGGCGAAGACAGCGAGAAACGATAAAACAAAACCGGTATTTAAAGGTCCATATAAAATCATTCACCTTCACCCCAATAACGTTGCAGAAATAATAGGAAACCATCCTAATTCGAAATCTATAAGGGTTCATTATAAACTACTAAGAAGGCCTCACCTTGTTCCAGGATCCTCATCGCAGGAGCAATCATGCTCTACGCAACAGCAGACGTTACCTTTAACCCCGTAAATAACGAACAGGGAATCCTTTTGCTTAAGCAAGGTCAAATAATTAAACAAACAAATATTTTTAATTTAGCTTGTGTTTATAATGTAACATATTTAAAATTAACTACAACTAAATTAACTGCATTATTTGCAAGTATTAAAGCTTCCGAAACGTCTACTACGCAATCAGAACGTATTCAAAATTCTTATCGTAATCAAATAGAGTACAATTTATCCTTAGTAAATAGAAAACTTTCATTTATGATTCCCCGGAACATTAGGCGTAAACGTGGCCTTATAGACGGGTTAGGTTCAGTTGTAAAATCGATAACTGGAAATTTAGATAATCAAGATGCTTTAAAATTTGAATCTGAAATTTCAACTATAAGAAATAAAATAACTTCTATTCAAAATTCGGAGAAAAAGACATTAATTATTGCAGAAAATACTGTAAAAGAATTTGGTAATCAATTAGATAAGATTAATGACAATCAGAGAAATTTAGTTACATATATGGGAAACGTGACAAAAGACTATGATGGGTTACATAGTCACTTGAATTATTTAGATATTTACGTTCAAATAGATTTTAGCTTACAGATTATCTTAGATAAGTTAATGATTTTAGAAGATGCTATAACATTTTCCCAATTAGGTGTTATGCATCCCAGTATAATTAGTCCCCAAAGTTTGGTGTTAGAATTAAGACAACTTAAAACTAAGTTTAACCTAGTACCAGTAATAGATATAAATTTAAATAATATTAGAATATTAGAAAGGTCAATTAAAGTTAAAGCTTACAGTACAGAACACTCGTTAACATTTATATTAGAAATTCCTAATACCGACCCAAATATATATGACCTTATCCACCTTTATTCTATCCCTGATACAAAATATTTTACTATTATCCCAAAATCCAAATACCTAGCACTTGGAAGCGACGAGTACGCATATCTGGAAGATAACTGCAAGCAACTAACCCAAAACGCTCATCTCTGCGAGTTAATGAACACCAAGCGCATTACAACATCGCAAGATTGTATCATAAACCTCGTTCAGCATAAGGACGCCAACTGCACTCGCGCTAAAATGATATTAACAGAAGATAAGATACAGAAGACGAGAGACAACACTCGGCTGGTTATCCTTAGAAAAGAAGAAATAGTACGAGTTCAATGTGGAACCAAAACCTCATACAAACGCACTTCGGGAATTCATCTCGTAACACTCACCGAAGATTGTCGTGTTGACGTCATTAACATAACTCTACAGACTCACATGACTACTATAAACATAGACGAAGTCATACCGCTGCCATTGAAACAGAATGCACCTGTGGAAGCTGTAAAATATCAACTCAAAATAGAGGACCTAGATCTGGACAACATACACAAACTTCTGGACCAAGCTGAAGACATAAACGAAGATGACGTCGCAGACTGGCCCACACGTATGGCAACCCCGAGCTGGCCGACTATCATCCTGTATCTGCTCCTGGTCAGCGCAGCATCATGGAAGCTGTATCAATATACAAAAGCCACCAAGATAAATGAACATCCGAAGGCGACACCAACTAGTGAGGACACTAGTGGAAGCTGTAAGATCAGCTTCTCTCTGAAGGACGGAGGAGTTATCACAGTATAAGCAGTGATTCCCGCTTAAGGGGAAAGCATCAATCTCCTGACTCGACATTTGTCATTGTTTGTAATAAGATTTAATTATAATATTTTAATAATATTTTAAGTTAGTCTTGTAGTAGATTTAATCAAGTAAACATGTATTTTTATTAATGAATATTTTATAAATAAATATTTTTAATAACTTCGTTGTCTGCCAATACATAACTAGTGGCATACATTTTAAATAAAACTACTTTAAGAATTTAACTCGCGTATATTTATAAGATATTCATTTGACAGACACATACATCTCATATGTTCATGAATACGATCGCTGAAAACCATTTGAAATGACGAGTTAAAGTGAAAATGTAACTAATATATGGAAATAAAGTTAAAAAATAGTTATATTTGAAGAGAATATTTCATTCCTAATAACAAAAATCCACATCATATTTGTGAACTAACAAATGTCACGTCCTATCTGTTGTAATCGTAGTTAGCTCTAACAACGTGCAACACGGCCGCGTGACAATCAAATAAGAGTTAATGAACTCCGTCACGTAAACCAGTTACAAGCACTGTTTGGAGGTCTTCTTATTAATTAAGCTCTATTCAGTAATACTTGGATGAGAATCCCGTATAACTCACATGAATGTGACAGATTGAATCTCGGATTTATAGAATATGAAATTTCTATCCAATTATTTTTATTATTAATAATAAAAGCAAAACCAAAATCGTAGTTAAACCGCTTTGTATTTCCCCTGAGAGTTATCATTAAATAATATAAATATAAATTGTTTAAATCTGCTATTTGCTCTTATTCAATTGTTCCAAAGTAAGTGATGTAGGTCACACTATCGATATTTTAAATATTTTAAAACCAATTGCTTGTTTGTTTGTATAACAATACATTAATAAAAACCGCTTATATTTCATTTAATATGTTTTATACAATTCAACAAGAACTCCAATACTCCGATGTATTAAAAATGTGTTTTAAAAACTAAAAGAATAAACAGTTTGGAGATAATATATAAATATATAAAAAAAAAAAATCAATTTCAAAGTACTTAAAATTTTTTTTTTTTTTTTTTTTATGGAATAGGAGGGCAAACGAGCTGGCGGGCCACAGATGACTTGTGATCACCGCCGCCCATGAACTCTTGCAACATCCGAGGATTTACAAGAGTGTTGCCGGCCTTGTAGGTAGGAGTAGACGCCTTTTTTGAAGGTACCCATGTCGTACCGATCTGGAAATACCGCCGAAGGGAGTTCGTTCCACAAGTGAGTGGAACGTGGAAAAAATGTCCTTGAGAACCGCACAGTAGAGGATCGCCACGCATCCAGATGGTAAGGATGGTATTGGAGGCGATGGCGCGCTGTGCGGTGATTAAATTCGGCGGCAGGCATCAGATCGAATAGTTCTTCGGAACACTCCCCGTTGTAAATGCGGTAGAAGACGCACAAAGAAGCCACGTCTCTACGCAATGCCAAAGAGTCCAGCCGTTCGCAGAGCACCGGGTCCCCGACAATCCGAGCGGCTCTCCGTTGTACGCGGTCAAATGGTAGAAGCTGATATTGGGGTGATCCGGACCAGAGATGAGAACAGTACTCCATGTGTGGCCGGACTTGCGCTTTGTAGAGCGCAAGTCTTTGGCCAGGATTGAAGTACTGCCTTGCTCTATTGATCACGCCCAATTTCATCGAGGCCAACTTGGCCTTGCTCTCCAGATGACCACGAAACCGACAGTCACTCGAAATGTCGAGACCCAGTATTCTGATACTTGGCGAGGCAATGAGGGGAATGCTCTCGAAGAGCGGTGATACGACAAATGGGGATTTCTTAGTGGTAAACGCGCAAACTTGTGTCTTTAGGGGATTGAACTGAACATGATTCAGTTAACCCCACTCAGAGATCATCCCCAAGGAAGTCTCTATAGAAGACACAAGTTTCTTTCGGCACTCGTGGACGTTTTCCCGAGAGAGACCTGCACGGCCGGAATATACCGCATCCCCAGTGCTGTCATCTGCATAACAATGTATGTTGGAGATATCCAACATATCATTGATGTGCAGGAGGAACAGTGTTGGGGATAGCACGCAGCCTTGGGGTACACCAGCGTTCACGGGCTTGGGGTCCGAGCAAAAACCGTCGAGAACGACCTGTATGCTCCGCCCAGTGAGGAAGCTGGTGATCCACTTGCATAAACTCTCGGGAAGCCCATAGGAAGGTAGCTTCGAAAGAAGCCCCTTGTGCCATACACGATCGAAGGCTTTCGCCATATCCAGACTAACTGCCAGACCCTCTCCCTTGCTTTCAATAACAGCTGCCCAACGGTGTGTAAGATACAACAGAAGATCACCAACCGATCGACCATGGCGAAAGCCATATTGCCGGTCATTGACCAACTGGTGATCCTCGAGGTAGGTTAGGAGCTGTTTATTGATAATGCTCTCCATTACTTTGGAGAGCAGAAAGGTAATGGCGATAGGCCTGTAGTTAGCTGGGTTCGAGCTATCACCTTTTTTAGGGATCGGATGGACAAGGGCACGCTTCCATGAGACCGGGACTACGCCTTAAAAGTAGGAGTACCGAAATAGACGCGTTAGCACTGGTATCAACTCAGGGGCACATGTTCGTAGCACAACTGGAGAGATACCATCTGGCCCACTCGACTTATGAACTTCCAAGGAAAGGAGGGCTTTTCGGATGAGTTTTTGCCGAAAAACTACTTCCGGCATTAAGCTCAGACACCGTGGGATGACAGGCGGTGCCTTCCCCTGGTCGTCCAAAGTCGAGTTTGAGGCAAAAAGAGTGCCCAAGAGATCGGCTTTCTCTTTTGCCGTGTGGGCCAAAGAGTCCTTCCCAGTGTGCAATGGCGGTAGGGATGGCTGACAGAAGTTTCCCAGACTGGCTTTGGAAAGCGCCCAGAACTTGCGCGTGCCAGGTGGGTACTTTGCCAGCTGATCCCCAATTTTGACGACATGCTTGAACTTTGCTCTAGCAATTTTCCGTTTGAAGAATCTGGAGACACGATTATATTTCCTCTTCAGAACTCTAGAGTTCGGATCCTTAGTGACTAACGCATTAGCCCAAGCTTGATAAGCCTGCCGTTTGCCAGCTGATGCAGCCCTGACAGACGCATCAAACCAAGGCCGCGATCTGCCACCAAGTGGTACCACAGAGCTTGGTACAAATAGTTCCATGCCCTGAAGTATCACATCAGCTACAGCCGCAGCGCAGTCACTAGGATCATTGGAAGGGAAACAAATCGGCCCCCATGGGTAGGATGCAAAAAAGGACCGCATTCCATCCCAATCCGCTGACTTGTAGTGCCAAACGCGTCGAGTCGCAGGTCTTGTGCGAGCTGGGCGTTCAATGGGCACTACACTCCGTACCAAGCAATGATCAGAGGACCCTAAGGGAGCCTCGACAGTGACTTGGTACTTTCCGGGATGTGTAGTCAGCAGAAGATCCAACAAAGAGGGCATATGGCTGTCCACATCCGGTAGACGAGTATGCGTCATTACCAATTGGGACAGACCATTTGCCAGAGCAAAGTCAAACACAGATCTCCCCGCGTAGTCGGTGGCACGTGACCCTAGCCAATCGGCATGGTGCGCGTTAAAGTCCCCGAGGACTACGACTTCGGCGGAGGGAGTCTGTGAAAGCAGATCGTCAATCTTCGCCTGAACATGGCCTAAGAGTTGATCCGTTTCTGCATTACCACTATGGGACCTGTAGAGGCACGCGTAGACTCTGACATGGTCGTCCATGTCCACGCGCAGCCAGAGTACAGACAGGTCCCGACCTTCAAAAACCTGAAGGCGACGGTAGCAGATATCCTCCCTTACGAACACAGATACCCCGGCGTGTGGTATAAAATGATGTTCTAGTTTATACCCGGGGTATGATAGGTACGCTGTGTCGCTAGGTTGAGATATCTGCGTCTCCGTCAGAAACAACAAGGCCGGCTGCGCCGTCTCTAGATGATAGTGGACGGCGTTCAAGTTGGAATGAAGTCCCCGGATGTTGCAAAAGTCCACATTTAGAGTGGGTCGGGGTGCCGCTGCGTTGACTCGTCGTTTGCCCTCAAGAAACACAAAAGGCGATACTTTGCCCGCCCCAGATACGACGGGCAGCCCGAGCAAAATCCGAGAATCATTTCCCCGATTTTGCTCGGGGAGGGGGTCCCCGGCTTCATCAAAGCCGGTACCCTCCTGGGGTATGTTTCTTTTAGGCATCGCTTTCATGTTTGGCGTGGGGGGGGGGGGGGGGGGGTTGGGCTTCCGGATTCTCTCACTCACCGACGAAACATAACCAAATGAATTTGGTTACTACACGTCGGTCTGAATATAAATGTTGAATAATCTACGAATACAATTACCTTCCTTACATGAATACAGGATTCTTGGAAGTCATTACCCAATTATGAGTCACAGGGAACACACCAACGAACACAGACACCTGTCGTCTAATCACATTACCTCCCTCTTCATTGTCGGCTCACCCCACAGACATACGTGAAGTAGATCATTTTATTGATCCGAGTTAACAATACAATTGGAGGTGAAAACCAATTTTTAAACAAAATCTTTTAAATACTTACATTTACATAAAATTTATTTAGTTATTAATATTCTGATAATTTACTGAAGATATTCCGCTAAGTATTGGAGAGAGAAGCGATTTCATTTACTCTTGTTAATACATTCGTACCTTTATCGGTTTTTAAATGTTTTAAATTTAAAGCATTATAATGAAATACATATTATTTTAAAAATAACCAATGTTTCCAATTGTCAATGCACTACTTGACCCCAAAAATAGCGAACCGAAGCGAACTAACAACCTTTTCTCAATGCGATATTAGTATTAGACCTAGCGTCCGATAAATTGGTAAATGACAAAGTCTTAAAATCCCGCTTAAATATTTCAAGCTCAGAGATGAATTCTATAAATGTTTTAATAAAGTTATTATTCTCTCTGATGATCTAAGTTTATTATAAAGTACATTTACAGAATAGCTCAAAGTAAAGTAAGATTATCTTTAGGATTACAAGTTTATTCGGAAAAGTCTTGAAATGGTTATTAGTACCCCTACATTAGGTACAGGAGTGGATATTACTGGCATATCTCAGTGAAGAAACATTCTTATTCTTAAATTTTATGGCTAACGTAATTTATTTTATATTATTTGAAAAATAATAGTCAAAATTAAATAAATATTGAAGTTTCTCAAACAGTCTTCAATAATATAATTTGTTCTCTTTATCTTAACAGTGCTGTTAAGACGTAAGTTGTCTCCTGCATGTGAACGTGTTACGTAATAATATGTCACTAATATATGTTTTTGAAACTTTCACTAAAATGCTTAATATTTTTCTTAAATATTATTGTTATATATATATATATATATATAGGTATCTATTTAACATGGACATATTGAACAATTATTTTCAATAATATTATTGTGTAAAGATTTAGTTTAGTTTGTGCGAGGTAACCTTTATAACTACTGCACTGAGAGTAGAAATTATTTAACAGTAACTTGTTGTGAATGACATCCAATTATTATATATACAAGTATTGAAATAGACGCAATGTTAACAAAACTAAGTTAGAACACTATTAAACACTTCGTTATTATAAAATCGAAGAAAAATAAAATGTATCTGCTATTTTATACATTGCTTTTGTTATAAAGAAAAAAGTTTAGTAAGGTTTTATAATTTCACGACTTTTGTTTATAATCTTGATAATAATATTTTAATAATTTAGAAACTGCATGTCTTATTTAAATAAGATAAACAAATACATACATATAAGGGTCGTAATAAATAAAACACAAAAACATAATTGTTATAATAAAAACGTCTGTATGAAAACAGTCTTGGTGTGTAATATACATGGAATTATCTATCCATATACAACTCATATAAGTTTTTTTCCGGTTCCGGTTCTCGAGACGTAAACACCACTGTATTGTCGGTCTGCATTCAATCGTGTTTAAAAAATAGTAAAAACCACCAGCTAACAACGAATTTTCGTAGGATAGAACTCAAGTGTTGTGAAGTGCCGATTACAACTATAAAGTGAGCGATAATAGTTACACACGGAAGAAAATAAGTTGGACGTGATAAACAATTGTGATGTTAAAAAACTGTCAAGTTTAAATATCGACTTGACAAGCATATTGACAGCTTCAAAGACTTCTATACTCACATCCGCCAATTGTCAATGTCACATCAGTGTTGCCAACAATAATAAATTAAACAAAAACCGTTCCATTACACACAATTTCAAAATGGACGAACAATTTCAAATCTTTTTTGAAAAAATGAAAATAGAATTGCAGAATCAATCAGTTCAGATAACAGAGACCATTACCAACACAATAATGGAAAATATGGATATAAAATTAGAACCGATCCTAGCAGAAAATAGAAACTTGAAATTAAAAATAGAACATCTCGAGAAAGAGATCGAATATATGAAGAAAGAAAAACGAAACAACAACATCGTTATTTTTGGATTAAAAGAGGAAAATAATTCTACTATTGAACTATTGAATAATGTTATTGAAATATTTAGAGAAAATCTGGGAATAAATGTACAAGAATTCGAGATAAACAAAATCCACCGTATTGGGAAAATAAATAAAGAAAGTAACAAAGCACGGCCTGTCCTTCTCTCCTTTGTTAACAACATGAGGAAAAATGAAATCTTGAAGAAGAAAAACCTCTTAAAAACCAAAAGTAAAATATTTATTTCAGAGGATTATCCTAAAGAAGTTATTGAAACAAGAAAAGCTCTACAACCAAAACTAATCGAAGAAAGAAATAAAGGACACATCGCATATATAAGCTATGATAAGTTAATTATCAAAGAAAACACGATAAACAAAGACAAAAGAAAGAGGGAAATATCTGTGTCGCCTAAAATCGACACCCAGCCAAAGAAACAACAGACATTTACATCATCCAAATTAAATCGCACAAATGCCTTTGATATAATGCGAGGAAGATCTAATTCTCTCACAAACTACCCAGTACAGAAAAATCAATAGCAACTAAACATCGGCGACCGGAAAACCCAAACAAACAAACGAGCAGGAAATGAAAACAGAAGAAGAAGCAAAAACACTCCCCCAAGCCGATTGGTCATCGTGGGGGAAAACGACCTTGACCCTCTAAGGAATAATTGGAATAAAGATAATAAAGCAACAAATATCTATATAGCTACTTTTAATACTAGATCACTAAGAACGCCAGAAAAATTATTAGAACTCGAAACTGCCATAGAAAAAATCAAATGGGACATACTGGGTATCAGCGAAATGAGAAAACTCGGAGAAGGAATTGTAGACAATGGACAATACATCCTGTATTACAAAGGAGAGACTCCGGGAATGTATGGAGTAGGATTTCTAATAAAAAAGCACTTAGCTGGCGGAATAGAAGAAATTAAAGGAATCTCAGAGAGAATAGCTGTTCTTAATATAAGACTACCCATAGGGAACGATAGCCCATTGTGGACTATCATTCAATCATACTCGCCAACAGAATCTAAAAAACCCGAAGATCTAGAAAAAACTGACAAATTTTACAGAGACTTGCAAGAAACCATAAATAATGCTCAAAAGTATATCATCGTGATGGGTGACTTCAATGGTCAAATTGGCAAAAGTAACACGGGAGAACAATATATAATAGGCAAGCACGGATATGGGAAAAGAAGCAATAATGGTACAAGATTAGTTACCTTTTCTTTAGAAAACAAATTAAGCATTTTGAATAGCTTCTTTAGAAAAAAACCAACGAAGAAATGGACTTGGGCTTCTCCCAATGGACTTCATAAAAATGAAATTGACTTTATTATGTCGAATAGTCCGAAGATCTTTGCAGATGTTACCGTGGTCCAAAATTTGAATTTTAACTCGGATCACAGAATGGTTCGAGCAACATTGATATCAGGGAGTATAAAGAAAGCTAGAAGATTCCACAACAAATATGCACCTCTTGTATGCACTGGCAATACCGATACGTTTCTCCATAATTTGTATATGTCTATAAACAAAACCAAGAAAGAAAATATATCAACACAAGTGAAATACGACAATCTACTAAACACACTCAAGACCGAAACTAATAAAATAAATATGACAAATAAAAACATGATGTCGATGGAAACCCAAAACTTGCTTTACGAAAGAAAAGAACTCATAAGAGGAAATAAATCGAATACAAACCGGCACAAAATATCAGAAATCAGCAAAAAAATAAATGAACAAATAAGGAAAGATCGAAAATTAAGAAGGACAAGAACGATGAAGAAGTATATTGAAAGAACGGGTGGTATTAAAAAAGCACTCAAAGAACTAGACACAAGCAAAACATGGATGCCAAATATGATAAAAAAAGACGGAAACCGCACTGCAAAAAGACCAGAAATAATCAAAATAGCTACAGAGTACTACCGAAATTTGTATTATAGTCGGAACTTGAATAAATCTAGGACAGAATGTACAATAGTCGATCAAGAGCCTATACCGGACATATTAAAGGATGAGACAATGCGAGCTATCCACTCTCTAAAAATAGAAAAGGCTACTGGTCCAGACCAAATCACGAATGAAATCCTCAAAACAACAGCACCAGTCATTACACCGCATTTAACCGAGATCTTTAATGAAATTATAAGAACTGAGTACATCCCTCTTGACTGGACGAAATCAACAATAATTCTGTTGCACAAAAAAGGAGACAAAGGAAATATTGGGAATTATAGACCGATAAGCCTGGTGTCGAATATCTACAAGGTATTTTCAAAAATACTACTCTCTAGAATCACCAGGACACTTGACGAGAACCAACCAAGAGAACAGGCAGGTTTCCGCAGTAACTATTCTACCATAGATCATATCCACGTATTAAGACAAGTTATTCAAAAATACCAGGAATACAAAAAACTTTATTACCTAGGGTTTGTTGACTTTAACAAAGCTTTTGATTGTTTGGAGCACCAATACATATGGGACGCTCTAAATAGACAAGGAGTACAATCAAAGTACATAAGACTTTAAAAAAATATTTACGCAAAAAGCACTGCACTCGTAAGGTTAGAAACAGTAGGTGAGGAATTTTCAATACAGAGAGGTGTCCGTCAGGGTGATCCAATTTCTCCAAAATTGTTTTCAGCAGTTTTGGAGATGATATTTAGGAAACTGGAGTGGTCACAAAATGGACTAAATATTAACGGTGAAAAGCTCAGCCATCTTCGTTTTGCCGACGACTTAATCTTATTTTCTGAATGCCCAAGAAATATAGAACAAATGCTACAACAACTCTCTAATGAAAGTGCCAAAGCCGGCTTATCAATGAATACAAATAAAACCAAAATAATGACAAATTCGACAAAAACATATACAATTAAAATAAATAACGAGGATATAGAATATGTAGACGAATATGTTTACTTAGGGCAAATGATATCTACAAAAAATTCTATGCAAAAAGAAATAGACAGAAGAGTTGCAAATACTTGGAAAAGGTACTGGTCACTCAGTGAAGTAATGAAAAACAATGAAATGCCTATAGAATATAAAAGGAGAATATACAACACGTGTATTCTCCCATGCTTAACATACGGCTGCCAAACATGGGCACTGACGGATCGACAATTGAAGAAAATAAATGTTTGTCAAAATGGAATGGAGAGGAATGTAATCGGAGTCCAGAGAAAAGATAGAATGAAACTGAAAGACATCAAAAGTAAAACTAAATTTAAAAATGTGCAAACAGTCATCAGGACCTTAAAGTGGAAGTGGGCAGGCCATATGCTAAGAGAAAAGAAAGTAAAATGGACAGGGACAATAACAGAATGGTATCCACGAGATGGCACAAGAAGCAGAGGAAGACAATTTAAGCGATGGGAAGATGATATTAAAACGACAGCTGGCCCAGAGTGGATTAGAATAGCGAGGGATAGAGAGAGATGGAGCTCCTTAGAGGAGGCCTTTGTCGGAAGACAAGCTGCAACAGGGGAAGAAGATTTGCCGATAAAACAAAGGATAATTCAAATTAGATTTAAGAATAGTTAAGGCATGCAGTATTTTAAGATGGAAGTTGTTAAGAATTTATGCAGTAATAAAGGCTTATTTTATTTTATTTTTATTTTATACAACTCATATAAGTACGCCACAATTTCATCAATATATTATGTTATTTCATATAATATAATATAAGTAATATAGTTCTTTGAACACTTTGTGTGAAACACTCACTTACGTCAAACACTTGTTGTGTTTCTTGAATATTGATGGAATACATTGCGTATACAAAAGGTTAGTTTATACGAGTATTGACCGGTAGAAAGGACATGTTGTTTTTAAAAGCTTACTTTAACTATAAATAAAATATATATTAGTTTTTTCTTGTTAGTACATTCATTTTAAAAACTTCCTTTATTAAAATATAATTTGAAAAACATTAGAAAATATACTATACTATAGTATACTATAGAAGCTATATAATAACATCTATACATGTATATAAAATAAATCAATATATATAAACCTCAAATTTTTTAAACATTTCATTTTTATATTTTCATTTCATACAAATCTATGACCTTTTAGTTTTATTACCATTAGAGCCAAGCCCCAGTTATCAAGCCAACAAACAACACACGAATTCAGCTATTAATCTGTCCATTAGTGTTGTTGTAGTTCAAATATAACACAGTATATCATATTAAGCCATGTGGTATGCTCTGTTTATTTAGGATTTTATTTAATATTATGTGATTTTCCATTCATACTATTTTGCTGCATGATTTTTTTGATATTTGCCTACACGGCAAAAGAGAAAGCCGATCTCTTGGGCACTCTTTTTGCCTCAAACTTGACTTCGGAAGACCAGGGGAAGGCACCGCCTATCATCCCGCGGTGTCCGAACTTTATGCCGGAAATAGTTTTTCGGCAAAAACTCATCCGAAAAGCCCTCGTTTCTTTGGAAGTTCATAAGTCGAGTGGGCCAGATGGTATCTCTCCAGTTGTGCTACGAACATGTGCCCCTGAGTTGACACCAGTGCTAACGCTATTTCGGTACTCCTACTTGAAAAGCGTAGTCCCGGTCTCATGGAAGCGTGCCCTTGTCCATCCAATCCCTAACTACATGGAGTATTGTTCTCATCTCTGGTCCGGATCACCCCAATATCAGCTTCTACCATTTGACCGCGTACAACGGAGAGCAGCAGTCAGGGACCCGGTGCTCTGCGAACGGCTGGACTCTTTGGCATTGCGTAGAGACGTGGCAGAAGCGGTAGAAGACGCACATAGAAATGTGCGTCTTCTACCGCATTTACAACGGGGAGTGTTCCGAAGAACTATTCAATCTGATGCCTGCCGCCGAATTTCATCACCGCACAGCGCGCCATTGCCTCCAATACCATCCTTACCACCTGGATGCGTGGCGATCCTCTACTGTGCAGTTTCAAGGACATTTTTTCCACGTTCCACTCGCTTGTGGAACGAACTCCCTTATGTGGCATTTCCAGATCGGTACGACATGGGTTCCTTCAAAAAAGGCGTCTACTCCTACCTACAAGGCCGGCAACACTCTTGTAAATCCTCGGATGTTGCAAGAGTTCATGGGCGGCGGTGATCACAAGTCAGCTGTGACCCGCCAGCTCGTTTGCCCTCCTCTTCCAAAAAAATAAATAAATAAATAAAAAAATACGCGATCGCTATATACTACAATTTATTAAATATTTTTGGTAATTTATAACAAGACACAATGTATAACAAAAAACATTTTAATTATAATCAATGTCAAACATAACCTCCCTGAAGTCTGAGTACCAACAGGGTTAGTCTCACTCAAGGTCCATGTACCCGTTACTTTCAGATATACAATTTAATAGAAGTTTATATTCAGTATATACTTATAATTATAATTAAACTATAGTTAGTGTCGTACATCAAGATTTATTAAGTCGGGTGTCAATATTAATAAAAGTTTATTTTGAATTGAGCCTATATTAACTGATGATCAGATTCTAGTTGCACGATCCCAAAGGATAAATCCATGGAGAGAAATCTTTAAAAAGTAACCAGCAAGAAACTCTCTGAATACTGTTAGATTATTATTAATCTATATTTTTTATAGCATTGACTCGTAAATTGATATGTGAAAAAAAATTAGTCAAGTAAAGCGAAAACTAAAAGAAGATCAAAATAACTAATTACGCCAATACTAGTTCCATTCTATAATACAATTGAACTAATAACTAAAATATAAGGTCTTCTAAGATTAGTTTACATTTTAAATAAAACTATGACAGATAGGTATCTGTTCATGAACACGATTAGTGAAAAGTACGAGTATTTGAAACGACAATTTAAAATGAAAAAGCAACCAATATATATAAATTAAGTTATAAAATAGTTATATTTGAACAGAATATTTAATTCCTAATAACAAAAATCCACATCATATTTGTGAACTAACAAATGTCACGTCCTGTCTGTTATAATCGTAGTTAGCTCTAACAACGTGCAACACGGCCGCGTGACAATCAAATAAGAGTTAATGAACTCCGTCACGTAAACCAGTTACAAGCACTGTTTGGAGGACTTCTTATAAATTAAGCTCTATTCAATAATACTTGTATGAGAATCACTCATCCCTAAAATGAATGTAACAGATTGAATCTCTTATTAATAAAATATTAAATTTATGTCAAAGGTTTTTATTTTAACCCGCTTTGTATTTCCTTTGAGAGTTATCTTTAAATAATATAAATGTAAATCGTTTAATTTGTTATTTTGTTTTATTCAATTGTACCAAGGTTACCGATGTCGGTCACACTCCCAATATATTAAATAATATTAAAACAGATTGCTTGTTTATTTTTTATATAAATGTTTTAATAATAACTGAGTACATTTCATTTAATATAATTTAAATAATTCAACAAGATAGTTCTTGTGTAGTAACGTATAATAATAATAAATGTAGTCATTTAATTGAGCGAGGCTTGAAACATATTAATATACAAATGTAACAATATTCCTTAACTTAATACAGGATTCTTGGAAGCCATTACCCAATCAGGAGTCACAGGGAACGTAACAACGAATACAGACACCAGTCGTCTAATCTCATTACCTCCCTCTTTATTGTCGGTTCACCCCACAGACACACATACGTGAAGTAGATCATTTTATTGATCCGAGATTCCGATACAGTTGGAGGAAAAATTATTATTCGAGGATATTTAGATCTACCTAAAATGTATTAATTTTTTGTATATTATACACAATTAAATACTCTGAGAAACTGATAATTTTCACCAAGTCGAACAAAGTAACTAAACAAATACAAGCACGGCCGTACCATCCTCTTCTGGAAACCATTCCATTTTCAAACCCTGAAACTTTTTTGTATAAATCCAGAAAGTTCAAGCTTTCAGTGACCAAAAGGGTTATATAACTAGATATATTTCCAAAATACATTTTATTTAAACCAATAGTTTAGGATTTATTACAAGTCAAAGTATTCCTTTATTCTGTCACTAGTTTATTAACTCACCATTCGTAAATATGGTAGTGGTAGTTCAATTCGTGAATATTGGTATACAATTAGGTTTCAGTGTTTATATAAAGATAAAAGTATCATAACTTAAAATTGTTGTGGAGTACTTTTTGTGTAACACCATGGCGCAGATAAACTATCAAAGAAACGGAGAATCATTTTCGTAACATAAAATTAAATATATAAAGACTTCTAGGTTATTGATACTTTACTTAGCAAATACTAATGTTTCAACATTGTAATGCAAACATTCCTTTTAATTATTATAAACTCGAAGCTGGCTTAGTTACGGCCGCTAGGCCACGTTTGTTTATAATCAAAACATTAAAACCTCTGATAAACGTCCACTGAAACAGAGTGAGCTTTGAGCTCACAGCTGTTACGAAAGATATGTATAATTCCAGAAAAGAAAAACAGAACTTACAAAATGAAATGAATTCCTGTTAACATAATTTAATTTCCAGATAGAAAAATATCCTGTGTCTATCCTTGTATATCAAAATGTGTCTATACAACATTTCATCAAAATCAGTCCGATGGTATTTTAAAATAGTTTATATTGATATAGTTACAACAAATGTTGTCACTGAACTAACAAGGTATCAATTATCACAAAGTGCTTGGACGCTGCTCCATACATAGATATACTGAACTAACCGACTTCATTTAAATTGTATTTCATATCTTTTCTACCAGTCACTAGCTCACTGACAGTCATTACATAATGCTATATTAGTATGTGACCTAGCGTCCGATAAATAGGAAAATGACAGCTTCTTAAGCACAGAGATGAATTCTATAAACGTTTTAATAAAGTTAGGATTCTCTCTGATGTTCTAAGTTTATTCTAAAGTATATTTACAGAACGGGCTCAAAGTAAAGTAAGATTAGCTTTAGGAGGAACCGTTTAAACCGAGGAAAGTCAGAAAAAATTACATTTGTTGATATAATTTAGTCGAGAAACATTCTAATTCTCAAATTTTATGGCTAACGTCATTTATTTAATATTATTTCAAAAAGAATAGTCAACATTAAATAAAATATTTACGTTTATGAAAAAATATAAACTGTTCTCTTCATCTTAACAGTGCTGTTACAGACGTAAGTTGTCTCCTGCATGTGAACATGTTACGTGATAATATGTCACTAATATATGTTTTTGAATTGTTCACTAAAATGCTTAATATTTTTCTTCAATGTTATTGTTTTTAAATTTTGTTAATGAAGCCTCTAAAGATATAGACAACTATTTATTTGGAGGTTTTACCTGATTTTAGAAGTAACGATTATATACGAAGGATGTTGACAAATCAAAGGTTGGATCACAAATGTTTAATTATATTTTATGTTATACAAATCTATGGTTTAATAGGTTTTATTATAATTTTATACCAAATAATTTTTGTATTCTGTGATCGCGCTAAAATGTGAATATGTTGACTCAGTTATGAAGCCAACACACACCACACGTAATTGTCCATTAACCCGTCCATTACTTTGTTGTAGCTCTAATATGATAATAGTTTTTGCTTATGCTATATATAATATGTATATTGTTTATATATCTGTGGTATTTATTGACCACTTAGCTAACATCAGATTTTGCCTCATTACATACATATTTACCTTAAACTATACACGATTGTAGTACTACCATATGTGAAATCTTTTTATTTATAATTGTTGTGTTTTATCACGCATGCATCCATGTAATAAAGTATTTTTTCATACAATAAGACAACATGTAACATAATACATTTTAATTATAATCAGTGTCTAATATAACCTCCCTGAGGACTGAGTACTAACAGGGTTTGTCTCACTCACGGTCCATGTACCCGTTACTATCAGACATACTCCTCTATTTAATATAAGTTTATATACAGTGTGGTATCAAATACTTATAATTAAATGATAGTTAGTGCGTACATATAGATTTATAAAATCGGGTTCCAATATTAAAAAAAGTTGTTTTGAATTGGCCCTACATTAACTGATGTTCAGATTCTAGTTGCACGGTTCCAAAGGATAAATCCATAGATAGAAAGGGTTAAAAAATAACCAGCAAGAAACTCTCTGGACACTTTTAGATTATTATTAATCTATATTTTTTATAGCATTGACTCGCAAATTGATATGTAAAAAAAAAAGTCAAGTAAAGTGAAAACTAAAAGAAGGTCAAAATAACTAATTACGCCAGAATTAGTTCCATTATATAATACAATTGAACTAACAACTAAAATATAAAGTCTTCTAAGATTAGTTCACATTTTAAATAAAACTATGGCAGACACCTACATCTCATATTTTCGTGAACACGATTGTTCAGACACATTCGAAATGTGGGATAAAAATGAAAATATATTAAGTTAAGTAAAATAGTTATGTTTAAACGGAATATTTCATTCCTAATAACAAAAATCCACATCATATTTGTGAACTAACAAATGTCACGTCCTATCTGTTATAATCGTAGTTAGCTCTAACAACGTGCAACACGGCCGCGTGACAATCAAATAAGAGTTAATGAACTCCGTCACGTAAACCAGTTACAAGAACTGTTTGGAGGACTTCTTATTAATCAAGCTGTATTTAATAATACTGTATAAGGATCGAAAAAGTCTTTTAATAATAAAATTTAATACTAAAAATTATTTTAGTATTCAGTGCCTAACAAGCAAATATACAATTACTTTATTGCTCGTGTGTCTGTCTTTTCGTCCATCTGTCTGTCAAGACCCTTAGTCTCGGCAACTCGTGGAGATGTCGAGTACAAATTAACACAATTATACTTAGCCTACCGCCCGTTGAAGATCAGAAAAAATAAAACTTCTAACTAACGCAAACCAAGAAAAACCTTTCGTCACTTCAAAGTAAACAATATTGATCCCGTTGACATAAAAATATGATATTTTGCAAGTATCATAATTTTATACTACAATTTCAAGGAAAAATCTGAACCAAAACCATTTATAATTAAAAAATACCAATTATAGTCTTATAGAAGGTCCAACGTTTAAAAGGAACCTCCTAGTTTAGGTGAAGTATCATACAAAGGGAACCCTCGGTGAGCGAGTCCGACTCTCACTTGTCCTGTTTCTTTATTATTAATAATATAATCAAAACCGAAATCGTAGTTAAACCGCTTTGTATTTCCCTTGAGATTTATCTTTAAATAATATAAATCATTCTAATTTATTATTTGTTTTATTAAATTGTTCCAAAGTCACCGATGTAGGTCACACTATCAATTAATAAATAATATTAAAACACATTGATGGTTTATTTTTTTATATTAATATATGAATAAAAATGCTTACATTTTATTTATTTTATCTGTTTCAAGCAATTGAACGAAAATATCCATTATCAAGTATTATAAATAGTTATTTTAACAACTAAAAGAATAATCATTTAAGATAAAAATACTTAAATATATCAGGATTAAAGGATATTATGACACAAATAATATTATTCCTTACCTGAGTAAAAGATTCTTGGAAGTTACTACCCAATTAGGAGTCACAGGGAACATAACAACGAACACAGACACCTGTCATCTAATCTCATTACCTCCCTTTTTATTGTTGGATAAATTATTATTCGAGGATATTTAAATCTACCTAAAACTCTGTTATTAATGTATATTAAACACGTTTAAATTCTCTGACAACTAAGTCCTTCCCTCAAAGCCGTTTGGGCCATTTTCAAACTTTTATATAAAAACTAGAAAATTCAAACTTTCAGTGACAACAGGGTTTTATATAGCTAGATATATTTTTAAAATACATTTTATTTGAACCAGTAGTTGAAGAATTATTGCTAGTCAAAGTTCCTATATTGTGTCACTGACTCACCGAACTTTCAACTTTGTAATGAAAACATTTCTTTTAATTATTATAAAACTCGAAGCTGGCGTAGTTACGGCTGCAAGGCCACGTTTGTTTGTAATCAAAATATTAAAACATCTGGTGAAAGCCAACCGAAACAGACTGAGCTTTGAGCTCACAGCTGTAGACAAAGATATGTATAATTCCAGAAAAGAAAAACAGAACTTACAAAAAGAAATGAATTCCTGTTAACATAATTTAATTTCCAGGTAGAAAAATATCCTGTATCTATCCATGTATATCAAAATGTGTCTATACAACATTTCATCAAAATCAGTCCGATGGTATTTTATAATAGTTTATATTGATATAGTTACAACAAAATGTTGTTACTGAACTAACAAGGTATCCATTATCACAAAGTGCTTGGACGCTGCTCCATACATAGATATACTGAACTAACCGACTTCATTTAAATTGTATTTCATAACTTTTCCACCAGTCACTAGCTCACTATCAGTCATTTCACAATGCTATATTAGTATGTGACCTAGCGTCCGATAAATAGGAAAATAACAGCTTCTTAAGCCCAGAGATGAATTATATAAAAGTTAGGATTCTCTCTGATGTTCTAAGTTTATTCTAAAGTACATTTGCAGAACAGCTCAAAGTAAAGGAAGATTATCTTTAGTATATCCAGTTTAGTAACTAAAGTTTGTGTAATGACTGTTAGTACTTAAGTATTCTTTGCCACCACATTAGGTGTAGTTATGTCTGAGGAATGTTAGAACAATTTTTACTTTAACTGTCATATTTCAGTCAAGAAACAAGTAGTGAAGAAAATTTATTACTTTTAAATAGAAATTTCCAAATAAAAAATACTACAAATATATAAACTACTCTTCTCATCTTAGCTCTGCTGTTACCGACGTCAGTGTACTCCTACATGTGAACGTGGTACGTCAATAATTGACCTAAATATGTTTTTAATGCGTCCTTTAACTAAAAAGGTACTTTTACTGACATAATTTTGTCGAGAAGCATTCTAATTCTTAAATTTTATATTTAACGTCATTTATTTAATATTATTTTAAAAAGAATAGTCAAAATTAAATAAATATTTAAGATTCTCAAACAATCATCAAAAATATAAATTGTTCTCTTCATCTTAACAGTGCTGTTACAGACGTAAGTTGTCTCCTGCGTGTGAACATGTTACGTGATAATATGTCACTAATATATGTTTTTGAATTGTTCACTAAAATGCTTAATATTTTTCTTCAATGTTATTGTTTTTTAAATTTTGTTAATTAAGCCTCTAAAGATATAGACAACTATTTATTTGGAGGTTTTACCTGATTTTAGAAGTAACGATTATATACGAAGTATGTTGACAAATCAAAGGTTGGATCACAAATGTTTAATTATATTTTATGTTATATAAATCTATGGTTTAATAAGTTTTATTATAATTTTATACCAAATAATTTTTGTATTCTGTGATCGCGCTAAAATGTGAATATATTGACTCAGTTATGAAGCCAACACACACCACACGTAATTGTCCATTAACCCGTCCATTACTTTGTTGTAGCTCTAATATGATAATAGTTTTTGTTTACAGTATATATAATATGTATATTGTTTATAGATTGATTTTGCTCGTTATATACATACATATTTACTTTAAACTATACACGATCGCAATATATTAGGAAACATAATAAACCTTTTTGTTTGTAATCTTAAGTAATTTTTAAAGCACCGGCCATTAATGTAGTAAATTATATTTTTTTGCATAAACTAAGACATAATACAATGTGACAAAATATATTTTCATTATAATCAATGTCAAATATAACCTCCCTGAGGAGTGAGTACTAACAGGGTTTGTCTCACTCACGGTCGATGTACCCGTTACTATTAGACATTCAGCTCAATTTAATAGAATTTAATTTACAGTATGATATCAAATATTTGTAATTAAACCACAGCTAGTGTCGTGCATCTACATTCATCATTCTAAAGTCCAAAACAAAGATATTTTTTCAATTACGCATATTTTGTACTTATGACACATGAGATTCTCGTACTTGCACAAGTCCATGTAGAAGAACAAGATGACACTTCGTGGGTATAGATAAAATTTTTATAAATTTTATTTTTTACAGTATTACATATTGACAGTCACAATTGATATGAGGAAAAAAATCAAATGAAGCGTACTAAAAGAAGGCTAAAATATCTAACTATTATAACTAACTATTATATATTATTAATATATTATATTAGTTCAATTATATAATTTATTTGATTGAACTAACAATTTCTCGTGTCACCGTGAATAGTAAGTAACACAAGCATGGAATAACTGACAACTGAAATAACTAAAACTAATATTTTTTATAAGTTTTCTGCCCCTAGCATATATTTTAAATAAAACTACTTTAGCGATTTAACTAATAACCAAAATCCACATCATATTAGTGAACTAACAAATGTCACGTCCTGTCTGTTATAACCGTAGTTAGCTCTAACAACGGGCAACACGGCCGCGTGACAATCAAATAAGAGTTAATGAACTCCGTCACGTAAACCAGTTACAAGCATTGTTTGGAGGTCTTCTTATAAATCAAGCTCTATTCAATTATACTTGTATGAGAATCCCGTATATCTAAATGAACGTTTTATTAAATATTTTATTAATAAAATATTATATTTATATCATTTTTTTATTAATTATAATAAAAACAAAACCGAAATCCGCTTTAATATACATACATATATATAATAAACCGCTTTGTATTTCCCTTGAGAATTATCTTTAAATAATATAAATGTAAATCGTTTATATTTGTTATTTGTTTTATTCAATTGTTCCAAAGTTACCGATGTACCTCACAGTCTCAATGTATTAAATAATATTAAAACAGGGTGCTTTTTTGTTCTTATGTTAATATACTAGTAAAAACTGCTTACATTTTATTTAATCTGTTTTAAGTAATTCAACAAGAACTCCAATTCTCCGATGTATTAAAAACGTGTTTATTAAACTTAAAAAATAATTAATAATTATTAATTTCAAAGTACTTAAAAGATAAGGTTTTTTATATGTACGAATATAACCTTCCTTACCTAAATACAACAGTCTTGGAAGCTATTACCTAATTAGGAGTCACAGGGAACACAACAACGAACACAGACACCTGTCGTCTAATCTCATTACCTCCCTCTTTATTGTCGACTTACCCCACAGACACACATACGTGAAGTAGATCATTTTATTGATCAGAGTTAAAAATACAATTGGAGGTAAAAACCAATTTCAAACAAAACTATCAAACACTTAGATTTACAGAAAATGTATTAAGTTATTGATACGAGTATATACATTTATAATCGCCGACATTCTGATAACTTGCTCAAGAGAGAGTATTGGAGAGAGAAGCGACTTCATTTACTCTTGTTAAAGCATTCGTACCTTTATCGGTTTTTAAATGTTTTCGTGACATTGAAAGCATTATAATGAAATAAATATTATTTTAATATTAACAAATAAAATCAAACACGTTTCTGAAGCGAACTGTAACGAACTAACAACTTTTTCTCAATGCGATATTAGTATGTAGTGACCCAGTGTCCTATAAATTGGAAAATGACAAAGTCTTAAAAGTCCCGCTTAAATATTTTAAGCCCAGAGACGAATTCAATAAATGTTTTAACAAAGTTAGGTTTCTCTTTGCTGTTCTAAGTTTATTCTAAAGTACATTTAAAGAACAGCTCAAAGTAAAGTAAGATCATCTTCAGTATGACCGGTTTAGTCGAAGAAGTTTGTTAATGACTGTTAGTATCTTCATGTCATCTTTGGTATCATTAGATATAGAGGAGATTAAGGAATGTTGAATCAGTTTTTATTTTTCTTATATCTTAGTCTAGAAACAATCTGTATTTGTGAGTTATCTAAATAATGTTGTCTATTTTATCATTTTTAATAAAAAAATATCCAAATTAAAGAAAACAATGTAGTTTTCTTAAAACATCTAAATATATAAACTATTCTTTGTGTCTTAGCTTTGCTATTACGGACGTAAGTTGAGTCCTGAACGTGTTACGTAAATAATTATACCAAATATGTGTTTTTAAAACCCTCATTTACTTAAAAAGTTTAAAATTTTCCTTTAATGTTGTTATAAATGCTTCTATAATGTTTGTTTGCTGTATTCTCAAACAAAATGACATAATATTAAAAAACTTAGTTTGTTTTGGCAAAATGACAATATATATCTAGGTATCTATGTACCATACACATATTGAACATATATCTACAATAATATTATTGTATAAAGATTTAGTTTGTAAGTTTGTTTGAGAAAATCTTTGAACTATTGCATCGATTTTAGACATTATTTCACAGAAAGTTATATCTGTTTCACATAAAGTCTATTACATAAGATGTAATGTTAATAGAACTATGTTATACATTAAATATACTTTGTAAATCAGGTCTATGACAAATATGACATATGTTGCTAATTTATCCTTTGTTTTTGTTATAAAAAGTTAATAAGTAGTTTGTAATATCCGAACTTGTGTAAATAGGATTGAGAAATAAAACGCCTTGATAATAATATTTTAATTATTAAGAAACTGAATGTCTTATACAAATAAGATAAATAAATACATACATATTAGGGTTGTAATAAATAAAACACCAAAACACAATTGTTATAAGAAAATACATCTGTATGAAAACAGACTTGGTGTGTAATATATATGGAATTATATATTTATATACAACTCATATAAGTACGTCACAATTTCATCAATATATTATGTTATTTCATATAATATAATATAAGTAATAAAGTTCTTTGAACACTTTGTGTAAACACTCACTTACGTCAAACACTTGTTGTGTTTATTGAATATTGATAGAATACATTACAGGGTGACGTGTTGTTTTATTAAACTTTCCTTTTACTATATACAATATTATTATATTTTTTTTCTTGTTACTACATACATACACATTTAAACACTTTTTTATTAAAACATAATTCAGATTTCAGATTTATATATTCATTTCATACAAATCTATGACCTTTTAGTTTTATTACCATTAAAGCCCAAGCCTCAGTTATCTAGTCAACAAACAACACACGAAATCACCCATTAATCTGTCCATTAGTGTTGTTGTAGTTCAAATATAATACAATATGTTGTTTTAAGCTATGTGGTATGTTCTGAGTACTTAGGATTTTTAAATACTGTTAGATTTTTCATTCTTACTATTTTGATACAACATTATTGATATCAAACTATACATGAGCGAAATATACTATAATTTATGAAATCTTTTTGGTATAGATAATTAGTAATTTATAATAAGACCAAATGTATAATAAAATATATTTTCATTATAACCAATGTCTAATATAACCTCCCTGAGGACTGAGTACTAACAGGGTTTGTCTCACTCACGGTCCATGTACCCGTTACTATTTTTTTTTTTTTTTTTTTTTTTTTTATGTAAGAGGAGGGCAAACGAGCTGGCGGGTCACAGATGGACGTGATCACCGCCGCCCATGAACTCTTGCAACATCCGAGGACTTACAGGAGTGTTGCCGGCCTTGTAGGTGGGAATAAACGCGTTTTTTGAAGGTACCCATGTCGTACCGATCTGGAAATACCGCCGAAGGTAGTTCGTTCCACAAGCGAGTGGAACGTGGAAAAAATGTCCTTGAGAACCGCACAGTGGAGGATCGCCACGCATCCAGGTGGTAAGGATGGTATTGGAGGCGATGGCGCGCTGTGCGGTGATGAAATTCGGCGGCAGGCATCAGATCGAATAGTTCTTCGGAACACTCCCCGTTGTAAATGCGGTAGAAGACGCACAAAGAAGCCACGTCTCTACGCAATGCCAGAGAGTCCAGCCGTTCGCAGAGCACCGGGTTCCCAACAATTCGAACGGCTCTCCGTTGTACGCGGTCAAATGGTAGAAGCTGATATTGGGGTGATCCGGACCAGAGATGAGAACAGTACTCCATGTGAGGCCGGACCTGCGCCTTATAGAGCGCAAGTCTTTGGCCAGGTTTGAAGTACTGCCTCGCTCTATTAATCACTCCCAATTTCTTCGAGGCCAACTTGGCCTTGCTCTCCAGATGACCACGAAACTGACAGTCGCTCGAAATGTCGAGACCCAGTATTCTGATACTTGGCGAGGCATTAAGAGGAGTGCTCTCGAAGAGCGGTGATACGACAAATGGGGTTTTCTTAGTGGTAAACGCACAAACTTGTGTCTTTAGGGGATTGAACTGAACGTGGTTCAGTTCACCCCACTCAGAGACCATCCCCAAGGAAGTCTCTATAGAAGACACAAGTTTCTTTCGGCACTCGTCGACGTTTTCCCGAGAGAGACCTGCACGGCCGGAATATACCGCATCCCCAGTGCTGTCATCCGCATAACAATGTATGTTGGAGATATCCAACATATCATTGATGTGCAGGAGGAACAGGGTTGGGGATAGCACGCAGCCTTGGGGTACACCAGCGTTCACGGGCTTGGGGTCCGAGCAAAAACCGTCAAGAACGACCTGTATGCTCCGCCCAGTGAGGAAGCTGGTGATCCACTTGCATAAACTCTCGGGAAGCCCATAGGAAGGTAGCTTCGAAAGAAGCCCCTTGTGCCATACACGATCGAAGGCTTTCGCCATATCCAGACTAACTGCCAGACCCTCTCCCTTACTTTCAATAACAGCTGCCCAACGGTGCGTAAGATATAACAGAAGATCACCAGCCGATCGACCATGGCGAAAGCCATATTGCCGGTCATTGACCAACTGGTGATCCTCGAGGTATGTTAGGAGCTGTTTATTGATAATGCTCTCCATTACTTTGGAGAGCAGAGAGGTAATGGCGATAGGTCTGTAGTTAGCTGGGTCCGAGCTATCACCTTTTTTAGGGATCGGATGGACAAGGGCACGCTTCCATGAGACCGGGACTACGCCTTTAAGGTAGGAGTACCGAAATAGACGCGTTAGCACTGGAGTCAACTCAGGGGCACACGTTCGTAGCACCAATGGAGAAATGCCATCCGGCCCACTCGACTTATGAACGTCCAAGGAAAATAGAGACTGCCTAATAGTTTTCTGCCTAAAAACTATTTCCGGCATTGAGCTCTGACACCTACTATCAGACATACAACTCTATTTAATATAAGTTTATATACAGTGTGGTATCAAATACTTGTAATTAAACCATAGTTAATGTCGTACATCTAGATTTATAAAGTGCGTTGTCAATATTAATAATAGTTTATTTTCAACTAGGCATACATTGCACTTATAATCAGATTCTAGCTGCACGGTTCCAAAGGATAAACCCATGGAGAGAAAGAGTTAAAAAGTAACCAGCAAGAAACTCTCTGAATACTGTTAGATTATTATTAATCTATATTTTTTATAACATTGACTCGCAAATTGATATGTGAAAAAAATAAGTTAAGTAAAGCGAAAACTAAAAGAAGGTCAAAATAACTAACTATGCCAGTACTAGTTCCATTCTATAATACAATTGAACTAATAACTAAAATATAATGTCTTCTAAGATTAGTTCACATTTGAAATATAACTATGACAGACACCTACATCTCATATTTTCGTGAACACGATTGTTCAGACACATTCTAAATGTGGGATAAAATGGAAATTTATTAAAGTTAAGTTCGTGAAATAGTTATATTTGACCAGAACATTTCATTCTTAATAACAAAAATCTACATCATATTTGGTAACTAACAAATGTCACGTCCTGTCTGTTATAATCGTAGTTAGCTCTAACAACGTGCAACACGGCCGCGTGACAATCAAATAAGAGTTAATGAACTCCGTCACGTAAACCAGTTACAAGCACTTTTTGGAGGACTTCTTGTCAATCAAGCTGTTTTTAATAATACTTGTATAAGAATCAGGTATCCCTGAAATGAATTTGACATATTGAATCTTTTATTAATAAAATATTAAATTTATATCATTTTTTATATATTAATTATAATAAAAACAAAACCGAAATCATAGTTAAACTGCTTTGTATTTCCCTTGAGAGTTATCTTTAAACAATATAAATGTAAATCGTTTATATTTGTTATTTGGATTTATTCAATTGTTCCAAAGTTACCGATGTACCTCACACTTTCAATGTATTAAATATTTTTAAAACAGATTGACTGCTTGTTTTTTATATAAATATGTGAGTTAAAACTGCTTACATTTTATTTACTTTGTTTTAAATAATTCATAAGAACTACATTTCATTAAACAAGGGTTAACACATATTAATATACAAATGTAACAATATTCCTTACCTGAATACAAGATTCTTAGAAGTCATCACCCAATTAGGAGACACAAGGAACATAACAACAAACAGAGACACCTGTCGTCTAATCTCATTACCTCCCTCTTTATTGTCGGTTCACCCCACAGACATACATACGTGAAGTAGATCAGTTTATTGATCCGAGTTTGCGATACAATTGGAGGATAAATGATTGTTCGAGGATATTTAGATCCACCTAAAATTAGTTATTAAGAAATATTTTATACATTTGAATTCTCTGAGAACTGTCAATTTTCAAAACGAGCCTAGGGACAGGAAGCCATTCGGGCCATTTACAAACTTTTACTTTTTTGTTAAAAATAGAAAGTTCAAACTTTCAGTGACAAAAGGGTTTTATATAGCTAGATATATTTTTAAAATACATTTTATTTGAACCAGTAGTTTATGAATTATTGCAAGTCAAAGTTCCTTTATTTTGACACTGATTCACCGATCATAAAAATAGAAGTGGTACTTCAATTCGTGAAATTTGTTATACAATTAGGTTTTGGTGTTTATATAAAAAAAACTATCAAATTAGTACCAACACAACACCATAGAACAGATAAAATATCAAAGAAACGGAAAATAATTTTCGTAAGTAACATAAAATAAAATATACGAGTATAAAGAATTCTAGGTTAATGATACTTTACTTAGTAAATACTAATGTTTCAAATCTGTAATGAAAACATTGCTCTTAATTATTATAAAACTCGAAGCTGGCTTAGTTACGGCTGCTGCCACGTTTGTTTGTAATCAAAATATTAAACCTCTGATAAAAGTCCATCGAAACAGAGTGAGCTTTGAGCTCACAGCTGTAGCGAAAGATATGTATAGTTCCTGAAAAGAAAAGAAACCTACAAAGAGAAATGAATTCCTGTTAACATAATTTAATTTCCAGATAGAAAAATATCCTGTGTCTATCCTTGGATATCAAAATGTGTCAATATTTCATCAATATCAGTCCGATGGTATTTTAAAATAGTTTATATTGATGTAGTTACAACAAAGTGTTGTTACTGAACTAACAAGGTATCAATTATAACAAAGTGCTTGGACGCTGCTCCATACATAGATATACTGAACTAACCGACTTCATTTAAATTGTATTTCATAACTTTTCCACCAGTCACTAGCTCACTGACAGTCATTACACAATGCTATATTAGTATGTGACCTAGCGTTCAATAAATAGGAAAATGACAGCTTCTTAACCCTAGAGATGAATTCTATAAATGTTTTAATAAAGTTAGGCTTCTCTCTGTTCTAAGTTTATTATTATGTACATTTACAGAACAGCTCTAAGTAAAGGAAGATTATCTTCAGTAGGACCGGTTTAGTCGAAGAAGTTTGTTAATGACTGTTAGTATCTCCATGTCATCTTTGTTATCAAATTAGATACAGAGGAGATTAAGGAAAGTTGGATCAGTTTATACTTTTGGTATATCTTAGTCTAGAAACAATCTGTATTTGTGAGTTGTATAAGTAAGGTAGTTTATTTTATAATTTTAAATAAAAAAATCATCCATATTAAAGAAAGAATTGTCGTTTTCCTAAAACATCTAAATATATAAACTACTCTTCTTCTCATCTTAGCTCTGCTGTTACCGACGTCAGTGTACTCCTACATGTGAACGTGGTACGTCAATAATTGACCTAAATATGTTTTTAACGCGCCCTTTACTAAAAAGGTTTATTTTTTTCTTCATTATTTTTAAAATGTTTTTATCATATTATTCGCAAACAAATTTACACCATATTGAAAAACATAGTTGACTTTGGCAGAATGACAAAATATATGTAGGTATATATGTACCATACACATATTGAACATGTATCTACAATAATATTATGGTATAAAGATTTAGTTTGTAAGTTTGTTCGAGAAAATCTTTGAACTATTACATCCATTCAAGACATTATTTCTATAATAATTTCTATATAATTTCTATATAAAGTTATCTCTGTTTTACATAAAGTCTATTTACATAAGATGTAATGTTAATAGAACTAAGTTATATGTTAAATATACTTTGTAAATCAGGTCTATGACAAATATGACATATGTTACTCATTTATATTTTGCTTTTGTTATAAAAGGAAAAAGTTAATTAGTGGTTTGTAATATCAGAACTTGTGTAAATAGGATTGAGAATTAAAACACCTTGATAATAATATTTTAATTATTTAGAAACTGAATGTCTTATCCAAATAAGGTAAATAAATACGTACATATTAGGGTCGTAATAAATAAAACACCAAAACTCTATTGTTATAAGAAAATACGTCTGTATGAAAACAGATTTGGTGTGTAATATATATGGAATTATATATTTATATACAACTCATATAGTATATTATGTTATTACATATAATATAACATAAGTAATAAAGTTCTTTGAACACTTTGTGTGAAACACTCACTTACGTCAAACGCTTGTTGTGTTTATTGAATATTGTTAGAATACATTGCGTATACAAAAGGTTAGTTTACATTGACCGGTAGAAAGAGTGACGTGTTGTTTATTAAACCTTCCTCTTACTATAAATAATATACTTAATTTTTTTCATAATGTTAAATACATTTTAAAACATTTTATTATTGAGTGTAAAATGCGTAGCTTTACAAAATAATAATATTAGACTATAATTTACCATTTAATTTCAAATTTAAAAAAACAATATCAAGATTTATAGATCAGACCAGACCAGACCAGACCAGAATAGACCAGACCAGACCAGACCAGACCAGTCCAGGCCAGGCCAGGCCAGGACAGACCAGAATAGACCAGACCAGACCAGACCAGACCAGACCATACCCGACCAGGCAATTCTATACACAATAAATTCTTTGAAGAATAAATTAATAACTCTTATTATAACATAACACAGCAACATAAAACGCTCACAGAATTATAGTCAATTAATTTCTTCAAGTGGTATTTCTAAATGCTGTATCAGCTAAAGTATTTACTGGTTCATTTACCAAAACTGGTTTCGTCTGATCCATGCAGTCCTCCCACAACCACCACACTGTGATCAGAACCTCGATATTAATCAGGACCAGTGATATCAAAGGTATCGATAACTTGCTAATTAAAACCTTCAAACCTCCTTTAGCAAGCATCATTGGTTTTATCACACCATCGACAAGAATGTGCTTAAATCCCTTCATTATAAAGTTATTTGAGTTAGATCCAGTTAAGGACAGCACTAGGTCCATTAGACCGGTAACTTTATTTGACATTTTCGCAGTCACTGGTTCTAATAAGTCAAATTTAGGTATAATTTTGTCTATTACTTTGGTGGTTTTAGCTGGTTCTAAAAATAACGATCGTTCAGGATAAGGTGACCAGGGTTCAAGAGCTGGTTTTGTAAAACTCAAAGATGCTCGTACATCTTCGCTTTTCGAATTTTGATTTTTCTCATCACTTTTCGATAAACGAATATCGTTAAAAGAGTTGGAATATGTATGAACTTTATCCAACACTGGTTTTGATTGTGTATGAACTATCTGCGGCTTCACGCGGTTGGTTTGAATATTCGAATGTGATGAAGACAATGCGTTGGATTCCATATCACTCGGCACACTTCTGTATTCATAAGGCCGGTAATACATTAAGCCCGCGGTTACATTAAACACACATAATAACACAAACGTCACACACATTCTCATGTTGGTGACTGAAGAGCTATTAAATATGTCATCTTGTTAAATTAATACTTCAACCTGACGCTGCGTTGAATGTTTGCAATGTAAGGAGAATAAATGTGACCCAGTTTAGTTAATACGTAATAAAATATTTGAAATGATGATATTCATTTTTAAAGAGGTCTTTATACACAGCATTATTAAATTACCACAGATAATATAAAAATGTTTGTTAATTATATTGTATATATACAAAATAGACATGTAAAGTCGCGTGAAAAAGTGATATTAGTTACGATACATCACTTATATGAACCCCGGAGTCGCAGTCCATTGACATACATTCAGCGACCTTGTCTCCGGCGAGAACGCTCAAAAGAGTTCTAGCTATGAAGCCGTCTTCTTCGTCACTGATCAAAGAGAATGTCACCGCCGTCCCTAAGTTACTGCGCCAGCTCTCAGACGATCTTTGTACGACGCACGCCAACCGCTCAGAGCAATCCGCTATCATCCTGGACTTTTTCTTCTTTTTCTTTATATATTTCATAAATTTTGATAACACGGGCCACAGTAATATCGCTTTTAATCCTATTTTCGTTATCACCATCACGGTTAGCGGTAAAAGCATAAGTTTACCGCCGATTAGTTTCAAGACAGCTATTAACGCCGCGGAGAGCATTATTTTTGCTGCACTTCCTAAGATACTCGCAAATGAGGATAAAGTATCCTGTTTTGGACATGAATAATAACCCGACTCAGAATAAGACTTTCTGATCGGATCAGAATAATAATTAGAAGCGCCGGTGAATAAATCGAAAAATGGCGGTGGTTGTGTTGTCAGAGAATTCATAGCTTGGTCTTGAGCGAACGCTTCCGCCACCACGAGAAAAACAACAACCACGTACATGTCAAAACAAACTGATCGCTTTGGAAACGTCATTTCATTTAAAAACTCCAATACGAAATCGTAATTTCATGTTTAATGTAGTAACAAATGGCTATAGCTGTATAATTTAACTAAATCGGTGTCAATGACTTGGCACAGAATAAGAAAAATGAAAGTAGAACTTCGTTAAAATGTTCTTTTAATATAAACTTCAAGTACAGTAGCACTTCACGTTAATTTCTTTTTATAAGCACGTTTTATTTTCCTTTTATTTAAAGTCAGTTTTTATGAAATGAATAATTATTTTCAGACAAACTTTAATGAAGATAAAAAAATATATATTACTTTACTATATTAATATTAAATGGTATTGTTATTAATAATTATATTATTAAATATTATTGTAATGACATAAGCTGTATATCGTTAATCCTTCGACAGTGACACTAATGGAGGGAACGTTATGTCAAAATTGAGATTTATTAAAAGTTGGTTTTCAAATAGTTACAATTAAAATACACATAATAATAATTTAAAATAATTACACAAATGGTTATGGTTAGTCGAAGTGCTTCTAAAAGATCCTCGGATACTTGGAGTAGTGATGTTTGTAATATTATGCCGCCATGGTGTTCTTCAGGTACGTAATAAAATTAATTAACTTGTAGACATTACAATTGATCAACATTGAATATATTATTAGTGTAAAGTTAAAATAATATGTATTATAATAATGTCTGAGTAACGCCCGGTCAGTTGACCCAGTAACTGCGATTCCGCTAAATAAATAACCTAGTAAATATTTGATGAGCTGTTCGAAGTGGACTTGTTTTCATACTTGTTGTATTCTGCATTATTCAAGAGTGTCAGCTCACGGGTCCGTCTGTGCGAAGTTAATTCACTATTATTTATCTATTTTATATATATTGGTATAATTTTGTATTTTCTGAACACAAACAATGAAGCATGTACGGGTAATTCTCATGGAATCTCGAAATTCTTGTCCTTTTAGTTTTTACACAGTTCGAAACTATTCATGGTGGTATTTTTTTTTTTTTTTTAAAGAACATCACTTAGGCTAATAATTTTGGTAATAACCTTAAAACTTTATGTATATCTGTAAGGAATAATAAATATATAATACCCTTAAAATCATTCCCTCACTATGTCCCAAACTTTAAAATAAAACATGTTATAATTTTTTAACTAGAAACTGCTTAAAATTTATGTTTGCGCGTGTGACTATTTTATTAAAAATACATCAAAATTTCAAAAATTCTTCGAATTTAGGATTATAGATCGTAAATAAATGAGGAAATGTTGATTTGACATGTGTCCCTCAAAAAATAGTCATTCCCTCACACCATTACCGACAGTCGATAAGTTAGCGTACTTGAGATTTTTTATTGGAACTTCTATTAATTTTTGATAGTTGGTGACACTAACAATTGCTCAGAATGGCGAAGTTGTATTAAAATTGTCGGAGTACTTGTTGGAAGAAGATTAAATTACAATTTTTCAAAGATTACATTTCAGACAGTCATTCCATCACTGAGAAGAAAACAAAGAGGTAATTACTATATTCGAATATAAATTTAAAAATAAAGTATGTTTTTAGAAGCAGTAAAATCACCGAAAAATTTACATACAGCAGTTTACTACATTTGGAGATTTTTGAGGTTATGTTTTATTTTGTCATTCCCTCACTGTCATTCCCTCACTTTTAAAGTTTATCAATATTGATTTACTTCATTTAAAACTCGTTTATTCTGGGGACCACTATATTCCCTAAAGTTACTAACACATATAGTACAAATTTAAGATAAATTTAATAGATATTAACTAAAATAATTCTGAATAATTTAATTTACATTTTTGCGAGATTTCATGAGAATTACCCGTACAATAAGTGCAAGTCAAATTTATTCACGAAAATTTCTTATTTATAACGAAAAATAAATTATCGAATTAAAAAAGTATATACAGAATTTTCTTGTATAAAAGTTATTAAAGTTGTGAATTCTAGAAAATTCTTTAACTATTAATTTTATACTACACAAAACATAATTTTCATGGAATTTTATTAAAAATTTATTTAATAAGATCCAGAAACAAATGTACGTACATTAATTATATTATATATACAAATAAATAAGATTGAAGTGTCTGTGTGTAATTTCAAATTAAAACCTTTTCACTAACACAATTATATACGAACTAACATCAAAAGAAATTTCTTTATCCGTCTCTCTGTTTGCTCCATCTAATCTCTAAAACATCTAGAGCGATCTTAACTATACTTCCATGGGATAGCAGATGTTATAAAGTAACTTAGTCAACTTTAATTTTTAAAACAATTATCCGAACGCAGTCGGGGGCACAGCTAGTATTAATAACTCAGTTACAGTTTAAATACATAGATCATCACCCGGGTCCGTCCGTTACTAATACGCGACCTAAAAAGCGAATAGCTTGCATAATGCAATTGGAGCGTAGACTGACGGGCGGTCACTTTATTACTAGGATCCGCCACCTGTGCTGTGCGGGTGTTGAGCTGAGCCCTCTGTTTTCTTCTTTTCTTGATAACTTTTGAATGGCTAAACATTTTTTCAATCTATTTTCGCTATAACATCCGCGTTCAGCTCAAACATACATGAGAACATTTTGAGCTAATTATGTCGTCGCATTCTGGAGACAACTAAACACAAAAAAAGGTCTCCCAAACGGTTAAGAGCTTAGTTTACGCTCAGCTCAATTAATATATATGTAAAAATAGTTATAATTAACCGAACGAAGACCTAATTGAACTTTTGGTAATCTCTGATACATAATAATTGTATTTATTGTGTATAAGTATCATAAAATAATGGTTTTTAAAATGTTATAAATTCGTGATTAATTACTATTATTTAACCGACTGTTCAAGTTAAATAGTCGTTTCGCAAACTAACTAGCAGGATTCAGGTTACTAGTTAGTCGGCAAAGTCAAAAAACAAAGTCGAGTTAAATTAACTGTAAGAGCATTCTGCTTCAAAATAGTCTTAATGTTATAATTACGTCAAAATATATCAAAAGGGGGACTGATAGAATACTCCTATCATATCAGTCCCCCTTTTGATATATGGTATATAAATAAATTCAATCCACACAAAACATACATGTTAAAAAGCTAAAGATAAAAGTAACAGACATTGAGACATACAAAAAGACAATATATATATTCATTCATTCATTCATAGTTCATTCTATTACAAGGAGAGTTATTTGGAATGAAACGATACTTGTACAAGTACTACCGACACCAAGTACTATGAGACCAAGTATCTGGTACTCGCGTATTTACGAGTACGTTACGTTCCACTCATACCTACTTGATCGTAATGTATTGTATGAAAGCATACCAACACTAGTTGTATGAGGTTAGCAAGCTTATAGAAAACTTAATTTATTTTCATTACAATATAGAATAATAATATTTGTTACATTTTTAATATATCTTAATCAAAGACACTCACTGACTCACTGACTCATTCATCGCACTACAGCCCAAACCGTAATACCTAGAAAGATGAAATTGGGACACAAGACTCCTGACATATTGAATAGGTGTAATAAGAAAGAATTTTGCAAAGGTCCAAATCGTTCCAAAGTTACAGCTAAAAAACTGTAAAAAATATAACGCCCTTGTTTGATACCTAATAGGTGGTGTGGAAATTCAAACAAATTGTTGATCACTTTCGCCGTCCGTTGCGAAGCACGGGTACCATGCTAGTTTAATTGTAAATTTTATAAAGAAAAACGTTTGATACTAATAAGTATGCTTTAATAAAGTATCGATACCTTACTACCGATACTGTATCGATAAAAGTATCGATACATCAGTGTTACCGTCACATCCCCTAATAAGGACCTGCACGACCCCCTAAACAACACACCCCCAGCTAAAGGAACTGCTGTAAACAGTTTACGCCTTCATAACATGTTCTAAGCTACTAATATATATTTATTTACTATATATATACATGTAGAAACTACCCCCCCATTTATGAATATAAAAGAGGCAAAATGCCATTTAATTTGTTTATAATCAGTTACTCAACCCCCCTTTATCAAGTACTAACAAGTTAACGTGATAAACAACCCCCAATTATCATTAATTAACTAAATCACTGCACTTGTAACCTCTTGAAGAACGTGCTCAGGTGGTTTGGGCACGTCGAACGAATGAGTGATGAAAGAATGGTAAAAAAGATTTATATAGGAAAAGTGAGCGGTAAGAGAGACAGGGGGAGGCCTCGAGTGACCTTCGAAAACACTGTATCCATGATACTGGAGGAAGGTCACGTAAAAAGCATGAGGACCCCGCGGAGGGCATGTATGAAGAGGTTGATGTCTGTGGCCGAGGCGCAAGAGGTATGCAGGGACCGTAGCGTTTGGCGCTCCGTCGTCTCTAGCTACCCCCCAAGGGATATGGCGTGAAGATAAATAAATAAATAAATACTTGTAACCTCAGTACAAACATTTACAGGCAGAGGTAACTGTAACAGAGACACGTATATACAACCCGTCCGTCCGTCGAGAGACCGTGTGTGGGATTATCATAATGATGTTAATATTAATAGAAGTAATGCAAAGTGTATCAAACGTACCCTGATTAAGCGCTCTGGAAGCAGACGAGTCTTACTCGCGACTTGGGTTGGTTTGAGTTTGATGAGTGAGTTATGGTTTCATATTGTTTATTGAGCGAAGCGAGCGTAGCGAGCGGAGCGTTCTACTGGAGACTTTTTCACATTCTTTGTCACGAATAGGCTCGAAAACTACTTGACGTAAGATTATGAAATTTTTGCAATCTAAAAACACAGACAGACGCAGAAAGACAGAAATAATCGTCAAAAAACTGATATCTACATTACCGACATTGTCCACAACGATGAGTCATTACACTGCGCTCGTTTCGCTCAATATGCAAAGTATATTTAATTAATAATAATATTATTTAATAAGATATTCATATTCTAGTTGCGTTCCTCCTCTCTTGTGACACTCAGAAGAAATATTTCATTACATATCTGTCGAAGTCCGAGACTTTATCAATACGTAAGTGTACAACCTTCTGTATGTGATAGCAGAAAACATATTATATATAAATATATATATATATATATATATAATTGAAGTGTCCGTCTGTATACAAATTAACAAATTTACACTAAACTATGAATGTATATACGGTACTAACATTAAACTTACGCGAACCAGATCTCGATTGTGATTCGCTGCGCTCGCAAAATCTCGGTAGAGTTCGATGAATTGAGCGAAGCGAGTAACCCATCTTCAATTCAGCGTTCAGCTGAAGCCGACAGGCAACAAAATATAGAATAATCAAATATCACATAGCGAAATTTTGTTACATTGAAGTCTATGGAACTGTCATTTTTGGTGATTATTCCTCAACGACATGAGTTTTTTTTTCACTTTTTTTTATAAACCATCGCAATAACCATCGCTATAAATGTGCAAAATTTCATGAAGATCGGTAAAGCCGTTTCCATGCCAGCGTCGGATATGGGATGCAAAAAGTCTCACATAGAGCGCTCCGCTCGCTTCGCTCAAAAATATTTTTTTTGTATGTTTGCACCGGATAAAATCTGAAATTGCTGTACCTATTTTGATAGAACTTTCACTGAAAACTGATGTTATATTATAAAAATAACATTCGAGTGAAATCGCGGGCACTGCTAGTATAGTATATTGTATTTTATTGTAATACATGTAAAATGTAATATGGTTCTGTAGAAAAGTCTATCGCAGTAGAGGAGTGCAGTAACAGAATGAGTGCTTTGACCCTCGAGTTACACAGAGCGGAGCGGGCTTTGAGGTATTCATTAAGAGCGATTTACTTAATATACAGTTATCCCCCCTATAACACGATAGATTCGTTCCGCGTTATAGGAGTATTCTCGTATAACGCGCTCATATGACCGTATAACGCGTTATGTACGTACAAATAATTCACGTTTAAGTTTTCTCGTTAAAGGTTTAAATGAAACATTAAGAAAGAACTTAATTAAATTTAATTTTTACTTAATTTTATTTAATTTTATAACAACACAATGTGCAAAGGTGAGAGAAATTAATTATGAACTGTAAAAAATAAATATAAGTTTCATAGTATATAAATATAACGCGTTATATTAGGGAAAACACATGTTATGAGAGAGACTGAAATCGCGTTATAAGAGTACCGTCTTATAGGGGGTATTACTGTATTAGTTTTAATACTATATACAACTCGGCATTGTCTAAAGATTTGACATTTCTATCTATATATAATAAAATATTAAAAACAAACTAAATGTACGAAAAAAATTGCAAAGAAATACATTTTTTTTGTGATATTGCATTAATCCTCAAGTATGTAAAGTTTCAAATTACTCCGCCATCTTGAACGTCAAATCGTGTTCCAAGTTCCGTTACACACAAACATACGACCGCAGATAATAAATTAAAGATGGCGTATGTCACTGAAAGAAATCAAGCGATTTTTATTCATAGGATATGTTTTATATGACAGCGTAATAAAAAAACTCAAATTTTTGTCTTAATTAGTAATTTACATGCAAAGACAGGACGTGGCGCTAGTATATATGTTAATATTTAGTTTAGTTTGTCTACTATACTAACTTTACTATCTCTCTCTTTCTATATCTTTCTCGCTCTGGTTACTAATACGACGAAATTTCAAGTCAAAATTTAAATTTTCAGAAACACACTGAGAGTTCGTAAAACGATGTTTTCACAAAATATAATTAAAGGTAGAAATTACTTTATTTTAATACTAAAATTACATTGAATACAAAAACATTACGAATACACTTGGGTTGGTATAAGATAAGGATATTTCAGAGCCAGCACTGCAGTACATATCAGGAGGTAAGGTGGTACAGGGTAGCGCGACCACAGAGTGGGGGGGGAGCGTCGCCCTCTGGGGGGCGGTGCGTCTGTGGCGCGCGTCTCCTCCGCCCGACACCGTGCTGTCCGTGAGACCGCCCGCGCCGGCCGACTGCTGGCCTTTTAGGTGACTTTATACACACCAAGGAGGATTTAGTCGTTGTATATACTAACTTTGCTTTTTTTTTTTTAATTTGCTTCCAACGACAAATGTCGAAAGTTAAATCTATACCAAAGAGGACGTAGTTGTTATACACAAAAACTTTTTTCTTTTAGTTTTTATATGCTACTAACGGAAATTGTCATTTTTATAAATCGAAATAATAAAACAAAATCCTAAAAGGACGACAAATAAATCATAAGAAATTGCATTTTGTCTTACCTATAATATGAAAATAAAAAAGTTCATAAAGGACATGACATTCTTGACTTAGAAAAATTGAGAAGAAATTAAAATAAAACTATTTTATAATATTTAGGAGTAAAATACGTAAATATGAAGGGGCTGTATGATTTCCAGACGTTTGCCTTTCCCCTAAACAATAATTTAAAAACAAAAAAATAAAAATGACAGTTTTCGTTGGCGGCAAATTTGTATCATCTATAAGTGATGATTTGAACTTATTTAGTCTGAAGATAACATATGTCCATACCAATAGGGTTAAGCCGATTCTTAAAAATATCTTTAGCTTCAAATACTAATTCAAAAGAATATACTTACTAATGAGTAAAGACTAATCTATATTTTGGTAAAACGTTTCAACTAGCTTTTGCTCGCGGCTCCGCCTGCGTGGACTAAATAAATTTAAGTTCCTATAAAATATAGAGTACAAATAAAAAATAATAATATGATATAGAGGGTCGTACGGTGAAATGATCATACAATTACCAAGGAGGTATCTAGTGGAGACAGTGAGCTTGGAGCACGTGCGCCCAGACACCGCCCGCAGTGCGCCCAAGCGCTTCACTCTGCACGTGAGTACACCAGCCTCGGCTGACTGCGTTTGGTGCACGTCACCTCTGACAAGAGACGAGCGCATCTCACTTCTCTCTCTCTATCTCAGTCTTATTGCAAACAGGATTTCGTGATCAGATTCGTCGAAATAGTTTACCTTAAATTGACTCAATCTGTGTAGTTTTTGAAATATTTTAACTATTTTTTAATTAAATATCAAGTATAGATAGTATTTTTTTCATAAAATACTAAGGGCGCCAACAAACCCTCAATTTCCACTCGCTGCGCTCGCGAAATCTCGGGTGCCGTTTGCATATTGAGCGAAGCGAGCCCAGTGTAATAACTCATCGTTGTGGACAATGTCGGAAATGTAGGAGAATTTCTCATTGACTTCAATGGGATATCAGTTTTTCGACGATTATTCTTCAACATGACATTTTTCAAATTTCTTTTGAAAACCATCACCTAATGTGCTCGTTTCGCTCAATTCAAAAGTTTATCTTAAATTTACCGAAAAAATCTGTATTTCAAATAAATTTTAAAGTATTTTTTTAAAATATATTTTCTCTAAATTCCATTCTCCCCTCTCTCTCCAGGGTATTCTCGACAACGGTACATGGGTAAAGTCAGTGGACGCGCAGTACGTCCACGACAAACCCCCAAAGCAGTACTTTGTGTTGTGTACTAAGAGTGTTCCGCTGCAGCGGCTGGTGCTCAGAGTGTTATCCAACCACGGTAACACTAGATACACTTGTGTGTACAGAGTGCACTTGTACACTAAACTGACTCAACACTAACTAACTAAATATAGAGAGCGAAATAATCTCTCTCTCTCTCTCTCTCTGTCTCTCTCGTAATATGATTTGATAAACATTGGTGTAAACTAAACAGTATTCGATTATTTTGTGATTTAATAAATTGTATGGATACATTTTATTTTGGTTTTCAAATTAATTAATCTATAGATAAATTTTTGTTTGTTTCTTCTGTCTAATCTCTGAAACGGCTGGATCGTTTTTAATAGAACTTTCACTGGAAGATAGATGTTATAGGACTTTCACTGGCAAATAATGTTATAAGTAACTTCGGCTGCTTCATTTTAAAAACATTCCAAACGAAGTAGCGGGTATAGCTAGTATAAACAATTTAATGAAAACGGGGAGGGGAATAGAAGTTAACACTAAACCTACCGACAATTCTTGTACACCTGTTCCTACCGCACGTCGTCAAATTGACCGGTAATTAAAAGTTATTTTATTATATAACGCAGGTAATAATGGAAATAACTAAAAGTAAAGAGTGAAGACAATATTATATGCATATTATAAGAATTGTCATGTAGTTTGATAACGATATTATGACGTTTAAGAATGTGTAAGTTTTACAAAAGTTTAAGAACGGTCAATTTGACCGGTACTCGGTAGGTTTAGTGTTAATGATAATTGGCAGAGTTGTAGTGCATGGAAATGGGTATATTATTAAAAAAACAGAATTAAAATATCTCATTCCGTTCTTAAATGATGTTCAAAAACTGTTTCTCATAGACTTAACGTTATCAGAACCTCTTTACGCTTGACGATCGTCAACCTAGAAATATGCTTATAAGCAAATATATATATTTTTAATAGAGCATTCAAAAAGGGGGGGGGGGCTCAGTTCAACTCCTGCAGCACGTGGCGGATCCTAGTTAAATATAAATACGCTTATAAGCAAATAAAACTCAAAAATATATATTTTGAATAAAGGGGGTGGGGGGGGGGGGGGTTCAGCTCAACTCCTCCTAGTTAAATATAATTGTAATGACATAAGCTGTATATCGTTAATCCTTCGACAGTGACACTAATGGAGGGAACGTAATGTCAAAATTGATATTTGTTAAAAGATGGTATTCAAATAGTTACAATTAAAATACACATAATAATAATTTAAAATAATTACACAAATGGTCATTGTTAGTCGAAGTGCTTTTAAAAGATCCTCGGATACTTGGAGTAGTGATGTTTATAAGAATACTAGGATCCGCCAACCGAGCGTGTGTTGAGCTGAGCCCCTCTCCTTTCTTCTCTTCTTGATAACTTTTGAATGGCTAAACATTTTTTCAATCTGTTTTCGCTATAACATCCGCGTTCGGCTCAAACATACATGAGAACATTTTTAGCTAATTATCTCGTCGTATTCTGGAGACAACTAAACACAAAAAAATAAACACAATAATTTAAATTAATACTTATCCTAATATATAAAACACAAAGACACTCACTCACTGACTCACTGACTCATTCATCACTCTACATCCCAAACCATAATACCTAGTAAGATGAAATTTGGACACAAGACTCCTGACATATTGAATAGGTGCAATAAGAAAGGATTTTGCAAAGGTCCAAACCGTTCCAGAGTTACAGCTAAAAAACTGCAAAGTTTACCCCCCGCTCCCTCCCTTCTTCATTTTCGCCGTCCGTCGCGAAGCACGGGTAACCTGCTAGTATATTATAAATAAAAGAAGAGTCAATGTATGAAAACAAAATAAAGTGATTTTCATTTAATACATATGAAATTATACGGTACTTGAATAAAAAAAAACTGCCTGTCTGTTTGTTCCAGTTAATATCTGAAACGGGTCTACCGATTTTAAGTTTCACAGGCGAATGGCTAGTAAGTAATTTAGGCTTTAAAAAAACATATTCCGTGCAAAATCGCGTTCAGAGCTAGTATAATAATGTTTTGATCATCTATAATCAAAAGAATAATCATAAAATAGTAAAAACACAGTATTTTCACGAACGAACTTCGTTCGTTGTCTGTGAATAGGATAATTTTCATTGCTGTCAAGAGATGGCGCTGTTTACAATTTACTGATTGAGTTGATTTTCATATTTAATTATATTACTATTTTGTATTATTATTAACAATAAACCTACCAAGTACTGGTCAAATTTACCGTTCTTAAACTTTTGTAAAACTTACACATTTTCAAACGTTATAATATCGTTATCAAACTACATGACAATTCTTATAATATGCATATAATATTGTCTTCACTCTTTACTTTTAGTTATTTCCATTATTACCTGCGTTATATAATAAAATAACTTTTAATTACCGGTCAATTTGACGGCGTGCGGTAGTAACAGGTATACAAGAATTGTCGTTAGGTTTAGTGTTAATCACACTTTTTTTGTAATTTTTTAGTAATTACAAATAAACATGTATTTAACATTTTCTTTTCTTTAATAAATAATAATAATTTTACTTAAAAATCAATTGTTTTTTTATTAATATTTGTAATTTAGTCAAAGTTCGTTCGGGAAATACCTTGGTTTTTTATTTAACACTAAACCTACCGACAATTCTTGTATACCTATTCCTACCGCACGTTATCAAATTGACCGGTAATTAAAAGTTATTTTATTATATAACGCAGGTAATAATGGAAATAACTAAAAGTAAAGAGTGAAGAAAATATTATATGCATATTATAAGAATTGTGATGTAGTTTGATAACGATATTATAACGTTTAAGAATGTGTAAGTTTTACAAAAGTTTAAGAACGGTCAATTTGACCGGTACTTGGTAGGTTTAGTGTTAAATTGGCCAGAACATACCAAAAATCTAAACATAATGTATATATAATATATACTAGCTGGGACTACGACTTCGCGTGGAATATTTTATGACAAGTAGTGCAACTCCTATTAAAATCGGTTCAGCATTTTCAGATATTAGAGGGAACAAACCGACAGACATAAAAAAAATTGTCTTTTTTACGTACCATATATACTTATATGTATTTAATAAAATGCTGTTAATTTTAACAAATAGACACTTACATTTTTTATATGTATATATGTATTAAAATAATTTATATATTTAATAAAAAATGGAGGGTCTTATGTTTAATTAAATAAAGACTAGTTTTCACGCAAATATTATTATAGATTTGCGTTGAAATTATAATAAAACTATAATTTTTACGATCCTGAACCTCTTGGCAATGTTAGAGAAATATAAAATTATTCTAAGTCCCGCAAAATCTATTCTATCTATAGATAATGTTAATAAGGTAGTTCTGCTGGACTAGTTTTCTATAAAAGTAATTTTATACCTCTATTTATTACAGTTAAATACTAGGATCCCCTAGGAGCCCCTCTCCTTTCTTCTTTTCTTGATAACTTTTGAATGGCTAAACATTTTTTCAATCTGTTTTTTCTATAACATCCGCGTTTGTCTCAAACATACATGCGAACATTTTTATCTAATTATCTCGTCGTATGGAGACAACTAAACACAAAAAAGGTCTCCCAAACGATTCAGAGCTTCGCTTACGCTCAGCTCAATTATTATCAAGCCATCTAAAATTGTATACTCTCAAAAAGATAGGTAAATAATAATAAAATAACTTTTACAAGAAAAAATTGATAAACTTATTTTTAATTCCACAAAATGAAAAAATTGTGGTAATTTTTCGTTTAACACTAAACCTACCGACAATTCTTGTACACCTGTTCCTACCGCACGACGTCAAATTGACCGGTAATTAAAAGTTATTTTATTATATAACGCAGGTAATAATGGAAATAACTAAAAGTAAAGAGTGAAGACAATATTATATGCATATTATAAGAATTGTGATGTAGTTTGATAACGATATTATAACGTTTAAGAATGTGTAAGTTTTACAAAAGTTTAAGAACGGTCAATTTGACCGGTACTGTTAGGTTTAGTGTTAAATTACAATTAAATAAACGTATCACTTTATGTATTTCTACTGTAATATTCATTTATAATATAGAAATCGATAAAGTTTATCTTTTTATATAGTTTTAATAACGCTTTAAGTTTATAATGACGATATATCCATTCAATTGAATAAAATTAATTAAATGTTATTGTATTGGTTATAAAGTCGTCAAAACACAATAAACATCATATATCTTGAGGTGTGAAGTTGAGGTGAGGTGGTAGTTTGCGACGGTATGGATATGCGCAGTGAAAAACCGCGCATGGGTCTGACGTCGCCTCAAACACCAGGCACGCGCACTCGGTTCATCTCTGCCTCCTCGTTGCTGTCGTTGCTAGATTTGAGACGCGTTCTTTACCTTCAGTGACATTTCTATCGTAATGATATCTGGATTGACCGTATCTATAAAGTGAATTGGACCCCCAAAGCCATTTTGTGTTAAGATTATAATAATTTTAGTGAAAACAAACATAGGAAAGTGATTTAGCGCAGGCGCGCGCTATGACGAAAGCGGCCATCTTGTTCGAGGACGCATTTCGCCTCGCCCTATAGTCTAATTCTAGATTATTTAAGGTAAACGATGCGTCGAGAATCAGTCTGAGGCTGTACCGCGTTTCCGCTATCGATCGGATGCGGATATCGGAACGGCGCAGTCTCTGCGTGATTGGATTGGATTCGGGCGAAAGTGTGAAGGTAGTGCGGCATGTGAGAGGGTTTGGTGAGCGTGCGACGCGCGGGCGGCGGCGGGGTTATGGCGGCCATGGGCGAGGAGTACGCGCGCTCCCCGTGCGAGAGGTTCCCAGCCGTGGGCGCATTCAGCGTGGCGCCCACGGAGCGTTTGAGCCCGCCGCCGCCCGCTCCGCTCCCAGATCGCTTCTCGTCTCCGCGACGAGTGCGCCGGAGTGCGGACGAACGAGCGAGGAGACCGCGATACGTGCCACCGGCGGCTCACGTCCCTGTGGAGAGATACGTCCCTCGCCCTCCTGCGCCAGTGCGTCCCGTGTACTGCGGGTTGGCTTGCAGGCCTCCCTCCCGAAAGTGCTGTGGCCCAACGTGTCGAGAGGATATCGCGGGATCACCTCCTCCTCGCTATGTGGATTATGTAGGCGCTGCTGCAGCAAGACGCCTTGCATGCACCCCGCCTCCGCCTCCGCCCCCGGCCTTACAACTACCCTGCGAACCCCAGGAGCCTCCGTGCTGTGTCCAGGCACGCAGGAGACCCCAACCACCGCATGATTGGTAAGTCTTATACACGTTTTGACAACAAATAAACAAACACATAAAAACTATATATTTCAGGTTAGATCAAACATATTTACCAATATACATACAATATTTTATATTTTAATAATAAAAGTAGTTTAAAATTGATGAAAAAAAGGGTTTAAAATGCAACCTTTTCCGAAGTGTGTCATAATTGGTGTGTTTTATCCAATCGGTGACTTGATTAATGATGGCAACAATTCAGCTTTAGTCAATATATTCGTATTCAAATCGCTTACAATAACATAACTACGTCATTTTGTTTATTATCATATAAAAATAGTTTTAATGGATTTTTGAATTATTCTTTTTGACACCACTTTTACGTGTTTTTTTTACGAGTTTAACATTTTATAATAATTTGATGACTAATGTAAACTTAAACGTGTGAAAAGTGAATTACAAATTCCGTTTTCTAACGAAAACATTTCGATACTACAATATTAATCTGATATATATATATAATTAGAACAGTTCTGAGAATATTTATTTACTAATACTAATATTAATGCCTAAAAAAATATATACTCGTATGAATATTAAAAATATAATGTCAATCTTTTATCTCTGTCTTTAATATATAAAAATGATGAAATAGCATCATTCTTTTCTTTAAAGGAACATCAGTCTTATCTTTTATCGTTATCCTTATCAAAGTAAACTGATAAGAGTTCAGTCATTTAGTTCCATGACAACCGCAATGATTCTTATTTTGTTAATATGAACATTGTAAAGTGAAGTGAAGTGAAGTTAGTGAAATAATAATGGATGAAGAGTAAGTTATAACGAATTATTTTACGATAAATATTTCATAACATAACATAACATAAAAGGGCTAGTTATTTATATATAAATATTTTACTTACTTATAAGTGTAAAAGTTATTTATTTGACTTAATTGTAAGTGTAAAAGTTATTTATTCTACTTAACCACAAATATTCTCAAGTAAAAAAAGTAGTTTTATGTATATACAGTATACATATGTATATGGGTTATAATTATAAAAGTTATTTATTTTACATAATTATAAGTGTAAAAGTTATTTATTTGACTTAACCTCAAATATTCTAAGTACAAACTGACACATGACACTTTATTATCTACTTTGACGATTGAAATTAATTGTTTTTTTTTATTAAGATTTTTAATTTCGTCAAAATTCGTTCGGGAAATATCCTGCGTATTTGCATCTTCACTGATTTTATAATAGTTTTGCTAGAATCGTTTTCTGTTTTTGATGATTTTTATTATAAATGTATACTAGGGGCGCCAACTCGCTGTGCTCGCGAAATCTCGGGTGCCGTTTGTATATTGAGCGAAGCGAGCCCGCGCGAAAAAAAAATCGAACAAGGGTACAGTATAAGAATGTGAAAAAGTCTCCAGTAGAACGCTCCGCTCGCTTCGCTCAATAAATATTAAATAAAACTATCTCAAGAAATATTATAATATGACTATCAAAAAGGATAAGGAAGTGACTTCAGCTTAACTTTTGAAAAGTAATTGTCTCCTCTAACATTCCTTTAGGATGAAAATCTTTCTTCCGACGCCATGTTTTCACAATATGCCTCCAGCAAACAAAGTTTCTAGACGCCTCGGTGGGTTTTATTTTGAACTTAATGTAAGTAATTTTGGGATATTTTACAAGTGAATTATTCTTTTTTGTATTTATTTGTTTTATTTATTTATTTATTTATTTAATATATTTTCCACTTTCAACCCATACGGTGATCTGCGAACGGCTGGACTCTTTGGCATTGCGTAGAGACGTGGCTTCTTTGTGCGTCTTCTACCACATTTACAACGGGGAGTGTTTCGAAGAACTATTCGATCTGATGCCTACCGCCGAATTTCATCACCGCACAGCGCGCCATCGCCTCCAATACCATCCATACCACCTGGATGCGTGGTGATCCTCTACTGTGCCGTTCTCAGTGACATTTTTTCCACGTTCCACTCGCTTGTGGAACGAACTCCCTTCGGCGGTATTTCCAGATCGGTACGACATGGGTACCTTCAAAAAAGACGTCTACTCCTACCTTCAAGGCTGGCAACACTCTTGTAAATCCTCGGATGTTGCAAGAGTTCATGGGCGGCGGTGATCACAAGTCATCTGTGACCCGCCAGCTCGTTTGCCCTACTTTTCCATAAAATATATATATATATATATATTAGGAAACTTGATGATAGGATCCTTCGCCTTGCTCTGCGGGAGTTGAGTTGAGCTTCCCCTTCTAAAAAAAATATAATATTATATATATTATTTTTTAGTTAGTAATTTTTATGTGATGTTGCTTATAACCGTATTTCTAGGTTGACGATAGTCAAGCGCGCGGAGGGTCTGATAATAAGTCTATGAGAAACAGTTTTTCGACCATCATTTCTGAACGGAATGAAATATTTTAATTCTGTTTTTATTTTAAAAACATGCCCATTCCCATGCACTACAGCTCTGTCAATTTTCATTCAAATCGGGTAAGTAGTTTTTATGTGATGTTACTTCAAAAATAAGTTTCCCGAACGGTTAAGAGCTTCGCTTACGCTCAGCTCAATGAAAGGTTGCGTGCAAAAAATGTATCTTCCGACTAAAAGGCGCCCTAACTACAATAGTCTATGTATTTTTCATTTATCTTCCTTCACTTGTTTTTCTAACCACTAATAAATCACCTGCTACCATGCATTACTTCGAAGTGGTTTTCTTTATAGCATTCAAACAGTATTAGGAATGTTCACAATGTAGGTATTGTGTCGGCTTTTGGGGAGTGTACATAACACATTTATTGGTAAAATGAGAACATTTTTATCTAATTATCTCGTTGCATTCTGGAGACAACTAAACACAAAAAAAGGTCTCCATAACGGTTAAGAGCTTAACTTACGCTCAATTATTTATATACAAACAATAAAGCCTGTATTAGTAAGTATATGTTATCATATGATTAGATGATGATATTGATTTAGATGTCGCATATGATGTCTTGATTACATATTCCAGTTAAACCTGAATATCAGTATTATTACTGCATAATTAACATATCTGAGTTGTATTAGATAGTGTTATCAGACAGAGGTGTGATAGATCATCAGGTCAAATATATTTATCAAAATAATATTTAACACTAAGCCTACCAAGTAGCGGTCAAATTGACCGTTCTTAAACTTTTGTAAAACTTACACATTCTTAAACGTTATAATATCGTTATCAAACTACATGACAATTCTTATAATATGCATATAATATTGTCTTCACTCTTTACTTTTAGTTATTTCCATTATTACCTGCGTTATATAATAAAATAACTTTTAATTACCGGTCAATTTGACGACGTGCGGTAGGAACAGGTATACAAGAATTGTCGGTAGGTTTAGTGTTAATACTTTATTGTTTTAAAGTGCATATGAATATAATTGTATAATTCGCCATGCCATGGTATACCATACCATACCATGCCATGCCATGCCACGCCACACCACACCACACCACACCACACCACACCACACCACACCACACCACACCACACCAGAATAGAAATAAATAAAGTTAAAATTTTCGAAAAAAGGTTAACAGTTCCCTATGTTCTAATAAACGGTCTATTGTACAACGCAAAACGAAGAAGTAAGTACGCGATAGCTCAGTTGACAGAATGACGAAACAAACATACAGAGGTCGCAGATTCGAGTCCCGTGTTAATGAATTATACATTAAAAATTATTTATTTACGATTTGACTATAACATGCTAGTATTATTATAGACAATATAATAATGATCAAAAGAAATCTATTTTAAAGATAAAAAAGATATTATCTATTAAAGAAAGATAAAAAAGATAAACAGTGTCACATCTTAAGTATTTCTGATGGAGTTGTAAAAGTTAAAAACTCTCCTGGGATGCTGTGATTCATTTGATTTTGTGTTTATCTTATAGTTATATAACAAGCTTAATTAATATTTAATTGGATTTTTATTAACAAAATATGTACTTATTATATTTTTACTGTTAAAATATATTTAAGAACGTTATTCTAGCTACATAAAAGAACTAGGGGAGCCAACAGACCCTCAGTTTCCACTCGCTGCGCTCTCTAAAACTATCGCTGTAAAATATATGTTATGATTTTGTTAATTAAAATACTGTATAGCTTATATTAATAATAATAATAATTTTTATTATATATATATATATATATATATATATATATATATATATATATATATATATATATATATATATATATATATATATATAATAAAAATCTTGATAATTATTATGACCAACAAACATACATTCTCTTGATACTATTTTAGATTGCCCATTTTTGTGCTAGTTGTAAACATAACAAATAAAGTAGGAGATAATGCAACATTGAAGTACCCACTTTATTTCCTACTTTTTGCTCAACATTTGCCTATAAAGGGGTGTATCCCCAGGGGTTTGGAGTGTACTACAACCCTTGTTTACTCACTGTAAGCCTTTCAATGGGGGTTCGATACAAAAAACGTGTTCACAAGAAAATTAGATTCGTGTAAATGGAATTTCAATCTATACACACACACATATAAACACACGTATATGTGTAAATGTGTGTGATCATCAAATTTAATAAAAAACTCAAATTTGAATTCATTGAACTCATTTAATGTAATTATTTTCTATCTAGCAAATAATTATGATCACACACACACACACACGCACACACACACACATATACATGTACATATGTGTAACAACCTCAATTAACACTAAAACAAGGTTAATCACATCTGCATTATAAAAATATCAGCAAATCTTAATATATAAAACACAAAGACACTCACTGACTCACTGACTTATTCATCGCTCTACATCCCAAACCGTTATACCTAGAAAGCTGAAATTTGGACACAAGACTCCTGACATATTGAATAGGTGCAATAAGAAAGGATTTTGCAAAGGTCCAAACCGTTACAAAGTTACAGATAAAAAACTGCAAAGTGTACCCTCCGCTCCCTCTCTTCTTAACTTTCGTCCTCCGTCGCGAAGCACGGGTAACCTGCTAGTACAATATTAAATAAAAAGCCAGTCTGCTATTTCAACATCATGTAGAACGGTTGTATTAAATGTAAACACGTATTCATGAAAGTAATTAAAAATATATTTATATACTAGTGTTGTAGTTTTCACGACTATAACAGTTAAAATTAAAATTATCAAACTACAAAGCTTACAAAGAAATATTAAAATAATACAACACAGACAGTTTCTTTTTTAATATATTAAAATGAATTCAATTATTTACGTTCTTTTACTGTCATATAAGAATTAATAATTAAAAAACATGTGAAGTAGAAAATGTAATTAATAATATGTAATACTATTAAAAAAAATACGAATCAAAAGCACATTTGGAATAAAAACAACACACCATTGAAATAACACACATTAATGAATCGAGACACCATTGAAATAACACACATTAATGAAATGACACAAATCATTCAAACAGCACTCTTTAATTAACACATCATTGGAACAACACACCATTGAAAACACACATTAACGAAACAACACACCATTGAAAACACACATTAAAGAAACAACACACCATTGAAAACGTTAATATAACAAAGAGATAAAGAAGTATAACAATGAAATTAAAGTAAAAGTCGCAAACTCATATTACAGCTAACTCTCAAGTAGATGGTATTTTACTTAATACAATGGTAGTTCAAAGCGGGTTCTTATTATTCCAACTTCGTCTAACTTGCTATGCATTTCAATATTTAGTCTGCGAATAATATGGAACAGGCAAAATAAGACTGCCTTAAGATTTATAATTTTAGTTTAGCTAATATTTGTTTATACTTTTATATATGTAGGTATTAATATTTAATAATATCAAGAAATGTATGGAGAGTGTGTGAATTTAGTTAGTATGTATGTTGGGTGAAGGAAAAATAAGAAAATGTACATCATTAGAGGTCTCTCATGGGGTCGTTAGCGTTGCACTCTTGAGCTAGTTTTTCGCGTTAGTCTGGTTGGCTGTTTGACTAAAATTAGAATATATTTGCATAGAACTACATATAGAGTATACAAGTATATTAACCTATCCGAGAAAAAATATAAGAATTTCGAGAATTTTAGTATTTTTCGAGTGATTTCCAATAAAATAAATGTTATATGAAAATTACAAATATAATATATTGTCACCGCAATGTTAAAATTGTAGTAATAAATACAAATTGATTAAACAACCGCAAACAAAATTCGAGATCCGCCATGTTGATTATATTTATATTAGAGTCTAAACGATATTAATGTGGAGTCAGATCTATTGGTATTGTGGTATTTATTCAGTATTATGCTATACAATATACACTTTGTTATAGTTCTGACACCACACTTACTTTCTGTTGTTGATGATGCATTATCTAATAGAGGTTTGTTCCACATCTTTCTACTCTAAAATTAAAACGTACATCGTATTATAAATTTCGTTATAAGGTAAGCTAACTAGCCTACGAGCTGTTAGTGAGCTAATTATTGATACCTCGCTATATTTAGGGTCAAATAGTGCACTTACAATTGGACACTGAATTGTTACAATAATTATAGCATATACAATTTTAATACCTAACTGAACCAAAATATTAGGTACAGTCAGATGTGTGTGGTTCTTCTCAGAGCGTGTTTGTAACTCGTAGTCTTATTTTAGGTTGTAGTGTATACAGAAGGGTGTATAAGTATGGTATCATAGTACTGACACTACCATCTGATACACAAGTAATTGTATTGATTCAAACTGGAAAAAATATAAAAAAATAAATGTTAGATTTCACTATTAAATACGAATGCAATTTGATTGATATTTTTAATAAAAGCACTCTAATAGTAAATATATTCTCACTTTATAAGGAAGCATTAAATAAAATGCAACACAAACAAACTCTCGGCACAATTAAAATTGAATTAACGAAGTATCTGAAACGGAAAATGAATTGATTGCGAAATTGTTTTTCATTCAATGATTTCGACGTTCCATAAAAATGTTAAAATAAGACATGTATCAAGAATGTAATAGAAAATTTAAATTGTACGGGAAAACTATTTTAGTATTTATAAAAGTAAAAAAAGTTATTAAAAACAAATTGAAAATGATTAAATTTCGTGTCATATTTCTCTGAACTTATATTTATTTTAAAAATTAATTTGTTCCATTATTAAGAAGTATATTCTTCGTATGATAGTTTCTTTTATTATGCATAAAGGGAAAATGAAAACCTTCACAGAGACTTTTATCGTTAAGATGCAATGACAGCTGTCAAGGACACACTCCGATTTGGGATGGAGCCAAACTATCAGGGTGTGAGGCTTATAATAAAGAAATAAGATATTTTAAAACTGCGCTTTATAAAAAAATTTTTAAAAACCATTTTCACAGCAATGGTTCTATCACTCACCCTCTTCACCCCCTTCACACACTCTTAATTTCTCATCCAGCATAATTCCAATACCATTCCTTTTCCCATCATTCCCACAATAATAAAACTTGTATTCCTCACCAATCTCTTTCGCTTCTGATCCCTTCCATTTTGTTTCCTGTAAACATGCTACATTTATTCGCCTCCTCTTCAACACGTCCGCAATTTCTCTTTCTCTTCCAGTCATACCAACATTCCAATTTCCAAACCTCAGTCTTTCATCCCTTTGTTCCCGGGCTAGCTTCTCGCGTGGCACCGCTATTACCATACTGCTTTAATGATTTGGCTTTGTTTTACGGCCGGCCTGACGCCAACTCTTCCTTCAACGCACTTAATAAAAAAATATTAAATATATATAAAAAAAAATGGGAATCTTTATTTATTTATTTATATCTTTTCCACTTTGTATCAATGAAAGTGTTATGTATGAAATACATTTGACACACGATAAAAAAAATTCTCTAGCTTACAATGACATCAAAGCCAAAGGGTTGAAGATAATAAAAAAATGGCGTCGAAAAATCCAAAGTTCAATGCATTTCAAAACCTTCAAGTTTCTAATTAATTAAAACATCCTTTAAGTTCAATTAGTTCCGACGCAAACATTGTTTTAACAATAATTTATCTACTTAATTGGTAGTGACTTTATCTGTTGGATGACTTTGACTTTGATTGATAAGAAATTTTAATACTTATTTTAACATTAATCAACTCAATCAGGTAAATTTATATTAATAATTTCGATTAAAACTTCGCCACAATAAAAAACAAAAAAAATTAAAATTTCGAATCGCCAACATGTATCCACAAAATACGGATTGTCGAGTATTTTGTTAAATTCTAATGACGATGACAGAGGAATCACAGTCGCCATTTTGGACGCTAGCGAGACGTCACTGACACCGGAGGCCATCTTGATTTCATTAATCAAAGCTATAACTACAATAATCTACCAAAATTATGTAAAATATTGTTGAGAAGAGTCACATTCAACTCGAGCGAAGCCGGGTTATCATCTAGAATTAGAATAGAATTTAATAGATGAAATTTAGTTTCAAATCGTCCTCTGCTCTAAATTCTCTTCTTCCAGGTGTGCGAAGCCACGGGCATAAGCTAATTTTTATAAAAGACCTACAAATAAGTTTCCGTCGTTTTAAATTCAATATAGGGCATTTATGGTCAAAAATGCATATCTGATGTTTCATTCAAAGTATTGTCCATCTCTTTCCACCACCTTTCTCCATTTTTCTGGCAGCATACGGATGCCTCGTCGGAAGAACTCTTCATCTTTTGAGGGTATCCATGAATCGATCCAATTTTTGGTCTCTTTATACGATGTTTTACATATTGCGATTTTTTGTAAGTAATGTATCCATAGTTCTAATACTTACATTTAATAGACAAGTGATAAATATTGATTTCATTGATTCAGAGTGGAAAATATATACAAAAATAAATAAATATTTTTATTATATATTTGATATTTTTTATTAAGTGCATTGGAGGAGGAGGGTTAGCGTTAGGCCAGCTAAAACCAAGCCAAATCTTTAAAGCAGTATGGTAATACCGTTGCCACGCGAGAAGCTAGCCCGGAAACAAAGATATGTAAGACTGAGTTTTGAAAGTTGGAATGTTAGTACGATGACTGGAAGAGGAAAAGAAATAGCGGACGTATTGAAGAGAAGACGAATAAATGTAGCATGTTTACAGGAAACGAAATGGAAGGGATCAAAAGCGAGAGAGATTGGTGAGGGATACAAGTTTTTTTATTGCGGTAATGATGAAAAAAGGAATGGTGGTGGAATTATGCTTGATGAGAAATTAAAAGGTGTGACTGGGGTGAAGAGGGGGAGTGATAGAATCATTGCTGTGAAAATGGTTTTTAAAGATTCTTTTATTAAGCGCAGTTTTTTAATATATTTTTTCTATGTTATAAGCCTCACTCCCTGAATCTTTGGCTCCATCCCAAATCGGAGTGTGTCCTTGACAGCTGTCATTGCATCTTAACGATAAGAGTCTCTGTGAAGGTTTCATTTCCCTTTATGCATAATAAAAGAAACTATCATACGAAGAATATACTTCTTAATAATCGGCTAAATTAATTTTGAAAGTAAAAATAAATTGAGAAATATTACACGAAAAATGTGTAATATATTTACTTTTACAAACATAAAAACAGTTTTCCCGTACATTTTAATTTTCTATAAAGTTCTTGATACGTGTCTTATTTTAATATTTTTATGGAACGTCACTGAATCACTGAATGAAAATCAATTTTGCAATCAATTCATTTTCCGTTTCAGATACTTGAATAATTAAATTTTAATTGTACCGAGGGTTTGATTGTGTTGCATTTTATTTAATGGTTCCTTATAAAGTGAGAATATATTTTTATAAGGGTGCTTTTATTAAAAATATCAATCAAATTGCATTCGTATTTAATAGTGAAATCTAACATTTATTTTTTTATATTTTTTCCAGTTTGAATCAATACAATTACTTGTGTATCAGATGGTAGTGTCAGTACTATGATACCATACTTATACACCCTTCTGTATACACTACAACCTAAAATAAGACTACGAGTTACAAACACGCTCTGAGAAGAACCACACACATCTGACTGTACCTAATATTTTGGTTCAGTTAGGTATTAAAATTGTATATGCTATAATTATTGTAACAATTCAGTGTCCAATTGTAAGTGCACTATTTGACCCTAAATATAGCGAGGTATCAATAATTAGCTCACTAACAGCTCGTAGGCTAGTTAGCTTACCTTATAACGAAATTCATAATACGATGTACGTTTTATTTTTACAGCAGAAAGATGTGGAACAAACCTTTACTAGATTATCAACAACAAGAAATAAGTGTGGTGTCAGAACAATAACAAAGTGTACATTGTATAGTACAATACCGAATAAATACCACAATACAGATAGATCTGACTCCACATTAATATCGCTTAGACTTCTAATATGAATATAATCAACATGGCGGATCGAGAGTTTTGTTTGCGGTTGTTTAATCAATTTGTATTTATTACTACAATTTAACATTGCGGTGACAATATATTATATGTATTTTCCATATAACATTTTATTTTATTGGAAATCTCTCGAAAAATACGAAAATTCTTGAAATTTTTATATATTTTCTCGGATATATTTATATGCTTACTCTATATGTAGTTTTATGCAAATATATTCTAATTTAAGTCAAACAGCCAACCAGTCAGCGACGTGAAAAACTAGTTCAAGAGTACAACGCTAACGACCCCATGAGGGACCTCTAATGAGGTACATTTTCTTATTTTTCCTTCACCTAAAAAAATGCTTAACATGCATACTAACTAAAATTTACACACTCTCCATACATTTGTTGATATTATTAAATTTAAATACCTACAAGTATATCATGGCAGGTACTAGTGAAGATGTCACTGTGATAATGAAGATGAACGTGCTCAGGTGGTTTGGAATTGGAATGAGTGATGAAAGAATGGTAAAGAAGATTGATATAGGAAAAGTGAGCGGTAAGAAAGACAGGGGGAAGCCTCGAGTGATCTTCGAAAACACAGTGTCTATGATACTGGAGGAAGGTCACGTAAAAAGCATGAGGACCCCCGGAGGGCATGTATGAAGAGGTTGATGTCTATGGCCGAGGCGAAAGAGGTATGCGGGGACCGTAGCGTTTGGCGCTCCGTCGTCTCTGGCTACCCCGCAAGAGATATGGCGTGAAGATAAATAATAAATAAATAATAAACAAATAAATATATCAACTATTTTGTTCAAGAAAACAAATATTAGCTAAACTAAAATTTATAAATCTCAAGGCAGTCTTATTTTGCTTGTTCCATATTATTTGCAGACTAAATATGAAAATGCATAGCGAGTTAGACGAAGTTGGAATAATAAGAACCCGCTTTGAACTACCATTGTATTAAGTAAAATACCATTTACTCGAGAGTTAGCTGTAATATGAGTTTGTGACTTTTACTTTAATTTCATTGTTATACTTCTTTATCTCTTTGTTATATTAACGTTTTCAATGGTGTGTTGTTTCGTTCATGTTTGTTTTCAATGGTGTGTTGTTTCGTAAACGTGTGTTTTCAATGGTTTGTTGTTTCAATCATTGACACATCAGTGTTATTTAAGGAGTGTGTTGATTCAATGATTTGTGTCATTTCATTAATGTGTGTTATTTAATTGTGTGTTGTTTTTATTCCAAATGTGCTTTTGATTCGTATTTTTTTTAATAGTATTACATAATTATATTTTTCTACTTCACATGTTTTTTAATTATTAATTCTTATATGACAGTAAAAGAATTTAAATACTTTTATATAAATTGAATTCATTTTAATGTATTCAAAAGAAATTGTCTGTTTTGTATTATTTTAATATTATTTTGTAAGCTTTGTTTTGTAGTTTTTATAATTTTAATTATAACTGTTATAGTCGTGAGAACTACAACACTAGTATATAAATATATTTTTAATTACTTTCATGATAACGTGTTTACATTTGATACAACCGTTCTACATGAAGTTGAAATAGCAGACTGGCATTGTATTTTATATTGTACTAGCAGGTTACCCGTGCTTCGCGACGGAGGACGAAAGTAAAGAAGAGAGGGAGCGAGGGTACACTTTGCAGTTTTTTATCTGTAACTTTGGATCGGTTTGGACCTCTGCAAAATCCTTTCTTATTGCACCTATTCAATATGTCAGGAGGCTTGTGTCCAAATTTCAGCTTTCTAGGTATTACGGTTTGGGCTGTAGAGCGATGAATGAGTCAGAGAGTGAGTGTCTTTGTGTTTTATATATTAAGATTTGCTGATATTTTTATAATGTAGATGATTAACCTTGTTTTAGTATTAAATGAGGTTGTCACACACATGTACACGTGTATATGTGTGTGTATATTGTATCATATATTTATTTACGTCTTTGTATGTGTGTGCGTGGGATCGTAATTATTTGGTAGCTTGATAATAATTATATCAAATTAATTTTCAAATATAAAGTTACGGTTTTTATGAAATGTGGTGATGACACACATTAACACGTGTACGTGTTTTTCTGTGTGTGTGTGTATATATGTGTTCGTGTGTATGTGTTTGAGTATATGTGTGTGTTTTTGTGCGTGCGTGTGTGTGTGTGCGTGTGTGTGTGTGCGTGTGTGTGTGTGCGTGTGTGCGTGTGTGTGTGTGCGTGTGTGTGTGTGCGTGTGTGTGTGTGCGTGCGAGTGTGTGTGCGTGTGTGTGTGTGTGTGTGTGTGTGTGTGTGTGTGTGTGTGTGTGTGTGTGTGTGTGTGTGTGTATGTCTGTCTGTTTGTGTGTTCGTGTGTGTGTGTGTGAGTAGACGTGTGTTTGTGTGTGTAAAAGTAATTCAATTAAATTAAGTATCAGATTCAAATTTAGGATTTCTGATTAAATATGATGATCACACACATATACACATATACATGTGTGTGTGTGTGTGTGTGTGAAAATAATTAAATTAAATGAAATATCAAATTCAAATTAAGGATATTTATCGTTTAAATAATATCTAGTCATAATATGGTTCTTAATAAGCTTAAGTTTTCAAAGAGCTTTGAACTTTCAAGGGACACGTTTAAAATTTAATTTGGTTACTTATATTTTTTTAATTATGAAAGTTCAAATCTGAGGTGAGTTTAAATGAGATATAAATAACTCTTTTAAAATATATATATATTTAGGGAAACCTTAAATTCATTACAGTAGTAAATATAAATGATTCATATTAAGTATAAAAGTATTTTAAGATGATATATATATATATATATATATCTTCCTGCCTTTATCCCATTTTGGGGTCGGCACAATGTTTTTTCCTTCCATACTCTCCTGTTACTCGTCATCTTTGTCTACACTCCCTTCTTCATATCATCTTTCACGCAATCCATCCATCTTCTCTTCAGTCGTCCTCTACCTGTCCATCTCTCCACTACCATACCCACCACTCTTTTGGTCACGTGCCTTTCATCCCTCCTCATAACATGCCATATTATACATATATATATATATATATATATATATATATATATATATATATATATATATATATATATATATATATGTATAACTTTTTATTGCCGTATGTATATTTCTTTGTTGCTTTCAAGCAAAAAAATGCTATACAGATTTTGAAGAAACTACAATAATATAGCCTATATATTAACATATAATGTACAATTTAGAATTTAGGGAGACCGAAGTCACAGGAGAAGGCTAGCAATAATTGTTTTATTATATTATCAAATAACTAGGATCCGCCAACCGTGCTGTGCGGATGTTGAGCTGAGCCTCTCTCCTTTCTTCTTTTCTTGATAACTTTTGAATGGCTAAACATTTTTTCAATCTGTTTTCGCTATAACATCCGCGGTTGACTCAAACATACATGAGAACATTTTTATCTAACTATCTCGTCGCATGGAGACAACTAAACATGGTTTGGAGACAGGCGAATATCCAACCGATCCCTAAAAAAGGGGATCGGTCTGATCCAGAAAATTATCGTCCAATAGCCATCACCTCAATTCTCTCTAAGGTGCTCGAGCGAATCATTAATAAACAACTGATCCAATACCTAGAAGATCACTCTCTAATCAATGATCGTCAATACGGCTTTAGACCAAATCGATCCACGGGTGATCTTCTTACGTATATCACGCATCTCTGGGGTGAGGCTATGGATCGGCATGGCGAATCTCTGGCTATTAGCCTCGATATTTCGAAAGCCTTCGATCGAGTCTGGCATCGTTCGCTTCTGTCGAAGCTTCCTGCTTACGGTCTGCCACCCCGTTTGTGCAATTGGGTTGCCGCTTTCCTGCATGGACGTAAAATCCGAGTCCTTTGCGACGGATCGGCCTCCAGTTTTCGGCAGGTAAATGCGGGTGTGCCTCAGGGCTCCGTTCTATCGCCCACCTTGTTTCTTTTGCATATCAATGATATGTTGAACCTAGGCAACATTCATTGCTATGCGGATGATTCTACGGTACACGGGAGATATTTCGGACACCCTGCGGCAAAGCAGACTGACATTGAGGGGAAACGAAAGGATCTTGTTGTTGAAATGAACCGGGTCCTCAACCTTGTCTCACGATGGGGTCATGAGAATCTGGTTGACTTCAATGATAAGAAAACACAGGTATGCGCGTTTTCCGCCAAAAAGTCTCCGTTCCCTTCTCTTCCTTCGTTTCGGGGCACGCAGTTAGCGCTCCAGGACAGCCTCAACATCTTGGGCGTAGACCTCAGCCGGGACCTCAACCAAAAGGTCTACATCGAGAGTGTCATTAAATCAGCCTCACGTAAGCTCGGAGTGTTGAACAAGGTGCGACGGTTCTTCACGCCGGAGCAACTGTGTCTTTTATATAAGACGCAGGTTCGCTCCTGCGTGGAGTACTGTTCTCATCTTTGGGATGGCTCAGCTCAGTACTTGCTTGACACTCTCGACCGGTTGCAGCGGCGAGCAGTTCGCATTATTGGAAGCCCAGAGGCCGTAAAGATCCTGGAGCCTCTCCAATTACGTAGAGACGTTGCTACTATGGCAGTCTTTTATCGCTTACACCACGGCGAGTGCTCCGACGAACTTTTCCAACTTATCCCATCCTCTCCTTTCCGATCCAGAACAACACGTGCGGGACAGAAGTGCCATCCCTTCACGGTGGATTCGGTATCTTCACGAACCAAAAGGTTCAGCAGATCTTATTTATGTCGGTCCATCAAAATGTGGAATTCATTACCATTGCACGTGTTTCCTTCCCACTACGATCCTGGGTCTTTTAAGCGGGGCGTGAAAAAGCATCTCGTAAGGCCGCCATAGTGGAGGCCACCATTCGTCATTCTGTTATGTTTGAATGAGATTGGTGGCATCCATTTTTGGACCTCACTGACTGCTTAACATCAGGCAGGGTGGAGTCATTTTGGTAGGCAGATATATAAAAAAAAAAAAAAAAAAAAAAAAAAAACACAAAAAAAGGTCTCCCAAACGGTTAAGAGCTTCGCTTACGCTAATAATAAGCTCAATTATATAATAAAACTATTTATTGAATTATAACTCTTATATATATATGCATAAGAACGAATATATAATACATTTCTCGTGAAGGGTTGCGGGACTTGAGGGGTCTGGTCGACCTAATTCCAGTATCGACGTTCCTCGCCATCAAAAGCAAAAATTTTCTAATAAATACAGCATGTATTACGTTATTTTAAAGTTTTTTTTTACATACATATAAAATTTAATGTTAAGCAACAGTGATAGAGACGTGTGTTGGATGGGTGACCGTTTTGAATTAAATCATGTTATCTATAATCCGATGCTAAACTGTAATTAAAATTTAATTCAACTTCTAACAATTCCGCTTTTATCATTCCGACGTCTGACGTCTGATAAAAAGCGGCCATCTTGTGCAAATCCTCCAGATTTATTTATTAAATTTCAATCTTAATTACAATTTCTTGATAAGATTTAATATTATATATATATAAATAAAATTGGAGTGTCTGTTTGTATACAAATTAACTTTTCACTAAATTCATATGAAAGTATATACTTACATAAAAACATTTTTTTTTCTGTCTTTCGGCTACTTACTGAAACGGCTGGATCGATTTTAACTGAACTTTCACTGGCAGATAGCTGATTTTGTTATATTATTATTTTATTATACAAAACATTCCAATCGAAGTCGTGGCAATAACTAGTCTAATATTACTAGGGGCGCCAACAGATCTTTTTGACTCGTTTCGCTCGCGAAATCTCGGGTGCCGTTTGCATATTGAGCGAAGCGAGCCCAGTGTAATGACTCATCGTTTCTCATTGACTTCAATATCGGATATCAGATTTTTGACGATTATTCCTCAAAGACATGACATTTTTCTGTCAAGTAGTTTTCGAGCCTATTCGTGACAAAGAATGCGAAAAAGTCTCCAGTAGAACGCTCCGCTCGCTTCGCTTAATATATATTTATTTACTGGTTGAAGTTATCCACAAGACATGTTTTACATAGACAATGTTTCTTTCCCAAACTAGAAGATAGATGGCACTTTAGTCAAGTTTACTATAATTTTTTTTACGTCAGCCATATTTGTTACAATATTATGATATAATTATTCACAAATTTCATAATTTTGATTATTTAATATTTTCCTAACTTCATCGTATACTTTGTTGAAGTTTTTTACGTTAATAGCACTTAAGAAATGTCAGACTATAAGCTTATATTCCTGCTTTTCTTGAAATTCACAGCTTTTAAAGACTTTGTCATATTACGTAATAGCTTCACTTCGACAACCTGTAACATTAATATATTTTATATGCAAATAACACTAAGTCATCACGAAATCTCCGTAACTATCTGTCCGATTAACTTAATATTATACATAGTTACTTCTTTAGTGACGTAGACGTACACTAAGAACGGATTTTACGGAATTCATATCACAACGGATTACAACTTTGCATTTCGTCAAGTTTTAAACCTCTAGGAGCTATACACTTAACGCGGGGTTGAAAGTTACTATAGCAACGGTTACGATGACAACGGATACTATGACAAAGGTTACCATAGCAACCTAAGTTCACATCCAAATTAATAGTGTGCCAGCGAAGCGGGGGGAATAAGCTAGTATATATATATATATATATATATATATCAGAGATCTTTTAAATGCAGATATCAGATTAAACGATCGTCTTGGCGCAATCCCAAAGTCTCCTCACCAGATAGCATCAAAACTTTTTAAATTCATTCCGATTCAGTATTAAGATTAAACAAGAAATTTTAATAACAATTTTATATGAAATTGTTTTTAAACATTATTATTATTTGAATTAATTAAATATTTATTTAATAAATGTATTATATGATGTAAGAAATTAAAAATATATAGTATTTCTCTGAAAACTGTTTTTGACAGATTGTAATAGCAATTTAAAATTTTTATGCAAACTGCATTTATGTGCTTGGAATGGTTGGAACGGAAAGACAGACATGTTGAAACTATATATATATATATGGTTCTAGTTGTTCGTACATTACTCACTAAATATTGACTCTTGTAAAGTGATCACAATAGAGTAATACTAAGTATGTTCTGTGGTTCTTCTCAGTACGTTTGTAACTCGTAGTCTTATTTTAAGTTGTAGTGTATACAGAAGGGTGTATAAGTATGGTGACATGAAGCTGTCACGGTGAGAATGAAGAAGAACGTGCTCAGGTGGTTTGGGCATGGTATGGTATGGTATCGAATGAGTGATGAGAGAATGGTAAAAAGATTTATATAGGAAAAGTGAGCGGTAAGAGAGACAGGGGGAGACCTCGAGTGACCTTCGAAAACATAGTATCTATGATACCGGAGGAAGGTCACGTAAAAAGCACGAGGACCCCCCGGAGGGCATGTATGAAGAAGTTGATGTCTGTGGCCGAGGCGAAAGAGGTATGCAGGGACCGTAGCGTTTGGCGCTCCGTCGTCTCTGGCTACCCCGCAAGGGATATGGCGTGAAGATAAATAAATAAATAAATATAAATAAACAATAGTACTGACACACATTTATATATATATAACTTAATATGCATAGTGTAAACTTGAAAGCAGCTTAATTTTATATCTTCGTCTCGCTTATGTAGAACTTAATGTTATTTGAGCCGTTTAACCACAGCTCGAATAGCTAGAATAAAGCCTGAATCTCCAGCCTTATAAGGGATAGTGTAAACTACGTTTAGTGTTAGAACTGTAGTTATATAAACATAAATGTATATATATAAAATTGAAGTGTCAGTTTGTATACAAATTATCAGCATTACACTAAATGCACATAAAAGTGAATAAGGTATATAAAAAAAAAAATCTCTTTCTGTCCGTTTGTTTCGGGTTATCTCTGAAACGGCTGGACCGGTTTTAACATTACTTTCACTGGCGGATAGCTTATGTTATTGAGCGAAGCGAGTGGAGCGTTCTACTGGAGACTTTTCACATTCTTTGTCACGAATAGGCTCGAAAACTACTTGACGGAAAATTATGTTACTTTGCAAACAAAAAGACACACATTAGGGAAATTTTAAAAAAAAAATTTTAAAAATATCCCAAAAAAGATTTTTTTTTTAAATATCATGTCAAAAAACTGATATCCCATTGAAGTCAATGGGAAACGATGAGTCAATACACTGGGCTCGCTTCGCTCAATATGCAAACGGCACCCGAGTTTTCGCGAGCGCAGTGAGTCGAAATTGAGGGTTTGTTGGCGCCCCTAGTAAGAAATAACTGAGATTACTTTTTTATATAAACATAGAATAAACATAGTGAGAGGCCAAATAATTTTAATTTCTACTGCAATGGAATGGGAGAAGGGAGGGAGGGAGCGGGGGTTAAACTTTGCAGTTTTTTAGCTGTAACTTTGGAACGGCTTGGACCTTTGCAAAATCCTTTCTTATTGCACCTATTCAATATGTCAGGAGTCTTGTGTTTAAATTTCATCTTTCTAGGTGTTACGGTTTGGGATGTAGAGTGATGAATGAGTCAGTGAGTGAATGTCTTTGTGCTTTATATATGTTCAATATGAATGAAATGCAAGTTAACTGTGGCTAACGCTGAGCGGAATTTCTCGCAAGTTAGCCACACTGTCGTATCCTGGAACGTTTGGTTTGTGGTTTTGAATAACTTTTACATTTCAAATTCTCAAAGCAACTGAAAATAAAATAGAATAGAAAATAATACTTTATTTAACACTAAATCTACCCTCAATTCTTGTATACTTGTTCCTATCTCACGCCGTCAATTTGACCGGTAATTAAAAGTTATTTTATTATATAACGCAGGTAATAATGGAAATAACTAAAAGTAAAGAGTGAAGACAATATTATATGCATATTATAAGAATTGTCATGTAGTTTGATAACGATATTATAACGTTTAAAAATGTGTAAGTTTTACAAAAGTTTAAGAACGGTCAATTTGACCGGTACTTGGTAGGTTTAGTGTTAAAAGACCCAGGATCTTAGTGGGAAGTAAGCACAAGTGTGGTAGCGAATTCCACATTCCACCGTGAAGTGATGGCATTTCTGTCCTGCACGTGCTGTTCTGGATAGGAAAGAAGAGGATGGGAAATGTAAGAAACTCATTTGATTAGGTCGTTTAGAAGCTAAATGTTTATTGAGAACGACAATCCACTAATCGATAATTGATATTCAATCCGAGATTGAAATCAAATTTGGATTGCTTCACACAACTCAACCAATCATTCGCGCACTTCACTACGGATTGGGATAGATTATTAATTTCGTTTATTAAGGTAGGAGTCTATCCTTGGTGTTACTTTGCGGTAAAAATAGAAGGGGCGCCAACAGATCTTCAATTTCGACTCGCTGCGCTCTCGAAATCTCGGGTGCCGTTTGCATATTAAGCGAAGCGAGCCCAGTGTAATGACTCATCGTATATGTGTTGTTTTTGACGATTATTTCTCAACGACATGACATTTTTCATTTTTTATTTTTAATCATCAAATGTCTGTCTTTTTGATTGCAAAAGTTCAAAATTTTCCATCAAGTAATTGTCGAGCCCATTCCTGACAAAGAATACGAAAAAGTCTCCAGTAGAGAGCTCCGCTCGCTTTGATCGCTTCGCTCAATAAATTTGTTGTTTTAAAGTCCAATGCCCTATTGTTATACTTTGACTTTGTCTCGACCCCTAAGATTAAATTTTCATTTACTTAAACAATTTTTACCACAATGTCTTGAAATTCATGGTTCCATAACCCTGAATGCTATCCTTAATTAGAATTGATCTAAATAATTGGCAAATGGTAGTTCTGACCGCAATTGGACACAATAATAGTATGACCGCTTGGATGTTCTAATAACTGATTACTATTGCATAATAATTTTAATTAAGTTTATAATTAATTTATTTATTAATTTATATATTTTCCACTTTGAATCCATACCAGTGATCAGTTGTGTACGTCAAATGGAAGTGACAGGAGGGTCTATTTTGATATCGTATGTATTAAAATAAGCCCTTCTGTAAAGACACACTACAACTTAACACTAAACCTACCGACAATTCTTGTATACCTGTTCCTACCGCACGCCGTCAAATTGACCGACAATTAAAACTTATTTTATTATATAACGCAGGTAATAATGGAAATAACTAAAAGTAAAGAGTGAAGACAATATTATATGCATATTATAAGAATTGTCATGTAGTTTGATAACGATATTATAACGTTTAAGAATGTGTAAGTTTTATAAAAGTTTAAGAACGGTCAATTTGAATTTGACCGGTACTTGGTAGGTTTAGTGTTAAAAAAAGGTTGCGAGGGTTCCAAACGCGTTCTGGTCTGAGAAGAAATTTTAATTCAAATTCATTTAATATCATAATTTTTTTTTTATTGGTCTGATGATATATTGGACTAAGCTTCTTAGCATTCCATGGATTCACCGTGCGGGTGCTGGGACTATCATTGCAAGGAGAGGAGCGCAAACAATGCCTGGGACTTGCGACCCAGGTGTACGTTTAAGGGACCCTTTACTATGCGCATACACGCTCACCTTCACTGTTCACGCTCCTCTCCCTACCTAACCAAATATCGTAAGAACCTACTAAAGCAGCCTTTGAAATAGGTTCCCGAAATGAGCTGATGGTCGTTCTAGAAAGGCCGAGATCCTTAAATAAATTGTAGAGAGATTTTGCTGTTATACCTCTCGCTCCTACTTCTATAGCGTACAAATTAACTATAAATTTATTCCTGATCATTTCGTTACATAGTTCTTAATGTTTATTTAGGAGGTCATTTGAAAAAAATCTTAAATTTAACTAACATTGTAACGGATTTTCAATATAATTAATTGAGCGAAGCGAACGAAGTGAGAGGAGCGTTTTACTGGAGACTTTTTACATTCTTTATCATGAATTGGCTCGAAAACTACTTGACGGAAAATTATGACACTTTGCAATCAAAAAGACACACATTAGGAGATGGTTTTTTTTAAAAAAAAATATAAAATATCCTCATAAAAAAAAAATATATTTTTTTAATATCATGTCAAAAAACTGATATCCCATTAAAGTCAATGGGAAACGATGAGTGAATATACTAGGCTCGCTTCGCTCAATATGCAAACGCCAACCGAGATTTCGCGAGCGCAGCGAGTCGAAATTGAGGGTTTGTTTAGTTAATGTTATATATAATTAATGGTTCGTAATTAATATATTAATATATGTAAATGGGTTTTAATAAAATGGCTAAACAATTTAAACTGGAAGTAATATAAGATAATAATTTCCCTTGACATTTTGAATATTCACTTAAAACTAAAACCATCTCTAGAGAGATGTGATCCAACTTTCTAGGCATTGCTGACTTATTAATAAAATATTTTATATATACTACCCGTGCCTACGGCTTTGTTCGCGTTGAATGTTTTTTTTTTTAACACTAAACCTACCAAGTACCGGTCAAACTGACCGTTCTTAAACTTTTGTAAAACTTACACATTCTTAAACGTTATCAAACTACATGACAATTCTTATAATATGCATATAATATTGTCTTCACTCTTTACTTTTAGTTATTACCATTATTACCTGCGTTACATAATAAAATAACTTTTAATTAAAGGTCAATTTGACGGCGTGCGATAGGAACAGGTATACAAGAATTGTCGGTTGGTTTAGTGTTAAATAAATAGCATTAAAATAACATCAGCTATCCAGTAAAAGTCTTATCAAAATCCGTCAAGCCGTTTCAGATTTTAGTCATTCTGTCGACAGACAGACGACGAAAAATGTTTTTTCATATATGTATATATTTTGATATGGATTTAGAAATGCTACAAATTTGAAATTACATACAGATACTTAAATTTAATTTATATGTATATATTGAAATGAAAGCAATAATATTAATTGAACATTTCCAATTACATATATATGGAATAATATCTTAAACAGTGATATAGTATGTATTTATTAATTAATATATATTTACGTTGTGTTGAAAGTTTGTATGTTTGTTACACGTAACAAATACTGAACAGATTTCGATGAAACTTTACTGTAACGTAGAATAAAATATAAGGTGCAATTTTGTAACATAACACCCGATGTGGCAAAGCGAGTGAAGACGGGATCAAAAGCTAGGCTTTTAATAATAGTATATTATGTTTAAGATATCATCCTCTTCCTGCCCTTATCCCAGTTTTGGGGTCAGAGCAGTATGTTTTTTTCTTCCCATACTCTCCTGTTACTAATCTCTGTACACACTCCCTTCCATATCGTCTTTCACGCAATCCATCCATCTTTTCTTCAGCTGTTCTCCATCTGTCCATTCCTCCACTACCATACCCACCACTCTTTTGGTCACATGCCTTTCATCCCTTCATAACATGCCCATACCATGACAGAGCTACCTCTAAAGCTACTCAAGCTTCCTCTAATATACTCATTTCTTATTCCATCCTTTCTTGTCACCATCCATTCATCTCAACATTCGCATCTCCGTTCCATTTTAAGGCTTTTAATCCTTCACTATCATCTCAGAACTCGGAGAACTTGAAAAAATTGTCATATCCCCAAAATAGAAAATAAAATATCTCTCCATTTTCACTCGATTTTCGATAACTTTGAAGTAAAATCGAAACTAAACGACTTTACTTGAATATCCGAGTTTTAGAAACGCTCGGGGCCATCGCCCCTTGTCTCTGAAAGGAAAGTTTCTTGAGCCTTTACATCGTTATAACTTAACTTACTGCGTCAACTTAAAACCATACCGGAATTATTTTACAATAAACCCTTGATTAACTTTTGATTTGAGGAACTTTAAAGCTCAATTTGTTTAGTTAATTTGGTGTTAAATAATTATTTGTCAGTTATTAATAAGAAAAATAAGTTAAATGTAATATTTTTTATTATTTAGGGATATGTAAGTACGTTTTCACATCCCTAAAAACGTATGGATAGTTCCATCCTCGTAAATTTCCTGTCCTTGTTTAAATATAATATTTTTATGTCTTAATAACACTTCTGCAAAACGTATGTAATGTAAAACTTTTTTGATACACACTTATTAAAACTATTATTAAAGAGTACCTATATATCCTTCAAAACTTAGGGATAGTTCCATCCTCGTAAATTTCCTGTCCTTGTTTGAATGTAAAACTTTTTGATACACACTTCATAAAACTATTAATTAGGGATATGTACTTATGTTTTCACATATATCCGTCTGAACGTGTGGATAGTCCCATCCTTGTAATTTTCCTATCCTCATTATCTACTATTAAAATTAAATTCTCCGAGACGAGCCCGTATAATCAATCAGGTAACTACATTATTTCACCACTAATTGTGATCTCGTTTTGCGGAGAGTATCGGAATCTTTGGTATCGATCGGTCCCATTTCCGTGATTAAACGGGGATGGGATCATCCTTCTATTATAAGTGCAAGTTCCCGCTCCACTTGTTATGGTTATACCAAAGTATTCTATAAAAGAATTTCGTTTGAGTGTAATGGAAGTAGGTCGAGTTTGTTCCAACATGTCGCTTTCAGGAATCAACAAAATTTTATTGTAGTTGCCTATCTTGTTGTGTTTTGGTATTTGATCGGTTGGTTTTCAATTGGACACGATTTTTTTTATTATTGAGCGTAGCGAGCGGAGCGCTCTACTGGAGACTTTTTCACATTCTTTGGCTCGAAAATTACTTGACGGAAAATTATGAAATTTTGCAATAAAAAAGACACACATTAAGGTGATGGTTTTAAATAATCGTCAAAAACTGATATCAAATTGACGTCAATGGGAAACGATGAGTCATTACACTGGGCTCGCTTCGCTCAATATGCAAACGGCACCCGAGATTTCGCGAGCGCAGCGAGTCGAAATTGAGAGTCCGTTGGCATCCCTAGTATTTATTAATTAGGTAGGCTTATCGAATTGATTGTGATATATCTAGTTGTTCGTATTGTACAAATATATTGATGTTTGTGAAATGATCACAATAGGGAAACACTAAGTTTGTTGTGTGGTTCCTCTCAGAGCGCGTTTGGAACCCTCTGCAGAGTGTATACAGGATAGCACTGACATTCCCATTTGAATTTGATTCAAATTGGGATAAGATATCAGTTAATAAAATCATACTTTAACACTAAACCTACCAAATACCGGTCAATTTGACCGTTCTTAAACTTTTGTAAAACTTACACATTCTTAAACGTTATAATATCGTTATCAAACTACATGACAATTCTTATAATATGCATATAATATTGTCTACACTCTTTACTTTTAGTTATTTCCATTATTACCTTCGTTATATAATAAAATAACTTTTAATTACCGGTCAATTTGACCGCGTGCGGTAGGAACAGGTACACAAGAATTGTCGGTAGGTTTAGTGTTAAAGTGATATTAATTCAAATTAAAGCAAGGACTGCGTTTCTTTCTCATCGCATAGCTTCAATATTATCTACGTAAATTTAATTGAATTAAGTTCACATACACTTTGAACTTTCGTATATATATCTATTAAGTTGTTTTATGACCTTTGACATTTGACCTTTAAATAAATCATGTCGTCCTTACAACGGTGGTTTGTTGAACATTTTTACTTTTATCAAAACCGAATTCGCAACCGACCATAAATCATGACATTCGAGAGGACATTTTTAATTATTCTGTGAGGAGGCTGTATATATGGTATTGTCGTTAAAATAAAATTCTTTAACACTAAACCTACCGACAATTCTTGTATACCTGTTCCTAAAGCACGCCGTCAAATTGACCGGTAATTAAAAGTTATTTTATTATATAACGCAGGTAATAATGGAAATAACTAAAAGTAAAGAGTGAAGACAATATTATATGCATATTATAAGAATTGTCATGTAGTTTGATAACGATATTATAACGTTTAAGAATGTGTAAGTTTTACAAAAGTTTAAGAACGGTCAATTTGTCCGGTACTTGGTAGGTTTAGTGTTAATATTAAATTTTATATAAAAAAGAAATAAAGTAAATATATGTTCAAAATGATAAATGAATTGCATTTTTGTGTCTACATTAATTATATCCATCAAATTGACACGATTTTATTACATTTCATTTGTAATTAACATTTTTTTACGTCAGAAATAAAATATTTCATTTATAATGAACATGTTTTAACGTCAGAAATAAATTAAATGTAATGTTATTATAACTAGAATCCGTCAACCGTGCTGTGCGGGTGTTGAGCTGAGCCAATCTCCTTTCTTCTCTTCTTGATAACTTTTGAATGGCTAAACATTTTTTCAATCTGTTTTCGCTATAACATCCGCGTTCGACTCAAACATACATGAGAACATTTTTAACTAATTATCTCGTCACATTCTGGAGACAACTAAACACAAACGGTCTTCCAAACGGTTAAGTGCTTCGCTTACGCTCAGCTTAATAATATAAATACAAATTGACATTTTATATCATAATGACATATTCTGTCAGAAATAAACTGTATTTTTAGTCATGTTAATGGCCGCCTGTTGGCTGTGGGGTTGTTATTTTTTTGCGCTGTCACTCTGTTACGTACAACTGGGTCAAATTTTAGTTTTTGTAACATATATAACTTCCGTTTTAATTTTTGCCGTACACTGTGAGTTTAACATTGCGATGGAATATTCTTCATAGTTTAGTGGCACTATTAATGTAGGTTCGTTTGTTTGTGTGTTTTTTATATATCTTACCATATAAAATCGATTACTTTTTATCTTTCTTTCACTACTCCTCCTAAACCGCTTATCCGATTTTTATAAACAGGGTATCAAATGAAAGCTTATAGTCTAACGATGCCAGGGTTATGTTTTGGCGACGCTGTAAGGTCAATAAGGTCACCAAATAAAAAAATAAAAAAAAAGGCGAGCGAAGCGAGCCCTACGGCTAGTTATAAATAAAAAAATTGTTTTTATTTTAGCTCTTATGTAATATGAGACTCCAGTCGATGTCTGATTTGATATATGAAGAAGAACCGGCAAGATAATTAGATAAAAATGTTCTCATGTATGTTTGAGTTGAACGCGGATGTTATAGAGAAAACAGATTGAAAAAATGTTTAGCCATTCAAAAGTTATCAAGAAAAGGAGAAAGGAGAGGGGCTCAGCTTAACACGGATCCGGAGTTGGGGGATCCTATTACTTTATTCTTACTTTAAAGTATATTCAAAGTGTATTTTTCGTTGCATTTATTGTGAAGCAGTTAAAGTGAAATGTGTTTCCCATAGTAACTACACGGGCTATTAAATTTATACAAGTCTTGGGTTAATATATAACACTTTTATTACTTCCTCGTACGTCCAATCTCTCTCGCTTCTACAATGTCTACGATGTGAATGTGGAAACTTCTAGATTAGATACGACACGACACGACAAGACACGACACGACACGACACGACACGACACGACACGACACGACACGACACGATGCGGTACGATTTGATAGAATACGATACGATGCGTTGCGATGCAAAGTAGTACGATTTTTTTTTTTTTGTAAAAATCCCTTACGGATACCCACTAAACCAACGGTTGCCCTCAACGCCTTAATGGGACGCCACGGGATCGCTTGCGCACTCACCGTGACGCCCCGGCGGTAACCCCCCGTTTAAAGGTGCTCCGAGCAAAGCAGTACGATGATACGACACGACACGACACGACACGACACGACACGACACGACACCACAAGACAAGACAAGACACGACAAGACACGACACGACCAGACACGACGCGACACGACACGATATTCTTTAATGTATAAACAAAAGATAGAAAAAATATTAAAAACTTCAAAAAGCACCCTTATTGCTAAAGAGTAATCACTTCCAAGCAAATTATAATATTACTTATCATACCTTACACTATCCAATTTTAAGTGCACTCACTATTTGACCCTAAAAATAGAGCTAAAATTCCACCAATCAAAAGTTTGCTACTAAAAATAGAGCTACAATTTAACCAATCAAAACCTCGCTAACCTCACTAACATTCTCATTATTTTAGTATGAAACAGTTAGATTGGATGGTTGTACTTAAAGGTCATTGAACTCGCATTTCGAACCTTTGAAGGTTTAGATAGATACTGTTAGTATTAGGAAAGGATAATGTGGAAATGTTTATAATTGTTCAACTCTAATAGCTTTGTAAAACTATGTTCGATGTTTATTCGTCTTAAGGTTGTCTGGGAGGTTACGTAGTCCTAAAAAATCAACCTTGGTACATTTTTTTATTTGTTTTACCACTCACTGACTCATCACGAAATCTCCCAAACTATCTGTCCGATTAACTTAATATATTACATAGTTACTTCTTTAGTGAATTAGACGTACACTAAGAACGGATTTTACGGAATTCATATCACAACGGATTTCAACTTTGCATTTTGCCAAGTTTTAAACCTGTAGGAGTTATACACTTAACGCGGGGTAAGAGTTACTATAGTTGCTATAGTACGGTTACGATGACAACGGTTACCATAGCAACCTAAGTTCACAAACAAATTAATAGTGTGTGTGTGTGTGTGTGAATAAATCACTTTTTACATGTAAATAGTATAAGATAATAAAAATGTTTTAAAATGTGTTTTATGAACGAAAGATTGGGATTTTTTTTTGTATATTTTTCGTAAGAGTTAACCGTGCCATTGGTTTTGAACAAAGTGATACTTTTTATGGCGAAAGGGCGTTGAAAATTCAATGAACAATGTAGAAAAGTATCAGTTGAATGTGGATCGTTGGATTTTATGCTTAGCTCGAATGTGTGATAAGGATAGATGATGTGTTGTCTCTTTTTATCTTTATCATATGTAAGCGAGTTTGTTATATTTTAAACATGAATACATATTTAATGAATAATGATTAATAATAATAATCTTTTTTTCTTTTTGAACGAATGAGTGATGAAAGAATGGTAAAAAAGATTTATATAGGAAAAGTGAGCGGTAAGAGAGACAGGGGGAGGCCTCGAGTGACCTTCGAAAACATAGTATCTATGATACTGGAGGAAGGTCACGTAAAAAACATGAGAACCCCCAGGGCATGTATGAAGATGTTGATGTCTGTGTTCGAGGCGAAAGAGGTATGCAGGGACCGTAGCGTTTGACGCTCCGTTGTCTTTGGCTACCACAAGGGATATGACGTGAAGATAAATAAATAAATAATAATAATTAATAATGAAATAATTGTTAATCAATTTTGTTCTCTTCTACTGAGATATTATTTTATTGAGCGAAACGAGCGGAGCGTTCTACTGGAGACGTTCACATTCTTTGTCACGAATAGGCTCGAAAACTACTTGACGGAAAATTATGAAATTTTGCAATCAAAAAGACACACATTAGGTTAAAAATTTTTGAATAATGTCATGTCGTTGAGAAATAATCGTCAAAAAACAACACACACTCGATGATTCATCACACTGGGCTCGCTTCGCTCGAAGCGAGTCGAAATTGAGGGGTCCGTTGGCGCCCCTAGTTTATTTCAAACTAGAACATATCTGGTGTTGACACGAGCATATAAAAATATTCACTTTAGTCTGAATTTCGTTTACAAAATTTTACATTTATTTCACATAAACTGGGTAACAAAAATTGCTTTGATATTTACTTTGAATGCATAAAAAAATTAATAAAATTTTATACTTCAACTCTATTAATATAGGTCCTAAAACAGGTTTCACAATATTATTTTTATAATAAATTTAGTAATTAACACTAAACCTACCGAGTACCGGTCAAATTGAACGTTCTTAAACTTTTGTAAAACTTACACATTTTTAAACGTTATAATATCGTTATCAAACTACATCACAATTCTTATAATATGAATATAATATTGTCTTCACTCTTTACTTTTAGTTATTTCCATTATTACCTGCGTTATATAATAAAATAACTTTTAATTATCGGTCAATTTGACCGCGTGCGGTAGGAACAGGTGTACAAGAATTGTCGGTAGTTTATTGTTAATTGGGGAGATTGTTTAGATATGACAACACTGACACTCACACTAATACAGAACACACACTAGCACAAAAATTTCTTCAGTGTTATTAAAATAGGCTTATGGCAAAATAAACCTTAGCTTTTATGCAATAAGTGTCAAAATCCTGTACAAATATTAATAGGTCGTTGCTTGTTTTGTTTTCGTATACACACATTGATGAAATGATATAAAAATATGTTGCCAGAAATATTTTTTACCCTTTCACCTACAAATTAACGATTTTTTTTTGTTTTTTTTTGTGAAAATTACAATTCTTTTGGTTTAAAAGGTTTGACCTAAATAGGAATGACACAGGTTTACGTGACGGGCAAACAAACACAAAAATGTATGTGTATATGTATATATATATATATATATATATACACATATATTTTCTTTCACAATTTTAGCATTTTTAATATAGATTCATGAAACTTGAGAAAAGTAAAAAATAAAAAATATTAGCTTTTGATGAAATTTCTTATTATTAGATTAGATTAGATTAGATTTAACAACATTCTCTCCAAATTATCTAACTTTCATATTATTATTATTGTTACAATAATTGTTTACAATAATAATAATATGAAAGTTAGATAATTTGGATTTATACAAATTTTTAAATTTTCATGGATAACAGGCAAAGTCGTTACAAACAACTAGTGTTAAGGAATATGTAGAAATACGTATGTATGTCTGTCTTAATGGCAGTGTTCTAAGAAATGTTTTGAAGTTTCGTGTGGGGGTCAAAGTGCTTACTGCTTTAACACTAGCCATTCTCCCCTCACTTTACATTTTTCAGTCACATTTTAAAGTTAGTTATAAAGAAAGTGTTATATTAAAATAATAAATATTTATATTATAAATAGATATTTTTAGTTTTACGTAAATTGTGATTAGTTTCCGGAAAAGCCTTTACGAATTAATTGATTTTTCAGATTACGGAAAATTCAAATGTTTGACAATATATATATATATATATTGTTGTTGTGTTACTAGGATCCGCCAACCGTGCTGTGCGGGTGTTGCGCTGAGCCCCTCTCCTTTCTTCTCTTCTTGATAACTTTTGCATGGCTAAATATTTTTTCAATCTGTTTTCACTATAACATCGGCGTTCAGCTCAAACATACATGAGAACATTTTTATCTAATTATCTCGTCGCATTTCGGAGACAACTAAACACAAAAAGGTCTCCCAAATGGTTAAGAGCTTAACTTACGCTCAGCTTAAATAAATTTCATTGCATTGAATATCAAAAATCAGTTTTTGTTTTACATTTATTTAAAATTTATTTATTTAGTTAAAAACAGAGTTTGTATTGAGTTGTTATGATGAGTCAGTGTAAGTGAATTCAGTTACTTATTAAGTGTTCAGATATATATGTATGTTTGTACGAGCATAACTTCCAAACGACTGCACCGAATTTGATAAATCTTACTTTCATCAGTTCATCATTGTTAGGATAAGGTTTGTATGAAAAATAATATTAATAAAAATAATAAAAAATATTCAAAAATCTCCAAAAAGTGTGCGAGTGAGACAGAAGACACGTTTTCAATATAATGACAAAACTGATGTTCAATTAAGTAAGTCTATTAAAAAGAATATATTTAAAACACATATGTGATATACGGACAGATTGACATTACATACAAGTCATCATCTCAGAGTAGAATGTATTCAGCAGACGGAGTCACCGCAAACACTAGTATAGAATACATCAAAACAAACAACATTACAGGCCACGAGTGAAAGAGATGGAACTATCAAGGAATATGATACGTAGTTGTATATAGTTGTTTAAAAAGGTCATTGACCCCGAGGAGTAAAACTGAAAAAGTCAAACTCCATCTTGAACATGATATCATGTGACTGTAATGTGTTTGATAATTTAATTATCATTCGTTTATTTGATTTCACTTTACATTTGTATCAGAAGACTTTTCATTTGTTATCGTAATTGGATTGTGTCTTCATTAATTGTTGATGAAGTAACTTCATTTAAATAAATGTATGTTATTTCAAGTTGGTGAAGTTTAAATGAAAATTCAAGCTTTTTTATTATATTAACTGTTATTATTGTAGGTTTCGACTGATATTGTTATATTTATACTGTTTTTGGTTTAACAAGCTATTATCCCCGACTTTGTCCGCAATATAAAAAACATTAAATAATCATTATATCATATATTTCCTATTGATATTAACATTGTTTTTCAGATATACGATAGTATTAAGAAAAAATTAAAAAAATACATTTCAAAATTGAAAAATACATTGAATAAAGTATACAAATAAAAAATATTTCAATTCCGATGTTTGAACAGCTTTGAACATGAACTATTCCTATGAAAGCAATTTAGAATTTTGATTTTGCGTAGTTTATTTGTTTTTTTTTTTTTTTTAATTTACAAATGATTAACCAACGGCCAATGTTGGTACTTATTGGCGTGTTGGCCCAACTATCACCATTTATCTACACATATATATATAATGCATATGAAAGTGTATACGATACTTAAATATATGTTTATTAAATTTTTTGTATGTCTGTCTCTTTGTTTCGGCTTACTTCTGAAACGGTTTATTTATTTATTTATTTATTTATTTATCTTCACGCCATATCCTAAACAACTAGTTAAGAAATATTTAGTTTGTATAAGTTATGTATGTATGTCTTAATGGCAGTGTTCTAAGAAATGCTTTGAAGTTTCGTATGGGGGTCAAAGTGCTTACTGCTTTAACTCTAGCCATTCTCCCCTCTCTTTTTACATTTTTCAGTCTCTTTTTAAAGTTAGTTATAAAGAAAGTGTTACATTAAAATAATAAATATTTATTGAGCTGAGAGTTTGGGAGACCTTTTTTTGTGTTTAGTTGTCTCCAGAATGCAACGAGATAATTAGCTAAAAATTTTCTTATCATGTTTGAGCCGAACGTGGATGTTATAGCGAAAACAGATTGAAAAAATGTTTAGCCATTCAATAGTTATCAAAAAAAAAAAAAAAAAGATCACTCCTGCCATAGACAATACTTAGAGCTGCCCTGCGCGTGCGAGCAATGTGCTGAGCAAGAAGGTGACAATTAGACCTTGATATTTCTTGTAGCTATTGAGAGGAAAGGAGAGGGCATCAGCTAAACATCCGCCGCGCACGTTTGGCAGATCCTAGTCAGTAACTTTAATTTTACGGACAAAGTCGCAGGTAATAGGATGTAAAGCTTAAAACAGTGTAAACATAATAATATCAGTCGAAACCTACAATAATAACAATTAATATAATAAAAACGCTTCAGATTTTCATTTAAACTTCACCAACTTGAAATAACACATACATTTATTTAAATGAAGTTACTTCATCAACAATTAATGAAGACACAATCCAATTACGATCACAAATGAAAAGTCTTTTGATACAAATGAAAAGTGAAATCAAATAAACGAATGATAATTAAATTATCAAACACATTACAGTCACACGTTATCATGTTCAAGATGGAGTTTGACTTTTGTTCATCTCCTCGGGGTCAATGACCTTTTTAAACAACTATATACAACTACGTATCATATTCCTTGATAGCTCCATCTCTTTCACTCGTGGCCTGTAATGTTGTTTGTTTTGATGTATTCTACACTAGTGTTTGCGGTGACTCCGTCTGCTGAATACATTCTACTCTGAGATGATGACTTATATGGAATGTCAATCTGTCCGTATATAACATGTGTTTTAAATATTTTCTTTTTAATACACTTACTTAATTGAATGTCAGTTTTGTCAATATATTGAAAATATATTCTGTCTCAGTCGCACATTTTTTTTACATTTTTTAATATTTGCTTTTATTTTTATTAACACTAATTAACACTACTAATTAATTCTACTCGTATATCTAATATTAGTTTCACTTTAAATTGATTTCATAATAGTATGTATTTATTTTTATTTCTTTTTTTATATATATTTCACTTTGAATCCATACCAGTGATCACTTGTGTATCAAATGGAAGTGACTAAAGGGCCTATTGTGATATCGTATGTATTAAAATAAGCCCTTCTGTAAAGACACTCCAACTTAAAATAAGGCTACGAGGGTTCCAAACGCGCCCTGCTCTGAAGAACCACACAACAAACTCAGACGGGTTTTTTATATTGTGATCACTGTTTTCACAAACGAACAATATACTTAGTGTGCAATGTACAAACAACTAGAACCATCGCAATCAACCAATCAATCAATAATAATAGTTTCGATTAGATTAAACAATAAAATAATTTTCACATAATCTATTACATTTACATGTAGATATGTTCGTTTAATCACTTGTGTATCAGATGGTAGTGTCAGTACTATAGTACCATACTTATACACCCTTCTGTGTACACTACAACTTAAATAAAACTACGAGTTACAAACGTACGAGGAGAACCACAGAACAAACTTAGTATGTCTCTATTGTGATCATTTCACAAATCAATATTTAGTGAGTAAATTACAACTAGGGGCGCCAACAAACCCTCAATTTCGACTCGCTGCGCTCGCGAAATCTCGGGTGCCGTTTGCATATTGAGCGAAGCGATCTCAGTGTATTGACTCGTATCCCATTGACTTCAATGGAATATCAGTTTTTTTAACATGATATAAAAAAAAATATTTTTTTTTTGAGGACATTATTCAAAATTTTTTTTTAAACTATCACCTAATGTGTGTCTTTTTGATTGCAAAGTTTCATAATTTTTCGTCAAGTAGTTTTCGAGCTAATTCATGACAAAGAATGTAAAAAGTCTCCAGTAAAACGCTCCGCTCACTTCGATCGCTTCGCTTAATAATAACAACTACAAACACAAGTAGGTAAAGTTAAACCAGCATCACTCTCAACTCTAAACATCGAGATTGACAACAAACTGACCGACAAACAAATGTATATATATATATGTGTTATAGACCGTCTTACAAGAACTTTTAAGCTTCTATATGAATTACATTCTTAGTTGTAAACATAAGAAAACTTTGACCGCTATCCTAAGCTTTTTCTATAAAAATATGTTTTAAAAACCCGAGTGCATTAAGAGCATCATCTGATAATTGGTTTCTTATCTTTACAAACTTGTCAGGTAAAGATAAAGTTATCTTTTCATCGAAGCCTTAATATCAATTTAAACATTCTTACCGCTTGGGTTTCCTTTACTTGAAAACAGTTTAAGCCTAACTACTTTTGAAACTAAAATTTTGTGTTGTCTATCTTGTTTGATATGGATCTTGGATGGTTGGATGGAAGGAAAACAATTTGAGCAATACCTATGTGTAATAAGCGAAAGATGTTCTAATTCTTTATCGGGTTGTCTCAACCGAAAAATTTCAGCCACTATTTCTGTTCTCCATGAAGGCCTATTTTAGATTTTATAAGTCTTTGATATTTATTTATTTAATTATATATTTATCTTCATACCATATCCCGTGCGGGGTAGCCAGAGACGAAACGCCGAACCTTACGGTCCCTGCATACCTCTTTCGCCTCGGCCACAGACATCAACCTCTTCATACATGCTTTCCGTTGGGTCCTCATGCTTTTAACGTGACCTTCCTGCAGTATCGTAGATACTGTGTTTTCGAAGGTCACTCGAAGCCTTCCCCTGTCTCTCTTACCGCTCACTTTTGCTTAAATCTTTGATCCTTAATATAATCCAGATAAATCAACAAAGTATCCTGAAATAGATTCTGTAGACAGTTCGTTCTTATTATTCTTAAAAATACTATATATCTAAATATAAAATTGCTCAAAACACTATCGTTTACTGTAATTCCAAGTATCTGCACACACTGACCTTACTGACCTTTTTTATTATAATAATTGACGATTCAAAAGTGTGTCTAAATGTCCACTTCATCATCTCATCATCTTCCTGCTCTTATCCCAATTTTGGGGTCCACTCAGTATGTTTCTCCTTCCATATTCTCCTGTTACTCGTCTCTTTACACTCCCTTCTCCATATAGTCTTTGGCGCTATCTATCCATCTTCTCTTCGGCCCTCCCTCCACTACCACACCCACTCCACTAATCACCACTTGAATAAAAATGTTAGAGACATCCACCTTTATTTGTCTATATTATTAAATTCAATATTTGTAATCATATGTATAAAATCATTTTACACCAGAACAATCCCGATCCAGCTTTGTCAGCCATTTTGTTTTTATTCCATTGGAATATTTAAATAAAAAGTCTCTGATGATTTAGCTTTTATATCATAAAATAAATTTTATAATAGCTCAACTAGTTTCTGATATAAATACATACAAACGTATTGTCGTATATAAATAAAATATAACATTTCAAATGGAGCAAGCGACAAGCTACAGTAATGTGAATTAAGAAAACACTACTATTCCTTTCGGAGTTGATCAAACAACTGGAACAAGGGAACTTGAACTTTGACCGTAGATGACTTAGTTGAAGATGAGTTTTGTAATTATTAAGTGTGAATGCAAAAGTTCAAGGGACATTAATGCTTTAATTATAACCAACTATTGCAATAACTGTCGCAATTTGTATCTGCATTCTATGAATACTCGCTTTGGGTTTAACTTCTGATAGTATTGTCATTGTTTATGTGTGTGTACACTAGGTGTGTGTAAGTCAACACGCACACGCAAGCACGCGCGTACGCAAGCAAGCTAGCTAGCACGTAAGCACGCACGCATGCACGTAAGCTCGCACGTACGCACCCACGCACGCACGCACGCTCGCACGCACGCAAGCTAGCTAGCACGTAAGCACGCACGCACGCACGCATACAAGCACGTACGCACGCACGCACGCACGCATACAAGCACGTACGCACGCACGCACGCACGCAACATACATATACATCTTTTCGGAAATCATATAAATTTATATATTTTGTCAAATATATTTAAATATATGTTTGGCTTAAAATAGTGATTAAAAGAAATTTTAAATAATTAATATTAAATTTGATGTCCCAAGATACTTAAAGAAGTAAATGAAAATGTCAATAGTATAGATTATCCCAAATAGTGTTAAAAAGACAAGGTCGGAGTCCTGATGAAGATTTATGATGACTCACAGCCCTCGAGTTATCGAGAGGTTGGCATTTTTTGCTATCATATATTTGGATTTTAGCTGAATTCGCTAATTCATATATTTTTATTTACGAGTAAAAAGCTTTCGGTCCTTAATCTCTTATATAATTAGTGTATTTACATTTAAAATGTTATGTAAAATAAATGAAATCTGTCCAGAAAATATGTATTTTTTACAATTTATTTTAACACTAAACCTACCGACAATTCTTGTATACCTGTTCCTACCGCACGACGTCAAATTTACCGGTAATTAAAAGTTATTTTATTATATAACGCAGGTAATAATGGAAATAACTAAAAGTAAAGAGTGAAGAAAATATTATATGCATATTATAAGAATTGTCATGTAGTTTGATAACGATATTATAACGTTTAAGAATGTGTAATTTTCAGAAAAGTTTAAGAACGGTCAATTTGACCGGTACTTGGTAGGTTTAGTGTTAAAGTCAGGTGATATATATATATGTGTGTGTGTGTGCTTGTGTGAGTGAGTGCGTGCGTGCGTGCGTGCTTGCGTGAGTGCTTGCTTGCGTGCGTGCGTGCGTGCGTGCGTGCGTGCGTGCGTGCGTGCATGCTTGCGTGCGTGCGTGCGTGCTTGTAAGTGCGTGCGCGCGTGCTTGCGTGTGTGCGTACGTGCGTGCGTGCGTGTATGAGTGCGTACTTGTGTGTGTGTGTAAGTAAACACAGTACGTGCTTGTGTGCTTGAAAGTGCGTGCCTGCTTGCGTGCGTGAGTGCGTGTGTGCGTGCACACACACACACACACACACACACTATATATATATATATATATATATATGTATATATATATATATATATATAAAGGTTGTCAAAGAAAAATGACATAACATCATTTTGTTACATAAATTGCTTTTAGAATGACGGGATTGCGTTTTCAATTAGAAGCAGTAATTAATCCAAAAATCTATTTAATTTTGAACGTTTTCATTTTGATTGTCATTACATATTATATGTACAGTATTACCCCGCTTTACGCGAGGGATACGTTCCAAAAAAAATCACGTTAACTGAAATTCACGTATAACGAGGTTTATGATTAAACAAAAATACAAATCATTTTAATCAATCAGTTTAATTCAAGGAACACTTTATGCAATAAAAAATACATCTATTGTTGATGATTACATTATATTTATACACACTCTTTCGGGTAATTCGAGGCATTTGAGCGCGAAATTTGCATCCGCGTTATAGTGAAACCACGTATAACGGGGTCGGGTAAAGCGAGGTATTACTGTATATATTATTTGGGTGTATGTATGTTTTCTTTCCCTTTTATATTCGTAACAGTCCTTAAGTTCACTCTATATAAACATTTTTTTTATTTTTTTTTCACTTCCTATATAGATTTTATTGTGGAACTTAAATTATTGAATCATTTGCAGGATTTATATTATAATGTACATCATCTAAGATTGTTATATTTCTTTTAAAAAGAGCAACTGTTGTGTTTCTGGGTTGCTCTTCTCAGAGCAGCATTACGAGTTGGTAGCTTACTCACGGACTGACTACACTGACCTTTTTATTGTAATAATTGATACAAAAGTGCGTGTAAATGCCTACTTGAATAAAGATATTTTTGAGCGAAGCGAACGAAGTGAGCGGAGCGTTTCACTGGAGACTTTTTACATTATTTATCACGAATTGGCTCGAAAACTACTTGACGGAAAATTATGAAACTTTGCAATCAAAAAGACATAAATTAAGTGATGATTTAAAAAAAAAATTAGAAAAATGTTCTCAGAATTTTTTTTTTAAATTTCATGTCAAAAAACTGATATCCAATTGAAGTCAATGGGAAACGAGGAGTCAATACACTGGGCTCGCTTCGCTCAATATGCAAACGGCATCCGAGATTTCGCGAGTGCAGCGAGTCGAAATTGAGGGTTTGTTGGCGCCCCTAGTTATATAATATTTGTAATATAGTAGTCATAATATTTTGAATAATAAATGTATGTCGGATTTAATAATTCACGAGACAATCCGAATGATTCGCTATAGTTTGCGAAAGCGGGATGTTTGTGTCTATCATTGAGTCAGTTTATCTGTCACTTAGCTCGTATCTTCGCACTCGAAGGAATTCTAATTTTAAATCTCATAACAAAACAAAATTAAATATTTGCTAATAAGGGAGTATGTCTGTATGCGTTTTGTTTTATACTAGCTCTGCACACGACTTCACTCGCATATTATGTTTTTTTATGTAGTTAAGTTGTCCGTTATAAGATCAGCTATTCGACGTTGAAAGTCATGTTAATATCTTTAGAGATTAGCCGGAACAAACAGTCGGACAGACAGACAGAAATATTTTTTTAATGTTTTTTTCTATTAACACTAAACCTACCGACAATTCTTGTATACCTGTTCCTACCGCACGCGGTCAAATTGACCGGTAATTAAAAGTTATTTTATTATATAACGTAGGTAATAATGGAAATAACTAAAAGTAAAGAGTGAAGACAATATTATATGCATATTATAAGAATTGTCATGTAGTTTGATAACGATATTATAACGTTTAAAAATGTGTAAGTTTTACAAAAGTTTAAGAACGGTCAATTTGACCGGTACTTGGTAGGTTTAGTGTTAATATTATATAATATATGTTAAAAATCTTGAGTCAATTTGGAGGTCTAATTCAAAATGAAGACAAGTCCTCACTAAGACTAGCTATTCCCGTGACTCTTCTCGTTTATTTAAACTAAACGTAGCTTATAAAGTCAGCTATCCGTCAATAAGTCCTGTTAAAATAGATCCAGCTGGATAAGCTGGAACATATAGACAGGGAAAAACTTATTTTTTTATGTATCTTACATACTTATATTAGTGAAATGTTAATTTGTATACAAACGGACAATACATTTATTTCTATATCTATATATATATATATATATATGTATATATATATATATATATATGTATATATATATATATATATATATATATGTATATATATATATATATATATATATATGTATATATATATATATATATATATATATATATATATATATATAGTGTGTTTTATTTTAAATTTATTTTATTGAGCTGAGCGTAACCGAAGCTCTTAACCGTTTGGGAGACCTTTTTTTGTGTTTAGTTGTCTCCAGAATGCGACAAGATAATTAGATACAAATGTTCTCATGTATGTTTGAGACAAACGGAGATGTTATAGTGAAAACAGATTGAAAAAATGTTCAGGAATTGAAAAGTTATCATGAAAAGAAGAAAGGAGAGGGGCTCAGCTTAACACGCGCGCGTGGGTGGCGGTTCCTAATATATAAAATAGTAAAATTTAGTATATGTAAAAGAAAATATTCTGTAAATATTAAAAATGTTTTATTTTGAAATATAAAATTAATATTTAATATATAATATGTCAGTCGAGATATTCGTCTCTGAGATTTGTGCTACATAACTGATAGTACAGTCGCACACTTAAAATAGTGCACTACATAGGGTTAATACATGAAACTATTAAATATTTATTTGAACTTGAAATTATTGAATAAAATTATCATCTTTGAATAAATTGTTTTGAATTAAATTTCACTTTATTTTTTTTTTGAGCGAAGCATACAAATTGATCGGAGCGTTGCACTGGAGACATTTTCACATTCTTTGTATCGAATAGGCACGAAAAGTACGCGACGGAAAATTATGAAATTTTGCTATCAAAAAACACATTAGGTGATGGTGTAAAAAGAAATATTGAAAAATATCATTTCTTTGAGGAATAATCATCAAAAAACTGATATCCCATGTATATATATATATATGGGGGTGGTGGTAGGTTAGGTTAGGTCTATTTTGAAGGCTTGATGGTGATCGTGGCGCGACTGTCAGTCTAATCTGAAATCTCCTACATTGTCCACAACGATGCATCATTACAATGGGCTCGCTTCGCTCAATTCTCAAACGGCACCCGAGGTTTCGCGAGCGCAGCGAGTCGAAATTGAGGGTCTGTTGGCGCCCCTAGTAATAATATGTATGTATTTTTTTTATGTGTTAAACATATGTATATAACACATATATATATATATATATATATATAACTAGTTACTATTAATTTAGCTAAACCTAATCTGTTTTCATAATAATATCTCAAACAAACCATCTGTTCTAACATTAGCTTTGTTGTCCGCCATTTTGGTTGTAAATTTAGGTAATGTCGGCGTACGAAATTAGTGTTATTCTGACGCATGCACAGACAGAATTATAATAATATAAAGTGTTTAAAAAATCTTATATATATATATATATATATATATATATATATATATATATATATATATATATATATATATATATATATATATATATATATATATATATATATAAAGTTAAAACTAATAGCATCTAACAGGCTATGAGTTAAATGTTTATCTAACTACTAATTAGTTAGTTGAATTTTACTAATAAATCTATATCAAATAACCTAAAAAAACACTAAAATTATCGTTCATACTAACGCTTAATACAAAAATATGTTGTCTGAGTATGTCGGTTGAGTTCGTTCTGCGGCGCTTCTAATATCGATTTTCTGGGGAGCGGGGGTTGGGGGGGGGGGGGGTATGGAGGGGGGGGAGGCAGGGTGGGTCGGTAGGATCTGTCAGCTGGACGTTTTACTCCCAGTAAACATAAACACAGACACGCAGGATAGTCGGGAGAGGTGAAATAACGATAGGGAATATTCATGAAGCCCTCGTATAGTGGATTAAGATTCGACTTTTCTAGGTCGTCGGATTGAAAAGCATTTGTTAGCATAGATTTCAAAATATTCAAGATATTTACACGCACTTTTGTATCAATTATAATATTAACACTAAACCTACCGACAATTCTTGTATACCTGTTCCTACCACGATCAAATTGACCGGTAATTAAAAGTTATTTTATTGTATAACGCAGGTAATAATGAAAATAACTAAAAGTAAAGAGTGAAGACAATATTATATGCATATTATAAGAATTGTGATGTAGTTTGATAACGATATTATAACATTTGAGAATGTGTAAGTTTACAAAAGTTTAAGAACGATCAATTTGACCGGTATCTGGTAGGTTTAGTGTTAAGATATATGTAAATATTTATAATACGTCTGTCAGTAAGTAAAGTATATTTTCTACATAAATTTAATATTATAATTCTTTAGCTATACAAAAGTGAGTGGCGTTTGTCATGTGAGTAAACAAAATGGAAGCCTCGTGGCCCTAATTAGGGCACATCTCCGATATCGAAATAGGCTTAACAAAAGTTAGAAGCTTAAACATATATAGTAGCGCGTCTCTTCTCGTCTATTTTGTATATTTATTCTCGTATATTATGTATAACGTCACCCGAGATTTCGCGAGCGCAGCGAGCCGAAATTGAGGGTCTGTTGGCGCCACTAGTCATTTCATACCATCGACTATTGGAGCGTATTTCAAAATGGTATATTTCTAACACGTCACATCCGTATTTTTATGGCTATAAAATTTTGCAGATAAAATATTTTTCATGATTAATGTTTAGTGCATTTATAAAGTTAAAAAAATGATGGTTTGTGAGACTAGTGTTGATCCACGGTATCACTTGCGACAATGAAAGCTTATAAAAGCCTCGAATATGGAACGAGCTTCCTTCGGCGGTATTTCCAGATCGATACGACATGGGTACCTTAACACTAAACCTACCGACAATTCTTGTGTACCTGATCCTACCGCACGCCGTCAAATTGACCGGTAATTAAAAGTTATTTTATTATATAACGCAGATAATAATGGAAATAACTAAAAGTAAAGAGTGTAGACAATATTATATGCATATTATAAGAATTGTCATGTAGTTTGATAATGATATTTTAACGTTTGAAAATGTGTAAGTTTTACAAAAGTTTAAGAACGGTCAATTTGACCGGTACTTGGTAGGTTTAGTGTTAAAAAAATACATACTCCTACCTCCAAGCACGGTATCGCTCTTGTGAATCCTCGGATGCTGCAAGAGCTCATGGCAGCGGTGATCACACATCGGTGACCCGCGAGCTCGTTTGCCCTCCTCTAACATAAAAAAAGCCAATATTATAATAGGCCTCAGTCCTTTTAACGTCAGTCCCATCGGGACTTATAACTTTATGTAATTTCCACGTCAATAGATTTGATTGAATCAAAATTCAATAATTGAATTCAGTGTAAAAGCGATAGACCGTATCGAAGTATCATTGCCTCACTTCAAGTGGTCAATTAATATTTTGATAATTAATTAATACATATAAATAAAATTACGTCTGTCTCTCCGTTTGTTCCGAATAATCTCTGAAACAGCTGGACCGATTTTGACAGGACTTTTAATGGCGCATAGTTAACGTTATAGAATACTTGTATTTAAAAACATACCGCGCGAACGAAGTCGATTAAATTCATTATATATATACTAGGATCTGAGCTACGTGTTGAGCCGTGTTGAGCTGAGCCTCTCTCCTTTCTTCTTTTCTTGATAATTTTTGAATAGCTTAACATTTTTTCAATCTGTTTTCTCTATAACATCCGCGTTCGTCTCAAACATACATGAAAAATTTTTTAGCTAATTATCTTGTCGCATTCTGGAAACGTCTAAACACAAAAAAAGGTCTCCCAAACGGTTAAGAGCTTCGCTTACGCTCAGCTCAATAATATATATATATAAGACAATACTTTTATAACGGACACACAAAGTATGTAATACCATAAAAGCCAAGTTCTCAGAAACTAAACTAAAGTCGTTAAACGGCCTTTTCACAGACCTTTTAACCTTTTCATTGTCACGTTAAAATTATGAAGGCTCAAGATTTTTATACGACGAATCGTTAAACTTTAATTGCATAAAATGTTATAATTGCCATCTTTATAACATACTTTTGTAATTGTAATTAAATAATGGAGCGAAGCGAGCGGAGCGCTCTATTATTATTATTATTATTTAGCTTCACGCCATATCTCTTACGGGGTAGCTAGAGACGACGGAGCGCCAAACGCTACGGTCCCTGCATACCTCTTTCGCCTCGGCCACAGACATCAACCCCTTCATACATGCCCTCCGAGGGGTCCTCATGCTTTTTACGTGACCTTCCTCCAGTATCATAGATACTGTGTTTTCGAAGATCAGTCGAGGTGTCTCCCTCACTTTTCCTATATAAATCTTTTTTACCATTGAAGTATAGTGGGAGGAGCGTTCTATGTTGGACTTTTTGAATCCCATATCCGGGGTTGTCATGAAAACGGCTTTAGCGATCTTCATGAAATTTTGCACATTTATAGCGATGGTTATTGCGATGGTTTATAAAAAAAAATGAAAAAAACTAATGTCGTTGAGGAATAATCACCAAAAAACTACAGTCGCATCAACTTTAATGTAAAAGAAATCGCTATGTGATATTTAATTATTCTATATTTTTTCCGGTTTCAGCTTTGAACGCTGAATTGAAGATGGGTTACTCGCTTCGCTCAATTCGACGAACTTTACCGAGATTTTGCGACACCTTTGTCAATATTCATAATTGCTCTAACAACATATGTAATTGTTACATTAGAAATAATAACAAATTTGATCTCAAATGTGCATAAAATTTGATATTAAAAACAATAATGGACTTTGATTTTCTTTTGTCAATTAAGTTTAATTAATGAAAAATAAAACAAAGAACCAAATAATGAAACAAAGGTACTTTAAAACACGAAAACAAGTAGCAAAGTAATGTAAAGATATTTTTAAAGCCCTCTCAACAACCAAAATGCATGCCACACTTGATCCACATTTCTTCGTTCCTTTGTTTGAGATTTTGACCTTTGTTTGAGATGTTGACCTGTGTTAAGTCCATGCCGATGTGGTAGATGTGTTCTATTTTTGAATATTAGTTTACTTAACTGTAACTTTCTCTATATTTATGGGAAGGAAAGAAGGAGAGTATGATAAGAAGAGATAAAACTGAAGTAGATGTGAGTTGTTTGTGATGAAGAAGAAAGTTTAAAAAAAAGACTAGTTAGAAAAGAAGAGAATGAAGACGTGTATGTGTGAGTGAAACAGATGATTCCACATGACGTATGTTAGAAGAGTGAAGTTGCATTTTAATAAGTTTTAAACCTGTAGGAGATATACACTTAACGCTGTTACCATAGCAACGGTTAATATGACAACGGTTACCATAGCAACCTAAGTTCACATCCAAATTAGTAATGTGCAAAGCGAAGCGGGAGGGAATAAGCTAATATATATATATCTATATATATATGTTTGATTGTCCGTCAGTTTGTTTTCAATCTTGATGTATAGACTTGGGAGTGACGCTGGTGTTTTAACTTTAATTACTTGTGTTTGAATTATTGTGAAATGTTCACAATAGAGACATACTAAGTATGTTCTGTGGTTCTTCTTAGCACGTTTGTAACTGTAGTCTTATTTTAAGTTGTAGTGTATACAGAAGGGTGTATAAGTATGGTATCATAGTACTGACACTACCATCTGATACACAAAAGATAAATAAAAGATAAATAAACACTTGGATCCGCAGTCGTGCACTGCGGGAGTTGAGATATAATTATAGTCATATATCTGTCTTTTAAATGAATCTCAACTTTTTGTAACTTTTTTCTAGACTGAATTTTTTTGTTCTGTTTTTTGCAGAACCATCTTTAGTAAAAGATCTAGCCATGTAACAAATTCTAAAAAAATACATCTATAGGTTTTAAAATTACTCACATCGTAAACTAGAAAAATGAACGGTTAAGAGCTTCGCTTACGCTCAGCTCAATAATTAGAAATAATGATAGATCTATTATTAATATTTCCTTTCAAATTTAATATCTTTTTTTTGAGTAAAAGATAAAAGGAATTTACAAAAGATAAATTGTTTTCCGATGACATCAATTTCTCTTGACAATGGATAAATTTTTTAATGTTTTTGATCTTTATTGGGTAAACAAATATATTTTATATTGTATAATATATATTAATTGAAATGTGAAAATGTAATTATTATTTTGTTTGTATGTTTGTTTTATCTAGTAACAGTTGTAGGTAGAATAAATATATTAATTTATATATTTTATTCTGTCCGTCTGTAATTTACATTTTTTCTTCATAAATTCTTTCTGGTTTTTGCTAATTGAATATAAAAGTATATACGGTTTTTATATAATCTGTCCGTGTGTTTGTTCTGGTTAATCTCTGTAACAGGTGAACAAATTTTAACATGACTTTCACTATCTGATAGATATTATAAGGGCGAACTTGGTTACTTTTATTTTAAAAAATATAAACGAACGAATAATCAAACGATCGAACGAACTAACGGACGAACAAATGATCGAACGGACGAAGTAACGAAAGAACGAACTGACGAAAGAACGAACAAACGAAAGAACGAACGAACGAACTAAAGAAACGAAGTCGTGATATATATATATATCAATTATATTCGAAGCCAAACCAAGCGAATAACTACAAGGCTTTAATAAAATGTATATATAGAAAGTTGAAGGTTCTGTGTGTATAACTTTTAACTAGGGGTGTTTAACCACCCGAGATCGTCTTGTTACAGGTTAAAGGGGTTGATCAACCCCCCCGACCAACTTTTGTTTTGAATACATTATTAACTTTTCTTTTTTTTTTGTTTTGTATTTTTAGTTGAATGTAAATAGATGTGGGGTAGAAGTTTGTTTTGGTCAGAAATACTAGTACAAACGAACACTTCAACAATTTTATATATATATATATATATATATATATATATATAAATTGAAGTGTTCGTTTGTAATGCTTATAAAATTGTATGCGGTACTTACATTGAATTAAATTGTTAAAATTTTTGTCTCTATGTCTGCTCGTTCCAATTACCTCTGAAACCACTGGATTGATTTTGATAGGACTATCACTGGTGATAGCTGATATTTTAAAGAGTAACTTAGGCAACTTTTATTAAAAAAAAAAAAAAAAAATTTTATCTATTTCTTTCTCTGTCTCTATATTCCGGTTAAACTTTGAAACGACTGAAACTATTTTAATAAAACTTTCGCCTTCGTAGATTGAAATCACCTCGCAGTATAAAATGATATATATCCAATGAACGAATCATACAGACAAATAGAATTGTATATAATATTATATATATATATAAAACACAAAGACACTCACTGACTCACTGACTCATTCTTCGCTCTACATCCCAAACCGTAATACCTAGAAAGCTGAAATTTGGACACAAGACTCCTGACATATTGATAAGGTGCAAGAAGAAAGGATTTTGCAAAGGTCCAAACCGTTCCAAAGTTACAGCTAAAAAACTGCAAAGTGTAATCCTCGCTCCCTCTCTTCTTCAGTTTCGTCGTCCGTCGCGAAGTACGGGTAACTTGCTAGTATATATATACTAGGGGCGCCAACAAACCCTCAATTTCGACTCGCTGCGCTCGTGAAAACTCGGGTACCGTTTGCATATTGAGCGAAGCGAGCCCAGTGTAATGACTCATCGTTTCCAATTTACTTCAATGGGATATTAGTTTTTTGACATAATTAAAAAAAAAATTTTTTTCGAGGACATTTTTCAATTTTTTTCTAAAACCATCACCTAATGTGTGTCTTTTTGATTGCAAAGTTTCATAATTTTCCGTCAATTACTTTTTGAGCCAATTCCAGACAAAGAATGTAAAAAGTCCAGTAAAACGTTCCGCTCACTTCGCTTCGCTTCTCTCAATAAAACTCACATACACTTGATCAGACTGTACATCCAATGATTAGTATGTATTATACATTTGCTCACATGTAATCTCACTAAAAGCTTCTAGAGGCATGTATGTATGTATGTGTGAGATATCTATGTAAATTTGTGACGTCATTACGGGCTTGGAAAATTGGGGTACGTATCTCGTTTCTCTTTCTCGTTGATATTTATTAAAATAATTCAATTGGTGTTGTGTTTTGTTATTTCAAATTAATTTTAGCTAAATTCATATCAAAATATATTTAAATATTTTATTTTGTATGTTTCTCTGTTTCGGTTAATCTCTGAAACGTCTTGAACGATTTTAACACTAAACCTACCAAGTACCGGTCAAATTGACCGTTCTTAAACTTTTGTAAAACTTACACATTCTTAAACGTAATAATATAGTTATCAAACTACATCACAATTCTTAGAATATGCATATAATATTGTCTTCACTCTTTACTTTGTTATTTCCATTATTACCTGCGTTATATAATAAAATAACTTTTAATTACCGGTCAATTTGACGTCGTGTGGTAGGAACGGGTATACAAGAATTGTCGGTAGGTTTAGTGTTAATAAGATAACTTAGGTTACATTTATTTTGAAATATATTTGAAAACGAAGTCAGGGTCAAAGCTAGTGTATATACGAGTGTATTGCATTTGATATTATAATACATATAACATTGTTATATTACATTTATAAAACGCAACTGTTGTGTTTCTGAGGTCTCTTCTCAGAGCAGCATCACGGAGTTATTTCACGTAAAAAAATAATTTAATTTCGAAAATATTTAATATATATATGTATACAGTCTAGCTGATCGAATCAGCAATGAAGAGATCCACAGAATGGCAGGTACTAGTGAAGGTGTCACGGTGAGAATGAAGAAGAACGTGCTCAGGTGGTTTGGGCACGTCGAAGGAATGAGTGATGAAAGAATGGTAAAAAAGATTTATATAGGAAAAGTGAACGGTAAGAGAGGCACGGAGAGGCCTCGAGTGACCTTCGAAAACACAGTATCTATGGTACTGGAGGAAGGTCACGTAAAAAGCATGAGGACCCCTCGGAGGGCATGTAAGAAGAGGTTGATGTCTGTGGCCGAGGCGAAAGAGGTATGCAGGGACCGTAGCGTTTGGCGCTCCGTCGTCTCTGGCTACCCCGCAAAGGATATGGCGTGAAGATAAATAAATAAATAAATATATATATGTATATAAATATACATCATAAAGCATGTAATTTTTTATATTCTGTACATATAAGAATTCTATTAGTAAAATTATGTAAAATCCTGGAATATTTTGTTTGAAATAACATTGGAATGAAGGAAAAATATAGCTTAAATGCTAATGAAAATATATTTTTCATTTAAACGAAAATCTCATTAGAATTAATTATTATATTTCTAATTATTAAGTAATTTTCTTTTATTTTCCAATTATTTTAGAAAAAATATCAACTTTGAGATTAAATTGGTTTTTATTTTTATGTTTAAGTAAAGATTTTTCGGTCATTTTTATGAATTTGAGTGGTTTTTTATAATTTTTTTTTGAGTTTTTCTCTTTTTCTAAATTGTATGAAATGACTAGCTCTTTTCAGTGAGTTTGCTCGTGTTGGTTACGTAAAAACAGACGTAGTAGTAGTTGTAGTGGTTTGTCAAAAAAAAAAATTTCTATACTTGTTAAAGGTATATTTTTTTCTGTAACTCTTGATAGATTGAAGAGAGCTAACATTCGTATCGCTGACCAAAGGGAGCGGAGCGCTCTATATAAGACTTTTTGCTTCCCATGTCCGGGATTGGCATGAAAACGGCTTCACCGATCTTCATGAAATTTTGCACATTTATAGCGATGGTTATTGCGATGGTTTATATCAAAAAGTGAGTAAACACTCATGTCGTTGAGGAATAATCACCAATAATGACAGTCCCATAGACTTCAATGTAACAAAAATTTCGCTATGTGATATTTGATTATTCTATATTTTTTGCCAATCCTCTTCTAACTCTACCGAGATTTTGCGAGCGCAGCTAGTCAAAATCGAGGTCCAGTTCTCGCCCCTAATTTATAGTATAAGAAGTAGCCAAAATTACTCTCTAATAAAATAACTTTTTCCTCGTAAAATGTTAAAAAAAAATAGTTTTTGAGATTACACAAAACAAACATACAATCAAACCTATATAATATTAGTATGTCTCAACTATTCTATGAATATTTAAGTTCTTAATATAGCTGAGATCGGAATTATAACATATTAATTGAACATGCATTCAGACTGGTGTTACCTTGACCCGGAAACGGCATCAAATCAATAGTTTAGAACAAGTTTTCAAGACTTTACACAGACTTACAAATTTATATATATATATTTATATATATAATTCACGTCAAGTCGTACATAGTGACTTGGTTTCGTATTTTGATAGTTGACTTTGGTTTCATATTGTTTTAAAAATTAAATGACACAAAAAAAAACGTATTTCTCATACATTTTTTATGACAATTATATAAATTTATACAAAAAAATTATATATATATATATATATATATATGTATATATATATATATATATATATAAGAGTTGTCTTTTTTGTATGTATTTGTATAAAGCTTTTTTAGTTGTAATGGTAAAAGTTTGAATAGTTTGAGTAATTCGCGAAATCTGTTAACGTAAAATTGGCTTCACGTTTAAACGCGTTTTCACGCAGGTTCGATTCCCGACTTCTCCTTTGTTAGACTTGTCCTTTGTTATTTTATTTAGTTTGATTTTGATTTCGTAATATTAATTAAAAATGTATTTCATCACGTAAAAATATTTTACTGAAAGATTTTTAAAATAATTATAACTTATACAATATCTTTAATAAAAATATTATATACATTTATTAGATCATACATACATACATACATACATACATACATACATACATACATACATACATACATACATACATACATACATACATACATACATACATACATACATACATATACATACAATATATAGCCTAGAAAGTATAACTAGGGGCGCCAACAGACCCTCAATGTCAACTCGCTGCGCTCGCGAAATCTCGGTTGCCGTTTGCATATTGAGCGAAGCGAGCCCAGTGTAATGACTCATCCTTTCTCATTGACTTCAATGATATATCAGTTTTTTGACGATTATTCCTCAACGACATGACATTTTTCAAAACCATCACCTAATGTGTGTCTTTTTGATTGCAAAATTTCATAATTTGCAATCAAGTAGTTTTCGAGCCTCATGACAAAGAATGTGAAAAAGTCTTCAATAGAACGCTCCGCTCCCTATGTTCGCTTCGCTCAATTAACTTTATTAAAAGCAAGTTTCATAGCAAAATCGATAAAATTGACTGACATATATATTAATAGAAAATTTCTTGGTCCAAGTCTACGTAGTAGCGAGAATATAGTATATACTAAAAAATTTACACTTAAATGATGTTCCTCTAGTCTTTATTTCTCTGATTTTACACACTATACTATGCGAATAGACGAATTTAGGTGAGGTCAATGAACTTTGTATGTTCTTGAATTTATTTCGATATGATAAAACTAGACAATGAGGTTTGAAATAACAATGGTAACAATCACTTGTGATTTACCACTCACTGACTCATCACGAAATCTCCGTAACTATCTGTCCGATTAACTTAATATTGTACATAGTTACTTCTTTGTGACGTAGACGTACACTGAGAACGGATTTTACGGAATTACTATCACAACGGATTACAACTTTTTGTATTTTGTCAAGTTTTAAACCTGTAGGAGCTATACACTTAACGCTATTACCATAGCAACGGTTACGATGACAACGGATACTATGACAACCGTTACCGTAGCAACCTAAGTTCACATTCAATTTAGTAGTGTGCCCGGCGAAGCGGGAGGGAATAAGCTAGTTATTTTTTTTTATTTTTTTTTATTTTATTTATTTTTTTTTTTCAAAATCAAATATATATATATATATATATATATATATATATATATATATATATATATATATATATATATATATATATATATATATATATATATATATATATATATATATAGTATAAAATCAACTTGCATTTAAGATTCAAATATTTTGGAAATAAAATATATGAATTGTAACGGACATTGGACGGTTTCCCAAATATATAGTCAATTTCATAGATAATTTATATATACAGTTATCCCCCCTATAACGCGGTAGATTCGTTCTGCGTTAAAGGAAAACGCGTTGTAGGAGTATGTTTGTATAACGCGCCCATATGACCGTATAACGCGTTATGTACAAATAAATCACGTTTAACTTTTCTCGTTAAAGATGGTTTAAATTGAATATTAAGAAAGAACTTAATTAAATTTGATTTTTACTTAATTTTATTTAATTTAAAACCATTGTGCAAAGGTAAGTGAAATCAGTTATGAACTTTTAAAAAAATATATAAATTTCATAGTATAGAAATATAACGTGGGAACCCCGCGTTATATGAGTGAAAACCCGTGTTATATGGACTGAAAACGCGTTATAGGAAAACGCGTTATAGGGAGGATTACCGTAGATACATGTAAGTACCCAATCTATTGTTAACTAAACATGAAATCAATACGGTCTGTTTGTGCATAGCTTGTGTTTAACGAAATATATTTCAAAGGGTATGAACAAGGTTTCAGTAAAACATTCCAGCTGTGGTCCGATACGGGAATTAAAATCTGGATAGTCTTCCCTAATAAAATATATATAGTGTGTAATTTTATTAATGAAGTAATGAAAAAAAAAGGTTGTTTAACACTAAACCTACCGACAATTCTTCTATACCTGTTCCTACCGCACGCCGTCAAATTGACCGGTTAAAAGTTATTTTATTATATAACGCAGGTAATGCTGGAAATAACTAAAAGTAAAGAGTAAAGACAATATTATATGCATATTATAAGAATTGTCATGTAGTTTGATAACGATATTATAACGTTTAAAAATGTGTAAGTTTTACAAAAGCTTAAGAACGGTCAATTTGACTGGTACTTGGTAGGTTTAGTATTAATATAATTGATATTGATAAAAATTGGAAAATATAAGATTTTCTTTTTAGGTATATAAAATAATTATCTTAATTAATTTAATAATCAAATTGTTCGACTATCAAGTCTGATATGATAGGGGTAGATGTGTATAACACACACACACACCATATTCATACACAAACACACAAAAATACATGCAAATATACACACACATACACAGAGATACACACACACGCACAGAGATACACACACACGCACAGAGATACACACACACGCACAGAGATACACACACACGCACAGAGATACACACACACGCACAGAGATACACACACACACGCACAGAGAGATACACATACACACACATAAACAGAGTGAGATATAGATACCCACCACAATCATACACAAAAACACACATACACACACACACACACACACACACGCACACAAACCACATTGATACACAAACACATAAAAATACATGCATATATACACACACACACACACACGCACAGAGAGATACACATACACATACATAAACAGAGAGAGAGAGAGAGAGATATATATAGATACAAACCACAATCATACACAAAAACACACACACACACATTCCCAAAAACACACACACACACACACACACACACATTCCCAAAAACACACGCACACACGCACACGCACAAACACACACATTAGGAGAGATTAAACACACACACACACACAAAAACACATACTGACAGATACACATACACACACATAAACAGAGAAAGATACAATTACACACCACATTCATATACAAAAACACACAAAGGGACACACACACACATTTATAAAGACACGGAGAAACAAACTTATAAACTTAATACTATAACAACATCTCAAAATATGTTCCAAATCTAAAAATAGAATATCCGATGAGAATACAACACTCAGGCACTCACCTCGAGGGCCTCGGAGTGTTGCCCCCTCGACGACGGATTTAGAGTCGACTCATTTACATTGAAAATCGCTTACACCATTCGACCCCGTCTCAAAGTCCCCCTGAACACAGATTTACATGTTACGCCAATTACTTTTTACAATTCAACTAATTTTTGTCTTTCAAATATATATTAAAATGTCCCTCTGTGTTGTAATCTTAGCATTTTGTTTTATTAAACATTTATTGAGCGAAGAAATTGAGTGTATCGAGCGGAGCGTTCTACTGGAGACTTTTTAACATTCTTTGTCACGAATATGCTTGAAAACTACTTGACGGAAAATTATGAAATTTTGTAATCAAAAAGACAAACATTAGGTGATGGTTTGAAAAAAAATTTTGTTTATTTGTTTGTGCTATCTTTAAAACGGATGCACCGATTTTGATACAACTTTCACCGGCGTATAGCCGATTTTATAAGGAGTGAAGGCGAAATAAACGATTAAAAAAATGTCTGTTTTTTTGTTTCATCTAATCTCTGTAATAGCTGGACCGATTCTAACAAGATTTTTACTATCGGATAGCTAATGTTAGAAGGAGAATTACGCCATTTTTATTATAAAAAAAAACATTTAAAACGTACGAAATCGCGAGGCACTGCTAGTAAACATTTCTTACAATGTTTCTTTTACCACCACTTCCCAAAGTTTTTCTATATAAATATCTTTAAGTTAATAATTTACAAGTTTCCGTGATTGAGAGTTGTTATAACTAAAAAGAAAATATCAAAAACTTTGGGAATTATAATTCAAAAAGTTGTTAAATGAAATAAAAATGAAAGTTGTATTGAAAATAAAGAATTCATTAATATTCATTAAATTCTTTTCAAAGTTGAATGAAATCTATTAATATTTCTGTCATTAATTTTAAGTGTACTAATTCGTTATCCAATTTTAAGTGCACTGTTTGACCCCAAAAATAAAGGTCAAAGGTCAAGATATTATTTGGAAATAAATAGAAACTCATACTGAAATAGTTTAATAAATTGCGTGTTTATGGATTATGAAAAATATACATACATGTTTAGTTTATAGTAATTGATGTTTGCAATTTGCAATTCGCAATTTAAACTTTGCACTTTGCAACTTTGTATTTGGCACTTTCCACCTTGCACCTTGCACTTTGTACCTTGCAACTTGCACTTTGCAATTTTAACACTAAACCTATCGAAAATTCTTGTGTACCTGTTACTACCGCTCGCCTCAAATTGACCGGTAATTAAAAGTTATTTTATTATATAACGCAGGTAATAATGGAAATAACTAAAAGTAAAGAGTGAAGAAAATATTATATGCATATTATAAGAATTGTAATGTAGTTTGATAACGATATTATAACGTTTAAGAATGTGTAAGTTTTACAAAAGTTTAAGAACGGTCAATTTGACCGGTACTTGGTAGGTTTAGTGTTAATGGAAAAAAACATTAACGACTAATTCTTTATAATGTTTGATTCTGATTATAATTAACATATTTTCTCGTTAAAGCGATTGAAAATTTTGACAAACTCAGAATATTCTGAGGGTTTTCCATTATGTTTGGAGCAATGGCTCGAAGATGTCAATGGAGATGTCAGCTATTTGATTATCATCACGTCAAAGTGTTTGATACCTTACTCTCCATGTTATCTTCAGTTCTACCACACGTTTGTGTGTTTGTGTGTTTAGGATATGTTTACGTTTATCACAGATATGCGTTTGTAAACACGGGATTGTCAAAGGGTGTTATACCCTCCCTAAGATAGGAATAGTTAAATTTTGATCTCTATTTGAAACACAGATAGTTTAATTAAGCTGAGCGTAAGCGAAGCTTTTAATCGTTTGGGAGGACCTTTTTTTTGTGTTTAGTTGTCTCCAGAATGTGACGAGATAATTAGCTAAAAATTTTCTCATATATGTTTGAGACGAACGCGGATGTTATAGAGAAAACAGATTGAAAAAATGTTTAGCCATTCAAAAGTTATCAAGAAAAGATCACTCCTGCCATAGACAATACATTAGAGCTGCCCTGCGCGTGCGAGCAATGTGCGGAGCTAGAAGGTGACAATTAGTTCTAATAAATCGATATTTTCTTTATGTAGTTATTCAGATGTAAGGAGAGGGGCTCAGCTCAACACCCGCCACACTCGCTAGACGGATCCTAGTATAATTATAGATTTTACTTTAATTTGGATCTATAGAACAGATTTTGATGAATATGTCTTTCCATTGCAACGAAATTTTCTATCTTCGTTTAATGTTTGAACCTAAGACTCTTCAGATATAACGTTCAAATATCTTATCTTAGTGAAGTTTTGGTTGCATTTTTTTTGCTTTGTAACAAAAAAACATTTAACATTTATTATTGTAATGATTTTAAATATATATAATAAAGTTCCACAAGATATCTTAGACCTTCCGTTTTCTTAGTTTTAAATCTATTCAAAAGTGTATCCATACTAATAATATGAATGCGAATTTAAGTTTGTTTGTTACGTTTTCACGCGAAAACTACTCAACAGATCATTGTGAAACTTTGAACACTTACTTTTGGAAGTATTAGAAGTAACATAGTATACTTTTTAGAGATATATATATATATATATATATATATATATATATATATATATATATATATATATATATATATATTATCGTGAACTTCAATTTAGAAAGATAAAAACATCGTTTGTCATATCTCTAATACTTATTTAATGACTTAAATACAAGCGATGCCGCGGGTAAAAACTAGTTATTAAATAAATCTTATTATATCAAGAGTTGGTTGATCTAAATGTGTGTAACTAAAGTTGTTATAACATTATAACATAGATATAACATTGTTATATTACATTTATAAAACGCATCTGTTGAGTCTGAGGTCTCTTCTCGGAGCAGCTTCACGGAGGTATCTGACCCCACCGACCTCTCAATGTTATAATTGATACAAAAGTGTGTATTTTAATTGTTTTTTGGAGTTCAAATTTAAGTTATATATAAATTAATTTAAAAATAAACTGGCTAATAAAATAACGTTTGGCTGTACACAATGCGGTTTTGCTACCGACGCTGTTATACGGCATCCAAACGTGGGTAACACAGAAGAAGAATGTAAGGAAGATGAATGCTGTGGAGATGCGATCTCTTCGCAGAATATGCGGAGTCAGTCTAGCTGATAGAATCCGCAATAGAGATCCACAGAATGGCAGGTACTAGCGAAGATGTCACGGTGAGAATGAAGAAGAACGTGCTCAGGTGGTATGGGCACGTGGAATGAATGAGTGATGAAAGAATGGTAAAAAAAAGAGGCAGGAGGAGGCCTCGAGTGACCTTCAAAAACACAGTATCTAAGATACTGGAGTAAGGTCACGTAAAAAGCATGAGGACCCCTCGAAGAGCATATATGAAGAGGTTGATGTCTGTGGTCGAGGCGAAAGAGGTATGCAGGGACCGTAGCGTTTGGCGCTCCGTCTCTGGCTACCCCCCAAGGGATATGGCGTGAAGTTAAATAAATAAAAATAAACGAATTACTATTTCACTTGAGTATTAAATTACTATTTTACGACCTTCGTCTCAAACTAACTAACTAACTAACTATCCTTTGACTTAGTGCTCACCTTCCCTTATAGTTAGGGTTAGGTAACTTCTGTAACTTATCTGAAAGCATAGACTTGTTAGGGCACTTTGGTAATAGATTACCAAATTACTATTCTATAAATTTACTAAAATCTAATTAATAAACATTACTAAAACATATTCCTTGAAAATCCTTCTGTATTTCACTATTAAATTCAAACCTAGCATTTATTTGCATATCAAAGAGACTACAGTAATCCTCTTTATAACACGGTACTCTTATAACGCGATTTCATTCCCTCGTATTACGTGTTTTCCACCAAATAACGCGGGGTTTCCTACTTTATATTTCTATACTATGATTTTTTTTACAGTTCATAATTAATAATGTTTAATTTAATTAAGTTCTTCATAAACGTGAATTATTTGTACATAACGCGTTATACGGTCATATGAGCGCGTTATACACGAATATTCCTACAACGCGTTATAGGGGGGATGACTGTATATAGTTTTAATCGGAATATGATATCATATTCGAATTATATTGGACATGTATTTTCAATATTCCATTGGGATATTCATACAAGAAGTAATCCAGATATCCAGATATTCCTGTGTCCTATAAACTGACATGAATGTATAATGGAAGATTGAATATAACTAAATTATAATAACTTCGTATTCAAATTAAAATTATCATATACGCTATAATGTGTTTGAAAACATTGCAATCTAGATATTAAGATTGCCCACAACCCACTGGTGGGCAAAATCTTCATTACTTAATATGTATTCACATCTGGGAAGATATTTTGCGTATAAACTTTTTGATTTGACCGATTACATGTTAAAAAATCTTCGATAATTTACCACTCACTGGCTCATCACGAAGTCTCCCAAACTGTATGTCCGATTAACTTAATATTTTACATAGTTACTTCTTTTGTGACGTAGACGTACACTAAGAACGGATTTTACGGAATTCATATCACAACGGATTACAACTTTGCATTTCGACAAATTTTAAGCCTGTAGGAGCTATACACTTAATGCGGGGGTAAGAGTTACTATAGCAACGGTTACGATGACAACGGATACTATGACAACGGTTACCATGGCAACCTAAGTTCACATCCAAATTAATAGTGTACCCAGCGAAGTGGGAGGAAATAAGCTAGTTAATTTAATATAATTATTATAATACGACTGAATGCTTAAAGGATTCAAACATGTGTTAATTGTAAATACTTATTGTTTTTAGTTATTTTTAATAACGCGACATTACTATAGTTTTATTTATAATTAAGTTCAAAGGTTAAACTGACCTTTACTACATTAGACCCTTGACCTTAGATACAAAAATAACATTGTCAAAGCCATTCAAGATGGCTCCATTCTTGCGATAACAATTGCCTTTCAGTTCTGCCCGGCTGCATTGGATAATGTAATTTGAAATGGAGTAGAGTATCTAATATAAAAAGTGGGAATTAATCTTTCATGGATTCAAGGAATCATAAACTTTATTCCCGTAGGAGTGTCCATACATTTTTAAAGTACGAATAATTTAAAGTACAAATGTGTATACATGTTATTGCCTGCGACTTTGTCTGCTGTTTACTATTATATAAAGGATAGTCAAAATTTTTGTGTAATTTTAAATATAATGGTATAAAATAAAACTAAACTTTATAAACGTTTAGAGGTTTGATAACTGAGCGCCAACAGACCCTCAATTTCGACTCGCTACGCTCGCGAAATCTATTATGCCGTTTGCATATTGAGCGAAGCGAGCCCAGTGTATTGACTAATCATTTCCCATTGACTTCAATGGGATATCAGTTTTTTGATGATTATTCCTCAACGACATGTCTTTTCAATTTTTTTCTTTTTGATTGCAAAATACCATAATTTTGTGTCAAGTAGTTTTCAAGCCTATTCGTGACAAAGAATGTGAAAAAGTCTCCAGTATAACGCTCTGCTCGCTACGCTGGCTACGCTCAATTCTTTCTAAAGGAATCCCTATAAAGGGTTTTGATAACTTTCTATTAATGAATGAATTAAGGCTTCTATCGAGCTTTAAGAATAAGTATTACGTAAATAAAAATTTATAACAGATCTGTGTTCTTAAAAAGTAGGAGTTCACACTGCTACCTTTTAACTGAATCTCAGCTTTGCGATATAAGGTAGGAGTTTGTCAAGAAATATAACATTAGATACTTTGGCGTTTATTGCAAAGTTCCCGACAAAAGTCACAGGAGACGAGGCCACGGGAGGGGGAGGTTTGATAAAACTTTGAAGTACTCCCTTCTTATTTGGGTTAATGGTGGGGGGGGGGGGGGATATTTTATTACACTCTGGAGTGTTAGCACAATGTGATGTTACAGTACCGTAACAACATTAGCGCTGATTACGTAAAAAGTAAGAAAAGGTAGGAAAAAGTAAACTAAATGATAAGAAAAAGTAAAAAAGTAAAGAAATATTCTTAAACAATATGAACCCTATGTTATTATGGTGACTTTACTTGTTTTGAGTTAAAATTAATATAATTGAGCTAAGCGTAAGTGAAGCTCTTAACCGTTTGGTTAGACCTATTTTGTGTTTAGTTGTCTCCAGAATGCGACGAGATAATTAGATAAAAATTTTCTCATGTATGTTTGAGAACGCGGATGTTATAGCGAAAATAGATTGAAAAAATGTTTAGCCATTCAAAAGTTATCAAGAAGAGAAGAGAGGAGGAGGGCTCAGCTCAACACCCGCACAGCACGGTTGGCGGATCCTAGTTTATTAAGATTTTAAATCTTATTATATATATATATATTTCGTTTACTATAATATGTATATTAAAACAGACAGACGTCCAAGCATACTATAAGTATTTTTTATTATATACCAATTCACCACTTGATATCCGTATTACGTAAAACACCACTTAAGTTATAAATAAATTCTTACGTAAAATATTTTTTACTTCCGTTTTGTAATTGCAAATTTTTTTTTTTTTTTTTTTTTTTATCTTTATTTTTTAGGGACTTTTATCCAACTAGGACACGTCAGCCCCATCGTAGCCTAACTTATATAATAGATATTCTTAATAGTTATAAAATTTAAAGGATATAACACTAACTGTCAATAAATATATTAATTAGAGGTATAAAACCTTCTGTTGCCGGAAGACAAAGTAGGTTTGTAACACCACCCAAATCAAATTTGCTTATGTTGTATTTCTGCAAAAGATTGTTCCTCTGCACTTTAAATCTACTGCATTCTACTAGTAAATGCTGAACATCATCGATCTTACCACAAATATCACAGTTGGCAGAATTAACTTTTTTCATTAAAAATGCAAATTTGTTTGAGGGATAGTGTCCCGAACGTAATCTATGAGCTGTTATTATAAATTTCCTGCTATAATTATCGTTACTAAACCACGGGAAACGATGAGGCTGACATTGAATAGTTTTGTACCAAATTCCCTTTTCTCTACTCCTGAGGTCAAAATATTCTTTAAAATTATCAACACATTTAAATTTTACTTTATATACAATTTCTGTGAAAAATGGTAAAATAGATATTTCTGTTCCTATACTTGTTGCTAATTTTGCTAATTTATCAGCCTCCTCATTTCCTCTTAATTGCAAATTATATATAAAAAAAACTGTATATCTGTTTGTCTGTCTCTTCTGGATAACCTCTGTAATGACTGGACATTATAAGAATAATAGCTTATATTTATTTTAAAAACAACGCGAATAGTTTTGGGCCCAGTTAATTAACACTAAACCTACCAAGTACCGGTCAAATTGACTGTTCTTAAACTTTTGTAAAACTTACACATTTTTAAACGTTATAATATCGTTATCAAACTACATGACAGTTCATAGAATATACATATAATACTGTCTTCGCTCTTTACTTTTAGTTATTTCTATTATTACCTGCGTTATATAATAAAATATTTTTTAATTACTGGTCAATTTGACAGCGTGCGGTAGAAACAGGTATAGAAGAATTGTCGGTAGGTTTAGTGTTAACGAGTGTACATATACATACATACATACATACATACATACATATATGTGTATAAAATTACCTTAAAAAGTGTAAAATCAAACCCTAAATTCACCCCACAAAGTGTATAGAATAAAAAATCACCACGAAAACGGGTAAACAAGACGGCTTATTCGCCTTTCCCGTGGTTAAAGGGAGTCTAAGCATTGAGGTACATATTGAGAAACTTTGCTCTGACCTAATTTTGGGGTCACGGGGTCAATGACTTCTGTTATATGGATAAGCCATATCATTACCTAAATAGCAATTATCCCTTGATAATATTTAATTTAACCCTATTTCTATATTATTTAAATCATTTTTGTTTTATTTAATATATTTTTTACTCCATTTTATATTATTGAGCGAAGCGAACGTAGCGAGCGGAGCGTTCTACTTGAGACTTTTTTACATTGTTCGTCACGAATATGCTCGAAAACTACTTGACGGAAAATTATGAAATTTTGCAATCAAAAAGACACATTAGGTGATGGTTTTAAAATAAAAAAAATAGAAAAATGTCAAAAAAAACTGATATCCCATTGAAGTCAATGGAAAACGATGAGTCAATACACTGGGAACGCTTCGCTCGATAGGCAAACGGCATCCGAGATGTAGCGAGCGCAGCGAGTCAAAATTGAGGGTCTATTGGCGCCCCTAGTTTTATCATTAAAATCTGTATCGTGTTTTCTTATATTAAAATTAATTTAGTTAAACGTAGTTTTGCTTTATATATATTTAAATTTGGTTATCAAAAATGTATAATATATATATATAAAAGAATTGAAGTGTCTTTTTGTAATTTCAAATTGACAGCTTTTAACTAAATGCATAGGAATACTGTTTTTCTCTATCTGTCTTTTTGTTTGTTCCGTCTAATCTCTGAAACGGCTGTATCAATTTTAATAATACTTTCACTGGCGGATAGTTGTTGAATATAACACACAGCTATTCTTAAATATAATTTTATGACGAAAATAAAAAAAATATTGTGTTGAAATAAAATGTATCCATATATTGATATATTGTTCATTTATTTCTGTTTTTACATTAAATCACATTTCATTTACTTATAAAGTGTTACAAAATGTCTGAATGTAACTGAGTAATAGTAATAAAAGTAATATAATTTCATATGTGATAAAAATACTTAAATTTTTCTTATCTTTAGACCTTTTTTCCTATATAAAGAAAGAAAACTTTAATTCCGTTTCTTAATAAACGGAGGAGAGTCAGACAGTTTTTAAATAATTCTCAATTTCATTGTGTCCTTGTCGTTATTTTGGTTTTTAGTGTTATTTCATTTAGTATTTTCATTTTTTGTACATTTATTATACCAAAGTTTTCATTTAACAAAATCAGTTGAGTGCTGAGGGATGGTTTTTACATTTATATATACCAAATAAAAAAGCTGTAAAGTGTTTCACAGCAACCCTATCGTAATATTTTTATAGCCGACTTTGTGCTTTGAGTTGAAGAACAATGTGCGAATAAATTGAGGAGAGAGTGAGAGGAAAGAGTGTGAGGGAGAAAGTGGTAAAGAGAAAAGTGTGTCAGGGAGAAAAAGATGTGTGAGAGAACCAGAGCAAAACGTGTGTGAGAGAGTAAGAGTGTGTGAGAGAGAATTAAGAGTGTGTCAAAGAGAAATAAGAGTGTGAGAGAAAGGAAAGAGAGTGTGAGAGAGAAAACAATTTGTGACAGGAAAGGTGTGTGAGAGAGAAAGAAGGATGTGTGAGAGAGAGAGAGAGAGAAAATTAGGTCACAAGTAGGCTACCAAGTGTAAGTCGCTCAAGTCCAAGTGTTAAGCTTGTAGTTACAAAACTTAAGGAAAAGTTACTGAACTATATATATATATATGACTTATAATAATTGAAATAATGTTATAAACAGTATTGGATTTCTTTTATTATTATTAACACTAAACCTACCTAGTACCGGTCAAATTGACCGTTCTTAAACTTCTGTAAAACTTACACATTCTTAAACGTTATAATATCGTTATCAAACTACATGACAATTCTTATAATATGCATATAATATTTTCTTCACTCTTTACTTTTAGTTATTTCCATTATTACCTGCGTTATATAATAAAATAACTTTTAAATACCGGTCAATTTGACGGCGTGCGGTAGGAACAGGTATACAAGAATTGTCGGTAGGTTTAGTGTTAACTAATCATTAATCTCATAGAATTGATTGCGATGGTTCTATTTGTTCGTATATTGCTCAAATATATTGTGAAATGATCACAATAGAGACATACTAAGTATGTTCTGTGGTTTCTCTCGTACGTTTGTAACTCGTAGTCTTATTTTAAGTTGTAGTGTATACAGAAGGGTGTATAAGTATGGTACTATAGTACTGACACTACCATCTGATACACAAGTGATTATTACGTACAAACAGAAATTCCTTCATAATTTTATACTGAAATTTTTATGCAAACTTGCATTTTAAACCCATCAAGCGCACTCAGCGCTTTAAGCGATAGATATAACTATAAAAGCTTTAAAGCCTCAGCACTAGACTTGAGTCTCAAAGGACTGAAGAGGAGGATCGACGCATTATCCTACAAGGATTACAAGTAAAGTGGGTTAAGCGAGCGAGCGAATAAAATTCCTTCGAAAACAACGGCTGGATCGATTTTGATGCAACGCAAAGAGAGAACATAACCATATTTAAATTTAGTATTCATATTTTTTTGTTTATCATTATAAATATGAGAAAAAATCCACTTTGGAAAATTGTGTCTTTGCCTCCATTATGGACTGTTGCATAAGCTATATTTCACCAAAATAGCTTCAGAGGTTTTTCTTTCAAATCTAAACCTTTATCTAATTAATAATCTATTACTTATATTAAATTATAATATATATATATATATTATAAAATTAAGTTCACAAAAAACCCTAACATCTATTCTATTCTGTAACTTTGGATCAATATTTCTTATAGAAATAACAAAAATCTAAATATATATATATATATTTATATATATATATATATATTTACAAACATACATACTAGCTTATTCCCTCCCGCTTCGCTGGGCACACTATTAATTTGGTTGTGAACTTAGGTTGCTATGGTAATCGTTGTCATCGTAACCGTTGCTATGGTAACCGTGTTAAGTGTATATCTCCTACAGGCTTAAAACTTGATGAAATGCAAAAAGTTGAAATTGAAGTGATAGGAATTCCGTAAAATCCGTTCTTAGTGTACGTCTACGTCACTAAAGAAGTAACTATGTATAATATTAAGTTAATCGGACATACAGTTTCGGAGATTTTCTTGATGAGTCAGTGAGTGATAAATCACATATATATATAGTTATAGAGGGTTGGTGTTTGTTTCTTCTTTCAAATTATATAAACCCTTATAAAACTCAAAATCCAATGATAATAATAATGATAATGGAAGGGTTACTTAAGGGGTTGCATTAATCATGTTCTTTGAACAGTTCATTTCTGTGATGGCGGTCGTAAATCAAATGATTCATTAGTTTGTTACAACTGACGGCCATTGTTGTTTATAGATTTGTACGAATCATACAAGCTTTACCCGCGACTACGTTTGGATTGTTTTATTGAGCGAAGCAAACGAAGTGAGCGGAGCGTTTTACAGGAAACTTTACATTTTTGTCACGAATTGGTTCGAAAATTATTTGACGGAAAATTGTGAAACTTTGCAAACAAAAAGACACACATTAGGTGATGGTTTTCAAGAAAAAACTTTATTTTTATATCGTCAAAAAACTGATATTCCATTGAAGTCAATGGGAAACGATGAGTCATTACATTGGGCTCGCTTCGCTCAATATGCAAACAGTAAAGATTTCGCGAGCGCAGCGAGTCGAAATTGAGGGTCTGTTGGCTCCCCTAGTATAAAAAATATATTTTTTAACCTATGTAATAAAAAACTCTTCTTTAATCTGAATATAACAAGTAATTAGAATCTAAAGCTTATTATATACTAAAGGTTACAAAGAATTCTTTCTTCATAAAGCTTAGGTTACATACGTGAGTGAAAATTAATATGTAAGATTAAATGTAGCTCTGTTAATTATGTTAAAAAGGTTTTCTTGTAACACAGCCTTAAAAGTAATTCTCCCTTCTAAGACTTGTTTATTAAATTATACTGTTTTTTCCTCTTTCCTCTCGTGGTTTTGTTTGATGGTATTAATACTAGCTTTTCTTATGACTCCGCTCGCGAATGTTTGTTGAGATTAAATTGGTCTAATCGTTCTTAAAAGATTAGATATTCGCAAGTGAAAGTTTTGTTGAAAACGGTTCAGATGTTTCAGAGATTAGTCGGAATGTGTTTCCTCTCTCTCACACACTATCTCTGACTCTTTTACTCTCTCTGTCTTTCACTCTTTCTTTCTCTCCCTCTCCTTCTCTCTAATCATATGGTGTATCCCATTCCTTAATATCAAAGAGCTTTTCATCAAAACTCATGAAATAGGTAAACAAAAAATGATATTGGGAATCGTATTGTCGGACAAAGTCGGGATCAAAAGCTAGTTGTATAATAAAGTAACGTTACCGAAAACATTACAAGAAGAAAGTTAACTTAACACTAAACCTACCGACAATTCTTGTATACCTGTTCCTACCACGATCAAATTGACCGGTAATTAAAAGTTATTATATAACGCAGGTAATAATGGAAATAACTAAAAGTAAAGAGTGAAGACAATATTATATGCATATTATAAGAATTGTCATGTAGTTTGATAACGATATTATAACGTTTAAAAATGTGTAAGTTTTACAAAAGTTTAAGAACGGTCAATTTGACCGGTACTTGGTAGGTTTAGTGTTAAATGTGGGTCAAGATCGTATCGATGTTGGAGTTAATTGTCTTTAAGTTACAGGAGATGAAATTAAGATATCTCTTAGAGATATAGAGAGATAAAAAACAATTAAGCCTGAGATTAAAAATATTCATTTAATTTATTAATTAAGAGATCTCTTCCATTTTTATTTATAATATATATAAAATTAATATTAAAAATATTAAATTAAATTTTATTTTTATATCTAACAATTCTTGACTAAGGGCGCGAACCGGACCTCTATTTTGACTCGCTCGAAAAATCTCGAGAATTGAGCGAAGCGAGTAACCCATATTCAATTAAGCGTTCAGATGAAACCGACAGGCAAAAAATATAGAATAATAAAATATCACATAGCGAAATTTTATTACATTGAAGTCTATAGGACTGTAATTTTTTGGTGATTTTTCCTCAACGACATGAGTTTTTTTTCACATTTTTTTTATAAACCATCGCAATAACCATCGCTATGAATGTGCTCAATTTCATGAAGATCGGTAAAGCCGTTTTCATGACAACCCTTTGGATTTGGGATGCAAAAAGTCTCAAATAGAGCGCTCCGCTCGCTATCGTAATACACACATACGCGAACTTATTATCATAATTGTCAAAGGAGTTGTAGATTCAAATATTGTTAGGATTTTCAACAGAGGAATACAAGTTTGTGTATAACATAATTTATACTAAATTCAATGTTTTAAGTAAGTTAAGTTAGTTAGGGAATTTGATATATAAGGAGGAGACGGTACGTGGTGTTATACTTGGACTTGCGTCTGTAAATAAGGGGCCGTTCAATTATTACGTAAGCACTATGGGGGGGCGGGGGGGTCTTTGCTTTGCTTATTTTGGATGACATGGGGGGTAGGGGAGTCTAGATGATGATTACGTCATCGGTAGTTATTTTCTTTTTTACACGAATGGCAACCCACACATTGTCTTTGCTAGAAAACGAAAAGCATTTTCGGGGATTCCCGCAAGTAATACATACATTTAGTGAACAGTGCGCGGTAATTCCCCTACTCGCTTTAGAACCGAGTAAGGGAATTACCGCGCGCTGTTCACTTGTCTAAATTTCCTCTATCAGTGTATTGTTTCGTTTGGCTGCTATAGCGAGTAGACGTATTGTAAGCATAGTAAAGCAAGTTAATATTTGTGTTACCATTCATTCCATTATCCAAAGTTTAATGTTTAAATAAGATGTCATTTCAAATAGACAAATCCAAGTTATACCAAAAATTGTTTGAAAGTTTTAAAAAATCTCATACAAGTACGAAAGTACAAAATGTACAAAAGTTAGTTAAAGAAGTGTGGCGAAATTATAAATTACAAGCAAAATCCGACAAGGAACTAGATATTATTGTATCTAAGAGAATCGAAGAAGAATTGCAAGCAGCGACTAAGAGTAAATCCAATTTACTATATTTTTTTTCTAAGGTGAGTGACGAAATCATTTTAGGTACCTATGAGTACCTACTAGAAATAATAGAAATCGCCAAAAAGTTTCTCTTTGCTAATTAGAAAATATTATGGCCTATCTTAAAGTATAGAGGTAATATTCATTATATAGATTTATTTCTTATAATTGATTCCGTCAATTGGTCACAAAATACAGGATGTCTGTTTTATACATATATATATATATATATATACCTACAGAAAACTATACTCTATTCAAATAGGTATTTAACAGAATGTAAACAATCTTTATATGTCTTTTTATTGAAATATGTGGTTTAAAATTGTAAACTCTGTAAAATCTGTTGTGATTCATTTAAAAACTCAACCAATATTAAAAAATTTGCTTTTCTGTAAGTACATAAAGGTGCGTACAAACATCATGAGGCGTGCGCCGCGAATGGTTCGCACGTATACATGTGCCGTAGCATGCCTCAGGTTGCCATTCGCGACGCAAGCCTCGCGATGTCTGTACGCACTTTTACAGATATCTGATTTTATAATTGCATATTTCAATAAAAAGACATATCAAGATTGTTTATATTCTTGTAAATACCTACTTGAATAGACTATAACACCCTGTATTTTGTGACCGGAACGACTTGCTCGTTTAAAGATATTAGATTTAAAGCCATAGGGTTTTGTATTTACCATATTTATTGCCATACTTTGTATTTATGTAGCTTAATAAGAGAATCTTTAGCAGAACCCATAGAAAGTTTTTATTTTTAGGCAACCTGTAAACCTGCAGAAAAAACACAAATTACACAGCCAGCTTCAAATATTAAAAAACAGGAAGAAGATAAAATAAAAACCGGTAATGAATCACAACAGCAATGCGAAATTAATAAAAATACAGATAAACAGAGACCAAAACCTTCTCAGGAAGCTATGAAAAATAAGATTGCTCTACTCGAAAAAAATTTGAATGCTTTGTATTCTGCCAGAGATACTATGTCAAGCCGTGCTGAAGTTGATAAACAGATCATTAAGTTGCGCGAGGAAATAAAAACAGCAAAACAGTCTTTAAACAGGAAGGTTCAAAACGCAGTTGCCCAGAAGAAACACAGGGATGGTATGAAAAGAAAGTTAGAAGATATTTGTCATGAAAATCCAGAAATGAAAAAAAGACTATCTCTGAGGGATTCAGTGGGAAGTCCTAATCTTGAAAGCAATCAACCTTTACTATTGAAAACAATCGCGGATATAGCTTTATTTGGGAGTGCAGCAGATGATAGAAGATGAACGGAATCAATTCGCAGCGTAAAAACTCTTGATGAACTCACACAAGAATTACGTAAAATGGGATTTGACATTAGTCGCAGTGGGACATATCTTCGTTTGATTCCCAGAAAATCTAATTCTGCAGAGGGACGAAGACATGTATCGACAGTCCCTGTTAAGCTCATTCGGGCTCAAACTGATCACCACAAGAGCCACTTAGATAGCAAGTTCGCTGAAACATCAATCCATTATTTAGAGAACATAGCATCCATACTAGGACCAGATCAAGTATTTTTCATATCTCAAGATGATAAAGCTCGAGTCCCTATTGGCGTAACTGCGGCAAATAAGCAAGCACCTCTTCTAATGCACATGGAATATAGAATCAAATTGCCTGATCACGATTGGGTAATCGCTGAGCGTCATAAATTAATACCATCTGTTTATGCTGGTATCAAAATCACTTCCAATATGCTAGGACAACCGCAAGCCGTTGGATATTCTGGACCAACATACATCGCTATTCGAAGTGGAAAGCATAGTTCATCTACTGCTAATACTCACGCTCAGGATTTCGAGACGCTTCTCGAACTTGAAGAGTTTCGACCATTAGCTAAAACTGACCATGGACTAGTAAAACCAGTGGTAATCATGACGGTTGATGGAGGGCCAGATGAAAATCCGCGTTATCAAAAAGTCATAGGGTTTGCTATACAACACTTTAAGCGACATGATCTCGATGCATTGTTTTTAGCTACCAATGCTCCCGGAAGAAGTGCGTATAACAGAGTAGAGCGCAGAATGACTCCTCTTAGTCGGGAACTGGCTGGTTTAATATTGCCTCATGACCATTTTGGGTCTCATTTGGATGAACGTGGCGTTACAATTGATGAACATTTAGAAAGATCTAATTTCGAATTTGCAGGAAAAGTATTAGCTGAAGTATGGAGTTCAATGGAAATGAATATGTTGGGGCAGGTGAACAAGATCTTCCTGATTTTCCAGACATTAAATGGTATTCAGAACATGTGCGTGAAAGCCAATACTTGCTCCAAATTGTAAAATGTAGAAATACAGAATGCTGTCGTCCAAGAAGTGGACTATTTAGATTACTAGACAACAGGTTTCTTCCACCACCTGTAAAAGTAAAACAAACAGTTGATGACTTGGTTTTAGATGAAGGAGGGCAATTTCTTAATCTTCCAGTCAATTTAGCTCTACGCTTAAGTGCTTCACTCAAAGATTTCCTGCAAATGCCATACGATTATTTTTGTCCGACGGTACAATTGAGGCTATCAAGTCGAACATGCAAAACGTGTGGTCTTTATCATGCTTCCGTCAAGTCACTAAATCGTCACATCGAAAAGATCCATAAGAAAGTAAACGCGCACACTGATAGGAAAGTTAGACCTGTAAGAGTCGCTGCTCGTCGTGCTAATGAACTGATGTGCATTATTCAAAATTTAGAGCACCATGATGTTGAATGGCTCGATGAGAATGACGTAGACATTCCAAAATCGGATGAAAGCGAGCAGACTCACAACACTGAGCAGCAATCGAAGCAATCCAATGTCATCGAAAACTTAGAATCATGGATTCGGGTTTCATGGACTGAAGACTGTTAATTTGAATTTAATATATGTACCAAAAATTTAAAATAAGTTTGTTATGTTAGTAAGATATAATATTTTTGTCCTTTACTCTATGTTGAATACCGTTTCAGTAAAATATAATCTCTATCCTAAATCTATTTTCTTATTTTTCAAATTATAATTATAACATTATAAAATTAAAAAAAACAATACATTAATTGACAAATGTTTACGTAAGCATGGGGGGAGGGGGTAAGAGCTTTGTTTACTTTTGCTGACAAGGGAGATGGGGGGGTAAATAATTGCAATAAATCTGCTTACGTAATACTTGAACGGCCCCTAAGGGAGTAGCAGTTGAGGTGTGCAGGAGAGTAGTAGCAGCTGAGGAATATTGAGGTGTGCAGGAGAGTAGTAGCAGCTGAGGAATGTTGAGGTGTGCAGGAGAGTAGTAGCAGTTGAGGAATGTTGAGGTATGCAGGAGAGTAGTAGCAGCTGAGGAATGTTGAGGTGTGCAGGAGAGTAGTAGCAATTAAGGAATGTTGAGGTGTGCAGAAAATTAGAACAATGATAGTTGAAAGACGTTAATATTGTAAATATAGAAAGTACTAGGTGAGGAATGTTGAGGTGCAGGAGAGTAGTAGCAGCTGAGAAATGTTGAGGTGTAAAGGAGAGGAGGATAATGATAGGACAAAGCCGTTATTATTGTAAATATAGAAAGTAGTAGCTGAGGAATGTTGAGGTGTGCAGGAAAGTAGCCCAATGATAGGACAAAGCCTATTGTAAATATAGAAAGTAGCAGCTGAGTAATGTTGAGGTGCAGGAGAGTAGCCCAATGATAGGACAAAGCCTATTGTAAGTATAGAAAGTAGCAGCTGAGGAATGTTGAGGTGTGCAGGAAAGTAGGACAATAATAGGACAAAGAGGTTAATATTGTAAATATAGAAAGTAGCAGCTGAGGAATGTTGAGGAGTGCAGGATAGTAGCCCAATGATAAGACAAAGTCGTTAATATGGTAAATATATAAAGTAGTAGCTGAGGAATGTTGAGGTGTGCAGGAGAGTAGGACAATGATAGGACAAAGAGGTTAATATTGTAAATATAGAAAGTAGCAGCTGAGAAATGTTGAGGAGTGCAGGAGATATGACAATAGAATAGAAAGAGAATAGTTTTGTTTCTCTCTCTCTACTAATAGAGATTACCAAAAACTTAATTGTTACTGTGAGTTAGTTTGTTACATCAGTTAATTAACTTAAAAATAGTTAAGTCTTAAATAGAATTTAATTTTTATTGAATTCTGTTGTTAAATGTTTGTATTTAAGTTCTGGTTTTGAAAATAGCAAGTGTATATATGGCATTATTTCAAGTATTCTTGTTTGGTTTGAGAATACCATTGACCATTGACGATTGGCGATTGACTAATAACTATTGACGATTGACGATTGACCATTGACGATTTGCCATTAATGATTGTCGATTGTCCATCTACGATTGACGATTGATCACTGGTAATCGACCATTGACGATTGACCATCGATGATTTACTATTGACGATTGACCATTGACGATTTATTATTGACCATTGACCATTGACGATTGACGATTGATCACTGGCAATCAACTATTGACGATTGAACATTTATGATCAATAATTGACGATTGACTTTCGATGCTTGACCATTGATCTTTTTAATTAATACATCGTTTGATGCAATACAGTCAAATCTTGTAATGCCAATAAGTCAAAAGACATTGCAACAGAAACAACAACAACAACAACCTTCTTTTAATAATACATAATTGAGCTGAGCGGAGCTCTTAACCGTTTGGGAGACCTTTTTAAAGATAAATGATCATAGTACATCTTTACTCAAATATTTTATCTTTTCCATATAGACGCCATTTTTAACCAAATACAAGGAAAAACAACAAAAATCTAATAAAACAAATATAATAAATTGGTAATAATAATTAAGACTAGGCTCTGGCATCCGGCCCTGGCTGGTAATCTTGGTAATTTATGATTAGTTCTCTCAGCGTCCCGACGTTTTCTGTTCTTGTTCCAGAACTAACTCATGGGAATAATTTTTATTGTGTTTGAAATGATTACATTTGGTAAGTGGTTAGTTTGTGTATGAATTATTAAATGTATGAAATATTAATGAAAAAAAATGTAAGTAAATAAATTTGATGAATATTAAGATGTATAAGAACAAATAATACTTAAAATATTGAGTTGAGCGTAAGCTAAGCTCTTAACCGTTTGGGAGACTTTTTATGTTTAGTTGTCTCCAGAATGAGACGAGATAATTAGATAAAAATGTTCTCATGTATGTTTGAGATGAACGCGGATGTTATAGCGAAAACAGATTGAAAAAATGTTTAGCCATTCAAAAGATATCAAGAAAAGAAGAGAGGAGAGGGGCTCAGCTCAACACACGCCGCACGGTTGGCGGATCCTAGTATTAAATATACTAAAAAAATATGAAATTACACTTCTACTATATATATATATATAAAATTGTTGTGTCCCTTTGTATACAAATTCACTTTTCACTAAATGCACATGAAAGTATATACGGAACTTATATAAAATAAAAATTGTTTGTATTTGTTCCGGCTAAAATATGAAACGGCTAGACCAATTTTAACACGAATTTCACTGTCAGATAGCTCATATTATTATAACTTCTTGTATGTCACGGAGACGCGAATGTTAAGATGGATGGTGACAAGAAAGGATAGAATAAGAAATGAGTATATTAGGGGAAGCTGGAGTAGCTTGAGAGGTGGTCGTCTGTCATGGTAAGGGGCATGTTATGAGGAGGGATGAAAGGCATGTGACCAAAAGAGTGGTGGGGATGGTAGAGGAGGGATGAACAGGTAGAGGATGGCCGAAGAAAAGATGGATGGATTGCGTGAAAGACGATATGGAGAAAAAGGGAGTGTGTACAGAGATTAGTAACAGGAGAGTGTGGAAGGAGGAGGGACGGACAGGTAGAGGATGGCCGAAGAAGAGATGGATGGACTGCGTGAAAGACGATGTGGAGGAGGGAGGGGGGGAGGTGTGTACAGAGATTAGTAACAGGAGAGTATGGAAGGAAAAACTTACCGACACTGTGTTAAGGGCAGAAAGATGATGATTTCTTTTAAAAGATTTTTCAATTCCAAATAACTTTAAAATAGAAAATTATTTTATTATCAAGCTATTCGTCACGAAATTTCAATTACTTATAAAATGATATATATGAAAAACGAAACGAAGCGAAGCGATTTATTGAATTTTTACAGTCGTTTAGATATTTTATGGTTAATATGAGAGAAATCAGAAACGACAGTCCAATAAATCCCGATCGGTAAATTGGTATTAATAAAATTTTTTGGATGATTAGGGAAACGCGATACGGGAATGAAATCACCCATTTGGTAACATGATTTAACCAGGAATTTTCACTAATTAACTTTGTATGTTCTGTATTGTTTTGACTTTTCTCGGATGGATGGATATATGGATGGATGGATGAATGGATGAAATATTTCTCTTAACATATGATTAAATCATAATTAAATATTTTGTCTTATAATAAATATAACTAATTATTTATATTATTCAGATTTTTTACTTTAAAGTTGCTTACAAAAATCATATCCACAAATTGTTTGTTTGTCTGTTCGTTCATTCATTCATTCATTCGTTCGTTCATTCATTCATTCGTTCGTTCATTCGTCCGTCCGTTCGTTCGTTCATTCATTCATTTCGTTCGGTCATTCATTCATTTTTTTCGTTTGTTCATTCATTAATTCGTTCGTTCATTCGTCCGTCCGTTCGTTCGTTCATTCATTCATTTCGTTCGGTCATTCATTCATTCATTCGTTCGTTCATTCATTAATTCGTTCGTTCATTCGTCCGTCCGTTCGTTCGTTCATTCATTCATTTCGTTCGGTCATTCATTCATTCATTCGTTCGTTCATTCATTAATTCGTTCGTTCATTCGTCCGTCCGTTCGTTCGTTCATTCATTCATTTCGTTCGTTCGTTCATTCATTCATTTGTTTATTCATTACTTCGTTCGTTCGTTCGTCCGTCCGTTCGTTCATTCATTCATTCGATCATTTATTCGTTTATTCATTCGTAGAAATGTATCATTTTATTTCAGTCCAATGGTAATTACATTCTGAATAAGGCTCATTGGTTTAATGAAGTTAGTTCAATCAAGTATCGTAGCGCTTCCACTCTCATTGTATTTCAAGACTAGCTCAGCCCACGACTTTGCTCGGAATACATATATATATATATATATATATATATATATATATATATATATATATATATATATATATATATATATATATGGTTATATATATATATATACTAGCAGGTTACCCGTGCTTCGCGACGGACGGCGAAAGTGAAGAAAAGAGGGAGCGGGGATAAACTTTGCAGTATTTTATTCTTAAATTTGGAACGGTTTGGACCTTTGCAAAATCCTTTCTTATTGCACCTATTCAATATGTCAGGAGTCTTGTGTCCAAATTTCAGCTTTCTAGGTATTACGGTTTGGGATGTAGCGATGAATGAGTCAGTGAGTGTCTTTGTGTTTTATATATTAAGATTACTCCTTATAATAACAGCTATCTGTCAGTAAAAATTATATTAAAATCGGTCCCTCCGTTTCAGAGATTAGCCTGACTATATAATATAGTAAAAATTTCTTTTGTTATAACAAAAACTAGTCATTTTACAAAGGAAGATTCATTCAGAAGAGTCTATGAAAGTAACTTTCAGTTCAACACAGAGTTGTATTGTCAGTGTTTCTGGAGTTCTCTGGACCGCTGCTAAAAAAGTGTAAATGAAAAATGTTTGAAGGTTTATTTTCGTGAACAGTTTGAAATATTACCTTCATTTTTTTGTCTCTTTGTCGATTGTATGTTAACAAAAATATGACTGCATATTAAAATGTATTCACTGTTAATATATTGATATTTTTTATTCATCATCTTCCTGCCCTTATTCCACTTTTGGGGTCGGCACAGTATGTTTTTTCCTTCCGTACTCTCCTGTTACTCGTCGTCTCTGGACACACTCCCTTCTCCATATCGTCTTTCACGCAATTCATCCATCTTTTCATCGGCCGTCCTCTACCTGTCCATCCCTCCACTACCATAACCACCAATCTTTTAGTCACATGCCTTTCATCCCTCCTCATAACATGCCCATACCATGGTAGACAGCTACCTCTAATTTTTTCTGTCACATATATTGAGATTTTTTTATTATTTATTAAAAGTATTATACAGTATTATTAAAGGAATTTATATACTTGTATCAATTATAACATTAAGGTCAGTGTGGTCAGATGAGATACCTCCGTGATGCTGCTCCGAGAAGAGACCTCAGACACAACAGATGCGTTTTATAAATGTAATATAACAATATAACATGTATTATAATATCAAATTGATTTGGGCACGTCTAACGAATGAGTGATGAAAGAATGGTAAAAAATATTTATATAGGAAAAGTGAGCGGTAAGAGAGACAGGGGGAGGCCTCGAGTGACCTTCGAAAACACAGTAGTTATGATTCTGGAGGAAGGTCACGTAAAAAGCATGAGGACCCCCCGGAGGGCATGTATGAAGAGGTTGATGTCTGTGGCCGAGGTGAAAGAGGTATGCAGGGGCCGTAGCGTTTGGTGCTCCGTCTCTGGCTACCCCGCAAGGGATATGGCGTGAAGATAAATAAAGAAGGTCACAAGATATCTTGTGAAACTTTATTTTATATTATATTGTATTAACATATGTTACAGTTATTCTAGCTCAAATATAACAATAACATTATTTGCACCACCGGAACAAACACCTGTGTCTCAAACATTGGTGCTGAGGTAATCTCATAATTAATTCGCAGCCCGGGCTGGGAGAGACAAATATATATATATTAAACTAAAATTTGTCTTTCCAGCTAAAAAAACTAAAATTTAATAAATAAATAGAAAATAAAAATAGTTTGTAAAACTTACACATTTTTAAACGTTATAATATCGTTATCAAACTACATCACAATTCTTATAATATGCATATAATATTGTCTTCACTCTTTACTTTTAGTTATTTCCATTATTACCTGCGTTATATAATAAAATAACTTTTAATTACCGGTCAATTTGACGTCGTGTGGTAGGAACAGGTATACAAGAATTGTAGGTAGGTTTAGTGTTAAGTTTAATATGATAGCTGATAATATAATGAGCAACTTACAAACGAAGCCACAGGTACAACTAGTATGTATTCTTAAGTAAAATAAAATACTTATAGTGATGTGAAAACTCGGGTTTTAATGTAATATATTAATTTTTTTTCTAGTAAAGTAGATTTTTTGTTCAAGAGATGATAAAAACGCCCCTGACCTAGAATCTTCATTTATCATTTAATACTATGTTATGTGCAGATATTATTAATACAGAATTTAGGTTTATTTTACTTTATAACATTTTTTTGTTATCAAATTAATCGCTTTATAATTCAGGACAAGTTGCTGAATATTTATAATAAATATAACGTAACGTAACATAACATAATGTAACGTAACATAACGTAACTTAACATAACGTAACTTAACGTAACGTAATTTATAATAAATATAAATTTAAATCATCGCCTCCAATACCATTCGTACCACCTGGATGCGTGGCCATCTTCCACTGTGCGGTTCTCAAGTACATTTTTTCCACGTACCACTCGAATGTTGAATGAACTCCTTTCCAGTATTTCCAGGTAGGTACGACATGGGTACTTTCAAAAAAGGCGTTTACTTCCACCTCCTAGGCCGGCAACGCTCTTGTAAATCCTCGGATGTTGTTTAGTTCATGGGCGGCGATGATCACAAATCATCTTTGACCCGCCAGCTCGTTTGTCCTCCTTTTACATAAAAAAAATATATAAATTATATTTTATACCTGGTTGTCGTTGACGTGAATTCACGTCATTTCAAATTCTATACCTGGTTGCCGCAAACAACTTTTATACTTTTTATCCTCCCCTTGACGATACAAGTTTGAGGCAACCAGCTTCAGAATTTCATTATATTAGCCAGTACTCAGAATTAGAAACGTAGAAAATTAGTCGGGCTCGGATGTGTTAAATATCTACTTACTACTACTAAGGCTTCCTAATTGGCTGAAGTACCAAAAATTTGTAGTCACAAATTATCCAAAATAAGAGTTATGTTAGACAAACCATAAGTATATATATATATTATAATCACTTGTGTATCAGATGGTAGTGTCAGTACTACTGATACCATACTTATACACCCTCCTGTATACACTACAACTTAAAATAAGACTACGATTTACAAACGTACCGAGAAGAACCACAGAACAAACTTAGTATTTCTCTCTCTCTCTCTCTATTTAGTGAGCAATGTAGGAACAACTTGTTGAAGTCGGTGCCCTGTGCCTTTGGTAGGGAGAACTGATTGTCCAGTTGATGATGACGATGATGATAAAATAAAAGGGTGGACTGTATAATAAATTTGTATTAAATCACTTATGTATGTACGAATAGGAGCGTGAGCAAAATCGTTCTGACCGGACTGCCGAACAACACCACTACCGCTCTTCCACCTTCCGCCCGGGCCCCGCTGTATCCGCCCGGCGCCCGCTGCTTGCCGTCGCCCGAGCCCCGCTATTGAAAGCAATGTCACATTGCTCCTAGCTTTGCGCTAGGCGTTTAACATAGACCCTTATTTATTTATTTATTTAGCTTCACGCCATATCCCTTACGGGGTAGCCAGAGACGACGGAGCGCCAAACGCTACGATCCCTGCATACCTCTTTCGCCTCGGCCACAGACATCAACCTCTTCATACATGCCCTCCGGGGTGTCCTCGTGCTTTTACGTGACCTTCCTCCAGTATCATGGATACTGTGCTTTGGGAGATCATTCGAGGCCTCCCCCTGTCTCTCTTACCGCTCACTTTTCCTGTATAAATCTTTTTTACCATTCTCTCATCACTCATTCGTTCATTTCATTTCATTTAGATCCTTAACAAACAAACAATAATAATTAGTTAATAATAATTCAAAAATCAACAAGATTAAATAAATTTTCAAACAATTATAACAATTCAAATGATATTATAAAATCAAATTCCATTGTTTGTATACACCCATGTTGTGTTTCAATACGCCTTGACATTTGATATGTCACTAAATTGTATCGATTCCGTCTGTTTGTACAATGTTAGACGACATTTGATGAAATAATTCAATAATAACACAATGTTACATACATAAAGACAATATATAAAGAGATTTTTATTTATATACACATATATCTTAAAGTATTATTGTAACAACATGAAGTCTTTGGTAAGTTTTATTTATAAAATGTACGTAAAAGAATAAGAAGTAAAAAAGATAAACGAACTTGGAACTATCATTTAGTGATATTTTTACCAAAAACAACGTGTATTACATAGTTATATTTTTATCAAATGAAACATGTATTATATAGTTATATTTTTACCAAATATAACGTGTATTATATAGTTATATTTTTACCAAAAATAACATGTATTATATAGTTATATTTTTACCAAATATAACGTGTATTATATAGTTATATTTTTACCACATACAACATGTATTATATAGTTATATTTTTACCACATATAACATGTATTATATAGTTATATTTTTACCACATATAACATGTATTATATAGTTATATTTTTACCACATATAACATGTATTATATAGTTATATTTTTACCACATATAACATGTATTATATAGTTATATTTTTACCACATATAACATGTATTATATAGTTATATTTCTACCAAATATAACATGTATTATATAGTTATATTTTTACCAAAAACAACATGTATTATATAGTTATATTTTTACCAAAAACAACATGTATTATATAGTTATATTTTCACCAAATAAAACGTGTATTATATAGTTATATTTTTACCAAATATAACTTGTATTATATTGTTATATTTTTACCAAAAACAACATATATTACATAGTTATATTTTTACCAAATATAACGTGTATTATATAGTTATATTTTTACCAAATATAACGTGTATTATGTAGTTATATTTTTATCAAAAACAAATTGTATTATATAGTTATATTTTTACCAAATATAACATGTATTATATAGTTATATTTTTACCAAAACCAACATGTATTATATAGTTATATTTTTACCAAATATAACATGCATTATATAATTATATTTTTACCAAATATAACGTGTATTATATAGTTATATTTTTACCAAATATAACATGTATTATATAGTTATATTTTTACCAAATATAACATGTATTATATAGTTACATTTTTACCAAAAACAACACGTATTATATAGTTATATTTTTACCAAATATAACATGTATTATATAGTTATATTTCTACCAAATATAACATGTATTATATAGTTATATTTTTACCAAATATAACATGTATTATATAGTTATATTTTAACAAATATAACATGTATTATATAGTTATATTTTTACCAAATATAACATGTATTATATAGTTATATTTTAACAAATATAACATGTATTATATAATTATATTTTTACCAAATATAACATGTATTATATAGTTATATTTTAACAAATATAACATGTATTATATAGTTATATTTTAACAAAAATAATATGTATTATATAGTTACATTTTTACCAAAAACAACGTGTTTACAAACGGACACATCAATTTTATTTATATATACAATTTAGGTATAAAATATATTAGAAATAGAAGGTAAAGAAAGATCGCTTCATTAGTTCATTATTCGGGAAGCGTATTCAGATAATTTGATAAGGGGCACACATTGTACACACATTGACACATCTGATTAAGTTGTGTTGTGGGTTTGAGGGGTGTTACTTGTACAATATTTGATATTAGATTTATTATTTAATATAACTAGGATAGTGCGCTGCGGGGGTGGATCTGAACCCCCCTTTTAAATAAAATATATTATTATTTTTTTTTTAATTGATTTTTATGTGATGTTGCTTATAAGCGTATTTCTAGGTTGATAGTCAAGCGCGCGGAGGTTCTGATAATAAGTCTATGGGAGAAACAGTTTTTTAACCATCATTTCTGAACGGAATGAGATATTTTAATTTTGTTTTTATAAAAAACATGTCCATTCACTAGCCCTACAGCTCTGAAACTTTTCATTGAAATCAGTTCAGTAGTTTTTATGCGATGTTGCTTCAAAAATAAGTTTTCCAAACGATTAAGAGCTTAGCTTACGATCAGATCAAATATTAACACTAAATCTACCGACAATTCTTGTATACCTGTTCCTACCGCACGCCGTCAAATTGACCGGTAATTAAAAGTTATTTTATTATATAACGCAGGTAATAATGTAAATAACTAAAAGTAAAGAGTGAAGACAATATTATATGCATACAAGGGAACTTCCCGGCCCTTCGGGCCAGGAAGGGTCAAATGTCACGTATGAGGTTGGCACCTACCCTATTTTGTAGCCTGATTCAATAGCTTTTTTTTGATGTATTACACATTATTGTGTGATTTATGGGTGATAAGTGATGCGCGTGCATACAGAGACAATTAGGTCATTATTATATTGTAAGGATTCTAAGAATTGTCATGTAGTTTGATAACGATATTATAACGTTTAAGAATGTGTAAGTTTTACAAAAGTTTAAGAACGGTCAATTTGACCGGTACTTGGTAGGTTTAGTGTTAAATATTTGTATTTGGTACCTCAATTGATATTTGTAACTCGTATCCAATATCCAGTATTGGGACTGAGAAAATCGACTTCACAGACGGGACCTTAATAAGGTTTAACCCAGTTCCAAAGATATTCAGAATCGCTTCGTTATTGTTGGTCACTGTGTTATAGAATGAATTAGATGTATCTTTCTTATCTATTCTTATCTTTAATTATCTTTTATCTTTTAAAGATAAAAACTGAAATAGTATATAATTTTATATTTATAAAGAAATGTAAAATGTAAATGCAAAAACATATTGATGTTTTTGGAGTTTTTTGTTACCCCTTGCGAGTACGAAAGGGGTGATTTTATTTACATTTATTTTAACCCCCCCCCCCCTTTTGTATCCCTAACAAAGAATGTAATTTGTCCACTGTAATTTTCAATTTAAAAAAAAAACATGATTTTTAGGATTAAATAGAATTAGAGAAAAAAAAAATCATCAAAATTAATTTATCGAAAACAAAATTCATTATTTTAACGAAAAAATTTGTTTAAATAATAGTATAATTTTTTTTTTATATTTCATATCTATAAAGGATAAAATTCAAAAAATGTTATACTGACAACCAGCAGCGGCGTTAGGGCTACTGACACCCCGGGCAAAAATATTTAGAGCGCCCACTTAAGGAAATCAATATCGAGTATTTATTTTTTGCTGAACCAAATCATTTGACAGCTGAACATAGTTGTGAATACGGCACATAGAGCACAGTATTGAGGGTACACAGCGCGGAAGGCAGAAGGCCGAGGCCCCAGACCTCAGCGCCCCCCAAATTTGGCGCCCCGGGCCGCCACCCCATCGCGCGCTCCCCTAATACTGGCACTGCTGACAGCGTGTTGAAGAAAGCTAGCGTGACAGCCAACAGTATATAGGGGCCATATTGATAACATCACTTCTTTTGATAACCAACTAGATGTCCCCCCGCTGACAGAATTTTAAGTCCCTTTTACAATATGCATACCCTAATATGTATGATATATTACTGACACTTATACTTATATATATATGAGTGATTCACCACTCACTGACTCATCACGAAATCTCCGAAACTATCTGTCTGATTAACTTAATATTTTACATAGTTACTTCTTTTGTGACGTAGATGTACACTGAGAACGGATTTTACGGAATTACTATCACAACGGATTAATTTTTTTTGCATTTCGTCAATTTTAAACATATAGGAGCTATACACTTCACGCTCCCCGCGTTAGAGTAAGTAGTAAGAGTTACTATAGCAACGGTTACGATGACAACGGATAATGACAAAGGTTACCATAGCAACCTAAGTTTACATCCAAATTAATAGTGTGCCCAGCTAAGTTGGAAGGAATAAGCTAATATTTTATATAAAGTATTAATTTTATATTTAGACTATGGTTTGAATCAATTTTTACTTTTGCATAAGACACGAAATCAACTGCTCATATATATAACAAAAAGTTTTTCATAATAATAAATAAACAAATAATCAACATTAGTTAATGACTTAGTAAGTAGTATAAGTAACTTATGGTAAGTTATATTTTTAAAATAAAAAATTGGCAAAACATCTCAAAAGACTTAATAGTTTTTGAGAATTGATATAACAAATATACATATTCGTATATACTTATTAAATATATTAATATTATTGTACTATGTATGAATGAAGAAGAACGTGCTCAGGTGGTTTGGGCACGTCGAACGAATGAGTGATGAAAGAATGGTAAGAAAGATTTATAAAGGAAAAGTGAGCGGTAAGAGAGATGGGGGAAGGCCTCGAGTGATCTTCGAAAAAAGCATGTAAAAATGTAAAAAGCATGAGGACCCCCGGAGGGCATGTATGAAGAGGTTGATGTCTGTGGCCGAGGCGAAAGAGGTATGCAGGGACCGTAGCGTTTGGCGCTCCGTCGTCTCTGGCTACCCCGCAAGGGATATGGCGTGAAGATAAGTAGTAGTAAGTAAGTAGTAAGTACTATGTAATACAATTTTGTAGACAGTATGTTTGTGTCGCATTTTATATATATATAAGGAGTTACATATTTCTGTTATTAACAAATAAATATTTAAATATTAATATCAGTAATACTATATTGATATTATTAGTATAATATTTATAATATTTAATATTTATAGCCATGCAAAATCTAAGTTAAAATTTTTTCATCTTCTCTCATAATTTATAATTTATTACTAAGACTGATAATAATATTGATATTGATAATAATATTAAGAAATAGAAAACTGAAATTTTAATATCATCTTTTAAAATCCTCACAAAATTTGATATCAATTTGATATCAAAAAAATCAATTATCAATTTGATATCAAAATATCTTTATTCAAGTAGTCATTTACACGCACTTTTGTATCAATTATTACAATAAAAAGGTCAGTGTAGTCAGTCCGTGAGTAAGCTACCAACTCGTAATGCTGCTCTGTTGAGAAGAGCAACCCAGAAACACAACAGTTGCTCTTTTTAAAAGAAATATAACAATAGATGATGTACATGATAATATAAATCCAGGAAATGATTCAACAACTTAAGTTCCACATATTTCGATCCACTAAAAACTCTTGAACGTTATAATAAGCTTTATTTAATAGTAAACTTTTGATTTTAGATTTTAAACTATGAAATGGAAGGTCTAAGATATCTTGTGGAACTTTATTATATATTATACACAAACCCATAAAGGATTTATTAACTTTTTGAAGTCGAAACTTTGGCTTTAATGTTGATAATAATAAAAAAAATCCTCACAAAATTTGATATCAATTTGATATCAAAAGAAATCAATCATCAAATCAAAATATATGTAATACATGCAATATTTATGCCTAAAATATATAGTAAAGTCAAGAAATACATCGTCATGTGGAAAATGCTGCTCTGTTGAGAAGAGCAACCCAGAAACTCAACAGTTGCTCTTTTTAAAAGAAATATAACAATCTTAGATGATGTATATTATAATATAAATCCTGCAAACGATTCAATAACTTAAGTTTCTTATTTCGATCCACTAAAAACTTTTGAAATATATGTATATACAATATTTAAGCTTAAAATATACTAGGGGCGCCAACATTCCCTCAATTTAGACTCGCTGCGCTCGCGACATCTCAGGTGCCGTTTGCATATTGAGCGAAGCGAGCCCAGTGTATTGACTCATCGTTTCCCATTGACTTCAATGGCATATTTTTTGTTACATGATATAAAAAAAAATTTTTTTTTGAGGACGTGTTTCAAATTTTTTTTTTAAATCATCATCTAATATGTGTCTTTTTGATTGCAAAGTTTCATAATTTTCCGTCAAGTAGTTTTCGAGCCAATTCGTGACAAAGAATGTAAAAAGTCTCCAGTAAAACGCTCCGCTCACTTCGTTCGCTTCGCTCAATAACAAGTAATTTTTGTTCGCATCAAACAAGTCAAGAAATATGTCGTCATGTAGAACATGAAACTGGGTCCCTCATGTCATGTGCCAACGAAAACTTAACATGAATTCATGTCACTGAGTTTGTAAGGATAATGAATGCATGCAACCTTCCTTATAACAAACAACTCATGACTTCATAGTTGGCTTTCTTACTTGATATTAAAATGTTATTTTTTAATATTGTATGTGTTCTCAGCTTTATAATTAAGTTTTGTTAACACTAAACCTACCGAGTACCGGTCAAATTGACCGTTCTTAAACTTTTGTAAAACTTACACATTTTTAAACGTTATAATATCGTTATCAAACTACATGACAATTCTTATAATATGCATATAATATTGTCTTCACTCTTTACTTTTAGTTATTTCCATTATTACCTGCGTTATATAATAAAATAACTTTTAATTACCGGTCAATTTGACGGCGTGCGGTAGGAACAGGCATACAAGAATTGTCGGTAGGTTTAGTGTTAACTACAATATATATACTGAGAAAAATAATCACAAGAAAAGTAGCGGGTAATAACTAGTTTAACATTGATTAAGAATAACCGAGCCATAAACATTATTATGATAGTTTACTTGATAATTTATGAAGCAATTTAGATTAAGGTCGGAAGGTAAATGTAATATTTTATTAAACATTTATTAATAATAAGAAGAAGAACGTGCTCAGGTGGTTTGGGCACGGCGAACGAATGAGTGATGAAAGAATGGTAAAAAAGATTTATAAAGGAAAAGTGAGCGGTAAGAGAGACAGGGGGAGGCCTCGAGTGACCTTCGAAAACACAGTATCTATGATACTGGAGGAAGGTCACGTAAGGCATGAGGACCCCCGGAGGGCATGTATGTAGAGGTTGATGTCTGTGGCCGAGGCCTTTCGAAAGAATGGTAAAAAAGATTTGTAAAGGAAAAGTGAGCGGTAAGAGAGACAGGGACAGGAGAGGGAGGCCTCGAGTGACCTTCGAAAACACAGTATCTATGATACTGGAGGAAGGTCACGTAAAGCATGAGGACCCCGTGGAAGGCATGTATGAAGAGGTTGATGTCTGTGGCCGAGGTGAAAGAGGTATGCAGGGACCGTAGCGTTTGGCGCTCTGTCTCTGGCTACCCCGCAAGGGATATGGCGTGAAGGTAAATAAATAAATAATAATATCGCATGCGGTATATTATAAGAATAATTAGATAATAATATGTTATGAGGAGGGATGAAAGGTATGTGACCAAAAGAGTGGTGGGTATGGTAGTGGAGGGATGGACAGGTAGAGGGCAGAAGAAAGATGGATGGATTGAGTGAAAGACGATATGGAGAAGGGGGCGTACAGAGATGAGTAACAGGAGAGTATGGAGGGAAAAAACATTCGAAAGTGGGATTATTAGGGATTCTTGTCCGTCATATTTTAAATATATATACATATAAATAAAATTGTCCGTTTGTTATTTCAAATTGACAGCTTTTTACTAAATATTAAAAAATAGTAAATACGTTACTAACATAAAAATATATTTTTTAATTTTTTTATCTTATCTTTGAAACGGCTTGACTGATTTTAACATAACTTTCACTGGCGGATATCTGATATTACAAGGAGTATTTTATGACATAAAAAACAAACATATTCCGTGCAAAGTCGTGGGCTGAGCTAGTCTTGAAATACAATGAGAATGGAAGCGCTACGATACTTGATTGAACTAACTTCATTAAACCAATGAGCCTTATTCAGAATGTAATTACCATTGGACTGAAATAAAATGATATATTTCTACGAATGAATGAATGAATGAATGATTGAATAAATGAATGAATGAATGAACGGTTTAATGGATAACAAGTTTTGGCTGTTTGCAAACATTTTGTTAGTAAAAGTTTAAAAATAACTTTGAATGAATGAATGAACGATATATTCGAATGATGAATCGAACGAATGAATGATTTTATATAAAATAATTATTAAGATTAAAGTTTTATACACAATAAAAGACATGAAATAACGAATAACAATAAATTCAAAATGATTTAATATTGAGCTATTTATAAAATACATTTCACGCGTGTAAAACATTTGGCAGCAAAAACTTACACATCGTTTCACCCATTAAAAATAATTAATGATATAATTAATGATAAAATTAATGATAATAACATTTTAAGCGTTCGGATAGATCGGGGTTTAACAACAGTTATGACTTGACTTTTATCTCGTGTGTGTGTGTGTGTGTGTGTGTTTTTGTATGTAACACGATGCTGCAGTAATGCAGGTCATAGGTAGTGAGATTTAGTAGAAATAACAAAATGCTGTGTGTGTGCTTGTGCGTGTTTGCCGGGTGTGCTATTCCCCCCTCTCCTTCCCTCCCCCTCTTTCTCCCTCTCTCCGTCAACTATTTTTCTCCTCTCTCTCCTCTCTCTCCCTCTCTCTCCCCCCTCTCCCTCTCTCTCCCCCCTCTCTCCCTCTCTTTCCCCCTCTGTCTCATCCTCTCCCTCTTCCCCCCTCTGTCCCCCTCTCTTTCCCTCTCTCTCACTTTCCCCCTTTTTCTCCGCCTCTCTCTGTCTTTAGCTGTCTTTTTTATCATGTAATCTGAACACAGAATTGTACAACCACGTGAAAATTTTACAAAATCCTGTATATATATATATGTAAATTTTACTATTTTGTACACTTTTTTTTATACATATAAATATATTTCATGAAATATTAAATTTAAAATTTCTAATAATTCATTCCATTAGATAATTTACCTTGAAAAGTGTTTATAAGAATTAAAACTGAAATATATACATTTTATTCGGACTTGAAAAGCGTAGGGGAATTCCTTCTAGTGTAAAACTTGGTCAATTAATAATTTATATTGAAGACAGCGCTTAAACTGAGTCCTGAGGGAGTAATCCGAATTAAGTAATTTATTCTTTAATTACAAGAGTTGTATAGCAATAAATTCGCCGCCATTTTTATCGACCATCTAAAAAAACTGTTATATTTTTTGTATTTTATTCTGTATTCAGGTTAAGGGATAATTTTATTACAGAAATGTCCAAATATTTCAAAGAAAAACTTCACACCACCATATGTATAACCAGGATGATTTGACACCCTATAATTGGCTTCCAGAACGGACAATGGACTTATGAATCTATTTCTGTGACTGTCCAAAACTGTGAATAGATTAATATTAGGTTTCAAAACATATCAGATATACCATTTTGTTATAATAACACTAGCTTATTCCCTCCCGCTTCGCTTGCACACTATTAATTTGAATGTGAAATTAGGTTGCTATGGTAACCGTTGTCATATCATCCGTTGTCATCGTTACCGTTGCTATAGTAACTCTTACCCCCTGTTAAGTGTATATCTCCTACAGGTTTAAAACTTGTCGAAATGCAAAGTTGTAACGGATCACAACGGATTGTGATAGGAGTTCCGTAAAATCCGTTCTTAGTGGACGTCTACGTCACAAAAGAAAATTTCATTTATCAAGAGCAACTGTTGAGTTTCTGAATTTCGAAACATTAACAGTGACATATTTGTTAACACACAATCGACAGAGAGACAAAAAAATGAAGGTAATATTTCAAAGTTTTCACGAAAATAAACCTTCAAACATTTTTCATTTAGGTACACTTTTTTAGGAGCGCTCCAGAGAACTCCAAAAACACTGACAATACAGCTCGGTGCTGAACTGAAAGTTACTCTCATAGACTTCTGAATAAATCTTCATTTTTAAAATTACTATTTTTTGTTATAACAAAAGAAATTGTTACTATATTATATAGTTTATCTCTGAAACGGTTGGACCGATTTTAGCATAACTTTCACTGGCGGATAGCTCATGTTATAAGGAGTATAAGTTAAAAAACGTATTCCGTGCCAAGTTGTGGGCACAGGTTCAAGGACCCGTTTACTATGCGCATACACGCTCCTCTCCCAAACCAAATTTCGTAAGAACCTACTAAAATCCCCATCTATAAGTAAGAATAGTTTTTACTACTAATACTAAAGATACTTGCCCTATATATAACTAAAACTAACACAAAGGATATTGCCCTACAAAGAATATACCCTAAAGTAAAAGTAGGTACTAAAGAGTCAGTAACTGCTTCATAGCTAATAAAATAATATTATGGGCCAATTACATGTTCTCACGATTCCAACGTTCACAATAAGCTTACTTTGGGATCACACTTACTATAACTAGTCTTTCTAATATTATATATTTATTTATTTATATATTTTCCACTTGTGTATCAGATGGTAGTGTCAGTACTATGATACCATACTTATACAGCCTTCTATATACACTACAACTTAAAATAAAACTACGAAGTTTCCAAACGCTTCTCTATAGCATTATATTTTTTGTTACAGGCGTTCCAGCGCTGGGCTTCTGGCATCCCAGCTGACCTGCCAGAGCTCACCAGGTCCACCGGCATCAGCCCCACCCCTCCCCCCACCTTCATCCCCCCCTCGAATCGTCTCAGCACCCCCACCCCCCGAACCGCAAGTTCAGGAGGAAGGTGTGAAGTTGAGAAGAGCTCATACTCTGGCTGTTCGAGATTATTTAAAGAGAGAGACGCAGACGTTTTTTGGTGTTCAAAGAGATAATGAAAGAGAGCAGAGGAGATTGTGGTATGAGAGGCGGAGGAGACATGCGGCGAGAGCGCTTGGAGATCTCCGGCTTGATCTGCCTCCCGACCACCATCCCGACGACGATGATATTAGGTGAGCTTACAATATAATTCGTATACATTACCCTACCAGAGCGTTTGTATACATTACCAGAGTGGTAATGTAGTTTAAGAAGAAGGTAGAGGTGTTGACTATATGGTTGCTTTGAGTTAGGTAACAGTATAAAAGAACACATTCGTATACCTTACCAGAGAATTTGTAATCATTACCAGAGTGGTAAATGTAGTTTAAGCAGAAGTTAGAAGCGTGAACTATTTGCTTGCTTTGAGTTAGGTAACAGTATAAAAGAACACGTTCGTACACCTTACCAGAGAATTTGTAATCATTACCAGAGTGTTAAATATATTTTCAGAAAAAGTTAGAGGGCTTAACTATCTGATTGCTTTGAGTTATCTAACAGTATAAAAGAACACATTCATACACCTTACCAGAGAGGTTGTTTAAATTACCAGAGTATTAAATTTAGTTTAATAAGAAGGTAAGAGGTCTTAACTATTTTTTTGTTTTGAGCTAGAAGAACAGTATAAAATAACATTATATATATATATATTCGTATACCTTACCAGAGAATTTGTATACATTACCAAAGTCTTAAATATACTTTTTGCCAGCAAAATATCTTAATGTATGTGAAATTACATTTTATTTATTACAATAATTTATGTATGGGAGCGTTAAGCGTTAAATTTATTGACTATACCGCGTTAATAATTCACTCCTGTGACAAACACACTGTGCGTAATGTCTTATATATATATATATATATAATATATATATATATATGTACAGAATGACAAAGGGATATTAATGTATTGGTGAATGTTGAATCGAGGTTATATTCTTGACTCGATTAACACTAAACCCACCAAGTACCGGTCAAATTGACCGTTCTTAAACTTTTGTAAAACTTGCACATTTTTAAATGTTATAATATCGTTATCAAACTACATGACAATTCTTATAATATGCATATAATATTGTCTTCACTCTTTACTTTTAGTTATTTCCATTATTACCTGCGTTATATAATAAAATAACTTTTAATTACCGGTCAATTTGACGGCGTGCGTTAGGAACAGGTATACTGGAATTGTCGGTAGGTTTAGTGTTAAATTGTTTTTGAATTACTAACTTTTATAATGATGACACTTTTCTATGACTTTGTCTGTCTTAATTCTTTTAGTTTTTTGTGATTTTATGTGAAGATCACTGAATTTCGCTCTATTTCGATTAATGTTAAGAAATATTTGAGCGAAGCAAACGTTGAGCGGAGCGTTCTACTGGAGATCTTTTCAAATTCTTTGTCACGAATAGGCTCAAAACCTACTTGACGGAAAATTATGAAATTTTGAAATGCATGTCGTTGAGAAATAATCGTCAATAAACTGATATCCCATTGAAGTCAATCGAAAACGATGAGTCATTACGCAGGGAACGCTTCGCTCAATATACAAACGGCAACCGAGATTTCGCGAGCGCAGCGACTCGAAATCGAGGTTCAAAATTGTTTTCGCCCCTTAATTTCATACAGTTTGTTTTTGACGAACAAACCGAGATTCTGTTTTCGCCGCTTGTTAATTTCATAGTCTGTTTTTGACGAACAAACAGACAGAAACATTTATTTTATTTATATATATATATATATATATAAAGTGATATTTATATTTCTTCACACGTTATTTCAACGTATATTTTAACGTAAATTTCGTATAACGTATCTTATTTGATATTCCGTAGTACGTTTTTTAAAATTATTCAGTTTACGTACGTTTACGTACGTGTCCTACATTATAGACATTACCGATACTTACAGTAAATGTAAAGTGTTTGGAATATTTCATTCAATTTTGTATATATTTTTCATTTCTTTATTTGATATTTGATTTAAATGTACTCGTCACACAAGTCCTAGACATGTTATGAAAAGAATACGCTGTGAAAATGTTTAAATAAAATAGATAAAATAAATGAAATAGCTAAAATAGAAGAAATACATAAAATAAGTGAAATGAAATAGACGAAATAGTTAAAATAAAATAAATACAAAAATAGACGAAATAAAATAGAAGAAATATCTAAAATTAAAGAAATACAAAAAATAGGTGAAATAAAATAGATGAAATAGATAAAATAGAAGAAGTAGATAAAATAGTTGAAATAAATAAAATATATTATATAATTAAAATAAATATAATATCGATAATATAATAATAATAGTAATTAAGACAAAAACTCAAGTCACTAGATGACTTTATAACACTTTGTTCAGTTCCAAGTCACATCTGTTAAGGACTTACAAGTCAATTTATCTTTTATATAAAAGATTTTAATACCCTATCTATAAAGGAAAGATAAAGATGAGAGGGTTTTGAGAACAATGTTTTATACTTTGTGAATAAATTTTATATATATATATATATATATCTATCTATATATATATATATATATATATATATATATTATGTTTATATATATATTTCGTTAATTTTAATTTTAACGTTATATCCATTCAATATTATTATAATAAGTAAATTTAATATATATTTTTTTAATATATTAATATATATTAAATATTTTGTTTATATACATACATACATATATATATATATATATATATATATATTAATTGAAATTAAAGAAATAAATAAAATAATTGTGTGTGTTCTAATGAAACAAGTTCTGCCGACGACTTTGTCCGTGTTATGTTTAAAAAAAAAACTTACGTTACTTATACCAGTGAAAATCCTATCAAAATCGATCCAGCCGTTTAATAGATTAGCCGGAACAAAGAAACAGAGAAAAAAGTCAATTTGTTACAAACAGACACTTAAATTTTATTTATATGTATATATATATTAAAAATAATTTCTATTTTTAAGTTAAAACACCGCCCGATTCAGTTATAACTCGCATATTTAGTTTATACCTGACCCCCATTTTAGAGGGTCGAAAAGTGGGTCGCGCGAATCATGAACCAGGTTAATGGGTTACGTACTATGCAAATAACATTATATATAATATAATGAATGTATATGAATTAATTAGTATCATATAATATGAATTCATTTGTAAATTTAATGTTATTTTTAAATGAAAAACATATATATATATTTATATATATATATATGTATATAGAATTGTTTGCGATGGTTCTATTTGTTCGTACATGGCTAAATAAATGTATTGACAATAAAAAAATTAGCTGAGTTTGTTGTGTGGTTCTTCAGATCAGGTCGCGTTCGTAACCCTCGTAGCCTTATTTTAAGTTGGAGTGTCTTTACAGAAGGGCTTATTTTGATACATACGATATCAAAATAGACCCTCCTGTCACTTCCATTTGACGTACACAAGTGATCACTGGTATGGATTCAAAGTGGAATAAATATAAATAAATAAATATATATATACATACGTATATATATTTGCGCTATTTGAAACGACTGAATCGATTTTAATGAAATTTTATAAATATCGATAACTTATATCTTATTAAAAAGAACGAATTTTTTTCTCATCATTTTTTTATTGCGATTTTGATGTTTTTTACAGATAAAGATTTTATTCATTTCTAGTTCTACTTGTCTCCAATAGATGGCGTTGTTGATAAAAATATTAATTGACGTAAAATAGTCTATGAAGCAAGTCTTTTTTTCTCGATTAATAATATTTTTTTACTTTACTTTAAAGTTTTTGACACTAAGATTTAATTACGTTTAAAGAATTTATTATCAAAAAAGACAGATGAACTTACAAGAGAACAATATAATAAAGTAATAATTCTAAAGTAATTAATTAATTCACTTCTAGTTCTATTTGTCTCCATAGATGGCGTTGTAAAAAAAAATTTATTCACGTAAAATTGTCTACTAAGCAGTGGACGTAGTCGCAGGCAAACGCTAGTATATGTCGTGTTTAACCCAAAACTAAGTAAAAATGATAAAATTTAACGAAAAAGTACATATTACGTATAGCAATTTTAAAATTTAAAGTATTTTTAGTAGCAGTTTCCTATAGATTTATTTGAAATGATAAGAATGTGAGCGTTCCCGGCTGGAGCGTTCGGGAAACGTAGCATTCCTTACGGATACTATCAAAAGGAATATATATTCACTGTCTTTTGATATTTTCGCTTTTAAAACTTGTATTATGTACATACATACATACATACATATATATATATATATATATATATATATTTGACAAAAAATTTGTATTAAAATTTTTTGATCCAATTTTTATAGACAAATATACAAATATATATGTTTTAATTAAATTAATTTTTACCAAAATATGTTATAAGAATTAGAAACTCGAACCGAAGTCAATGGGAAATGATGAGTCATTACACTGGGCTCGCTTCGCTCTATATGTGAACGGCACCCGAGATTTCGCGAGCGCAACGAGTCGGAATTGAGGGTCTGTTGGCGCCCCTAGTTATATTATGTTCTGTGGTTCTTCTCATAGTTCGTTTGTAACTCGTAGTCTTATTTTAAGCCATCTGATAAACAAGTGATTGTTTGTATATACAGTATGTATGGAGCGTCAGCGGCAGCACCGAGAGAAGCACGGGGGCAGCACGAGCGACCCGACGTGTTACCAGCACCGGCGTCGCTCGAACCCAGCTCAAGCACCAACCAAGCACCTCCACCACCAACCCAGCCACGACCGGCTAAAGACAGCGTGGCGAGGCTCACACTTACGGGACTCTCCTATGTTGTTACTGTAAGTATATTTTAAAATATATATATACATATATATACTAGGATCCGCCAACCGTGCTGTGCGGGTGTGAAACTGAGCCCCTCTCCTCTCTTCTTTTCTTGATAACTTTTGAATGGCTAAACATTTTTTTTATCTGTTTTCGCTATAACATCCGCGTTCAACTCAAACATACATGAGAACATTTTTAGCTAATTATCTCGTCGCATTCTGGAGACAACTAAACACAAAAAGGTCTTCCAAACGGTTAAGAGCTACACTTACGCTCAGCTCAATAACCATTGTCTGTCAGTTTATTACAAGTAACTTTAACCAGAAATACTTGAACTATAATTATATATTAAAAATAACAAAATAAATAATTTGTGTTGTAAAAACCTGTTCTTATTAAGACATCAGTGTATTATTATAATGTTTTTGATATTTGAGATGTTTTCTAAGAATTAAAAAAATACTACCTTTTGTCTTTAATTTGATTGAAAAACTAAATAATTAGTAGTATTTTTAAAGTAGATTTTATAAGTCATTTGAGTAATAATAAAAAGTGAATCATTGTTTTTGAATTGATTGTTTATAAAAGATATAATATATGATATTGCACAAAGACAGAATAACATATAAAAGTTAGATTAAAAACTACGTTATATATATATATATATATATATATATATATATATGTTCATATAAACGACTGTTAAAAAAAGTGATTTTGGTATTCCAAAATGGAGATCGAAGAGACTTTTTCACATTATTTGTCACGAGGCTCGAAAACTATTTGACGGAAAATTATGAAATTTTGCAATCTAAAAGACACATTAGGTGATGGTTTAAAAAAATGAAAAAAATGTCATGTTGTTGAGGAATAACGGTCGAAAAGCTGATATCCCAATGAAGTCAATGGGAAACGATGAGTCATTACACTGGGCTCGCTTCGCTCAATATGCAAAGGGCACCCGAGATTTCGCGAGCGTAGTGAGTCGAAATTGAGGGTCTGTTGGCGGGCCTAGTAATAGTAAATAGTTTAAAATTTTAAAGTTTCATATAACGTAAAATTTCGAACAAAATATAAAAGTCATTCATTAGCCCCGCAATTTTTCTTTTGTGCTATATTTTTTTAAACTAAAGCCCTTCTACAACCCCTCCTGGTTGTAAACGACAGACAAATATAAAATATTTTACTTTTCATCTATGTAAATGTGTATTTTACGTTTTAAATAAAAAAAAAACACTTGGAAATGTTATAAATATTATATAATTAAATTATGTTTTTGACTTTAAAAAGTATTCTATATATAATGTGATGATACGTTTTCTATTTATATTGTATATTAGCTGTACTCCCGACTTTGCTAACGTGAAAACTCTTTTTTAAAATAAATGTAACCTAAGTTACTTATAACATGAACTATCTACCAATTAAAGTTATATTAATATCGGTTCAGCCGTTTTAGAGATTAGCCGTAACAAATAGACAGAAAAATAAGATTTCTTTATGTACATATGTATAACTTAAATGTAGTGAAAAGCTGTTAATTTGTATACAAACAGACAATTCAATTTTATTTATATGTATATATATTATTTTACATTGTGTTTTTAGTATTAAAGCCTATGTTGGACCTTAAAACCTTAAAAAGTAAGGAGGGGTAAAAAAAAGTATATTGAGCAGAGCGTAAGCGAAGCTCTTAACCGTTTAGGAAACTTTTTTTTGAAGTAACATCACATAAAAACTACTGAACTGATTTGGATGAAATTTTACAGAGCTTTAGAGCTTGGGAATGGGCATGTTTGAAAAGAAACAAAATCAAAATATCTCATTCCGTTCAAAAATGATGGTCAAAAAACTGAGGGACTCAGCTCATCTCCCGCAGCGCACGGCGCCGGATCCTAGTTAATTTCTAATGAATATAGTTTATTAGAATCCTATTATAAAATAAGAAAAGTTAAGCAGAAACTAAGGCTTCGTACACATGTGGCTTAGTTAACTATAACACATTCAGGTTACAGTTAACTAACACGTTTAAATATTAAGCGTATTCTAGACTGTCGTGGCACTTAGTTGCAAATTAGTTTTTAATTTTTAACAACAGTGAAGATATTGTTTTGTTTAAAGAAGCCCGAGTTTGTAAGAAATGCATTACTTTTTTCCCGGGTTTGTCTAATTTTGTAGCGTAATTTGATTTCAATGAACCAACTTCATCTATTCATCTTAATATATAAAACACAAGGACACTCACTGACTCACTGACTCATTCATCGCTCTACAGCCCAAACCGTAATACCTAGAAAGCTGAAATTTGGACACAAGACTCCTGACATATTGAATAGGTGCAATAAGAAAGGATTTTGCAAAGGTCCAAACCGTTCCAAAGTTACAGCTAAAAAACTGCAAAAAATATAACGCGCCTGTTTGATACCTCCTATGTGGTGTTCAAACAAAATGTTTGATCACTTTCGCCGTCCGTCACAAAGCACGGGTAACCTGCTACTACTAAATATTAATAAAGTTTTTTTGTATAATAGTTTCGGAGATAAACCAACAAACCAACAAATCTTTAATTAATCTAAGTTAAACGCCAGTAAATTATAGCACTTTTACTAATTAAACTAACTTACTAACTCAAGAGTTAACTAAAACATTTCTAGGGTTGTCTATTTTCAATTTGGTCGTTGGTAATGTAAAGAGTGCTTCATATAAATCGCTGGATCGCATGACAGTTAACTTTCAGCCGTTAAGGGTTACAATTTATACAATGGAAACTTTCACTGTTAAACTAATTAATATTTTAAGAGTTTAACTCAGCGATTAAAGTTTTCCCTTATCAAGTAACTCTGTAATATTTTAATGTTTTCATGATAGTGTACTATACTAGCTATTGTTAGTGACTTTGTCTGCTTCTTTATAAAGTATTTTAAAAATTAAAATTAAATCCTATAAGAAGATAAAAACTATCCAATCTTTTAAGTTGAACCAAACAATAGATCTATAGAATCCTTGAAAGGTTTAGTAGTTTTTCAACGAACTTCCTGACACGCTAATTTTATATAAAGATTTATATAATAATATATATTTCTAAGAAGACTACCTAAGAAGGGGTCGAGGGGCGGGGCCAGTGATGCCGAAGATTACCGAAGGCACCCGAGTAGTAACCGATTGACATGGTACGACCACCTCGGCTCACTTTCGTTCGAGCACGCGCATCGTTCACATGTCTTATTTATGAATACACACTATTGTAGAAATTAATTATTTATAAATTTTTATTTTAGCACTCACTGATTCATAACGAAGTCTCCGAAACTATCTGTCCGATTAACTTAAAGTTTTACATAGTTACTTCTTTAGTGACGTAGACGAACACTAAGAAGTTATTTTACGGAATTTCTATATCTATATTCCTAAATCCGTTGGCATTTCATTTCATTTCATTCATTCATTTTTGAATTTCCCCAAGTTTGAAACCTGTAGGAACTATACACTCAACGCGGGTTTAAGAGTTACTTTATCAACGGTTACGATGACAACGGATAATATGACAACGGTTACCATAGCAACCTAAGTACACATCCAAATTAATAGTGTGCCAAGCGAAGCTGGAGCGAATAAGCTAGTTTAAATATATATATAATATTGAATTCTGAAACAAATAAAAGTTTTATCAAACTCTATTTTGAGTCTATCAGAAAACAATTCAAGTAAATACGAGTTTGAACGAAGAGATCATTTTATAACAGGGTCATTGAACTTTAACAATAGTTCCAGAGATAATGTTCTAAACTCAATACTGACTTATATACTTTATTATAAAATAAATAGTATATTTTGTATAAATTAATTTGTTTATAATATATACTAGATGTGAACACGACTCTGCGAAGATTTTTTTTAATAAAAGTATTTAAGTTACTCCTTATTACAGCTTTTGGTCAAAGTTTTGTTACAATCGATCCAGTCGTTTCAGATTGTAGGTAAGATCAAAAGAATTTTAAAATTTTATGTTTTTTTAACGTTTTTTTTATATAAGTAGGTACTTTAAGTAATTTTATATGTATTTAGTGAAAATTTATATAGGATTTACAAATATACATTTCAATTATATTTATTGAGCGAAGCGAATGAAGTGAGCGGAGCGTTTTACTGGAGACTTTTTACATTCTTTGTCACGAATTGGCTCAAAAACTAAACAAAAATTATGAAACTTTGCAATCAAATAGACACACATTAGGTGATGGTATTTTAAAAATAAATTGGAAAATGTCTTCAAAAAAAAAATTTTTTTAATCATGTAAAAAAACTGATATCCAATTGAAGTCCATGGGAAACGATGAATCATTAAACTGGGCTCGCTTCGCTCAACATGCAAACGGCATCCGAGATTTCGCGAGCGCAGCGAGTCGAAATTGAGGGTTTGTTGGCGCCCCTAGTATGTGTATATATTGTATTTTGGCTTAAAATCTGATATCGTGAATTGCTTGAAGAATATATCTTTATATATATATATATATATATATATATATATATATATATATATATATATATATATATATATATATATATATATATATATATGAAAGTGAACAGATTCTTTTGTTTGTTTGTAAATCTAATTCGTACTTCCAGAGATTACTACGAGTGTGGTCAGAAAACATGTATATGTATATAAGATCAAATTTATTAACGATGTTTATATAAAAGATGTAAGAAACTATATAGTATAGTACGATACATGCAAAACTTGTATATATACAGGAAAAACCGCGGAAAAGAGCTAGTTAAGAGAAATAACAAAACATAAAATCCCCCCTATAACTCTATAACGGTACTCTTATAACGCGATGTTAATCCCTCGCATAACACGTGTTTTCCCTCATATAACGCAGGGATTTAGCACGTTATATTTCTATACCTACTACGAAATTTATAATTATTTTTTACAGTTCATAATAATTAATTTCGCTTACCTTTCCACATTGTGTTGTTACAAAATTAAATAAAATTAAGTAAAAATGAACTTAACTAGTACTTCCCCGCGTTTTTCGATTTCAATCAATTTTAACATGTAAAGTAAGTATGTAAGTAAAGATACATGTAAAACTTGTATACACAGGAAAAACCGCGGAAAAATACTAGTATAAAAATATCTTTAAAATGTTCTCAAAAGGAAACCGACTGTGACAATAATGTCAGCAATAACTTCCAAATACAGACATACTTAAATACAAAACTTTCGTATGAGTATTCTAAAGTGACATAAGTGCGCCATTCTGTTAAAGTGTGACCGCATTCACAGAGTCATGACTCCTAATACATTACGAGTCACAACAATTACATATACACAAATGTTTGTAAACAAGAGCATTCTGCATAAGTTACAACCCTAATAACTCTGCATTATTGTCTCAAATATGTGAGAGATAGATAGAGATAGAGAGAGAAAGAGAGATGAATATCCCACTATAATTTATTAATGTCTTTGGATCCATATGCGTTATGGCGTCGTAAATAAAAAAGCATTATACCAGAAAGGAAATATTTTAAGTATAAATGTTCTAGACATATTACAGTTGATATATGATCGTATATATGTATATAAATAGAATTGAAGTGTCTGTCTGTAATTTAAAATAAACAGCTGTAAAATTAGTGATAATATCATAATATATAAAGCACAAAGACACTCACTCACTGACTCATTCATCGCTCTACATCCCAAACCGTAATACCTAGAAAGCTGAAATTTGGACACAAGACTCCTGACATATTGAATAGGTGCAATAAGAAAGGACTTTGCAACGGTCCAAATCGTTCCAAAGTTACAGCTAAAAAACTGCAAAGTGTACACCCCGCTCCATCCCTTCTCCCATTCCATTGCAGTAGAAATTAAAATTATTTGGCCTCTCACTATGTTTATTCGTAGGACAAGGGTTCCGTAACTCACATACAGTTTGTGATTATGTTCAATTAACCCACATATAGTTTGTGATTCTTTGTTATTATTTGCCCAGCAAAGCGGGTGGGAATCAGCTAATCATTTATAATATGTTAAAAATCGGTTCGGTAATCTTTGTCATCGCTAACCCCCCTCCTCAATCCCTTCCTGGGAAGTCAATTCTAATAAAATATATGTTATTATGTAAATCTTTATATAAAAATGCCGTGTTATGATATTCGTTTGAAAAACTACTAAACCTTTCAAGGATTCTATAGATCTATTGTTTGGTTCAACTTAAAAGATTGGATAGTTTTTATCTTCTTATTGCATTTAATTTAATTTGATTTCAAATACTTTATAAAGAAGCAGACAAAGTCGCTAACAATAGCTAGTATAGTACACTATCAAGAAATCATTAAATTATTACAGAGTTACCTGATAAGGGAAAACTTTAATCGCCGAGTTAACGTCTTAAAATATTAAATAGTTTTACAGTGAAAGTTTCCATTGTATAAATTGTAACACTTAACGGCTGAAAGTTAACTGTCATGCGATCCAGCGATTTGTGTGAAGCACTCCTAATTTACATTACCAACGACCAAATTGAAAATAGACAACCCTAGCACTGTGTTAGTTAACTTTTGATTTAATAAGTTTAATTGAGCTGAGCGTAAGAGAAGCTCTTAACTGTTTGGGAAACTTCTTCTTGAAGCAAAATCAGGTAAAAACTACTGAACCGATTTGAATGAAAATTAGCAGAGCTGTAAAGCTTGGGAACGGGTATGTTTTTATAATAAACACAATTTAAAAACCTCATTCAGTTCTCAAATGATGGTCAAAGAACCAAGGGGGCTCAGCTCAACTCCCGCAGCGCACGGCGGCGATCCCAGTTAGTAACTTGAGTTTAAAATAATTGCTACATTTTCTGATTTTACATTTACTGGAGTTTAACTAAGATAACTATTATAGGGAGGTTATTATGTAGGTTTGTGTTTATCTCCGAAACTATTATATACACAAATCTTTATTAATATTTAATATGAAGCATAGTTTGGATCGTGCAAATCAAATAACTTTTCGTAGGCATCAAAATAGACAAAAAAAAATTAGGGGTTAGTGACCTTTAACCTCTGAACGCGAATTTAAAATGGTATATGAAACTTCCAAAATTTTAATAACTTTTTTAAATAACAAAAATTGAATAGTATATGAAATGTATTTAGATATTTTAGATAGATAGAGAGAGATATTTTAGATGGATAGAGATAGATAATTATTGTAAAATAATTGTATTTTAAGAATAACATAAGAATGTCTTTATAATTAGACTTTATATGAATACGTATTATTTGACCTCCATTTTGAAATCCTAAATCACTTTCAATCTTTCACAGTCTTTTATACATTAAGTACCGATTTTAAACATATTATAAATGATATTATCACTTATATCATAGCTGTTTATTTGAAATTACAGACAGACAATTCAACTTTATTTATATGTATATATACGATCATATATCAACTATAATATGTCTAGAACATTTATACTTAAAATATTTCCTTTCCGGCATAATGCTTAAAATTATTTACGACGCCATAACGCATATGGATCCAAAGACATTAATAAATTATAGTCGGATATTCATCTCTCTTTCTCTCTCTATCTCCTTCTATCTCCCTCATATTTGGGACAATAATCCAGAGTTATTAGGGTTGTAACTTATGCAGAATGCTCTTGTTTACAAACATTTGTGTATATGTAATTGTTGTGACTCGTAATGTATTAGGAGTCATGACTCTGTGAATGCGGTCACACTTTATCAGAATGGCGCACTCATGTCACTTTAGAATATGTATACGAGAAAAGTTTTGTATTTAAGTATGTCTGTATTTGGAAGTTATTGCTGACATTATTGTCACAGTCGGTTTCCTTTTGAGAACATTTTAACACTAAACCTGCCAAGTACCGGTCAAATTGACCGTTCGTAAACTTTTGTAAAACTTACACATTTTTAAACGTTATAATATCGTTATCAAACTACATCACAATTCTTATAATATGCATATAATATTGTCTTCACTCTTTACTTTTAGTTATTTCCATTATTACCTGCGTTATATAATAAAATAACTTTTAATTACCGGTCTATTTGACGTCGTCCGGTAGGAACAGGTATAAAAAGTGTCGGTAGGTTTAGTGTTAAAGATATTTTTATACTAGTATTTTTCATCGGTTTTTCCTGTGTATACAAGTTTTGCATGTATCGTACTATACTATATAGTTTTTTTACATCTTTTATATGAACATCGTTAATAAATTTGATCTTATATACATATACATGTTTTCTGACCACACTCGTAGTAATCTTTGGAAGTGCGAATTAGATTTACAAACAAACAAAAGAATCTGTTCACTTTCATTTATATATAAAGATATACTCTTCCAGCAATTTACAATTATAGGTTTTAAGCCAAAATACAATATATATACATATAAATAAAATTGAAATGTATGTTTGTAAATCCTATATAAATATTCACTAAATAAATATAAAAGTATTTACAGTATTTATATAAAAAAATCAATTTAAAAAATCTTTTAATCTTACCCACAATCTGAAACAACTGGACCGATTGTAACAAAACTTTGACCAAAAGCTGTAATAAGGAGTAACTTAAACACTTTTATAAAAAAAAATTGTACGCAAAGTCAAAGTATATTACTAGTATATATTATAATCAAATTAATTTATACAAAATATACTATTTACTATATAATAAAGTATATAAGTCAGTATTGAGTTTAGAACATTATCTCTGAAACTATTGTTGAGAGTTCAATGACCCTGTTATAAAATGATCTCTTCGCTCAAACTCGTATTTACTTGAATTGTTTTCTGATAGACTTAAAATGTAAGTTTGATGAAACTTTTATTTCTTTCAGAATTCAATATTATATATATATATATATATATATATATATATAAAGTTGAGGGAATAAGCTATATATATATATATAGCTTATTCCCTCAACTTTGCTGGGCATACCATTAATTTGGATGTAAACTTAGGTTGCTATGGTAACCGTTGTCATCGTAACCGTTGCTATAGTAACTCTTAACCCCGCGTTAAGTGTATAGCTCCTACAGGTTTAAAACTTGACGAAATGCAAAAAGTTGTAATCCGTTGTGATAGAAATTCCGCAAAATCCGTTCTCAGTGTACGTCTACGCCACTAAAGAAGTAACTATGTATAATATTAAGTTAATCGGACAGATAGTTTCGGAGATTTCTTGATGAGTCAGTGAGTGGTAATTCGCTTATATATATAAGATTATTATATTGTGATATATTAATAGAATTTTTTGAATGTTCACTTGTGTATCAGATGGTAGTGTCAGTACTATAGTACCATACTTATACACCCTTCTGTATACACTACAACTTAAAATAAGACTACGAGTTACAAACGTACTGAGAAGAACCACAGAACATATATAGTATGTCTCTATTGTGATCATTTCACTATATGTATATATTATTATGATGCAGGCGGTGACGAGGCGTTCGAGGCAGTCGACGTCGGCGCAGTGGTCGAGGTCATTCAGAGGCAGCGCGAGCTGTCCTCAAGATGAGGTTGAGGTTGAGGATGTTTTTTTCGACCCTCAACCTTTGACCTCGCTGAATCACCCCCACGAGGATGACGTGGACGGGAATAAGGGGTAAGTTGTCGTGTTTTAACCATAATTTGAAGGACTTTTATGGCTTTATGATTATTATACTAGCTGTGCCTGTGACTTCGTTCGAGCAAATTTTTTTTTCTACAAAGTCCAAATTATAACATCAGTTATACGGTTTAAGAGATTAGCCGAACCAAACAGACAGACAGAGAAAATAAATTTTTTTTTTCGTAAGTCGTCATCAATCATATGACTTTAATGAAAAGCTGTTAATTTGTAATTTTACACACAGACACTTAAATTTTATTTATATGTATATATACTAATTTTTATGTGATCAAACATTTTTATATACAATTATACAAGCATTAATTTCGGTTGTAATTTTTTCAATAATATAATAATAATAATAATCATAAATGGAAAACAACGCAGCAATTTGTTTATCATCAATGATTTCTAAGGGATAAGAGACGAGACACAAGGCCGCCATTTTGGATACAAAATGTCTCTTACAAATTAAATTCCGCAAAGTTTTTTCAAATTCCTCAAATTAAATTCCGTATTGGTTGGAATTTTCGAAGCGCTATAGATGTCACCATTTTCCTATAAAGATAATTATAAATATATATGACACGATGGCTCAATCAGTGGAGCGACGTGATAGTTTCCAGATGGTCCTAAGTTCGGATCCCGATCTTATATATTTATGATATATGTATAAAAAAATCAGCTTCACATGACTAAGAATGTTAGAAAATTTAAAATTTTATGTTATTTTTATATAAAATGAAGAATAACGTGCTCAGATTGTTTGGGCACGTCGAACGAATGAGTGATGAATGAATGGTAAAAAAGATTTATATAGGAAAAGTGAGCGGTAAGAGAGACAGGGGGAGGCCTCGAGTGACCTTCGAAAACATAGTATCTATGATACTGGAGGAAGGTCACGTAAAAAGCATGAGGAGCCCCCGGAGGGCATGTATGAAGAGGTTGATGTCTGTGGCCGAGGTGAAAGAGGTATGCAGGGACCGTAGCGTTTGGCGCTCCGTCGTCTCTGGCTCTCCACAAGAGATATGACGTGAAGATAAATAAAAAAATAAATATATTATATAAAATACTGAACAATATAGCATGATTTAATCCTGGATCAAAGATCACATAATAGAACCTAAGTATATTGGGATTCCTTTGATTATTACAAGGTCAAATTGGTAACCCTAAAAATGTAATTTTTTATTCCTTTGAATGGTAGACTAAATGAAACAAATTGGATGCGTTGAACTTTAGTTAAATTTAATTTAGATTATATCAAAACATAATAAGCAGAAAATCCAAGCAAATAAAATAGACTATCTATTTGCTTTAATCTCGTTTCTTCTCATAATACGATATTAACTCCCCCCCCTCATTTTAGACGAACCCCCCCCCCCACGCAAAGTCACTTGTACTTTAATCATACAGAATGTATTATGTCTTACTATCTTTTAAAGTATATGTAACATTTTATATATTCTATATTATTTAATAATCTTTGCTTTCTCCCCCCTTTTTGGGTTTAACGTAAATAAGGGACTATTCGTCTTAACTATTAATAATTTTGTCAAAGTTAGTCTTGATTGAAATTTTACTTAAAACATAAAAAAAATATGTTTTCGAATCGACAACATATATCTTCAAAATTCGGATTGTCGAGTCGAGTATTTTGTTAAATTCTAATGTTGCTGACAGACAAATCGCGGTCGCCATTTTGGAAGCTAGAGAAACGTCAGACATCGGACGCCATCTTGTTTGTTATAATTTATACATATTAGTGGAGTCACAGTTTAAAGAATAATAATAATTCGTTCCGAACTACTATACAACAATATATGTAATTTTTTTTAATATTGTGTACCTATTATGAGACACATTTCAAAGCGAAGCCGGGGTTTCATCTAGTATATATATATATTTATATATAAAATGTTGTCTATGTGTAAAAGTATAAATAACTAGGGGCGCCAAAAGATCCTCAATTTCGACTCGCTGCGCTCGCGAAATCTCGGGTGCCGTTTGCAAATTGAACTAAGCGAGCCCAGTGTAATGAGTCATCGTTTCCCATTGATTTCAATGGTATATCAGTTTTTTGACGATTATTCCTCAACGACATGACATTTTTCAATATTTTTTTAAACCATCATCTAATATATGTCTTTTTTATCGCAAAATTTCATAATTTACCGTCGAGTAGTTTTCGAGCCTATTCGTGAAAAAAATGTAAAATTCTTCAGTAGAGCGCTCCGCTCGCTTCGCTCAATAAAATTATGAAATGCATTTAAAGATATTATCATACAACATGCTATAACAGTAAAACATTTGAGGCATAACCTGTCATTTTTGCTTCTACCTTGCTCCCCTGCAATTTATTGCTCCAAGATCCCTTATCCTGTTTGAACTATCGAGTGAGATTAGCATTTCGGGGCCCAGTCCTTGGGGACTTCACTTTTAATGTAAAAGAAATTGGAATATTTTTTCTCGCTTCAAATATATGAAAAAACATGTAAGAATACTACCTACTTTTGATCCGAAATGAAAGGAGGGTCGTAAATCATAAGTATTTCGGTCTCCGGGTCGTATTATTTGATATTACAAGTATAATTTCTTTTATATATATATATATATTTATTGTTTTTCTCTGTCTGTCTTTGAAATGGCTTGACCGATTTTGACTGTACTTTCACTGGCGGATAGTTCATGTTACAATGATTAATTTAGGTCACTATTATTATAAAAAAAACAATCAAAAATCGTATAAGTTATCATCAGATGGGTTTAATTTTTTTTTTCATTATAAAGACACAAAGTTTACAACTTACAATATATTGTATGTATATATATATATATATATATATATATATATATATATATATATAAAGTCGCTAACAACACTATAGCTCAGTAGACAGTTGGCAAAAGACAGGTCGCAGGTCGCAGTTTCGACCGATAAATTATTCAAATCAAATCACTTTATTCGGATAACATAGATTATTAGGTACACATATTAGAAATTAAATAAAAGTAAAATTAACATAAATAAAATATTTCCTATATCATCCGAATTGGATGACCACCCAGTTTATGTTGAGAATAGAATACTCTCAATACTGGTATTCTGTGGCTGCAATTTTTTGAGCCTGGTTGCACTGTTCCTTCATTGAAAATGACAATAACAATATATATATTATATGTATATTTATAACAAAATACAAAACCCATCAAGGTCTATAGTAATATAATGTAATACTAATAAATAGAAGCTTACATACATCATACTTTACATGTTAATTCAGAATTTTGAAAGCTAAAAGAAAATGTAAATTCATTACGTATCATATTAACTTGTTAGGTTTCAATTTTCTCATTACCTTTGATACAGTTACGTAGATTTTTTTCTCGGATTAAACAAATACACACATGTAGGATGTTTAAAATACTATTTGCTTTATTCTTTTACTAAATTATTCCCGCTTCGCTGGGAACACTGTTAATTTGGATGTGAACTTATGTTGCTATGGTAACCTTTGTCATATTATCCGTTGTCATCGTAACCGTTGCTATAGTAACTCTTACCCCCGCGTTAAGTATAGCTCCTACAGGTTTAAAATGGGTGAAATGCAAAAAGTTGTAATCCGTTGTGATAGAAATTCCTTAATATCCGTTCTTAGTGTACGTCTACGTCACAAAGAAGTAACTATGTAAAATTTTAAGTTAATCGGACAGATAGTTTCGGAGATTTCGTGATGAGTCAGTGAGTGGTAAATCGCTTATATATATATATATATATATACATACATACATACATACATATATACATACTAGCAGGTTACCCGTGCTTCGCAACGGAAGTCGAAAGTGATCAAACATTTTGTTTTTATTTCCACACCACCTATTAGTTATTAAACAGGAGATTTATATTTTTTTGCAGTTTTTTAGCCGTAACTTTGGAACGGTTTGGACCTTTGCAAAATCCTTTCTTATTGCACCTATTCAATATGTCAGGAGTCTTGTGTCCAAATTTCATCTTTCTAGGTATTACGGTTTGGGATGTAGAGCGATGAATGAGTCAGTGAGTGTCCTTGTGTTTTATATATTAAGATATACTTTTTACTTTCTATATATATATATATATAGAAAGTAAAAAGTCAACGACGTCGTTCGCTAAAGTTATTCTGCTAGGAATTCGTAATAGTTGTAAAGTATGTCGATATTCAAGGCTTGCGAATTCTGTTATGCTTGCCATTGTAGCTACTAGGTATTCTAAATATTGAATATCAGATAATATAATATATATATATATATATATATATATATAAATAAAATTGAAGTATCACTGAAGATGTTACAGTGAGAATGAAGAAGAACGTGCTCAGGTGGTTTGGGCACGTCGAACGAATGAGTGATGAAAGAATGGTAAGAAAGATTTATACAGGAAAAGTGAGTGGGAGGCCTCGAGTGACCTTCGAAAACACTGTATCTATGATACTGGAGGAAGGTCACGTAAAAAGCATGAGGACCCCCGGAGGGCATGTATGAAGAGATTGATGTGTGTGGCCGAGGTGATAGAGGTATGCAGGGACCGTAGCGTTTGGCGCTCCGTCGTCTCTGGCTACCCCGCAAGGGATATGGCGTGAAGATAAATAAATAAATAAAATAAATAAAATATAAATAATATGAAGTATCACTTTGTGATTCCAAATTTGTAGACTTGAAATAATAGTCTCAACGCGTAGTACAATACTCTGTTTAATCATTTCACAGCACAGATCACATTAATATCACAGAATTGAATCGATGCAGTCTGATTAGGATTGTTAATGCGGTGAAGTAACCGTTTCCCCTTCGTATTCCGTCAAAAACTAATTCCACCGTCAAAGTCACTTATTCAAATGAAGTCAGCTGTCAGATGACACTGACAACTGTCATTTGACACTGACAGCTGTCAATCGAGTGTCATGTCACCACGGTACAAGGCCTGCACACAAGCATACTGCTTGACATGTCCAAAAAGTGTTGACCTTGCCTCACTGTCCAATTAATAAAGTGTGAAGCCTGACTTGGCGCCTGAACACTAACATATATATATTTTTTGTCTGTCCGTGTGTTCCGGCAAATCTTTGAAACGGCAGCACCAATTTTAACACAACTTTGACTTTAATAGCTGATGTTATAAGGAGTAAAGCTACTTCTATTTAAAACATTTCATACGAAGTCGTGGGCACAGCTTGTATGTACAATTTGACACTAAACCTACCAAGTGCCGGTCAAATTGACCGTTCTTAAACTTTTGTAAAACTTACACATTTTTAAACGTTATAATATCGTTATCAAACTACATCACAATTCTTATAATATGCATATAATATTATCTTCACTCTTTACTTTTAGTTATTTCTATTATTACCTGCGTTATATAATAAAATAACTTAATTACCGATCAATTTGATAGCGTGCGGTAGGAACAGGTATACAAGAATTGTCGGTAGATTTAGTGTTAAAACTAATATTAAAGCAATAATTTAAAGTATAATAAATATTGAATATTGTAGTCTTTACCTAATATCAAATTTTCGAAGCACATAATATTAGTTCCGTGATTAAGTCTGCCTCGTTACATAATTCTAAGCACATTACAAGCGATGTTATAATCCAAAATTCACAAGTTTAACATGAAATCAACTTCAAGCGAACTTTGTTAGATAATTGCTCTTGGCTTTCGAGTTGGTCGTATTATAACATCATAATTAAGATCGAATTATACACTTTTGTATAAGTTAAGTGTTGTAGTTTAATTTGATTATACAATCTGAATGAATGAAAATTATTGAGCTGAGCGTAAGCTAAGCTCTTAACCGTTTGGGAGACCTTTTTTTGTGTTAATTGTCTCCAGAATGCGACGAGATAATTAGCTAAAAATGTTCTCATGTATGTTTGAGCCGAACGCAGATGTTATAGCGAAAACAGATTGAAAAAATGTTTAGCCATTCAAAAGTTATCAAGAAAAGAAGAAAGGAGAGAGGCTCAGCTTAACACCCGTCGCGCATGATTGGCGGATCCTAATAATTTCAGTCAGCCGCTTTTGTAGATTCAATCTACACTTTCTTTTGTTTTGTTAATGGTCACAGCATCTATGCTATATTTTTTATTTACTTTGTGAATTTATACATTTAATTGGTAAAATTATATTGATTAGTTCTTTAGTTTTTATCCCATTTTAAAAATGAAACAGGACGTTCTCTTACAACACATTTTATTGTAACTTCCGAAAAGGCGAGGCATCGCAAGTACAAAAGAAGTTATGTGCCGTATATGAAGATGAAGTCTTAAAAGGAAGGCAGTGTCGAAATTAGTTTGATAGATAACGTTCTGGTGATTTTTCATTGAAAAATGCACAACGATCTGGCCACCCAGTCGAAGTGGATGAAACCCTCACCAAGGCATTTATCGATTCAGATCGTCACACAACACGAGAAAGAAATAACAAGAAGAAGCTGAATGTATCGCATACAGGCATTGAAAAAAAAATAAAAACCTAAAAAAAAAAAAAAATAATAAAACCATCTCCTAATGTGTGTCTTTTTTATTGCAAAATTTCATCAATTTCCGTCAAGTAGTTTTCGAGCCTATTCGTGACAAAATGAATTCGTGAATATGAAAAAGTTTCCAGTAGAACGCTCTGCTCGCTATGCTAACTTCGCTCAATAAGATTACGAGGTTCAAACGCGTTGTCCTGAGAAAAACCACACAACAAACTTAGTATTACTCTATTGTGCATTTACAATATTTAGTGAGCAATGTACGAACAACTGGAACCATCATAACTATGATGTCATATTTTCTACATATTTAATCAAATTTTTGTATTATCATACCTCAGTTCAATGACCTTTATGAATGGATTTATATTTTTTCTATAAATTTTGATATTATTTGAAGGGATTTATCCAAATTTTACCCAAATCACTATGACAGGGGTACTTATAAGGGATTGAAACTATAACTATATGTGTATATATATATATATATATATATATATATATATATATTCTTTGTCTTCGATTATAATATATTCATTGAAATATATGTTTTTTTGTGTAATAATTTTTCATTCTAGCACTTGAACCGTTTTTTGAACATTTTAATATTATATTTTAAGAGAAATAGACTTAAAAAGGAATTTTATTAAAAATAACCAAAATTATCTGCAATTTTATTTTAACAGGTTCGACCGAAGTATCAGATTTCAGTAATTCAGTATAATGTTGCAAAATGTCAAAAAAACTTTTTCGAAATCCCTTTTCTATTTTTATTGTTTAAAGAAATTTTCGTTTCAAAATTTTTGAGGAACTGACAATGAGAGAGAAACTCTAAATATATAATTTTGATTACTGTAAAATCAGTAGATTAATCATTGATAGATTGCTTAACACTAAACCTACCGACAATTCTTGTGTACCTGTTCCTACCGCACGCGGTCAAATTGACCGGTAATTAAAAGTCATTTTATTATATAACGCAGGTAATAATGGAAATAACTAAAAGTAAAGAATGAAGACAATATTATATGCATATTATAAGAATTGTCATGTAGTTTGATAACGATATTATAACGTTTAAAAATGTGTAAGTTTTATAAAAGTTTAAGAACGGTCAATTTGACCGGTACTTGGTAAGCTTAGTGTTAATGATGTAACATTGCGCAATCGTTGAATCATGTTTGTGCATGACTATAAATATGGCCGCGCTGTCGGCGCTTGATCATTCTTGCCCAAGTCGCCGAACAGTACGGACCTGTATAGACCTGCACAGACCTGCACAGACAGCAAGCAAGCAAGCATGAGTTGTCACCTAGAAAATAGCAATTTGAAAATACTACTGAGGTTCTTTCCCGTCATATAAGTATATTATATATATATATATATATATATATTAATATATTTTTTTTACTATATTTATATGTTATGATGAAATAGTCTTAAAAAATATCAAATTATACACTTTTGTATAAGTTGAGTGTATTGAGTGAATGTACTATACAGTGTTGTAGCTTAATTTGATTATACAATCTGTTTCAATGAAAATTATAGTTATTTTTTATATGTATATATATATATATATATATGTATATATATATATATATATATATACATATATATATAATTTATTTATAACGTGAAATACACATGTTTAAAATTGAGTAGCTCTTAAAACGTAGCAATATTATATATATATATACATTCAGAACTGAAAATAAATTCCACAGAGCATTTATATTATTCACAATGTCTGATATAACTTTGACCTAATTATGATACTACATAATAAAACATTAAATAATACAAATAGTTGAAAAGGACTCGTAGTGATGTGTTTTATAAACTTACTAGCTGTGCCCCGTGACTTCGTTCAAAAGCTTAAGTTGTTTATAATATCAGCTATCAGTCAGTGAAAGTCTGTTTAAAATCGGTCCACCCGTTTTTGAGATTACTCGCAACAAATAAAAAGACAGAAAAAGTCTATTTTCTTATATATATATATACCGAATAAGTCCTTCACTTCTATATGAGATTAACTATAACTATTTAATAAGAGAAATATTTTTTTATATAATAGGTTTTTGGTGACTCTTTACTATTTACTATTTATGATACCTCTCTCGTACCTTCTTATAGAGACTGTTAAACACTAGACACGTTCTCAAATTTAACTTAATTTAATATATATTAAATAATATAATTCCAGGCCCCGGTCTCCTCTCAGGTCGTCTTCAAGCGTGGAGTACAGAAGACCTGAAAGAACGGTGCAGTGGGGATCCGGGGGTGTCCGTATCCATGCTCCCATGCTGGACTCATTGGCAGACAATTCCAATAGGAGGCAGTTTGGGATGGGTGTTGTTGGTAGATTTTTTAGGTAAGTCCTTTTTTAGTTTAGTCTATTTTTTAGGTAAGTCTATTTTTAGTTTAGTCTATTTTTTAGGTAAGTCTATTTTTAGTTTAGTCTATTTTTTAGGTAAGTCTATTTTTAGATAAGTCTATTTTTAGTTTAGTCTATTTTTCAAGTGAGACTAGTTTTTAGGTAATTCTATTTTTAGGTAAGTCTGTTTTTTAGGTTAGGTTATGTTAGTAAGTCTATCTCTTAGGTAACTCTGTTTTAGGTAAGTAAATTTTTTAGGTAGGTGATATTTTAGGTAATTCTATTTTTTAGTTAAGTCTATTTTTTAGTTAAGTTTATTTTTAGGTAAAACTATTTTTAAGTAAGTCTATTTTTCATTGTATAAGTAACTCTGTTTTTTATTGTTTACACAATTTTTCATTTCTATTTCACACACAACAGAAAATTTCTGAGCTTAAAACTTCAAGCAAAGGCTTGCAATGAAGTTGATTTTTTTCTCTCAACAGATGAATGACAAAGGAATTGGTCTAAAATTTATTGGATCTGACTTTTTATTTTTTTCTTTATAGGATATTTCAAATAAAATTTCAAAGAAAAGTAAAAAGAATTATTTACTCACTACTATAATGCTAGTGTGAAAGTTTGTTAGTCTGTTAGAGTTGTTGACGTAAAATGTGACTAACATTTATTTATTGAGCGTAGCGAGCGGAGCGTTCTACTGGACCTTTTCACATTCTTTGTCACGAATAGGCTCGATAACTACTTGACGAAAAATTATGAAAATTTGCAATCAAAAAGACACACATTAGGTGATGGTTTTAAAAAATTTTGAAAAATGACATGTCGTTTAGGAATAATCATCAAAAAACTGATACCTCATTGAAGTCAATGGAAAACGATGAATCATTACTCTGGAGTCGCTTCGCTCAATATGCAAACGGCACCCGGGATTTCGCGAGCGCAGCGAATCGAACTTGAGGGTCTGTTGGCGCCCCTAGTAATATAGTATTTTTACATTTGATAGCCCAAATTCAAATTAGATCAAATGTAAAATTTAAGGTAACTAAATTTGCTTTAACTAAAAGAGTGATGGGTATGGTAGTGGAGGGATGGACAGGTAGAGGGCCGAAGAGAAGATGGATGGATTGCGTGAAAGATATGGAGAAGGGAGTGAGTACAGAGATGAGTAACAGGAGCGTATGGAGGGAAAAAACATACTGCGTCGATCAAAATAGGGATAGAGGCTGGAAGATGATGAATTTAATGGCAGAGAACTATTTTTTTTATTTTTATGAGGTTTTATGGAGAGATTAACTAAGTAACTAAACTTTAGTTCAAAAATTTACGTCAAATATAATATAACTAGGGGCGTCCACTTGACCTCGATTTTAACTCGCTGCGCTCGCAAAATTCCAGTGAGGTACGGTGAATTGAGCGAAGCGAGTAACCCATCTTCAATTCAGCGTTCAGCTGAAACCACAGGCAAAAAATATAGAATAATCAAATATCACAGCGAATTTTGTTACATTGAAGTCTATGGGATTCATTTTTTGGTGATTATTCCTCAACGACATGAGTTTTTTTTTCACTTTTTTTTTATAAACCATTGCAATAAATGTGCAAAATTTCATGAAGATCGGTAAACCCAACCCCGAACATGGGGTGTCTGTCAAATGTCAAATGTCAATGTCAAATGTCAAATGTCAAAGTCTCACATAGAACGCTCCGCTCGCTTCGCTCAATAATTATTTTTACAGTTTAAGTTATTAAGACAATATATAAGTATTATGGTTTTAACACTAAACCTACCGACAATTCTTGTATTACTATTCCTACCGCACGCCGTCAAATTGACCGGTAATTAAAAGTTATTTTATTATATAACGCAGGTAATAATGGAAATAACTAAAAGTAAAGAGTGAAGACAATATTATATGCATATTATAAGAATTGTGATGTAGTTTGATAACGATATTATAACGTTTAAGAATGTGTAAGTTTTACAAAAGTTTAAGAACGGTCAATTTGACCGGTACTTGGTAGGTTTAGTGTTAAAGTTAAGAAATGTAAGTTAATTACATTTTATATATAAAATATCTGTCTGTAGTAGTCGTCTGTAGAGTCGTCGAGTTATTGATCTGTTGCATTAATATTAAAGGCACAAAGGCTTAGCCGGATAAACCTGGATATTCCACGCGTACTTCGAGAGTGTCTGTCTCTCTCTCTCTCTCTGTGTGTGTGTGTGTGTGTGTGCGCGCGCTTGTGTGTGTGTATGTGTGTGTGAATTCAAAGTTTATATTTTGAACTATTATATATGTATATGTTTTTCAACATAACAGTAGTCCAAATTACACCTTATAACTCATAACCACCAATGCAAGTTCCATTAAATCTGTTCAGTGTTTCAGAGGTTTACTCGAACAAACAGACAGTGAGACAGATATATATATATATATATATATATATTTAAAGTCACAAACGGACACTCCAATTTAATTTATATGTACATTAATAATATTATTATTCTTGAAACGGATGCTTTGATATTTCTTATGTAACACTTCTTCCGACTTTGTGAAATCTCTTTTAAAATTTCATAACTTGTTTCATCTTCTTTCACTCTTGAAAGTTGTTACTTATTCTTTGAACGGATACTTCGGTTTTTGAGTACAATGGGAACAAACATTCAGTTATATATAAGTGTTAAGTTTTTAACACTTTTTGGTATGAAATATAAAATAAATCTATATATATATCTTAATATATAAAACACAAAGACACTCACTCACTGACTCATTCATCACTCTACAGCAAACCGTAATACCTAGAAAGCTGAAATTTGGACACAAGACCTCTGACATATTGAATAGGTGCAATAAGAAAGGATTTTGCAAAGGTCCAAACCGTTCCAAAATTACAGCTAAAAAACTGCAAAGTTTACCCCCCGCTCCCTCTCTTCTCCCATTGCATTGCTGTAGAAATTAAAATTATTTGGCCAGTCACTATGTTTATTCTCAACACGCTGCGATGTGAGAAATAAGAGTTCCTAGGTGGTGTGGAAATTCAAACAAAATGTTTGATCACTTTCGCCGTCCGTCGCGAAGCACATGTAATCTGCTAGTATATATATATATTCACTAAATGCATATGAAAGTATATATCGTACTTGTATAAGAAAATCTTTTTTTTGTCTATCTGTTTGTTCAGTATAATCTCTGAAACGGTTGGACTGATTTTAATAGGACTTTCACTATTCTGTGTATAACCGATGTTATAAGAAGTACATTGGGATTTTATTTAAAAAAACCTACAAACAAAGCCGGGAGGCGCAGCTAGTGTTATCTACAATATGTAGAATTGCAAAAACTTTTCGAAGGTTTATAGAAATATAAATAAAAAATTATAATATAATATACTAGGATCCGCCACCCGTGCTGTGCGTGTGTTGAGCTGAGCCCCTCACCTTTCTTCTTTTCTTGATAACTTTTGAATGGCTAAACATTTTTTCAATCTGTTTTCGCTATAACATCCGCGTTCAGCTCAAACATACATGAGAACATTTTTATCTAATTATCTCGTCGCATTCTGGAGACAACTAAACACAAAAAAGGTCTTCCAAACGGTTAAGAGCTTCGCTTACGCTCAGTTTAATAAATGGGATTATTATTATCCCGCAGTTACTCACCTGCGTCCCGTCCTTGGTATAATACTCTATAGAATCGCATTTTAACATGCTATAATGGTTTTATAAATTAATACCTACCGGACACGGTACCGGGTCTTATTTATTATATAATATACCAATTTTCACATTTTTATGGGTATTTTAATTCAATGAGGACCCCCCGGAGAGCATGTATGAAGAGGTTGATGTCTGTGGACGAGGCGAAAGAGGTATGCAGGGACCGCATCGTTTGGGGTTTCGTCTCTGGCTATCCACCAAGGGATATGGCGTGAAGATAAATAAATAAATTAACAATATTATTGTTGTTATAATATCAAAATTTATCACATAGGAATCGGATTTTTTTTCTTTTTAATTCTTGTGTATCAAATGGGAGTGTCAGGGATATTGGTACCATATTAATCTAAATAAACAGAAAACTACACACTCTCCAATTTAAAATAAGGCTTCGAGTTTAAAACACCGAGTAAAACCACACGACAAACTTAGTATTTCTCTATTGTTATAATTTCACAAACGTCAACAAAGAATCATAATAAAAACTCAAATTTACATTCCAGGAGATCATTACGTAAGTCTGTCGCGAACCAGGAGGACGTGGCCAGACAGCTGGATGAGCTGACGGACTACAGACCATATTTCACGTGGTGGGTCAGCACAGTTCAGACCCTGGTGCTGCTCCTCTCGCTCCTCTGTTATGGTTTTGGACCAGTCGGCTTTGGAAGGCATACTCACTCTGGCCAGGTGCTGGTGAAGAGCTTAAGCTTGCAGCAGGTAAGATACGAATATAGCAGAGTATGTTTTTGTTATTGGGTAAGGTCATAACAATTTGTGCGATTAAAAAGAAAAAAAAATAAGTGAGCGGTAATAGAGACAGGGGGAGGCCTCGAGTGACCTTCGAAAACACAGTATCTATGATACTGGAAGAAGGTCACGGAATAAGCACGAGGACCCTCCGGAGGGCATGTATGAAGAGGTTGATGTCTGTGGCCGAGGCGAAAGAGGTATGCAGGGACCGTAGCGTTTGGCGCTCCGTCTCTGGCTACCCCGCAAGGGATATGGCGTGAAGATAAATAATAATAATAATAAAAACATTTTTCGAAAGATACTTTATTACATAGTAGTTTGATCTTACAGCATTTCATATATATTAATATTATAAAGAGAAAGTTGATTGTATGTTTGTATGTGTTACCCAATCTCAAAAACTAAACTTATTTAAAAAATATTTCTGTTATTGATGGCTACATTATACAATAACATAGACAAAATTTTATCCCGATAATAATAAAATAGGGACACCTAACAAAAAATTTGTGAATCAATAATAAAATAATGATTAATGAAAATCAAATTAAAAGCTGGGTAGAGTAATTATTTTATTATATAACTAATTCCAGACGAATTATAAACTATTTTTAGGCTAACTATTTGTTCCAAATTGGAACATTCCAGTCCTTAGAGACTAAACTAAACTGCGTCTTGGCTGAAATAACATACACGGAAAACCTTTTAGTCAAAATGATAAGAAATATTCACAAACAAGACAAAATACATTGAATTATTGGTAATATTTTTTATATTTTATATATATATATATATATAATAAAGTTCCACACGATATCTTAGACCTTACTTTTCTTAGTTTTAACACTAAACCTACCGACAATTCTTTTATACCTGTTCCTACCGCCCGCCGTCAAATGTACCGGTAATTAAAAGTTATTTTATTATATAACGCAGGTAATAATGGAAATAACTAAAAGTAAAGAGTGTAGACAATATTATATGCATATTATAAGAATTGTCATGTAGTTTGATAACGATATTATAACGTTTAAAAATGTGTAAGTTTTACAAAAGTTTAAGAACGATCAATTTGACGCGTACTTGGTAGGTTTAGTGTTAAATCTATTCAAAAGTTTATTATTAAATAAATCTTATTATAACGTTCAAGAGTTTTTAGTGAATCAAAATATGTGGAACTTAAGTTGTTGAATCATTTGCAGGATTTATATTATAATGTACATCACCTATTGTTATATTTCTTTTAAAAAGAGCAACTGTTGTGTGTTCTGGGTTGCTCTTCTCAGAGCAGCATTACTAGTTGGCAGCTTACTCACGGACTGACTACACTGACCTTTTTAATGTAATAATTGATACAAAAGTGCGTGTAAATGCCTACTTGAATAAAGATATTTTGAATTTGACATATATATTTGTTCAGGATCGTCATATTAAGGATACGATATCATATTATATATGTACATTTTTGTACACCATTTAATTATTCTACATTCGATATTGATTGATTGATTGACTGACTGACTGATTGATTGATACCATTACGTTCGCAATTTGTTATGATTTTATTTTAAATACGAATAATAATTAAAATTAATCAAAATGCGACATAATTTTGAAAGATGTTTACAATACTTATTAACAACACAAGCACTTGATATAATATATCCCCATGTCATACCAATGTCACTTGTAGGTCAACAGTGTAATTGTGTTAGCATATCTAGGTCATTGAGTCCCCTTGTCTAGTTTTTTTCAGTTCAACCTTTAAGCTTAACTGACCGAGGGTTTTAAAATAGAATTATTAGGTTACATTTCTGTATTTTTTCGCCCATTTTGTGATTTTTTTTTTTATTTAATTTCCCTTAAAAATGTAATTTTGAGATCTCTTGTAAGTGATAACTCAATTTTTTTCATCGTTTTGCCACTAAGCTATACCACTATTAATGTTTTAGTACATAAGATTAATATATATATATATATATATCGAATATTGTCTGTTTATTTATCAGTTTCTTATCGCCAATCTCTGGAACGGCTTATCCGATTTCAATGAGGTTTTCACGGATCACGGATGTGATGTTGTAACCTTTACTTAAAATTTAGTACATAAATAAATAATTAATTATCTTTGTTTTGCTTTAAAAATATTATTACTGTCTCAAACTTTATCAACTATATAGTCTGACGAAAAAAAAAACGCGAGAAAAGTCGTATGAATAACTAGTTAATTGATTAAAAAACAAATTATCTCATAGTTTCTATAAGCCTCACAAAAAGCAAATTCCCTTTCGCAGGTTGAATGGGAGGAACCGGCATCCTTCTGGCTGGGACCACGTGCGGCTGACCTCATCCACCTGGGTGCAAAGTTCGCTCCATGCATGCGGAGGGACGTCAGGATAGCGAGGGCGATAGCCGCTTCAGCGCGACGGGAGAGGGACACGGCGTGCTGTATACGAAATGACGACTCTGGATGCGTACAGTCCTCCAAGGCTGATTGTTCGGTATGTATTGAGCTGATCGTAAGCACAGCTCTTAACCGTTTGGGAGACTTTGTTTTGAAGCAACATCACATAAAAACTACTTAACCGATTTGAATGAAATTTGGCAGAGCTGTAGAGCTTGGGAAAGGGTATGTTTAAAAAAAACAGAATTAGAATATCTCGTTCCGTTCAGGAATGGTGGTCAAAAAACTGTTTCACCCATACACTTAACGTTATCGGATCTTCCGCCTGCTTGCTGATCGTCAACCTAGAAATACTATTAATTTGGATGTAAACTTAGGTTGCTATGGTAACCGTTGTTAAAGTAACTCTTACCCCGCGTTAAGTGTATAGCTCCTACAGGTTTAAAACTTGGCGAAATGCGAGAAGTTGAAATCCGTTGTGATAGGAATTCCGTAAAATCCGTTCTCAGTGTACGTCTACGTCACTAAAGAAGTAACTATGTAAAATTTTAAGTTAATCGGACAGATAGTTTCGGAGATTTCGTGATGACTCAGTGAGTGGTCAATCGCTTATATATATTAGAGACCGAATTCAATCAATCACATATTATTAAACATTTTTAATCGGTAGCATTTAAAAATACTTTAAAATAATCATTAATTAAATAGAATATTAATGAACGAAGCGTTTATAAATTAATTTTAATTAAAAATGTAAAAGAATAAACTAAATTATGTATATCCGAACAGAATATTATACATTAAATGGTTAAAAAAAAAACAATAAGTTAACGTTAATTTCATTCAAAAGTTATTTTTGTAATGAAATCGTTCATAACCTTGAAAAACCCAAATTACCACCTTGCATAAAACATTATTTTTTTCTATAAAATAATAACACTATAACATTTTTTTACACGCAAACATTAGATTAGAGGATTGGTGTCAAAGGTACGATGAAACATTATTTATATTACAGTTGCATGCAATTTAAAATATTCCTTACATGTATAGTTGGAATAACTATTCCAGAATACAATATCCACGTGGAAGAAGTGGTCATCAGGAGAGTCCGGTCCGGGTGGTAGGATATCTGGATCTGTGTGCGGCTTGGACCCCAAGTGAGTAGCATACAATTTGAAATAAAGTTTATATAATTACGAAGACCCAAGTTAGTAGTATACAATTTGCAATAAAGTTTATATAATAACAAGGACACTAAACGAGTAGTATACAATTTGCAATAAAGTTTATATAATAACAAGGACAGTAAACGAGTAGTATACAATTTGCAATAAAGCTTATATAATAACAAGGACACTAAACGAGTAGTATACAATTTGCAATAAAGTTTATATAATAACAAGGACACTAAACGAGTAGTATACAATTTGCAATAAAGTTTATATAATAACAAGGACAGTAAACGAGTAGTATACAATTTGCAATAAAGCTTATATAATAACAAGGACACTAAACGAGTAGTATACAATTTGCAATAAAGTTTATATAATAACAAGGAAACTAAACGAGTAGCATACAATTTGCAGTAAAGTTTATATAATTACAAGAACACTAAACGAGTAGTATACAATTTGCAATAAAGTTTATATAATAACAAGGACACTAAACGAGTAGTATACAATTTGCCATAAAGTTTATATAATAACAAGGACACTAAACGAGTAGTATACAATTTGCAATAAAGTTTATATAATAACAAGGACACTAAACGAGTAGTATACAATTTGCAATAAAGTTTATATAATAACAAGGACACTAAACGAGTAGTATACAATTTGCAATAAAGTTTATATAATAACAAGGACACTAAACGAGTAGTATACAATTTGCTATAAAGTTTTTATAATTACAAGGATACTAAACGAGTAGCATACAATTTGCAATAAAGCATTATCATTATATAATTATAAATTATTTCAGATTCTGCGAAGCTCCGCGTTCCATCGCCCCTCACGAGTGGCCGGATGATATAACAAAATGGCCGATATGTAGGAAGTCTGTGATAGATGGGTCAGCTGCTGCGGGGCGAGCGGGGCAGGCGGCTGAGCATATGGCCTGTGAAGTGATAGGTCACCCCTGTTGTATCGGGGTGCACGGGCAGTGTGTTATAACCACGAGGGAGCATTGCGATTTCGTTAAGGGTTACTTCCATGAAGAGGCGTCTCTGTGTTCGCAGGTGGGTCTACATATGTTTCTTTTTAAATCCATATCAAATATCAGAATTACTGTCTTAAATGTCTCATCTATAGATATATGTCTAAGTTTCATCATCATCATCATCATCTTGCCTTTATCCCAATTTTGGGGTTCACTCAGTATGTTTTTCCCTCCATACTATCCTGTTACTCAGCTCTTTACATACTCCTTTCTCATCATCATCATCATCATCTTCCTGCTCTTATCCCAATTTTGGTGTTCACTCAGAATGTTTTTCCCTCCATACTTTCCTGTTGCTCGTCATCTCTGAACACACTACCTTCTCCATATCGTCTTTCACACAATCCATCTTTTCTTCGGCCCTCCTCTACATGTCCATCCCTCCACTACTATACCCAGCACTCTTTTGGTCACATGCCTTTCATCTCTCATAACATGCCTATACCATGACAGACGACAACCTCTAATTTTTCTGTCACTGGCGCTACTCAAGCTTCCCCTAATATATTTATTTCTTATTCTATCCTTTGTTGACACCATCCATCCATCTTAACATTCGCATCTCCGTTACATACGTCTAAGTTTATAATTTCATATCTGATATGAGTATATCAGAATTATAAATGGAATCTTGAATATTTTATGTTCAACCAAAACAAAATCTCTCCTATTCAATTTGTTTATTTATTAATTTTATTATATTTTAGTTACAACTTGATTTTTGCTATAATCTGTAATCCTAAATTCTTAATTCATTTTCTGCATTCTTGTATTATATTATAAATCGAAATAAAGTTCTCAAAGTACGGAACAAAGTTCTCAAAATGCAAAACAAAGTTCTCAAAATTTAAAATTAAGTTCTCAAAGTGCAAAACAAAGTTCTCAAAGTTCGAAACGAAGTTTTCAAAGTTCAAAATAAACTTAGAGTTCGAAACAAAGTTCTCAAAGATCTCAAAGCTCGAAAAAAAGTTCTCAAAGTTCGAAACAAAGATCTCAAAGTACAAAATAAAATTATCAAAGTTCGAAACAAAGTTCTCAAAATTCTAAACTACATTATCAAAGTTCAAAATAAAGTTCTCAAAGTTCGCAAAGTTCTCAAAGTTCGTAAGTTCTCTTGTCTTAAACATATAAAATACTTTCCAGGTATCATGTTTGGATGATGTCTGCGGTATGTTACCATTCATGCGTCGGAGACGTCCTGATCAGTTGTACCGCGCCTGGACATCACTATTCGTACACGCGGGGTTACTACACTTGGCAGCGTCTCTAGCACTTCAGTGGCTGTTCATGAGAGATCTGGAGAAGATGGCTGGACCAGTACGGATAGCGGTCATCTACTTGGGTAGTGGAGTTGCAGGGAACATGGCGTCTGCGATCTTCGAACCGTACAGAGCAGAGGTAAATTAATATTCATTACAAGAAATATAATAGGAAATGTTTTTTAAGTTTTCATCGATTCTAATGAGAAGGCTAATGGCAATTAAAATAATAAGAATAATAAATTTGATCTAAATTTACGTAATTGTAAAGAAAATAGACGAGGTGAAAAGAAGTTTTCTCTCCATATGTTAGAACAGTTTAAATTTTATAATATAACTATCTGCTGCCATGAAACTTATGAATTGTTCACATATAAAATATCAGATTGGAGTCTGTTGCCTATATTTTTATCTAACATCGAAATTTAGATCTAATATATCTAATACAGAATCCTAAACATCTAACATAAACGTTCAAAAAAAAAATGTCTAATAAATTGCAAATTTTTGTAACAGGACTATAGTTTGACCAATAAGAAAACTAATGCCTAAGCCAAATATCTAATCTTTTCCATTCAATGCAAAATTTGTATCAGTTAAATAGTAGCATCCCCAGTTTCTTTTAGTAGATGGCTTTTAGTTGTGCACAAAATGAAGTAAATGCAAACATCAATAAACACACAACGTTTGTGAAAATTTAGAAGCATATCATACACAGGGTGTAGAAGTTTAGGACAAGAATAAAAATATTGAATACATTACTCTAATCTATACCACATCCATGATCTTCATGATTTTGACCTTTATCTTAGCTAGTGGAAGAGAGTACAAAAATGTCTGAAACGCTTCCACATATGATGTAAATAGTCCATCGATCATCATAATTAAAAGAAGAAAACTATGGTCTTCTTTAATAATCATAATACATTCCTCTAACCAATTTGGTGGCTTTCCATTTTGTGATCCAGAATTAACATAATTATTCTCACCTAACGATGGGTTCCACAAGGATCTATTCTTGAACCTTTTCGCTTTTTACTTTATATGAATGACTTGCCCTTTCATTGAAAGGTATATTTGATATTATAGTTTTTGCTGATGGCAGCTCACTTATTTTTTAAGTTAAGCGTGATAGGGTTATGACGCAGTAAACAGTACTCTAAAGGACACCGTTGATTAGAAACGAAAATATAGTCTTAAATGCTAAGAAAACTAAATTCTTGGAGTTTACACTTCCTAATGGAAAAAGTTAAAGTGGTAGTTTACTCCTTAACAGTGAAGTGATAGAACTGATTGACTCAACAAATTTCTTAGGTATAACATTAGATAAAAAGCTCCAGTGGAACCCCCATCTCTCAACACTCGCAGCCAAACTCAGCTCCGCCGTCTTTGCAATTAGAAAAGTTAGACAATTAACGGACATTAATACGGCTCGACTTGTTTATTTTAGTTATTTTCACTGTATTTTATCTTACGGTATTTTATTATGGGGCAGTGCTGTCGAAATTAATTCTATATTTATTATAAAAAAAGGAGCTGTGCGGGCTATTTATAACTTAAAATCTAGAGATTCTCTGAGAGATGTTTTTAAAGAAATAGGTATTCTTACAGTCGATTCGCAATACATATTTAATAACATATTATATATACGTCAAAATTTAAATAGTTATATAAAAAACAGTGACAGACACGCGATAAATACGAGAAATAAAAACAAACTCGTAACGCCAAAGTTTCCGCTTCAAAAAGTTAATAAATCCTTTATGCGTTTGAGTATACGCATATATAATAAAGTACCACAAGATATCTTAGACCTTCCATTACTTAGTTTTAAATCTAAAATCAAAATTTTATTGTTAAATAAAGCCTATTATAACGTCCAAGAGTTTTTAGTGGATCGAAATATGTGGAACTTAAGTTGTTGAATCATTTGCAGGATTTATATTATAATGTACATCACCTATTGTTATATTTCTTTTGAAAAGAGCAACTGTTGAGTTTCTGGCCGGCTTTTCTCAACAGAGCAGCATTCCGAGCCGGTGGTAGCTTACTTACGGACTGACTACACTAACCTTTTTTTTATTGTAATAATTGACGATTCAAAAATGCCTATTTGAATAAAGATATTTTGAATTTGAATTTGAATTGAATTTATTATTAAATAAATCTTATTATAACGTTCAAGAGGCTTTAGTTTATTCTCCTAATGTATGGAATTTGTATTTGATATTATAATGTACATTGTTAAATTTCTTTTAAAAAGAGAATTTTTTGAGTTCTTGGCGGCTCTTCTCAGCAGAGCAATATTCCGAGCTGGTGGTAGCTTACTCACAGACTGACTACACTGACCTTTTTTTATTGTAATAATTGATGATTCAAAAGTGCGTAAATAGAGGTACTTTGAATTCATGATTTGGTGAGGGAAAGCTAAAGAGAGTAAATTTTCGAAATGTATAGGAGATCTATTGAAAATAGCCTTTCTGGCACAGGAGTCAGCTGTCTCATTATGAAGTCTTTTTTAAAAACACAAAATTAGAGCCTTTTTTAACTTAAACACGATATGGTAAAGCAGTCTTCCTAACTTAAGCACAATATGGTCAGGCAGTCTCTTCTAACCTTAACACAATGATGGTGAGGGAGTCGGTCAGAATTATGGTCTATGTAAAATCGTGTAAATATGAAAAAACGGACAGGACCTAATGATTTTTACTGACAAAAATCTGATGATTCAATAAAATATATTGTCAAATAAAAAAAAAATTGACCTGTTTTTTGGACAATATTGAAATGTGTGTAATCTTTTTCTCAAGATCGAAATTTGTAACAATTGTTGGATTAAACGTGAGGTCCAGGTAAGATGTACATAAAAAAGAAAAGCTGAAAAGAGGATGTGACATTTTGGAGAATTTAACAAAACTGCGTGGGAGAAGAACGTATGGGAGGGTTGGAACCCCTCACTGATTGATTACGTCAGAGAGGTCGCTTCAATACCTGTTATTTATCAAACTAATGAACCCAATGAAATAGTTTAGCCTTTAGTGTACTAAAGAATTCTATCTGAATAATTATTGATTTTCAAATAATATGACCAAGAATCTAAAATACATAATGTTTGTTTTCAGGTCGGTCCAGCAGGTTCACATTTTGGTTTGCTGGCATGTTTAATAGTGGAAGTGATCGGGGCGTGGCCTCTCTTAAGGCATCCGCGGCGAGCTCTTCTAAAACTTATAGGACTTGCGTTAGCTCTCTTTCTCCTCGGTCTTCTGCCCTGGATAGACAATTTCGCTCACGTTTTCGGGTTCGTATTCGGTTTCCTACTCGCGTACACGCTGCTACCATTCATAACATTTGGACCTTACGAGAGGAGAAGGAAGATAGTGCTGGTGTGGGTGTGTACGGTGTCCGCTGGTTCAATGCTGTGCGCGCTAATAGCATTATTCTACGCGGCACCAGCCTACGAGTGCGTGGCGTGCGCGTACTTCACGTGCCTACCGTTCGCGCCGGACATGTGCGCGTCGCAGGACGTCCGCGTCCGGCAGTCGGACGCGGTATGACGGCGCGCGGCCCGGGCGCCCCCGCCGCCGCCCCCCCGCCCCGCGCCCCGCCCCACCACCTGCGTCCCCCCACGCCCCGCCCCCCGCACGTGCCTAGCGAATGCCGGATCAGTTTTGTCTTCCAAATTTGAATCGATGATATGGATGTGTCAAAATTGTTTTTTTTAATTTTTGCCAAACGAGTAAGTATAGCTGAAGACAAAACTGATTGTGCCATTACCGTTATACGTCAGTATTATTGCGTTCAAATATGGAATAACGTCAGCTGCAATAAAATAAAAGGATATTTCACGTTCGTTTTATTCATTATTTATCTATATTTTATAATATTTCGTCCCGCACGTGCCTAGTTGATGTCGAATCGGTTTTGTCTTCCAAATTTGAATTGTATCGGAATGTGGGTATTTCAAAATTGCCAAACTCTTTGGAGGCAAAACTGATTACTAATATATTTGATCTTAACACTAAACCTACCAAGTACCGGTCAAATTGACTGTTCTTAAACTTTTGTTAACACATTTTTTAACGTTATAATATCGTTATCAAACTACATGACAATTCTCAGAATATGCATATAATATTGTCTTCACTCTTTACTTTTAGTTATTTCCATTATTACCTGCGTTATATAATAAAATAACTTTTAATTACCGGTCAATTTGATCGTGGTAGGAACAGGTGTACAAGAATTGTCGGTAGGTTTAGTGTTAAACATCGACTGCAATAAAATTAAAGTTTTATCATTTATTATATAATAATTAATTCGTGTGCGGTTGTCGTAATGAATACTGAGGCTTGAAAATCCCTTAATGTGATAAATGACAAAGTAAAGTTTGTACTTTGATGTTATAAATTCATTGTATATAAATCTGTAATATATACATTAATATTATTATTATTATTAGTACGTTGTGTTTATCTATTTATATTTTGTCGGCCATTTTGTGGAATGTACTTTGAAATGAGAACAAATTACTTTTGAAGATTTTGAATTCATTACGAATTAAATAATTTTGATCTTTTTAAATGGAAATTTCTTATTTATTTATATATTTATTCACTTTGAATCAATCACTTGTGTATCAAATGTAAGGACTATTTTGATATCACTTATATTATAATATAAGTTATCTAATGTTCCAAATAACAGAAAAAGCACATAACAAATTTAGTGTTTCTTAACTTAGTGTTCTTTACATAGTGTTTCATTACTTAGTGTTTCGTTAATTAGTTTTTCTTTACTGTTTCTTTACTTAGTGTTTTGTTACTTAGTATTTCTTAACTGAGTGTTTCTTTACTTAGTGTTTTGTTACTTAGTGTTTCTTAACTGAGTGTTTCTTGAATTAGTGTCTCGTTACTTAGTGTTTCTCTCCTGTTTCTTTACTTAGTGTTTCTCTCCAGTTTCTTTATTTAGTGTTTCTTTACTTAGTGTTTCTTAACTGAGTGTTTCTTTACTTAGTGTTACTTTACTTAGTGTATCTTTACTTGGTGTTTCTTTACTTAGTGTTTCTCTCCAGTTTCTTTATTTAGTGTTTCTTTACTTAGTGTTTCTTAACTGAGTGTTTCTTTACTTAGTGTTACTTTACTTAGTGTATCTTTACTTGGTGTTTCTTTACTCAGTGTTTCTCTCCTGTTTCTTTACTTAGTGTTTCTTTACTTAGTGTTTTGTTACTTAGTATTTCTTAACTGAGTGTTTCTTTACTTAGTGTTTTGTTACTTAGTGTTTCTTAACTGAGTGTTTCTTGAATTAGTGTCTCGTTACTTAGTGTTTCTCTCCTGTTTCTTTACTTAGTGTTTCTCTCCAGTTTCTTTATTTAGTGTTTCTTTACTTAGTGTTTCTTAACTGAGTGTTTCTTTACTTAGTGTTACTTTACTTAGTGTATCTTTACTTGGTGTTTCTTTACTTAGTGTTTCTCTCCAGTTTCTTTATTTAGTGTTTCTTTACTTAGTGTTTCTTAACTGAGTGTTTCTTTACTTAGTGTTACTTTACTTAGTGTATCTTTACTTGGTGTTTCTTTACTCAGTGTTTCTCTCCTGTTTCTTTACTTAGTGTTTCTTTACTTAGTGTTTTGTTACTTAGTATTTCTTAACTGAGTGTTTCTTTACTTAGTGTTTTGTTACTTAGTGTTTCTTAACTGAGTGTTTCTTGAATTAGTGTCTCGTTACTTAGTGTTTCTCTCCTGTTTCTTTACTTAGTGTTTCTCTCCAGTTTCTTTATTTAGTGTTTCTTTACTTAGTGTTTCTTAACTGAGTGTTTCTTTACTTAGTGTTACTTTACTTAGTGTATCTTTACTTGGTGTTTCTTTACTCAGTGTTTCTCTCCTGTTTCTTTACTTAGTGTTTCTTTACTTAGTCTTTCTTAACTAAGTGTTTCTTTATTGTGACCGTTTCAAAGATATCTTACTAGCATTACATCAAAGTACATTCCTCTAATGGTATTGTAACCAAAATTTAGTATATTACTAAATCATGTAAATAAATTTAACGAATATTTGGTACACAAAATAAAAATAAAATTATAATTTCCATTGACATTATACGTTTAGTGTATAAGTATAATTTTACGTCAATTTTGTATAGTTGTAATGTAATTATTATTTATGATATGCTAGTGTTATAGGGCTGTTTTTTATTTAAATGTTCGGTAAAGGTGAGGGTACACTGGGGCGTGTTGCTATATAGTATCAAATATATATATATATATATGTGTATATGTGGGTATTAGTGTTCAGATCAACTTGACAAGACCGTATTATTTGAAATTAAAAATACGAAAATATGTTTAAAATTTGTTTTTTAATTTAATTCCAATAAAAAAATTTAAAATAATAATCAATTTACAAAAAAAAAAAAATTTTTTTTTAATTCACAAACTTATTTTTTTTTTATTTTTTTGATAATGTTTATATTATTTTTTATTATATTTGATATTATAACACGTCTCCAGAGCTACGTACGGCCTTATGTATGATATCGTTGATCGTATGAACACTAACTACTTGAGGCGAATTTAATAATAACATAGCCTATTAAAATATTATTTTAAAATTTAGATTTAGCGTATATGATTTTGTGCACAAAAAAATGTACTGAAATGCTTTTCTTGTATTGTGAGTTCCGCAAGCTATCTATCTGTACAATGGTTAATATGTTTTATATCAACGGTGAAATTTAAATATATAAACCTATCAGATTTACGCAATTCAATCAATCGATCGACTAATCAATCAATCAACTCATTAATCGATCGACCAACCAATCAATCAACTAATTAATCGATCGAACAATCAAGCAATCAATCAAATAATCGATCGACTAACCAATCAGTCAACTAATTAATTGATCGAACATTCAAGCAATTAACTAATTAATCGATTGACTAATCAATCAATCAACTACTCAATCGAACGGCCAATCAATCAACTAATTAATCGATCGATCAATCAAGCAATATATTAATTTATCAATCGACCAACAAATCAATCAACTAATTAATCGATCGAACATCAAGCAATTAACTAATTAAACGACCAATCAACTAATTAATCGATTGACTAATCAATCAATCAACTACTTAATCGATCGACCAATCAATCAACTAATTAATTAATCGATCGACTAATCAATCAATCAACTAATTAATCGATCGACCAATCAATCATCAACCAATCGTTATCAACTATCGATGTATTTAGCTAATAAATATGATTGAAATTAAAACCTTAAGCAGATTTTGCATCAATACAATAATTTAAATTAATTTAAATAATTATTATAATCAAAAGTATGTTATCTCTTATCACACTTTGAGGTGGTATTCGAGAACACCTTCCATCATCATGACTTTGCGATATTTGGTATATCTTTTATTTCGTCGCGTATTTTTTTATCGTGTCATGTTTTTTTTTTTGATATCAAAATTTGTATTGATTTGATGAAAATTTATCAATTTATGTGATAAATATCTCGCTTTTTTGTCTTTTCCTTATAATAAAAAAAAATAGAAATAAATTTGGGGAATTTACCTGAAACAGCAAACAATAGTCTCTTTACATTTTTTTTATCCTTTTAGTTATATAATTTGGACTTTTTATCAATTGTATTATTAATACTAGGGTCGCGAATCGGACCTCGATTTTGAGACGCTGCGCTCGCAAAATCTCGGTAGAGTTCGACGAATTGAGCGAAGCGAGTAACCCATTTTCAATTCAGCGTTCAAAGCTGAAACCGACAGGCAAAAGATATACAAAAATCAAATATCACATAGCGAAATTTTGTTAAATTGAAGTCTATGGGACTGTCATTTTTTTGGTGTTTTCCCCAACATGAGTTTTTTTTTCACTTTTTTATATAAAGCATCGCTATAAATGTGCAAAATTTCATGAAGATCGGTAAAGCCGTTTTCATGCCGACCCCGGACATGGAATTCAAAAAGTCTCGCATAGAGCGCTCCGCTCGCTTCGCTCAATAATACTCAATAGAATTTTAAAGACATGGTAGTATTATCGAAATTTCACCATTGATACAAGAACATTTAAATAAATATTTAGTATTTTTAAAATATATCAAAACGCACCTTAAGCATGCATTAGTTACTATTAAGTGTCGCAATTGTTAATTTTTTAATAAGTGCAGCAATTCCCCCCATAACGCGGTAGATTCGTTCCGCGTTACAGGGAAACGTAGGAATATTCTCGTATAACGCGCTCATGTGTCCGTATAACGCGTTATGTACGAATAATTCACGTTGAACTTCTCTCGTTTAAAGGCGGTTTAAATTAATTAATTTTAATTTTATAACACAATGAGAAAGGTAAGCGAAATTAATTTTGAATTATAAAAAAAAAATCGTATTATAAAGGGAAATTCACGCGTTATATGAGGGAAAAATCGTTATACGAGGGACTGAAAACGCGTTATATGAAATCGCGTTATAAGACTACAGTGTTATGTGAAAACGTGTTACATGAAAAAGCGTTATAAGAGTACCGCGTTATAGGGGGGAATTACTTTTTTTTATCATTGACCCAAGTGTTAAACAGGACATTGTAAATGTATTTTTATACGTAATATAAGCGTGTTTGAAAGTGAAAAATGTGAATGTCTCTTATAGTTTCACTGTTAAGTGCCCTTGAGGACTGCTATGAATTTAAATTATAAGAAAACCTAAATGTACATTTTGAACATAAATTATGTATTATAATAATATTAATAATAAAATAATCGTAATGTAATTTTAGAATTAATCGAACAAGAAACCTTATTATCATAATATTTTTGTGTTTTATTTATCACTAACCAACTTTGTTCGTTCTGTTGTTTTCACTTTTCTGATGGATGGATGTGATCCCGTGAAAATATCAGGATAAATCTATGTTACTCGGTGGCAATGTAGCATTGCGTGAAATCGGTCCATTAGTTTTGGAGTAAAAAATACAAAGATACCTAAATGAACTTCTTTATAATATTAGTATAAAGTCACAAGAAATATATATTATATATTGAAGCTAGCATAAGAGAAGTGTTATAAATAAAATACACCAATTCATAATAATGTTTAAAATACGATAACATAACAAAAAATATAATATATATATATATATATATATATATATATATAAGAATAAGAAAAGGTTGATGTCTGTGGTCGAGGCGAAAGAGGTATACAGGGACCGTAGCGTTTGGCGCTCCGTCTCTGGCTACCCCGCAAGGGATATGGCGTGAAGTTAAATAAATAAATAAAAGAATAAGTAGAATTAGGGAAATTGAACTAGAAAGCCAGTTGAAGCTAAACTAATACGTAATAGCAAAGATACTTATTCCGTTTAAGATACAAGTTGTAATTATATACTGTAAAATATACAAAACTACAGCCCAGTAACTACAGTTAAAATTAATTAATCTATTTACCTTCACGCCATATCCCTTGCGGGGTAGCCAGAGACGACGCAGCGCCAAACGCTACGGTCCCTGCATACCTCTATCACCTCGGTCACAGACATCAACCTCTTCATACATGCCCTCCGGTGGTCCTCATGCTTTTTACGTGACATTCCTCCAGTATCATAGATACTGTGTTTTCGAAGGTCACTCGAGGCCTCCCCCTTTCTCTCTTACCGCTCACTTTTCCTTTTACTAAATAAAAAAGGATTTACTATTGAATAGCAGCACAACAATCAATATTGCAAAGTAATCATTGCACAGCCTCTTTTGAATACAATGTTATAGTATAGTTCGATCTATCGATACGATATGGGTAATTTCAAAGAGGACTATACCACCTCCAAGGCTGGCAACGCTGTGATTCCCCGTATAGCAAGAGTATCAACTTGTAACCTCATTTTCAACAAAAAAAATTGTCATTTGGTAGGTAAAGGTTAGTTAACACTAAACCTACCGACAATTCTTGTATACCTATTCCTACCGCGCGCCGTCAAATTGATTGTTAATTAAAAGTTATTTTATTATATAACGCAGGTAATAATGAAAATAACTAAAAGTAAAGAGTTTAGAAAATATATGCATATTCTAAGAATTGTCATGTAGTTTGATAACGATATAATAACGTTTAAAAATGTGTAAGTTTTACAAAAGTTTAAGAACGGTCAATTTGACCGGTACTTAGTAGGTTTAGTGTTAAGATCTGAAAGTGGTCAATATGCTTCAGTAATAGCCAGTTTGATGTCTTAGGAGCAAAAGCTGCTTTCTTGTTAAAATTTTTAAGTAAAGATTTTGTTCAAACGTATCAAGTTGCTAAAACTAACATTAACATTTTAAGATATGTACCTTAAATATTTTAAGTCCTGATCATAAAAAATCAACTACCTAAACTTGATTAGACCTCATTTGACTTAAATTTGAATCCCTCAGACATAAAGAAATGGTATTTTTTTATGTAGGGCCTGCTCTAAACGACACGTTTAGGTAAGCGTTTTAACACTAAACCTACCAAGTACCGGTCAAATTGACCGTTCTTAAACTTTCATTCATTCTTTCTTTCTTACATTCTTAAACGTTATAATATCGTTATCAAACTACATGACAATTCTTAGAATATGCATATAATATTGTCTTCACTCTTTATTTATTTATTTACCTTCACGCCATATCCCTTGCGGGGTAGCCAGAGACGACGGAGCGCCAAACGCTACGGTCTCTGCATACCTCTTTCGCCTCGGCCACAGACATCAACCTCTTCATACATGCCCTCCGGGGGGTCCTCCTGCTTTTTACGTGACCTTCCTCCAGTATCGTAGCTACTGTGTTTTCGAAGGTCACTCGAGGCCTCCCCCTGTCTCTCTTACCGCTCACTTTTCCCATATAAATCTTTTTTACCATTCTTTCATCACTCATTCGTTCAATGTGCCCAAACCACCTGAGCACGTTCTTCTTCATTCTCACCGTGACATCTTCGCTAGTACCTGCCATTCTGTGGATCTCTTCATTGCGGATTCGATCAGCTAGACTGACTCCGCATATTCTGCGAAGAGATCGCATCTCAAAGGCATTCATCTTTCTTACATTCTTCTTCTGTGTTACCCACGTTTGGCTGCCGTATAACAGCGTCGGTAGCAAAACTGCATTGTGTACAGCCAAACGTGCAGCTATACTGACGTTTTGCCGTCTCAACAATGCAGTCAAAGCACCATTGACTCTGTTACCGACAGCAATACGTCTTTCCACATCCATTTCGTATCTTCCGTCTCTGCTAAACATACTTCCCAAATATACCACTTCATTCACTTGTTCTATTATCTTATCATTCACGTTGATCTTACATTCTGTTCTTTCTTCATTTCTTTCAAATATCAGAACCTTCGTCTTATCTACATTCAGGTTAAGACCATTAATTTCACACCCATCTTTCAAAGTGGTGACCAATGCCTGCAAATTGCATTTTGATGATGCAATAAGCACCGCATCATCTGCATATAGCAAGCAATTGACCTTAAGGCCACCTACTTTCACTCCCATGTCACTATCTTTCACTCCTTGGAGACAACTATCCAAATACAAATTGAACAACCAAGCTGACATAGCGCAACCTTGCTTAACACCCGATTGGATGTCAAACCAGGGCGACATGCCAGCTCCTACTCGCACACAGGCTGAGTGATCTCGGTAAAGAGACCTTACAGCCTGTAGCAAGGGTCCGTTCACATTGTATCGGGGCAGTATCTCCCATAACTTCTTTCTCACAACCCTGTCAAACGCCTTTTCCAAATCCACAAAAGCACAGAAAACCTTTTGGTTTAGGGCCAAAAACTTTTCCGTGATCATGCGGAGGGAAAATATCTGATCTATACACCCTCTTCCAGGTCTAAAACCTCCTTGGGCCTCCCACAACAGCCTTTCAGATCTCTCTTGCATTCTTATCGCTAAAATTTTAGCATAAACTTTACCGGCCAAGCTAATCAAACTGATGGCCCTATAGCTTGCACAGTCTATCTGTGAGCCTTTGCCTTTATACAAAGGTACGATGACTGCACTTCGCCAATCGTCTGGGACCTCCCCGGATTTCCAGCATAAATTGCACAAAAACCAGAAAAGGTCCCAGACGCGTGGCCCACCATATTTGATCATCTCGGCAGTAACTTCATCTGCTCCCGCAGCCTTACCACATTTCAGACTTCGAATCACGCTCTCTACTTCTTCCAAACTGATTTCACCATCGGCTACGTCTTGACTCAGCATTACGCTGGTAGTCAAGACCGAGGCGTCCTCTCGTTCATACATCTCCTTATAGAATTCCGCCCACCGCTGCAAAACGTGTGTTTGTTCAGTTAAAATTTCACCGTTCTTCGAAAGCACCCCTTTCATTCTACAGGTTACCGAACAACCCCGGGAACCACTAACTTCTCGCCAGAAAAGCTTTGTGTTTTCCCGGAAGTTGTTCGTCAACCTTTCATCCCTTTCTCTCTCAGAATTTTCACGCTTCATCTTTATAAGTGCTTTCGTTTTGTGCTTTTGCAGCTTGTACTCTCTTTTTCTTATCTCTCTCATACTTTTATCATTACCCGAGGCTTTATAATCCAGCCATGCTTTCTTCTTTAACTCCACAGCGTCTTTCACTTCATCATCCCACCATTCATCGCGCTTTTTACTAAAACCTCTTTTCCTTTTACCACATACCTCTGTCGCTACTTTCACCATACCATTCCTAAGGTTCTGCCAGCATACTTCAACACTTTCATTTCCAGAATCACAGCTTTCAAGCTTCTTGGAAACCCTTTCTTGATATTCCTCTCTGATCGGTGGATCTTGAAGCTTCCAGCTTCTTATGCGATAATTCGACGCCAAGCTTGGACACGCCGTGCGGCTGCGCCAACCTGTGAACAGACCTCTTATTCTAGCAACGACTATATAGTGGTCCGTTCCCAGATCAGCACCTCTGAACACTCGCGTGTCCATAACTTGACTTCGAATACGCTGGTCCACTAGGAATAAATCAATCATACTTCTTTCTTCCGCTCGCTCCCATATGTACATGTGAATTTGTTTGTGATCAAACATCGTGTTTGCCACAAACAAATTTTTCTCCTTACAAAATTCCAAAATAAGCTTTCCAGCCTCATTTACCCTCTTATCACCATATTTGCCTAGCACGCTTTCGTAACCGCTTCGCGCGGTTCCAACCCATCCATTCATATCTCCACATACTATCAACTTTTCATTATCTCTGACACTACTTAGAACATCCCTGACATTCTCCCAAAACTCCTCGAGCTCGCTCATTTGAGCTGAGGATACTGGCGCATACATGGCTAACAAGAATACTCTTGTTATCCCCAGCTTAAAGCGAACCCAAAGAAGCCTCGGGTTGATCGCCTTGTATTCTACCATTGCATTAACCATTCGAGAGGACAATAATACGCCTACACCTTGGCTACCTCGCTCACTCTCTGGAACCCCAGCCCAGAAAGCGACCCGGTTGCCAGGCAAATCGGTCGTATCATTGCCTTTTCGCTTGGTCTCAGACACACAAATAACATCCAGATCTTTGTCATCCATCACATCTAATAATTCATTCATCTTCTGTTCCATTCGTCCTCTTACATTCCACGTGGGTATTTGTAGCTCCGTCCTCCACCTTCCGCCGTTCGGAACATGGCGTGTTGGTTGGCGGTTCCCAACGCCGCTTTATAATAATATTTTATAATTCAACAACTTCACTCTTTACTTTTAGTTATTTCCATTATTACCTGCGTTATATAATAAAATAACTTTTAATTGCCGATCAATTTGACGGCGTGCGGTAGGAAGAGGTGTACAAGAATTGTCAGTAGGTTTAGTATTAAGGAGGCTTTGGAACAAGCAAGAACTACATCTCCATAAGAAGCCTGCATAATGGATTATCAAACGAGACTTCAATAGGCACATAGTTAGCTGAGCGTAAGCGAAGTTCTTAACCGTTTGGGAAACATCTTTTTGGAGCAACATCACAAAAACTACTGAACCGATTTGAATGATAATTGTCAGAGCTGTAGAGCTTGTGAATTGTTATGTTAAAAAAAACAGAATTAAAATAAGTCCGTTCAGAAATGAAGGTTAAAAAACTGAGGGGTAACAGCTCAACGCAGTATTTCATGATAAGTTTATCAAATTACAAATTCATTTACAAATTATCAATTGTTAAGCAATATTATTCACAACATGAGGCGATAGATGTAAAATTTCTTGTTCTAAAGATCAGTATCTTTAAAAGGTACATAAATCTCAATTTTATTTTATTAAAAGATTGTTTTAGAATTTTATTTATTATGCATAATTTTACTGGTTTTTTAAGACATTAAAATATATATATTTTTTAATAGATTTTTCTGTTAATATTCGCAAACCTAGTATTATCACTTTTATTTAAAGTTTTTAGAGTATTTTCTTATGAAACTAAAAGACAATTTGTTTCAACAACGTTTTATTGTAAAATTATAACTAAAATAAATAATATATTAAAGACTAGTATGAGGTTATTTCTTCTCTTTAGCTTTTTCGCTGGTTCCTTCCTCGGTATCATTTTGTCGTACTGGTAATGAACCATGTTTCCAATTATCCGGATATCCGTACCTCTTGACATCATCCCACCATTGCTGTTCTCCTTTAGCAAAGATGATGTAAATAACGTTTGTTATAACCAAAATTGCAAGACATACCCAAAAAGCTACTCTCCATTCCTTAAGTGTTGACTGTAAACAAAATATAAGATAATCAAAACTATAGTATTAATATCATATGATAAGATAATTTGAATGGTTGTATTTATTAGGATAAGTATGCTGACATATTTATCATATCAAATGTCAAAAATATATCAAAAGTATTACCTTATCAACACCCCCCATCAAAAATAGTAACATTTCCCCAATTCAAAACAACATTGTCTCGAGTAGTATTATATTATATTGATAGTAATAAAAGGATTACTTTAACTTACATTTGGTGTGAGTAAACCAATTAGATACGGTGAAATTATGCCTGAGACAGCAGCAATTCCATTAACCATAGCCGTTGTTGTACCAGCATAGTTTGGTGTTATATCAAGAGCATTTATTTTCATTCCACTATAGTATGCTCCCATCAATGTCATAGCAGCGACAAACCAGAATACAGCTAATGTTGTATCACAGCCAGAATACGATGCTAATATTATGCAAATACCTGGGCCAGTTGCCGCTGTAATGATAAAAAATATATATATAATCAACCGTAAAGAGAAACGTGATCCAATAACTAAACAGACTTTAAAAATTTAGTTTTAAATTAAATAAATAATGAATGCAAAGGTATCATACCAATGGTAGTGTAAATTTTTCTTGCATTCATAACGCCATGCCAATTTTTCTTAATGCAAAAATCACAAAGAAGACCAAAGAAGAACGATGCAATCCACATAGCTATATATGGGAGTGCTGACAAGAGTCCAGTTGATTTGATGTTAAATTTAAGAACATCCGTCATATATTTTGGTAAATCTGTGACCATTGTGAAGTAGCCCCAATCGTGACCAATCTAGAAATCATTTAAACGTGATTTTATGTGTTTGTTTGAGCCACAAATTCTTGCTCAAATTTTGTAGAACAAACAACCAAATAAACAAATGGGAAGTACTTTTAAAGGTTAAGCTACTGTTTCTGAAGGTTATGTCAACTGAGAGCTGATTGGTCTAATATTAAGAATAATATTAAGAAGATATTAAGAATAATATTAATTATAAGAAGTACTTACACCAGCAATTATCAAGGACCAAAGAGGTACAGATCGGAGCAAAGCCTTCCATGGCACCGGGTCCAAAATTTGTTTCTCACTATGTATTAAAGCCTGAACATTTTCATTCAAGAACTTCTTTTCTTTATCTGATATGAAAGGATGTGTGTTTGGAGTGCTGTAGCAGATGAAACACTAAAAAAGATAAATCATTAGAAAAGAAAAATATATTTATTTGTTCTATATCCATCGAGAAATTGAAAATTACCCAAATAGCGAACCACCCAAGTCCTAATCCACCGAACATATAAAAGACGTTCTCCCAAGACCCTGCATGGATGATCAGACCTGAGAAGTACGATCCAGCGATATTACCAATCTGTGCTCCACCAAACACAATCGCACCGATACGAGCCCTCTCAGTTTTTGGTGCCCATTTCGAAATCATTGCCATAAGTGCAGGCATTGTTGGACCCTTAAAAAATTTTAAACAATTAATAAATAACATATAAATTATATAAATAAGATCCATCAAATATTTGTCAAATACTAGATTTAATTGTTTGTTCTCTTAATTATTAAGTAAACTTACCTCTCCAAAGCCTTCGACAACTCGAAGGATAAACAAAGCAGTGGCGCCACCAGTTTTGACGGCATATGGTGTGATGAATGTACATACAGCGGTCGACAATAAACCCAGTCCAAGAACCCATTTACCACCATACCGTTCAGCGACCATACCACCAGGGATGTGGGTTAAAACATAACCATAGTAGAAAGCACTCAAAAGAAGACCCTGTGTTGCTTCACTCCATTCGAAAAGTACCGGCTGTAAAAATAGTAGATTTAGTATATAATATATACTGAAATAAAAAATATCAAATTTAAAAATAATTGTATTAAAATTAAAGTTTACTATATCTGGTTAAGTCATATTTTGTTGTTTTTAGTTCATTTTGCATGGTTTTAACACTAAACCTACCAACAATTCTTGTATACCTGCTTCTACCGCACGCCGTCAAATTGACCGATAATTAAAAGTTATATTATTATATAACGCAGGTAATAATGGAAATAACTAAAAGTAAAGAGTGTAGAAAATATTATATGCACATTATAAGAATTGTCATGTAGTTTGATAACGATATTATAACGTTTAAAAATGTGTAAGTTTTACAAAAGTTTAAAAACGGTCAATTTGACTGGTACTTGGTAGGTTTAGTGTTAATCTAATATGACATAAGAAAATTTAAATATAAATTATGATTTTTAAACTAAAACAAATTTAGTAATTCTATTTCAGATAACATTTTGATTTATAATTATTTATTGTATAATATTTAACGTGAAATTATCTGTCCAATTATTGGTTTTCTATTTATTTACTTTGCTGTTTATAAAACGTATATAGTTAATAATTATGAGAAATTTAATTATCTTATTGTTTGAGAACTTATGAAAACAAATACAAATAAAACTATAACAAACAAAATTGATATTATATTCAGTAGAACCTTTGTCTTTGTATCTATTATATTATTCTCCAAATAAATCAAATAAATCCATATAATAAACAAAACTGACATTATCACTTATATTAACACTAAGTAAGATAAAATACAATATATTTGACATACCCCAGAATTCTCTCTGAGATATTCCGACAATGTCCATGTCACATTAGCCATATTACTTATAACAGGGTCAGTTTCTGCGTACGGATCAGGACAAGCATCCGGGTCATAATTTGGGTCACCTTCTCCAGCAACATTCTTCTTCACCATTTGAGTGATTGCCAAATTAAGACACACTCTCATGGTGTACGCGTTGGCAACAGCCAGCAATGCCATGATGGAGAAGACATAACGCTGTGGTATAATGAACACTACAACAAAATATTTTATTCACTCTCCATTGCTAAAAGGAACCGGTTTTTTATAGTTTTAAATTAATTTATAATATTAATGATCAAATTTATTATGAAAGTTATTTAACAAGGACAATTATTACTATTTTAGAAGCGATTTTACGATAAATATTAAATATATTGACATTTTCTTTATTGTTAATAATAATTTTATGTACTTACGTTTTGATAAAGCTAGCTGCCATCCCGATAACATTGTATCTAACCTAGAAGAAATAGAATCTTTAAAATATATAATTAACGGGCACTGCGTTCTATTTCTTAAAAGCGACTGTTTGACTAAATATTATGTCAGGAAAAGGTAGTGCAAACGACGATACAACAATCACAAGGCATATCCGAGAAAATTTATTCTGTTACGCCATAATGAACGATGTTACCTAATAATAAAGACTAAATTTGAATAACAATAGATTGATTGTAAATTTTGTTTTGTGCTCGGTGTTCTTCATTGTTACTACCGGAATCCCAGCGGATAGGTCAATTTTAGACAATTTTAAGCAACTCGTGAAGTGCGAATTAATTGTCTATTTCCTCACGTATTATTTTGACCCAGTACCACGATATTGAAAGATTTAAAATCATATCATATGAATCAAAGTTAAAAATAAATCAATAATTAATCGTATACAACAATACCCCGCTTTACGAGGGATACGTTCCAAAAAAAATGACGTTAACTGAAATTCGCGTATAACGAGGTTTATGATTAAACATAGTCAAAAATTATTACAAAAAAATACAAAATCATTTTAATCAATCACTTTAATTCTAGGAACACTTTATGCAATACATACTCTTATTTTTTACGGAAAAATACATCTATTGTTGATGACTACATTATATTTATACACACTCTTTCGCGTAATTCGAGGCATTTGAGCGCGAAATTTGCATCCGCGTTATAGTGAAACCGCGTATAACGGGATCGCGTAAAGCGGGGTATTACTGTATTTATCAACGTTTGTGAAACAGTATAAAAACCAGCTGAGTTTTGTGTGGTTCTTCACTGAAGTGATAAGTATGGTATTAAAATCCCTGATACTCCCATTTGGTACACAAATTAAAAGGAAAAAATATAAAATTATTAAAAATGTTAAATTTATCTTTGTCATATAAAACCTGTCATAAAATATTCACGTACAATCGTGAGTACATAATAAAAATCAAAAAGATTTCCCCGTGTTATTAAGATAAGCGAACACGTGCTAAAAATACTATCTTGTCTTAAATCTTTTATCTTTGGAGGAGATTATCTTTGGAGGCAATTCATCAATACAAACTGCGATCTTTATAAAAGATGCTGACGATACCGCTTCTACTAGATTAGCGTTAAAAAAACTGATTTTAATGTTTTTTTTAAACTTTCAAGAATGAAATATGTGGAACTTAACACTAAACCTACCGACAATTCTTGTATACCTGTTCCTACCGCACGCCGTCAAATTGACCGGTAATTAAAAGTTATTTTATAATATAACGCAGGTAATAATGGAAATAATTAAAAGTAAAGAAAGTAGACAATATTATATGCATATTCTAAGAATTGTCATGTAGTTTGATAACGATATTATAACGTTTAAAAATGTGTAAGTTTTACAAAAGTTTAAGAACGGTCAATTTGACCGGTACTTGGTAGGTTTAGTGTTAAGTTGTTGAATCATTTGTAGGATTTATATTATAATGTACATCATCTAAGATTGTTATATTTGTATTAAAAAGAGCAACTGTTGTGTTTCTGGGTTGCTCTTCTCAACAGAGCAGCATTCCGAGTTGGTAGCTTACTCACGGACTGACTACTCACCTTTTTTTATTGTAATAATTTATTCAAAAGTACGTGTCAATGTCTACTTGAATAAAGATATTTTGAATTTAAATTTTAAATAATATCAAATCAAATCAAATCAGATTTGAATTTGAAGATTCCATTACATTCAAATTTTATGGAAAATATCATATATATTAAATTATTATTAATTACTTCTATTTATATTAAAAAATTAATGTCAAATGAACACTTAAAAATATACATATATATATATATATATATATATATATATATATATATATATATATATATATATATATATATATATACATATACATATATAACATATTTCTACGCTAATAATATAAAACTTGTTCAAATATTCAGCCTGATTTACATTTCAAAAACATAACAATATATATTCTAAAAGCAATAATTAGTTTAGCTTACACCATAGCATTCTTAAATTATATTTATTTGGTGTTCAGATAATTGATTATACAATGGTATAATTATTTTAGGACAAAAGTCAGGGAGTAAAACTAGCATTTATTTAAGGCATATTCAAGGTTGTTTCCACTTTAACTGATGAAAGAATGGTAAAAAGGATTTATATAGGAAATGTGAGCGGTAAGAGAGACAGGGGGAGGCCTCGAGTGACCTTCGAAAACACAGTATCTATGATATTGGAGGAAGGTCACGGTAAAAGCATGAGGACCCCCCGGAGGGCATGTATGAAGAGGTTGATGTCTGTGGCCGAGGCGAAAGAGGTATGCAGGGACCGTAGCGTTTGGCGATCCGTCTCTGGCTACCCCGCAAGCGATATGACGTGAAGATAAATAATAATAATAATAATTAAAGAATTCTAATAATTATATTAGGAATGCATATGCAAATTAAGTTATTGATACAAAAATTAATGCTAAATATATTCAGTTGTCGTATTTTAAATTTAAAAATATATATTTGCTCATTTTATATTATATACATAATTTATGTATGTATGTTCGTAATTAATAGCTTTTCACTAAATGCATATGAAAGAATAAAAGTATAATATAATGTAATTAAAAAAATTTTGTGTGTTTTTAATCTAGTCTCTGAAACGGCTGGACAGAATTTAACATAACTTTCACTGGCGGATAGCTATTATAAGGAGTAACTTAGCTTAAATTACTCCTTATAATAGCTATTAACACTAAGCCTACTAATTACGGGACAAATTGACCGTTCTTAAACTTTTGTAAATCTTACACATTTTTAAACGTTATAATATCGTTATCAAACTACATGACAATTCTTATAATATGCATATAATATTGTCTTCACTCTTCACTTTTAGTTATTTACATTATTGCCTGTGTTATATAATAAAATAACTTTTAATTACCGGTCAATTTGACCGCGTACGGTAGGAACAGGTACACAAGAATTGTCGGTAGGTTTAGTGTTAACATTTATTTAAAAAAAATCATATTCCGCGCAAACGAAAGCAGACAATAAGAGAAGGGGGCTGAAGACAAGAAGAATGGATGGAGAAAAAAGAGAAGGAAAGGAGAAGAAGAAGCGGAAAAATTTACATATTACTTCACCTAAATATTTAGGATATGACAGGTAGATGATATTACATAAATTTAATAAGTAATTGAAAAATATAACACAATAAAAGACACAAATGTTTTTCCTAAATCACACACACACACACATATTTTAATCACATTGTGTTCAAAACAAGGCTGGGCAAGGAAACAGACTTGTCAATATTTGATTTAACCAAGAAATCTTATCAAACTTATTGTTTAAGTAAGGTTAGACGTTACGCCCTAGTTAACGCCTCACTAGGAATTTCTTATTTCTCTTTTCCCCATAGGAACGTGCTCAGATGGTTTGGGCACGTTGAGCGAATGAGTGATGAAAGAATGGTAAAAAAGATTTATACAGGCAAAGTGAGCGGTAAGAAAGACAGGGGGAGTAAAACAGTATCTATAATAGTGGAGGAAGGTCACGTAAAAAGCAGGATGACCCCCCGGAAAGCATGTATGAAGAGGTTGATGTCTGTGGCCGAGGCGAAAGAGGTATGCAGAGACCGTAGCGTTTGGCGCTCCGTCGTCTCTGGCTACACCGCAAGGGATATGACGTGAAAGTAAGTAAGTACCCATAGGAATTAGCACGTTTTCATTTTAAACTTTATCAAACGTCAATTTTATATATCCGGACATCATTTTATAGTCCATAAAAATCTTTTTTTTGGTACTTTTTGCATGCATGCATTGCGCATTTCGATGTTTGCATGTATGCATTGCGCTTTTATTCACAAATTTGGTGATCCAATAATTAAAAAAATAATTACATAATTATTAAATAAGCAGCTTACATTAATATTTGCATATCTGACAGCTGAAGAAAAATGCCATGGAAAATATTATACTATATATATATATATATATTATATTCTTCAATAAAAATTAAGAAATGTATTCTGTTATTCTAGGAATTGCAGTAAAATATAATTTTAGTTCTAACCTAATAAAATTTTGGAGATTTAAATATTAAACTTACATAGAAAGAGTGTTTTCCTTTAAGACCTGTTATTATTTTATCCAAATAGTCCATCTAGCAGTCTACAAAATATTTTGACCCACCTTCAATAATTACTACATTTATAGTTTAAAAAGTATGTCATGCTATGGGCATGTTATGAGAGAAGAAAGGCATGTAACCAAAGAGTGGTGGGTATGATAGTGGAGGGATGGAGGTAGATGATGGCCGACGAGAAGATGGGTGGATCGCGTGAAAGACGATATTGTGAAGGGAGTGTGTAGAGACGAGGAACAGGAGAGTATGGAAGGAAAAAATATACTGCGTCGATCAAAATTGGGATAAGAGCAGGAAGATGATGAAGTATTTTTTTATCGTTTTTATCATTTTCATTTAATAAACAACAATTGTTTAAACTTGATTCAATTATGCAAAAACAAACATTTATTTTTTTTATTTTAAATTGATTTTTAAATATTTCAGTGCACTTATTAATTTCAATTTTTAAATAAATCAAATAATTAATGGCTACAGTATTATATGACTAGGGGCGCCAACATACCCTCAATTTTGACTCACTGCTTTCACGAAATTTCGAGTTTACATATTGAGCGAAGCGAACCCAGAGTAATGACTCATCGTTTCCCATTGACTTCATTGGGATATCAGATTTTTGATGATTACTCCTCAACAACATGACATATTTCAATATATATTTTTTTAAAACCATTTAAAATGTGTCTTTTTGATTGCAAAATTTCATTATTTTCCGTCAAGTAGTTTTCGAGCCTATTCGTGACAAAGAATGTGAAAAAGTCTTCAGTAGAACGCTTTGCTCGCTTCGCTCAATAAAGAGTATTCCGAAATATAAAATATTTTTCTTATAATATATTTGCAATTAGCTTTAAAAAACAATAGTATTAATAATAAAATATTCAAAATAAGAAATTATTTAATATTAAGACCTTAAAAATTATAAACGTTAATATAAAAGAAAATTATGACAATTATGTAGATGTGAAAGAAGAGAACGAATGAGAATGATAAAGAAGACGTATTAGAATGAAAATTACCTTTAATATATTACTATTAAGATTGTAGAAGAACGTAGAAGAATAAGTATATGTTAACAATAAATTGATTTAGTATCATTAATATTAGTTCCTCTAAATATAATATTATTTTTTAATAAAATATAAAAAATAACTTACTCTTTTTTAATATATTTCTATAAACTATTTCCTTTACACCCCACAAGAAGAGACTGCAAGTGTAACTACCGATGCCGAATCATTTGTAATATTATTATCAGTTGACTGACGTTATCAATACCCACTTAATATTATATAAGTTATATAGTTTGATAATATTAATGTTTCCTGAAGAGCAAAGAGATGTTTGGGTTTCATATATATATATATAAATCACGTGTCACGTTGTTTGTCCGTAATGGACTCCTAAACTGCTTAACCAGTTTAAATAAATTTACACATCACGTGCAGTTTGATCTAACTTAAAAGATATAATAATTTTCAATTCAATTCATAGTCGCAATATTATTTTATTGCTAATTTTTGTTGTTTATTATTTTGCAGTTAGCTCCTAACAATTCTAAAAGATGGCGGTATCTGTTGACTGGATTGAGTAATTTTAGTATTCCAAGTTATTTAAAAATAGTGTTATAAAATTGGATAAAAAAAAGAAAAATGATAATTATTTTGTTTTATCCCTTAAATAGTTTACTACAATGTAATATATCAAAGACAATAGTCACAGCAACGCGTGACAGGTTCTGCTAGTATATATATATATATATATATATATATATATACTTATCTGTCTGTCTGTCTGTTTGATCCATCTAATCTCTGAAATGACCGGACTGCTTTACTAGTTTTGAATATTTTGCAAGCTTTTTTATTTGATATAAAAAAATAATCTTCCAATATTACTTTTATTCCTTTCAAACTCTCCCCTTTGAAGCCTCAATGTCAATATTATACTTACCAAGTTTTTTTCATTCATACAAATATTTTTACTCTCAGACATTATTTTGGTAAAAATAAACACATGTCAGAAACGTGACCAAACAGGTCATTAACATAAAATATTCTACTATTTATATTATATATATTCTATTCAATATTGAATATTTAACAAACATGTTTCTTGTAGATTTATATATCAGATACAAGATTATTTATTTATTTATCTTCGCCATATCCCTTTCGAGGTAGCCAGAGACGACGGAACGCCAAACGCTACGGTCCCTGCATACCTCTTTCACCTCGGCCACAGACATCAACCTCTTCATACATGCCTTCCGGAGGGTCCTCTTGCTTCTAAAGATAAAAGATAAATAAATACGTTTATATACAGTACCTACAAATATTTAACATTTATTACATGGTCTTTTAGGATTCGGTAACTTCCACAGCCTAGCTTAAAGACTCTTAGAAGAAAACGATAGATTAAAATTTTGAAAATAGTTTCCTTAAAATATATTAACGAGGATCTGCTGCCGTGCGCTGAGGGAGTTGAGCTGCACCCCCTCCCCTTTTAAACAAAATATAATTTTATATATATATTATTTATTAGTTTTTATGTGATGTTGCTTATAAGCGCGCGGAGGGTCTGATAACGTTAAGTCTATGAGAGAAACAGTTTTTTGACCATCATTTCTGAACGGAATAAGATATTTTAATTCTGTTTCTTTATAAACATACCCATTCCCAAGATCTACAGCTCTGCCAATTTTCATTAAAACCTTTTTATTGAGCGAAGCGAACGAAGTGAGCGGAGCGTTTTACTGGAGACTTTTTGCATTCTTTGTCACGAAATGGCTCAAAAACTACTTGACGAAAAATTATGAAACTTTGTAATCAAAAAAACACATATTAGGTCAAGGCTTTAAAAAAAATTTTTTTGAAAAATGTCCTCAAAAAAAATTTTTTTTTGTATCATTTCAAAAAACTGATATCCCATTGAAGTCAATACACTGGGCTCGCTTCGCTCAATATGCAAAGGGAATCCGAGATTTCACGAGCGCAGCGAGTTGAAATTGAGGGTTTGTTGGCGCCTCTAGTTAATTTTATTTATTACTACTAATACGAATACTTGTATATTATGTCTTTTTATTATTAATTTCTATATTATTTGAATTTTTTTGAAAATTTAATTTTGTGACACAGATCATAATAAAAGATGGCTGATGGTTTTTTTTTGCGGTTCTTCTCAGAGTACGTTTGTAACTCGTAGTCTTATTTTAAGTTGTAGTGTACACAGAAGGGTGTATAAGTATGGTATCATAGTACTGATACTACCATCTGATATACAAGTGACCAATTGATTCTAAGTGAAAAAAAATACACAATTTGGAATAATTGTTAGTATTACTAATATAATCCCCTATCTAAGTAGTCATTCAGTTAGGTACTTACCTACATTCAAGTCTTGGATAAGATTGCAAAATAAGATCACCACTTTACTAAAATTCAATAGATATATATTGTTCTGCTGATTTCTTGACTTCTTGAGTATTTGTATAAGGTCTTTTTGATATGCAAATATTGTACATCAACTGTATCCTTAAAGATAAAGAAGAAACATCTAAGTTATACCTTACTAATATGTTAAGATGAAAAAGATTTTTAATTTACACTTTACTAATATTTATTAGCCATTAAGTGTCTATACCCTAAGGCACTCCACTTGCAAGGGTCCGCATCACTCGTGTTCGCATCAGTCGTTTTTGCATCAGTTGTGTTCGCATCAATCGTGTCCCCATCACTCGTGTTCGCATCACTCATATGCTCGCATCACTCATATGCTCGCATCACTCTTCTGCTCACATCACTCATATGGTCGCATCACTCTTCTGCTCGCATCACTCTTGTCCTCGCATCACTCGTCTGCTCGCATCACTCTTGTGTTCGCATCACTCTTGTGCTCACATCACTCATATGCTCGCATCATTCTTGTGCTCGCATCACTCTTGTCCTCGCATCACTCTTTTGCTCGCATCACTCTTGTGTTCGCATCAATCTTATGCTCGCAACACTCTTGTGCTAAAATCACTCATATGCTCGCATCACTCTTATGTTCACATCACTCTTGTGTTCGCAACACTCATCACGTAATGTTTGAGAGTCGCCGGTCGTGGTGATCGTGACTATGATTATAATTATGTAGACATACGTTGATTTACCTTTCTGTTATTATAAAAAAGAGTATATATTATTATATATTAAAGAAAAAAGTGTACATGTACAATTCACACGCGGCAAAAAAGTGAAACTTCTGAAAAGTAGCCTACGAGAGATTAAGATGGATAGAGTATTAGGATAAATGTAAGTTTTATTATTATTTATCAAACTTAAAAAGTATGTAATACTTTATTTTGCATTATAATAATATAGATTTAATATTTTTATACCCACTAATTCTCTAGGATTTACAATTTAAGAATAAAACAACATCAAATTTCCATTTACATTCGAAGATTACAAAATATGATGACTTATTACAAGTATACATAAAACTAGGGGCGCCAACAGATCCTCTATTTCGACTCGCTGCGCTCGGGAAATCTCGGGTGCCGTTTGCATATTGTGCAAAGCGAGCCCAGTATAATGACTCATCGTTTCCCATTGACTTAAATGGGATATCAGTTTTTTTAAAGATCATTCCTTAACGACATGACATTATTCAAAAAATTTTTATTGCAAAATTTCATAATTTTTCGTCAAGTAGTTTTCGAGCCTATTTGTGACAAAGAATGTAAAAAAGTCTGCAGTAGAGCACTCCGCTCGCTTCGTTCAATTACGGATATAATCTTAGAATGTATCTCTCTACAACTTACGTATGGATCTAGCATTTCTAGAACTTTTCAAAGGCGGCTTCAGTAGGTTCTTATGGTATTTGGTTAGGTAGGGAGAGGAGCGTAAACAGTGAAGGTGAGCGTGTATGCGCATAGTAAAGGGGCCTTAAACCTATACCTGACTCGCAAGTCCCAGGCATTGTTTGCGCTCTTTTTGCAACGATGGGTCCGGCACCCGCACGGTGAATCCAGGCAATGCTAACAAGCTTCGTCTCTTATATATTTATATATATATACTGCCTTTATTAAGTTAAAAACTTACCTCAACTAACAGTTATACAAATATGTCAACGCCATCTATCGTAAGTGAAAGAAATAACAAATTCAATATACGCCTCTAATAACTTTAGTTTAAGGATTGAGTAATAGATGGCACTAGCAATTCGCATTATATCTTCTTTCTCATTCTCTCCTATGGCTTCTCCTATGTTTCTTTTTCGTGACGCATTTTCGTTACAAGTTACAAATCAAGATTCTAAAGAACTTTGTTAAATAGCAAATTTCTTTCAAAATTAACCCTACTTAATAGAAGACAGACAAACAAGATTTAATTTTTATATAGTTGACAATCAGATGCCCTCTTTAGATATGTATATTATTATTATGTAATAATATTTTTATCTTTTATCTTTTTACGTTACTTTAGACACTTATGGTTTGACGTAAATAGATCTTTTATTAGATAAGAAACACAAACAAATACATCAAGATATATTGAATAATGTATGTCTAGTTTGAAGATACTAATTCTCGACTTATATATTTATCAACTCAACGTATAACAGAAAGAGTCAAAATACTGCGTTGTCTGAAGCCTTCACTCAAGGAGGTAAATCTATATTAAGAATTTCGATTAAAACTACGCCTCAATAATAAAACATAAAAAAAAAATCGAATCGCCAACATGTATCCGCAAAACATGGATTGTCGAGTATTTTGTTAAATTCTAACAACGATGACAGACGAATCACAGTCGCCATTTTGGACGCTAGCAAAACGTCACTGACACCGGAGGCCATCTTGATTTCGTTAATCAAAGCTATAACTACAATAATCTACCAACATTATGTAAAATATTGATGAGAAGAGTCACATTTAACCCAAGCGAAACCGGGCTACCATCTAGAATTAGAATATTATTTAATAGACGAAATTTAGTTTCAAACCGTCCTCTAAATTCTCTTCTTCCAGGTGTGCGAAGCCACGGGCATAAAATAGTCTAGAGTAAAGAAAAAATATGGGAAACAAGAAGATATCTTAGAAGAAATTCTAAATTAAACAATTAAATTCTGCTTCAAGTTATTATGATTTGCAGGTCTGATTCACTCAAGAGAATTTTATGAAATCTATTTGGACCAAATTATAAAGTATTTAAACATCTTTTTGATTTAATTTATCCCTTTTAGTGCCGAACGACGTTATATCGTCGATATACGACGATACGTCGTTTGAGACACTTGTGAAAAGTGCCAACTACGAAATATCGTCGTTCATGCGTTGACGTTGTGTTACACTTATCATATATTTATTTAGCTTCACGCCTTATCCCTTGCGGGGTAGCCAGAGACGACGGAGCACCAAACGCTACGGTCACTGCATACCTCTTTCGCCTCGGCCACAGACATCAACCTCTTCATACATGCCCTTCGAGGCGTCCTCATGCTTTTTACGTGAACTAACTATAACTATAGGGGGTGCTTTACCCTATAAAACTTACGAACTTACAAGTCCTTACATAGTTATATGCATTTTTATAATAAAAATGTAAACCCAATATAGTAGTAAAGGTAGTATTGTAATAGTTAATATTTCATTCATGTCTAAGTAAGGACAAGGTTAATATGGCCTTTCGAATGCAAAAACATAAATCAGGAAGTTTGTCTTTACAAATGTTTAATTTTCTTCATGAGTTTATCAATCATCTTGTGATCATGTGGATAAACTAGTCTAGAATCGATAATATTAATACTAGGGGCGCCAACAAACCCTCAATTTTGACTCGCTGTGCTCGCGAAATCTCGGGTGCCGTTTGCATATTGAGCGAAGCGAGCTCAATATATTGACTCATTGTTTTCCATTGACTTCAATGAGATATTAGTTTTTTGACGATATTAAAAAAAATATATATTTTTAAAGATATTTTTCAAAAAATTTTGTTTAAAACCATCACTTAATATGTGTCTTTTTGATTGCAAACTTTCATAATGTTCCGTCAAGTAGTTTTCGAGCCAATTCGTGACAAACAATGTAAAAAGTCTCCAGTAAAACGCTCCGCTCACTTCGTTCGCTTCGCTCAAAAATAGATAATTTATTGCAATTTTATAAACTTTTGTTACCTAAAAAGTCATTATAATTCAAACTTTGTAGCCTGTTAAAGATATTGCGAAACTTTTAACTTTACTCCACAAAATTTTTTATGCTTTTCAACATTTTTTATTATATTTATATTACTTATATATTTATTACATAACATATGCACAATTTAATGCCCACATTTTTTGGAAAAATACAAATTTGCTTTTGCACCACTAATGATGCCGCAGCCACCGTATTCCCCAGATCTGGTCCCCTGTGACTTTTCTTGTTCTCGAAACTGAATAGGCCCATGAAAGGACGACGTTACGCTACGATTGACGAGATAAAGACGGCATCGCAGGAGGAGCTGAACAAGATTTAAAAAAAAATTTTGAAGTGCTTTGAAGATCGGGAAAAACGTTGGCACAAGTGTTGGATTACTTTGAAGAGGACAAAATTTATAAATAAATAAATATTTTTTAATAAAACACAAAATACGCGTTACTTATTGAACACACCGAGTATATAAAAACAATTAATAAATTAGTAAAAATTTATAAAGACTAGTATTTAACTCAAATTCAAATATAAATTCAACATATCTTTATTCGAGTAGGCATTTACACGCACTTTTGAATCGTCCATTATTACAATAATAAAAAGATGAGTGTAGTGAGTCCGTTAGTATTTAATTCAAATTCAAAATCAAAATATCTTCAAACTATGCATTTACACGCACTTTTTAATTAATTAATTAGTCAATTATTACAATACAAAAAAAGGTCAGTGTAGTCAGTCCGTAAGTAAGCTACCAACTCGTAATGCTGCTCTGTTGAGAAGAGCTGGACAGAAACTCAACAGTTGCTCTTTTTAAAAGAAATATAACAATCTTAGATGATGTACATTATAATATAAATCCTGCAAGTATCAAGAACTTAATAACATGTTATACGAGTAGTTACTGATATTGTGTTGTTTTGATGTTACAGCGTCACAGCAGCGTTGTTACGTAGTATTTGTTTATAGTATTATCACAGTCAATAAAACTTATCTGAAGGATGGGCTTAACGTTAATACGCACATCAACCCACAAGTGCAAGAAGTGTGTAGGAATTTAAATTACATAAAATATATAAAAAGATCCACAGAACGGCAGGTACTAGCGAAGATGTCACGGTGAGAATGAAGAAGAACGTGCTCAGGTGGTTTGGGCACGTCGAACGAATGAGTGATGAAAGAATGGTAAAAAAGATTTATAAAGGAAAAGTGAGCAGTAAGAGAGACAAGGGGAGGCCTCGAGTGAACTTCGAAAACACAGTATCTATGATACTGGAGGAAGGTCACTTAAAAACATGAGGACCTCCCGGAGGGCATGTATGAAGAGGTTGTTGTCTGTTGCCGAGGCGAAAGAGGTATGCAGGGACCGTAGCGTTTGACACTCCCTCGTCTCTGGCTACTCCGCAAGGGATATGGCGTGAAGATAAATAAATGATAAATAAATATAATAATGCAGTAATTACCAAAATTAAAGTTTTGTGTTCACTCCAGTTGCATGATCTCATGGAGGAAATATAGCAAGAAATTCTATGAATACTCTGTTAATTTATAACAATAATAAATATAGCAACAAACTCTACGGATACTGTGTTAAATAAAATAATAAAAAATAAAACATTTATATCAATGCCCGTCACTGTTTTATAAATTTCTTATGACCATGAACTTGGTTAACTCGACCTTGTACGTGCTAAGGTCTTTGAAACGGTATTTTATTTTTTCTATTTATATTAAACTAGTTATTGCTCACGGCTGCGATCGTCAATAACTTAAATAAATTCTTGTTATTCAAACATAGGGTATCTTCTCACAATTTAAGTTTTTAATATATATATATATATATATATAAGCGGGTCCAGTATATTGACGCATTGTTTCTCATTGACTTCAGTGGGATATAAGTTTTGGACAGGACATAAAAAAAAAAATTCTTTGAGGACATTTTTCTAATTTTTTTTTTAAATCATCACCTAAGTTGTGTCTTTTTGATTGCAATGTTTCATCATTTTCCGTCAAGTAGTTTTCGAGCCAATTCGTGACAAAGAATGTAAAAAGTCTCCAGTAAAACGCTCCACTCACTTCGTTCGCTTCGTTCAATAAATACAATTATATATTTATATTTTTTGATAATTACGAGTATAATAAACAAACAAATATCTATTTCTGTTATGTGTATTTAGATTATTTAAAACTTTATCGGCCTAGACAGGACATAGTTTGAAACAAACAATTACGTGTTAGCATTTACTTATTAGATAATTCGCTGTTGGTAGAAACCTTGTTTGTCTTCCATGACTCAAGTAATAAACCACCTAAAATCACTTAAAACTAATATTCTTAGAGATAATTCTTTGGAATGAATCCAACACCTTGTCTCAAAAAATAAGTTTTTTGTTATTTTAATCATATATTTCTCCGTGATGATGAAAAAACTTAGCAAATAAAAAAATGTCTACTGCCTCTTCTTTATTTTTTCCTGCTGACGCAGAATTATTACTTCAAATAATAAACGGAAAAAAGAATACTTTAATTTCCAAAAAATAGAATCAAAATGAATTATATGAAAAGATGATTGGGTCGATAGTGGACATTGTTGCTCTTTACCTGTATTTCATTTAGGGTGTTTCCTGACCTAATGAAACGTAACAAAGTAATACCCTTTTTAAAATCTGGTAATCATTATCAATAACAATATGGTAATCAGATCAATATCCTATTCCCAGTAGTACCTTCACTCAGTAAATATTAAAAAGTCATGTTAAACCAATTATTAGATCATTTTACTAATAAACAGTTCGGTGTCATGATCTACTACTGATACTGGTTTCTTTTGGTATCTTTCTTATAAGACATATTTTTGAGGCCTGGGAGGAATCACAGGGTGCTTGCTTTCAGAATATTTTGTGGTTTATCTAAGACATTGGATTGTGTTCAACTATAAATATTGGTCTAAAACTTTTGATTTCTTACTTATCTAATTAGAATTCGGAGGATTGAAATAAAAAAAAAGATCGCCTGGGCTTCGATGGATATGGGGGTTCCTCAAGGTTCGGTCTTAGGACCATTTCTTTTCTTTGCTTCTATTATTATCTAATTTGTAGACAAACTGACAACTGATGATACTTCTTTGATATCTAAAGTAAAGCGACAGCAGATAATGTATGATGATGTTAACAAGGCTCTCTCTAAAATAGTGCATTGGTTTAGTGTTAACAAACTGTTACTCAACGTCACGTATACCATGTACAATATAAAAAATAAGATCCTTACTGACGAGAATAATGTTTCAGTTTATTATAGTACTATCATATCATAATGTCATGTGGTATCTTACTCTGAGGTAAAGTCGCTGATATAAATAACTTTTCGTTTTACAAAATAGAGCTATTCTTGCAATTTGCAATCTGGGTCATAGGGATTTTTTACTGGTGTTCAAGCAATGTAAGAATCTACTGTATATTGTATATTTTTAAAAATATTATATATGTATAAAATTTATTTAAAAATTTATAAGGGAACGTTTATGTTAACGGATACCACAGTATTTATGAATATCTAGAACTTGATACATGGTGGATATAAAGTGTTCGCCGCCAGGCCACTTCAAGATTACTTATAAATGTAATTTAAGTCTTAAGTATGGCTTTGATAAATGAATAAGCCCGCCTGCTTAGTTTCTGTCGCCAGCTCTTCTCAAGTCGGTAGCAAATAACTTTCCAATTTTTGATTTTGATTAAGAATATTACATATGAAAAAAACAAATTGTTAAACTCATTCTTGTTGGAATTTATTATATGTGAATGGACATCTAGCGTAATGATCGCAATAAATGAAAGAAAAAGAAAATTAACAAACTTAAATAAAAACCTGTGAAGATGCAAATACCCAGGGTATTTCCCGAACGAACTTTGACGAATTTATAAATGTTAATAAAAAACAATTGATTTTTAAGTAAAATCATTATTATTTATTGAAGAAAAGAAAATGTTAAATACATGTTTATTTATAATTACTATTTATTAATAATACAAAATAGTAATATAATTAAACATGAAAATAAACTAAATCAGTAAATTAAAAACAGCGCCATCTCTCGACAGTAATGAAAATTCTTCCTGTCCACAGACATCCATACATCCATTCGAGAAAAGTGAAAACAATACAGAACGAACAAAGTTTGTTCGTGAAAAATATCTAAAATTATAGTGGAAAATGTTCTTTTTCTCCATTTTGAATTTCAAATTTGTATTTTATATGGAAATACTGACGCGATTATAAAATAAATAATAAAGGTATGATATTTATTGCATATTAAACTAATTAAATGTTATTATAAGAATTATTAAAGCACAAAAGTAATGACAGATAACAATTAAAATACCTGCAATTGTACTCAGAATAGATAACTATAATAATAAAAATGTCATATATAAAAATAGTAACGGACGCTTTGAATAAGAAAAGAATTTACAACAATGTACGAAAATTAATTATTAGTTCACGGTCTTTATGTTACATTCCACATTTAACTACTGTAAATTTATCTTAGACTTAAAACTTCCAATTCAATACCTCGCTGAAACAATATGATAGTGTATGGTAAATATTTTTTAATATATTAAAAGTAATTCCAAGATATGTAACCGGCGATACGAAAAAAATATTATAAATTAAATTCTGAAAGTTTCGACATTCGACAAAGAACCTGTTCTAACAATTGTGACACAATTACTCAATACATGAAAAACCAAAAACGTTGTGTGTAAAAAATATTTTCAATAAAAATAATTCAGCAAAGTAAATAATTCAAGAGTCATTTATCTGATCACACATCGCAGAAGCACGAGATTGCATACAGACTTATCTACTGATACTGTCATTTATTTCGTTCCTCACCTCAATGCCATTCGACATCTCAAGTTAAATCTCAAAGATATAACGTGACGTACATATGTTGTGTTGTGTAACAAATAGTATCAGACAGTGGATGTAGAAGTGTTCCCAGTTCCAAATACAAATGACGCTCACAGGATGGAGGTATATACTCAACAGAGGTATGTTACTGATAACAATAATTTATGCTAATAATGTAACCTTCTTGCCTTTTTACCAAAGCAACAAAAAATGGCGTCTATAACCTTTTATAATCATGTGTTGGATGTACATTTTGTTCATTGAATTTGTTATTTTCTAGTGATATTCATACCTCAGCGATATGTGTTTGGAATCCTGGGACTCTTCGCTTTGGCGAATTCATTCACAATGCGGGTTTGTTTGAGTATAACAATCGTATCCATGGTAACACATGTGCCTGCGGGAGAACATATTCTGGGAGAAACATGTCCAGATACATCTAGTACAATATCACAGGTTGTATCCAACAGCTCCATAGATTCTTCAGTGGTAATTCCTGTAAGTATGCTTAGCTATTCGAAGAATTCGTGGCCTTATAAACATAAAAATTATAAAATCTACTTTATCTTTATAATATGTTTATCTTTTTCTCTTTAGTCAGTAATTAAAATATTCATATAGTCAATGCCATGGCAGTAATATAATAAGATGTTATCTATTAAATGAAATTGGAGTTTACTTTTTATTACACCGTCTAAAGCCATCATCACCTCGTGGTTTTGATTATATGATAACAGGATACAGATTTTATGATGATGGCTTTTTGCTGAGCTGTTTAAGTACCACCATTGTAAATAAGGTTTCTATTTAACTTAGAAGATAAACACAAAACGGATGTTCATCTGTGTCAAATTTACCTTTTGATATTTACAAAATAATCCATGTATTTCGAAATTAATATTTGTTATTAACATTGTTAAATTTCTTTTAAAAAGAGCGACTGTTGAGTTTCTGACGGGCTCTTCTCAGAAAAACAGCATTCCGACCGACTGACTATACTGACTTTTTTTGTAATAATCGACGATTCAAAATTGTATAAATGCCTACTTGAATAAAAATATTTTGAATTTGAATTTGTTATCTTTAACTTTACAGGGTCGTCAGAAATATGATTGGGATGAAAGCACTCAAGGGTTATTACTCAGTGCATTTTATTACGGGTATGTGTTGACACATCTGCCTGGGGGACTTTTGGCTGAGAAATTTGGAGGAAAATGGACACTTGGACTGAGTTTACTTTGCACATCTGTGGCTACGGTATTAACACCCTGGGTTGTAAGTTTTGGTGGAGCAATCGGATTGTTTATTATAAGAGTTATTCAAGGCTTCGGTGAGGTAAGATGTAACAAAATTATTACTTTTGTAACAGAATTGTTGTCAAGATAAACAATTTATTTTTTCACAAAGAAAAATAATTGATTACTTCTTTAATTCAATATCAGTGATTTAATATTTCAGGGTCCGGTTACACCAGCCTTCGTGTTATTAATGTCTCGTTGGGTGCCTCCGCCGGAGAGGTCTCGTTTCGGTGCTATGATATTTGGGGGAGCCCAAATAGGCAATATCGCTGGCCCATTTATTTCAGGATTACTCCTTGCAAATAACGGCGATTGGGCAAATGTGTTTTATGTTTTTGGCGGTCTCGGTATTATATGGTTTGTCTTTTTCGTAAGTATCTATTACGTTTTAGAGGTCTGATTTCTACTACCATGAACATGTCATTAAAAGGTCATACTGAACATTTTATTCTAATATAGATATCCTGCATATATTTCAGACCTTATTGTGCTATAGTACACCTAACAGTCATCCTTTCATATCAGATGAAGAACGTGACTATCTAAATGCTAATGTAGTTGCTTCAGGCTTACACAAGAAGTTACCACCAGTTCCATTTAAAGCGTTGCTACGTTCAACACCTCTTTGGGTTTTAGTTGTAGCAGCTGTAAGTGATCCTAGATTTTAATTATAACATTTCAATGACAGCTTTGCTTAGATTTTGGATTGTTAACTTCAAAAGGTATTTCCATATATGTATTTATTCCAATTACTTACAGATTGGCCATGATTGGGGATACTTTACTATGATCACCGATCTACCAAAATACTTCGCTGATGTCCTAAGATTTAATATTAAGGACACTGGTCTCATGTCCGCACTGCCTTATATTGCTATGTATATTTGCTCTTTCATTTTCGCTGGTTTCTGTGATCTTTGTATCAGAAAGAAATGGCACAGCATCACTACAGGGAGAAAGATTTATACGACAGTATGTGAGTATATAGTGTTAATAAGAATATAGTATTTTATTGATGCATTCAGAATTTTTATTATATTTGTCAGGAGTTAGGTATCATACTGACATATGAAATTTATCTATTAAAGGTTTTCCTATGTAAAGGGAATGAAATTTTGGACACATTTTGGAGAAATTTGTTGTGGTAATAAATTATTGACGAAATAATAAATCTTAATAATTTCTCGGAATAAGGCAAACAGTAGTTCGGGTATAATACTTCGGGTATAATGAAAAACTAGACCTTTAAAGTTTCTATATGATGATAGATCTCTTATTTCTTCAGACAAGGATGGAGGAAATAAAATCGTTAGCAAATAGAAAAAAAAATAACCACCAAATATTTATCAATTATAATGAACCTTCACTTAAATGTTTTTTTACGTGCCGAGTGCCTTCACTAACAGAATATGTCTCTGTAACGAATTCTTTTTCCTCAGCCTCAACTCTACCAGCAATTTTTATTATTCTCGCGTCGTACTCGGGCTGCGACCGGATAAAGGCGGTGGGTTTCTTCGTGGCATCTATGGCTTTTATGGCGGGTTTCTATAGCAGTGTAAAGATCAATGCTCTGGATATAGCACCCAACTACGCTGGGACCTGCTCTGCCTTTGTGAACGGATTGGCAGCGGTGTCTGGAATAATAACACCATATCTAGTCGGTCTTTTGACACCTGATGTAAGTATATCTAGAATATACAATACTAGGATCCGCCAACTGTGCGCGGCGGGTGTTGAGCTGAGTCCCTCTCTTTTCTTCTTTTCTTGATAACTTTTGAATGGCTAAACATTTTTTCAATCTGTTTTCGCTATAACATCCGCGTTCGGCTCAAACATCCTTGAGAAAATTTTTAGCTAATTATCTCGTCGCAATTTGGAGACAACTAAACACATAAAAAGGTCTTCCAAACTGTTAAGAGCTTCGCTTACGTTCAGCTCAATAAAAAGATTGAATTACATTATTTATTGAAAATTTTATTTAATTAGTATTTTCATAGAGAGAGATATCATACATTTCTTTAGTACTGTCAATGCTTTGAATGCTTATCAAAGAAATTCTTTTCAATGAAAGAGCTTATTGAATGTGTAACTGAAATCAATACAGCACTACTTGTATTGGTTTTAATTAAAATTCGTAATGAATTAATAAACGAACAATTTTTTTTTTATCGTATTCAAATAAATTGCTACGCCCATTGACATAAATAAATAGTTTTCACTAAACCCCCAAATGATTCATCATTCATAAGTAATGTTTCTATGTTTGTCGATTACTTTTTTTTGCGGAATTCATCTAAAAAACTTAATCTATATTTTACGAAGGCTTCAATTGTATAAAAACATAAAAATAAAAAGTTTGAACTTTAATAAAAACATACTTTTTGTTGAGTTAAAGTAAGCGTTTCAAATGAGACGGTTGAAGGAATTTCATCAAATAACGAATCAACCGAATAAATAATTTAACTTCCTATTTGGTTTCATTCAATAATATTATTTGGTTCTTCATAATTCCATAGTATAACAAATTTTTATCATTAATGTATAATAACTAGGATCCGTCAACCGTGCGCGGCGGGTGTTGAGCTGAGCCCTTCTTTCTTTTTTTCTTGATAACTTTTGAATGGCTAAACATTTTTTTAAATCTGTTTTAACTATAACATCCGCATTCGGCTCAAACATACATGAGAAAATTTTTAGCTAATTATCTCGTCGCTTTCTGGAGACAAGTAAACACAAAAAAAGTTCTCCCAAACGGTTAAGAGCTTCGCTTACGCTCTGCTCAAAAATGTAATTGTTGACTAAATTACTCTTAAAGTATGTTAGTATTATAATATATAATATGTAATATAAAATATATTTTTAGCAAACACTCACACAATGGCGTATAGCGTTCTGGACAATCTTCGTTGTATTGTGCGGCACCAACCTTGTGTACGTGATATGGGGATCCGGAGACCAGCAATGGTGGGATGACGTGGAAAAACACGGGTATCCCAAAAACTGGAAACATGGACCACTTAAGCAGAGACGAGATGATACTGAAAAAAAAATTGTTTACCCGAAACATGATCATTCTCCGGTTTTATAGAAAATAACTTACGTTGAAGTTTTGTACGTCTTTTTAGGTTATTTATAGAAAAACTATTTAAAAAATATATGACAAAATATTATACACCGTCTTAATCTTTACAGATCCTTATTAAACTAGGATCCGCTGCCGTGCGTTGCGGGAGTTGAGTTGTTTCCCTTCAGTTGTTTGTTCATCATTTCTGAACGGAATTAATTTTAATTCTGTTTTTTGTTAAACATGTCCATTCCCAACCTTTACAGCTCTGCTAACTTTCATTCAAATCGGTTCAGTAGTTTTATGTGATGTTGCTTCAAAAAGAAGTTTCCCAAACGGTTAAGAGCTTCGCTTACGCTGAGCTCAAATCTTGATAACTTTGGTTTCATTTGGTTTCCAAATATTGTCTAGGATATTCGAAAAACAAAACAAAACAAGTACAGTTAACTCTCTAACAGCTATGCTTAGATATTATCGTAAAGATTCAGATGCAGAGCACGAAAATAATGCACATTTTTCGATTAAATTGATATTTTTTTTTGTCATTCAATGAACTGCTGCGAGTTCTTATTATTTATTTAGCTTCACGCCATATCCCTTGCGGGGTAGCCAGAGACGATGGAGCGCCAAACGCTACGGTCCCTGCATACCTCTTTCGCCTCGGCCACAGACATTAACCCTTTCATACATGCCCTCCAGGAGGTCCTCATGCTGAGAGTCGTCCTCCGACAGCCGACGCGAGCACACGCGTGCGCGCGCGCTCCGCTCTCGCTTGTCTATTGTTATCACTATGGGTTCTTTGGACCCGTATTGTACTGGCCCGTACCGGCCGGTACGGTACGGAGTGGTACGGACAGCGTAGGTACGCGGGGCAGGTAGTCGGGTCATGTGTCCGGTACTGGCCGGTACGGTACGGAGTGGTACGGACAGCGTAGGACACGTGAGCAGGTATTCGGAACATGTGTCCGGTACCAGCCACCGCTGGGAACCTTGGTCGGCTATGGGGTTTATGCCCGGTATATAGTCGACAATAGGGGTTTTTGTTGTTATTTTTTATTTTTTTTTCCTTTTTGTTTTGTTTTTCTTTGTTTTGTTTTGTTACTTCTTCGTCTTTTTGTTTTGTTTTGACATTTCTTCGTTTTTTTTTTGTTTTGTTTTGTCATTTCTTCGTTTTTCCTTTGTTCTGGTGTTGTTGAGTTCCTTGTTTGTCTTCGCTCTGTTACCTTTTCTATTCTTCTTCTATTTCCTTTTCTTTTTGTCAACTCTGAGGTCTGGCGCCTGCCGAGGGGTTGTGTAATGGCGAGGGCGCCCCGGGGACCTTACCCTTTAAAGGAATAAGAATGAAAGCGAATCTTAAAAATATACTACCCCGGGAGGGTACCGGTGGCTGCTCTGCAGGCCGGGAATCCCTCACGGAAGCCTCGGCTTCCGTCTTCCCCTCGTATTCCGGGGGGGGAAAAGACCGCTCGACTCCTACGACGACTCAGGCTTCTGTTTTACTGGATTCTGATTTCACACACGGATTGGCTGACGATTTGGTAGTGGAAGAGATGACCCCGTCGGTCATTTCATCCGCTAATGACTCTGGCGTTTTTCAAAGATTACGATCTGCTTCTCGGAAAGTGGTGCCTGTTAAAGGCTCTGGTTTGATAGTTGGCGACGAGGATGCCATGTCCCATCATGAGGTGTCTCGTAAGCGACCTATCTCTGAGGTCGACAAGTTGTCCAGCGAAATGTCCGACAGCGATCTTGAGCTCGGTGTTGCATCTTTTAAATGCAATACCGCTCGACGCGGGCGCACTGCTGCAGTGTCGCAAGGAAGTGGGCTCACGCGGGCGAAAGCAGCATTGCATGCCCTTACTCAGGAAGCTGACGAGGTTGCCTTCGAGGAGGAACTCAGCGCGCAGGCTTTTCGCAAAATGCGTAAGCCGCGTGAGGATCCTCCCAGACCCGACCCGGAACAACTAGGGGCTGAAGAGCTGCGAGCCATGGCAGGTCGCTGCGCCGCAGCAATTATCGAGGTCAGCAGAAAATCCGGCCAACTCCAGGGAGGTATGGTGAAGGTTCTGAAAGACTCTTCACGGAGCCTCCTTGAGGTGGTTGAGACTTTAGTCGGCCGCACGGAAGCTGATGAAACGCGACAGCTGAGGACGGATAATGCACGTCTTCATCGCGAAGTTAACTCCCTTCGCGCGGAACTCAAGGCGCATAGGCGTGAGTTCACGGCGATGAAGACCGCTGCTGCCAATACTGTCCCGCAAGTAGCGTCCCTGGATGCGGATATGGTAGACGAGTTGAGGCGATCGGTAGTAACCTCGGTGGGCGTATTGATAAACGCCCGCTTCGCAGGAATTGAAGATCGCCTCCTCCCGGAGAAGAATCTCCGGCCACCGTTGGCGTCGGATAGGAGAAGGACTGTGCCGGTTAGTCAAGCCGCGGGTTCTGGCCCACCGACTCTTCCTCCCACGTCTTCAGCTCCAAGTCGGCCGGAAAGTATCCCGAGGCCGGCTCCCGCTCCCCCTGTTGCTGCTAAACAGTCCTGGGCAACAGTGGTGCGGAAGAAGACGAAGAAGAAGAAGAATGCCTCTCAGGCTCCCAGTTCTTCTTCTGGAGCCCCTGCACCTGATCGTCCGGCCCCTATACGGCCTCGGGGGAAAAAGAAAACGGGGGCGCAAAAGCCCCCCGCCGCTCAGACTGGCCAGAAGAGCCAGCAAAAACTACCGCAGCGCCGATCTCCAGCCGTGGTAATCACGCTGCAGACCGAAGCTGCGGAAAAGGGCGTCTCTTACGCCCAAGTTCTCGAGCGAGCCTCTGAGAAAATCAATCTCGGAGAGCTCGGACTCGAGAACGGGCTGAAGATCCGGAGGTCAGCCACCGGAGCCAGGCTTCTGGAGCTGCCCAAAGCGGCTCCAGAAAAAGCTGAGCAACTGGCTGCTAAACTTCGGATCGTTCTAGACGGTTTGGCAGATGTCGTCCGGCCCTTGAAAAGGGTCATGATTAAAATAAAGGGCCTAGACGACTCTGCGACCAAGGAAAAGGTCGCAGCAGCTATCTGCCGCGTCGCTAAATGCTCTGGCGAGTCTCTCCAGGTCGGGGAGATTCGTCGGGGCTATGGGGCGATGGGTTTTGTATTTGCCCGTTGCCCGGTCGACGCGGCGAGGATGCTGCGAGACGTGGGTAGACTCCTGGTGGGTTGGAGCTCAGCTAAGGTCGAGCTCCTTGAGGAGCGTCAAATGCGGTGCTTCCGGTGTCAGGAGCCGGGCCACACGCGGGCGCTCTGCCCATCAGAAGTTGATCGGAGCGACGTCTGTTTCCGATGCGGCTTGTCTGGACACTCCAGGGACAGCTGCACCGGAGTCCTCAGATGTGCCGTCTGTGCAGACCTCGGACTCCAGGCGGGACATGAGTTGGGAAGCCGTGTTTGTAAGGCTCCCCGTAGAAGAGGAAAGGCAGCTGGTTCCTCCCCAGCTGCCGCAAGAGGTGAGCTCCTACAGCCGCCTGTTGAAGCCATGTCGTCATGAATAGACGGCGACATGGCTTCCTACAGGCGAACTTGAACCACTCCGCCAGGGCCCAGGATCTTTTCATCCAGGCCATGGTGGAGTGGGACATCAGTGTAGCGGTGGCCTGCGAGCCCTACTATGTCCCCCCTATTTCCAACTGGGCGGGGGACACTAGCGGTTCCGTGGCTGTGGTTGCGGGTTCTGGTCCCGGTCCTCCTTTCTCCACCCTGGAGACTGGCCCGGGTTTGGTCGTGGCGAGATGGGGCGAATACGTCGTCATCGGCGCGTACTTTTCCCCCAATCGCCGACTGACGGAGTTCGAGACTTTCCTCGACTCCATCAGTGCGGCGATTGGAAGACAGGCGTCGGGGAAGCTCATATTCCTCGGCGACCTGAACGCCAAATCCGCGGCCTGGGGAAACCGCGTCACGGACGCTAGAGGTAGGGCCGTCCAGGTCTGGTCGCTCCTCTCCGGTCTGTCTCTCCTCAATAGAGGGACCGATGCGACCTGCGTGCGACAGCAAGGGAGTTCCGTGGTGGACGTTTCGTTCGCCACCCCAGCTGTCGCTCGCACGGTCGTCGACTGGAGAGTCGAGACGGCGGTGGAGACTCTATCGGACCATCTTTACGTCCGATTTGACCTCTCCACTTCCCGACCGATCCTGGCCAGGTCACCGCGGGAGGGGAGTCGCTTTCCTCGTTGGGCAATCAAACGTTTGGATCGGGAAATGGCAAAGGAGGCCGCCATCGTACAAGGATGGGCCTTTCCCGATCCGCCCAATGAGGAGACCGACGTGGAGGAAAGAGCTGGCTGCATGCGCGAAGCACTTTCACGGGTTTGCGATGCAGCCATGCCGAGGGTGAGGTCTAGGCCCCGGCGCAGAGCGGTGTACTGGTGGTCACCCGAAATTGCCGAACTTCGGGCGGCCTGTTGCAGGGCTCGCAGGGCTTTCGTCCGGTGTCGCCGTCGTCACGGCTTCGACCCGGTTCTGGAGGCCCAGCTGCGGAGTCGATACCACGAGGCGAAATCGACTCTGCGGCTTGCAATTCGGAAGGCAAAGGACCTGGCTCGGGAGGAGATCCTGGCAGGTCTCGATAGGGACCCATGGGGACGTCCGTACCGCGTCGCGCGGAATAAACTCCGCGCCGCATGCGCCCCGGTCATGGAGTCCCTTCAGCCGGATTTCCTCGAGCGGTTGGTGGGGGACTTATTCCCAGAGTCCACTGGCCACTCACCTCCCGTGATGGCCTCCCCTTCTCCTAATGGGGGGGTGGGTCCTATCCCAGACATCACGGAGGCCGAGCTGGAGGTCGCGCTGAATCGCCTTCGAGCACGCAACACTGCGCCGGGGCCAGATGGTATTCCGGGGCGAGTTCTATTCCTCGCCCTAGAATACTTGGGAGGCAGGCTTCGGGAACTGTTCAACCTGTGCTTGCGCACTGGACAGTTCCCGAAAGCCTGGAAGGAGGGCAGGTTGTGCCTGTTGAGGAAGGACGGTCGTTCTGCCGATTCCCCTTCCGCATACAGGCCAATCGTGCTGCTGGACGAGACGGGTAAACTCTTCGAGAGAATCCTCTCTGCACGTCTTGTCCGGCACCTCGAAGAGGTGGGTCCTGATCTCTCAGAGGCTCAGTTCGGCTTCAGGGCGGGTCGTTCAACGATCGACGCCCTGGGAGCTCTGAGAGACCTGACCCAGGAGGCTGTTCGCGGGGGGGACGTCGTCCTAGCGGTTTCGCTTGACGTCGCCAACGCCTTCAACAGTCTACCATTCGAGACATTGGTTGAGGCGCTCCGGTTCCATGGAGTGCCTCCCTATCTCCGTAGACTGTTGGGGGCTTACCTGCAGGACAGGGAGGTCCTGTGGGAAGGCGGCAACCGGCGGGTCTACCGACGTAGCGTATGCCGTGGAGTTCCACAGGGGTCCGTGTTGGGACCGGTGTTGTGGAACCTCGGCTACGACTGGCTGCTCCGCTGTCCTCTCCTGCCCCGGATGAGGGTGTTGTGTTACGCGGATGATACCCTCGTCACCTGCAGGGGAAGGAACTTTGCGGAGGCAGCCCGTCTGGCTACCGTCGGCGCTACGTTGGTAGCGGACCGAATAGGGCTGTTGGGATTGGAGGTCTCCGTCACAAAGACGGAGGCCATCCTGTTCCACGGCCCACGCCGGGGTCCCCCTCGTCGGGCGTCCATCTCCGTCCAGGGTTCGGAGGTGGTGGTGAAGACCCAGATGAAGTATCTGGGCCTCACCCTGGACGGAAGATGGAACTTCGGGGCTCATTTCTCCCTTCTGGCCCCGAAGTTGGTATCCACCGCAGCTGCCTTGGGGAGGCTTCTGCCTAACGTTGGTGGGCCGCAGGCTCCGTGCCGGCGTCTATATGCCGGCATCGTGAGGAGCATGGCCTTGTACGGTTCCCCAATTTGGTCGGGAGTTCTTACCGCCGACTCCAAGACCCTCTTGCGGAGAACGCAGAGGATTCTCGCGGTAAGGGTGATTCGGGGGTATCGTACGGTGTCGTACACTGCGGCCACGCTTTTGGCGAGTGATCCGCCTTGGGAGCTACAGGCGGAAGTGCTCGCCGAGGTGTATTGGCACCGGGCAGAAGCCAGGGCCAGGGGGGTAAGGCCCGAGGTGGCTCGGGTCAGGGCTCTAGCTCGCCGAGCCCTGATTCGACGGTGGGAGAGGGACCTAGGGTCCCCTGCCGCCGGACTGACGACTGTGGGGGCGATCCGTCCCCACCTCGATCGTTGGATCAACCGGCGGCATGGAACGCTTACGTTCCGTCTTGTGCAGGTGCTCACTGGGCATGGGTGCTTCGGGGAGTATCTGCACAAGATCGCACGAAGGGAGGCGACCCCATCCTGCCACCACTGTGACGAGGCCGTAGACACGGCTCGTCACACCTTGGCAGAGTGCGCAGCCTGGGACCACCAGCGTGTTGAGCTGGTGGCCGTGGTGGGCGGGGACCTCTCGCTGCCGCGCCTTATAGGCACAATGATCGGCAGCGAGAGGTGTTGGGTCGCAATGGCCTCCTTCTGCGAGCAGGTCATCGCCGCGAAGGAGGCCGCGGAGCGGGTCAGGGAGCAGGCCTCCACCGCTGACCCACTCCGTAGAGGAAGGCTGGGAAGAAGGAGGCGGGAGTACGCCCGCCGCTTCCTTCCCCAGCTGTAGTGCCTTGGTGGGAGGGGAGGGTGACCTCTCTCACCTATTACAGGCCTACGTCGTGAGGGTACTCTTAGTTGCTCGGAGCACCCTTACACGGGGGGTTACCGCCGGAGCGTCACGGTGAGTGCGCAAGCGATCCCGTGGCGTCCCATTAAGGCGTTGAGGGCAACCGTTGGTTTTTTAGTGGGTAACCTTAAAAATGGCAGCGTCCTCTATGCTGCCGGGTAGTCCCACATAACCCTCCGGCCATCACCTTCTTGGGCGGCGGGTATCCGTAACGGATTTTTCCAACGATAAAAAAAAAAAAAAAAAAAAAGGAGGTCCTCATGCTTTTTACGTGACCTTCCTCGCGTATTATAGATACTGTATTTTCAAAGGTCACTCGAGGCCTCCCCATGTCTCTCTTACTGCTCACTTTTCCTTTATAAATCTTTTTTGCCATTCATTCATCACTTATTTCTTCGATGTGCCCAAATCACCTCAGCACGTTTTTTTTCATTCTCATTATGACATCTTCGCTAGTATCATTCTCACTGTGACATCTTCGCTAGTTTTTCTTATTTTTGTTTGTTTTTCATAAAAACGTGTTATGTTAGTTTTTATTCTTGCAATGTCATCGGTCTTTGATAAGATAGAAAAGTTTTAAATTAATCAGACAGGTACTTCAAAATCGTATATAAAGTTAAGTACCTAAGCTAAGAAAATCGTGTTAAAAATAAAGAACATTTTTGTCATTAAATCTGTCCATAGTTAAATTTGTTTCAAAACCTTTTAACCCTTTATGGGCCGAATCAAAAAAATTGTGGGAACGAAAAATTAGAAATTATAAACCTATATATATGCAATTAAAAACAAATTTTGGCGTTTAAATAATACTAATTCTTATTGTCCTGGTAACGTCATAGAGTTAGGTTTCTGCGCCATCTCGTGAAACACGTTAAAATTATTTTCTAAAATGCCGATGAACTCATATGTGACCTGAAAGTTACACGGGCCCATAGAGGGTTAATAGTCGTGTAGACGACAAATATAATAATTATTTTACTCCATACTATTTATACGGCTATATAGTAATTACGCCCTTTACTTGCATGTGGTGATATTATTACTGTTTTAATATCTTCTGCGCTAGAAGTTGACCCAAATACCGACTTGCAATGAGTTGTTATATCTTAGAATAACACATTATTTAAGCATAAGTCTCTCAGTGTCTTAAATATTGTAAAAATTTTCAAATAATTATAAATAATAATTAAAGCACTAAGAAGAATTTATTCAATCAAAATATCTATCAATAATTTCAAAGGCTTTTCACATTATTCATTCATTCATAATATTCCTTTGTTAAGTTTGTCATATTATATATATATATATATATATATATATACATATATATATATATATATAATTTGACATATGACAAATATCTAATAATATTAATATCTCTTACTTCAAAATTCTAAAAGAAATCCATTCGGTTTCAAACTTTTTAAGTTTACGATTTAGGTCAATCCTTTTCACTTCTTATGTATTGCTTATAGTTTTTAATGTTAGTAACTTTTATCTCTTATATAAATGGTATTACAAAATGTATATCATTAAGTACGTATTACATGTATTTTATATATTGTAATACCATTTATTATAATAAAGGATGTGATGACTTTATCCCATCCTTGATGTGAAAATCTCTTAATTATTATTATGAACAGAAAACTTCAAAGTCCTTTGAAGTGTTCTTATTAATAAAAATTCATCTTTTCTTAACAATCTATTATTAATTTGCTAATAAAACATATGATTGTAATAAAAGTATTTAAACAACCATTATTTTATCTATAGATACAATAGATATTGTTATTTTATTTGCAAAAAGCGAACTGAGTAAACGAACAACAAATTAAACAAAGTAAGCATTTAAAAAACAAAAATAATATAACTCTGAACGTAAATAAATTGGTAAAATATTTATCTGTTTTGTAACCAGAAAAATCACGAAAAAATTTATATAAATTTATTATTCTCTTTAAAAAAAGACACAACACACTACGTAATCGAAACTGAAGTCTAAAATTAGCAAAACAAAGTGAAAATTAAACTGTATTAAAATTGCGTTGATTTTTAGTTAGAAAGGGAATCCCCGAGTTTTGATAGCGTGGTGCAATAAGAAACAAAAGGGTTGCCATCTTTTAGAAAAAATTTTAAAATTAAAACAACGCAGCATCAAAAATCTAACGACGCACAGTGAAATACAGTACTAATTAAGCAGCGACACAATCCGAATAAAATGCATAACGAACCGACGCAAAACGAGTTATGCATATATGCTAAGTACGAGTAGGTCATATTTTAAAATTTGAAAAAGTTTGATGTCAGTTTGATGCAATAAAGGAAAGTCAAAATTCATTCAGAATGGATTGTGTTGTCCAACTTGAAAGTAGAAATATATATAATAGTTAATAATATTATCTTTGGCTAAAGAAGGTGTGTTTTATACGAATAGAATTAAGAATTTTATATTTGTTAGAGGGACAAGAATTACTTATATTACAATGTTCGTATCATTTGATTACACCGATTTCTCGTAATGTTGTAAATTCGGCTAAATTAGAAAAGTTCATGCATTTTTCAACTTTCTAAAAGAAACAACTCCGCTTAGTCATTATAACCCGGAGAGTAACAGAATTATTCTAGAAAGAAACTTTGTCATCGATACTGCTGTCATATATTTATTATCTTTACACCATATCCCTTGCGGGGTAGCCAGAGACGACGGACCGCCAAACGTTAAGGTCCCTACATACCTCTTTTACCTCGGCCAGAGATATCAACCTCTTCATACATGCCCTCCGGGGGGTCCTCATGCTTTTTACGTGACCTTCCTCCAGTATCATAGCTACTGTGTTTTCGAAGGTCACTGAAGGCCTCCCCCTCTCTTACCGCTCACTTTTTGAAAGATTAGAACAGACTCCTTAATTGATCTAAGTCAATACGCGAATAGTTGTACATTTTTAACACTATAGGCTTATCTTTGGTGGATATAGTTTTGTATGCCAATTAAATGAAGTCGACTGGTATTTGCATAATCTTAGCTTCGTTCTTTGGTTGTAATTTTGACTCATTTTGACTTATCAGTGGACTTTGACATTGCATTTTGACTTATATTGATAAAAATAGAATTGATACAGTGATACAGTGAAATGAAAATAAACACTCTTGATATAATACCTTCGCTGCTATATCAGGAAATATTTCATCTTATTTGGTTCGTTTACATATTCCAAATGTAAATTATATTAATTTAAACGTATTTGCAAAAATATAAGTTAATAAATCACCTTTTTCTTACTGTTAATATAAAACTTCGATTAAGTAAAAGTGATATATGTATTCTGTAATTACTTTAGTAATATGTATTGGAGTCGGTGCCCTGTGCCTATGTGGTAGGGAGAACTGACTATCCAGTTGATGATGTCGATAGAATAAAAGAGTGGACTGTATAATCAATTGGTATTGAATCACTTAATAATAGACAAGTATGTATGAATAGGAGCGTGAGCAAAGTCGTTCTGGCTGGACTGCTCAACCAAACCACTACCACTCTTCCTCCTTCCGCCCGGCGCCCGCTACTTGCCGTCTTCCGCGTCCCGCTATTGAAACCAATGTCACATTGCTCCTGACTTTGCACTAGGCGTTTAATATAGACTCTTAACAATATGTAATCTAAGCCCACTTGTGGTGAAATGTTGTTGAGAATTACGGAAGTGTTAGTATTTTAGGAGATAATGTAATCATGTTGACATTTAAGACGATAAAAATTGTCAGAAAATGTTTATCACAGTCTGTACAACCATCCAAATGATTTTATCGTAGAAGATAATCTTACGCCTCAAAACATTAGCGTTTTGGGTTCCAAATCTTAGTATATATAGTATTAAATTATTATCTTTTTTAACATTTCAATGTTTACTGTTTCATATTAATATTTTTTGTCATTTTTAGATTTGTTTTTGATTTTTAATGGAAGTTATAAAGAAATGTCTACGAATAACATTATTTTAAGGTCTAAGTAAACAGAAATATATCCTTAATTTTAACACAAACTAGATTAGTCAATAGATTTTTTTGAATTCAGGAATAAAGGAGAAAATTACCAATTAACTTACAACTAATTAGTGGACAATCAGATTTCTTTTCAGTATCAAGTGAAATTAGTTGAAAACTTTATAAGAAAATATGTTTCAGTTCAATTGTGAATAGTCTGATAAACACATATTTAACTACAAAATAGTAGTACATAGCAATTGCACGTATAAATGACAACAAAAAAGTGATGTCACAGGGCAGCATATTGGGTCCACTAATATTCATAATTTATATTAATGATCTTCGAAGTGTTACTGGTACATTTTTTGGAGATAAATATGAATTGCAATTTAAAATTATAATAATTTGACATATAATATACAAATTAAAAATACTTGAAAAACATAATGTATATACAGTTTTACAACATAAATTACTATGATGAAAATGTTAAAGAGATAAAATAGGCAATACACTAGTCGGACGTTCATAGAACCAGCAATAGCATAAATTTTATGTATATCTTCTAAGATACCTATCGAAAACGGTAAGCAAAAAACTGCTCTAATGGCATTCTAGGCGTTTTTGTCTCGTCATTGAGATATGGAATTCAATTTGTGGTAATTCAGCAGATATTATGATTCTGTTTGATAGAATAAAAAATGTATCAGATACCTTTGCTTAGCTTTCCCTGGATATTCCTGCGACCCTCTGTTTACAAAATTAAATAATCTTGTACTGTCATACTTATATCTATGATTTCAGTTTATTTAAAAAAAAATGTTTTGTTCTTGATAAAAATCCAGATAAAATTATAGTAGTATAGTAAATAGAACTACACTATTTAGACGAACCTGTTGCGGTATGTCCATTCAAGTATAATCGTATAACCATTTCCCAAATAATTTTAAAATTGTTCTTTCAACAATTTAAAAAGTAAACCCATTATATATGTTTTATTATTTGTAACATTTGCATGACTTTTGTGGATGAAACATAACGATCTAAATCGAATTTGTAATCATTTTGTACAATGGTTCTTACAAAAACTTAGTTCTTTATTATATATTTGTTTATTTTAATTTTATTTACAATTAACATTTAAGGTATAGAGAGAAACATTCTGTATTTTTGTACGTTCTAATAATTAATCATTAGCAAAACACTTTATTGGTAAAATTCGTAATGATAACAAACAAACTTACACAGTCTGACCATAAGTTACTTTAGAGATAAAAATACATTATTAGTTTATGAAATATTGTGATTTTAGTAAGACTTTAAACTATGTGCATATTGAAGTCTCATTTAATAATTATATTTGAAATGATCACATATCTATGGATTTATGCAGGTTTTTACAAGACATTTAGATATTGCATGCTCAAGAGTTTTCTTAAAAGACTCAATATCGGCATCTCGTTTAGAACAGGCTATACTCTGAAACTGACCATAATTTATGAGGGTCTACACTTTTTATAAAATCCTGATGGTTTCATGTAACTAGGGGCGCCAACAGACCCTCAATTTCGATTCGTTGAGCTCGAGAAAACTCCGGTGCCGTTTGCATATTGAGTGAAGGGAGCCCAGTGTATTGACTGATCCCATTGACTTCAACGGGATATAAGTTTTTTGACTATTATTCCTTAACGACATGACATTTTTAAATTTTTTTTAAACCATCATCTAATGTGTGTCTTTTTGATTGCAAAATTTCATAATTTTCCGTCAAGTAGTTTTCGAGCCTATTCGTGGCAAAGAATGTGAAAAAGTCTCCAGTAGAGCGCTCCGCTCGCTTCGCTCAATCAATTATAGCTAGTTAGTGTTTTTTGAATTATCCAAGATAGATTTTTAAGTTATTCTGCTGTATGTTTTATGAACGCGATTCTACATTGTCTCTTGATACATTTGAGTCGAAATCTTTTCTCCTTTTTCAGAAATTTAACAAATAATAGCTTAGTCATAGTAAGATAGTCCATATTCAAATTATGATAACGCTTATTACGATAATATTGACCACTTTGCGCCTAGCCGATAAATGACTTGCAGTTTCTTTAGTACTTTAAAGAGGTTATACAAGTTTTCGCTTTGCATTTATTTTTGTGTGGTGTATTGACACAATTATTATTATAAGTATGAAAGTAATTAATTTTTATAACAGGATTAGGTACATTTTAGTTTATTTCTTTGTATATTTAAATAGTTTTTAGTTAAGTTGACATTTTATTGTTATCCACATTTTTTATTACTTTACAACTATAATTAACGACCGGCTGGCCGTCTATTGTTCCCGCTGAATGCGGGCGCACATCAGTCAACCGGCTGGCAGTCTATTGTGTCACCGGTCTCCCCACCAGATACGGTTGTCCCGCAAGTTCGTCAGTTCCTATAATTTATCAGTCAGGATCGAAACGTCCAACTCCCAACACATCTTCCCATTTATTCGCGCGTCTTCGTTTTTCATAAATACATCAAGATATCCACACTTGTAGTAATGTTGCTCTACAATAGTGATGTTTTTATTTAGTAAAGATGTTTCAGTATCTATTTTGAATTACCTACTCTCTTTAACTGCTTAAATATTTAGATATGTATTGTCGAAACTTGTTTACGTAATTAGTTCCTGATTTGCGACTTTAATTGTACATAACAAGTTTTATTAAATCTTTACTATTAGTTATTAGTTCAGTTTTACCCTCACTTTCTACTTCAAACCGTAACGTAGGTATATTTTGTTCTATTAAGTAGCAAAATGTTTGGAAAATAATATATTTATAAATTTTTTATGTAAATCAGTTTCCTATTTCCAAGAACTAAAAGCAGTATACCATACTTTATACACGTAAAAACTTTTTTACACACAATAACAAAAATATACCAATTAATATAAACTTATATTAAAAATAATAAACTCATAAAATAATAAGTAGGTGAAGTCAAAGATTGTAATGTAAATAAAATCTAAAGTCACTGTTATATTAGCAACAAAAATAGAAATTATTAACGTAAATATAATACACATGTCTAACTAAGTACGGACAAGGTTAGTAAGGTTTTCGATATGCAAAAAAGTAAGTCAGGAAATTTATCAGTACAAACAGCATCTTCATGCTCATATCAATCATCTTCAGATTGTATGGATTTACGAGTTGAGAATTGATAAACTTATTAAAGTTATTGTTATTAAAGAAACATCTTTAGCGGTTGTCTGATTGGCGTAAAATATTGCAATATGTGACGAGAAAGTTGTCTGCAGCATAAAATAGTATTATATCTATTACTAGCAGGACTAGGAACCATTATATTTAGAAAAAATCAAATACAAATATCATCAAATCAGTGCTTTCACTAACAAGTTTTATTTCTAAAATCTTAAATAGATTTCTTTCCGAAATCGATTATTAATTCATTGTCTTTGAAATCATTTAAAAAGAATAAGATTTTTTTATAGGTTAATAAAATTTATAACTTGTGATTGAAAGTTATCTCTTGCTTAGGCTCGTGAGGGCTAGGCAAGAGGCATTTGTGGCAGTTAAAGAGAAAGAAGACGACTGTTAAATCTGGTTCCGTCGTTTCCTGTCAAATTAAATTTCGTATGCACCGTCACGGTCGGATTTACTTGCGAACGTCCTCGGGCCTTTCTATTTTCGGTCCTGTAGTACACGAAGAAGCACCAAACTAATGTGCCATAGTTCACAATCACAAACTTAATCTTTATGGCTTAAGAGAACTTATTGTTGTCTTGGCTACCACAAGTGGACGACCCATTATTCATTCAACCAACCGCGGACGCTATGGCCTGGATGAAACTACCGTTTTGATCAGGATATTTAATAATTATATCAATTATTAGCGAAAAGTCCTCCTTACCTACTAATTATTTATATCTTTTTTTGGCACGAATTTGTACTACATGCTGTAAGTGTTGCGGAGGCCATACTGCTTAGTCTGCCAGGGCAACTACGAGTAATATTGAATTCTACATCATCGTCTCTACTTCTCTTCTCTTCCTTCATTAAATTGTTTTCTATTTCGAGTAAACCTTCAAGGGTCGGGGGTACTGAACGCTAATTCTAAAGTGCATATTTATAATGACGATGGAAATAAATACAATTCATATCAAACGTGCTCTAAAACTACGTTAATGAGAAAGAGTCCTTTAAACTATTTATCTTATTTAGGTGTATATTATTCACTATTTCCAATATAGGCTATATCCCTCTTGAGAATTTAATAGTAGCGTGCCCTCTATTTAAGAAATTCGCTTGCACTATAGCTGGTTTTTCAAATTTTTGCAGAAGCACCGACCGATGCCTGTAAAAAACGTAATGGGTTAATTCTAGAACGTTTTGAAAAATGTATAATATAAAGAATGCCATTTATAATATAAAGACAGACTACACCAACTAGTGGAACGATACAACAATAATTTACAAGTGGAAAACCAAAAGTAAGGAATTCTATAATATATGATTCAAACTAAAAATAGTCCAAGAAATAAAAAAAATTGTAAGTAATTGTTTTTTTTTATTTCCTCAAAATAATTTAAGATTCATTTATCTGATCCCGTGTCGCATAAGCGCAAGATTGAAGACTTATCAACTGATACTGTCATTTCATTGCACCACAATGCCCTTCGACATCTCAAGATTTCAGTGTTGATATAACGTAGTGCATATTGTATTGTATAACCAACAGTATCAGACAGTGTAAGTATAGAAGTGTTCTCAGTTCTAAACACAAATGACGCTCACAGGATGGAGGTATATACTAAACAGAGGTATGTTAGTAATAAAACTAATGTTTTTTTTATGTTAAGAACACCACTTACTTTAGCTACGTTTTTAATTTTTTTTAAAGCTTACAACCGTTTGGATAGGCGCATAGAAACGTTTGAAAAATATTGGTACTTGTATTAATTATATGTACTTTAGTTTCTAGCAAATAATGGTTGTAAATTTTGTTACGTTCCAGTAATATTTATACCACAAAGATATGTGCTTGGAATCCTGGGTCTCTTTGCTTTGGCAAATTCGTTTACAATGCGAGTTTGTTTGAGCATAACTATAGTAACCATGGTAACGCAAGTACCTTCGGGAGAACATACCCTGGGAGAAACATGCCCAGATACATCTGATACAATATCGCAGGCTGTATCCAACAGCTCCATGGATTCGTTGCTGGAAACTTCGGTAAGTATTCTAGCTATTCAATAAAAAAAATTGCTGTATCTTGCTTCTGTTGTCATATCTTTTACCTTTTTTATAAGTAATTAAATATTCAACATACTTATTGGCTTTTTTACTATTTAAGTATCACTGTTGTAAATAATGTATTTATCTGAATTAAAAGATAAACACGAAACATGTTTATTTTTGTCAAATTTATCTTTTGCAAATATTCTTCAAAGTAATGGATGTATTTCGAAATAAATTTTTGTTACCATCTTTTCAGGGTCGTCAGAAATATGATTGGAACGAAAGCACTCAAGGGTTTTTACTTAGCGCATTTTATTATGGCTATGTGGTGACACATCTACCTGGAGGACTTATGGCTGAAAAATTTGGTGGAAAATGGACACTTGGAATAAGTTTACTTTGCACATCTGTCGCCACGATACTAACTCCCTGGGTTGTTAGTATCGGTGGAGCTGTCGGATTGTTTATTATAAGAGTTATTTTAGGCTTCGGTGAGGTAAGGTTTAAAAAAAAATTATAAGTATAAGAATCGAATTATTAACTTCTTTAATTTAATGTCCATAAAAACATATTTAGGGTCCGGTTACACCAGCAATTGTATTACTAATGTCTCGTTGGGTGCCCCCTTCGGAGAGGTCACGTTTCGGTGCTATGGTTTTCGGAGGATCCCAAATAGGCAATATCTTTGGCCCATTAATCTCAGGATTTCTCCTTGCAAATAACGGCGATTGGGCAAATGTGTTTTACGTGTTTGGCAGTCTCGGTATTATATGGTTTATCTTTTTCGTAAGTATTTTCAATGTTTCAGAGATGTAATTTTTATAACGGAATTAATAAAAACATTCTGACCATTTTATTCTAATATGAATACTAGATGATAGTTGGTTACATTTCAGGCATCATTGTGCTACAATACACCTAATAGTCATCCTTTCATATCAGATGAAGAACGTGACTACCTTAACGCTAATATAGTTGCTTCAGGCTTACACAAGAAGCTACCACCAGTTCCATTTAAAGCCCTGCTGCGTTCAACACCTCTTTGGGTTTTAGTTATAGCAGCTGTAAGTAATCCTTTATAAGAATATAAATTTTTAATATTGTATTCTGGTAACCCCTTTATAATTCCAAACCATCTTCTATATTGTTGTCGATATTATTACCAGAAAAAGTTTTGGCCAATTTAATTTGAAGTATAACTTTGCTTAGATTGACTAGTTTGTTGACTTCAAAGGTTTCTCACTTATAGATTGGCCATGATTGGGGATACTTTGCTATGATCACCGATCTGCCAAAATACTTCGCAAATGTCCTAAGGTTCAATATTAAGGACACCGGTCTGATGTCCGCACTACCTTATATTGCTATGTTTATTTGCTCTTTCATTTTTGCTGGTATCTGTGATTTCTGTGTTAGAAAAAGATGGCACAGCATCACTACGGGGAGAAAGATTTATACAACAATATGTAAGTATAGTTGTATATAGATATTTCAAATCTGTATATATATATATATAAATTTGCATGTGTTAGGTTTCATGCTGAACTATAATCTGTCTGTATTTTTTACATATAAAGAAAAATTTTATGGACAGATTTTGATGAAATATATTATAATTAATCTGATAATAATACAATAGTTACAAATCTGGTAATGTTATGTGATTTTCTTTGTATAAATTTTATATAATGATAGATCATTACATGAATTGGGGATGGGCGGTAAATGAAGTGGTTAGCAACACCTAATTAAATTTATTTTATTTATAATAAACCTAAATTAACTTAAAAGTTTAAATGTTTTCTATATCAGCGATGTCCCAAAAGACTTCGATAACAAAATTTGTCTCTGGATTTATCATTATCTTTTCTCAGCCTCAATTCTACCGGCTATTTTTATTATCCTGGCGTCGTACTCTGGCTGTGACCGCGTGAAGGCGGTAGTATATTTTGTGGCATCGATGGCTTTTATGGCAAGTGTATATAGCAGTGTGAAGGTTAATGCTCTGGATATAGCACCAAACTACGCTGGGACCTGTGCAGCCTTTGCAAATGGTTTAGCCGCGGTGTCGGGAATCATAACACCATATCTGATTGGTCTTTTGACACCTGATGTGAGTATGATAAACCAATCTATATCTTCTGTTATATCTTACTCATTAGGCAGTGGTTATTGAAAGCAAGTTACAGTTATGGATATAACAAAAGCCATCGTATATTGTACAAGAAGTTTTTTTAGAAGTTATGGGTTTTGAGAGAATTTATGCAGTGGTTTACCAATTTTCGCTCCAGACGGAGGATACAGGTCGTTCTGGATAGGTCTGAAACGGGATTACATATAAAATATACATCAGGGATAAATAATGCATCAGAATTTGTTATGTTTTTTCGATTTCTTAAATATTTGTCATATTCGTCTCAGAATTTTTGTTACTACTTCTTTTTAATTTAAATTATTTGCCAATAAAGACTTTATACTAAGATATAAAAGTTTAAATCTTATATAAAATTAATTAATTAATTTAAAATAAACCTTTCAAGTAGGATTGAACATATTTGAACAAAGATGAAAATAAATTAATCAAGGGAATAAATTTAACTTACAATAAGCTGTAATTAATAAAAAAATATATATTAATATCATTTATTTATTTCTTATTAACAATTAAAATCCTAGTCGTTATGTAATATAAAATATATTTTTAGCAAACACTCACTCAATGGCGTATCGCTTTCTGGACTATATTCACTGTATTGTGCGGGACCAACCTTGTGTACTTGATATGGGGATCCGGAGAACAGGAATGGTGGGATGACGTGGAAAAACACGGTTATCCCAAAAACTGGAAACATGGACCACTTAAGACGAGCGAAGACTACAATGAAAAGAAAATTCCGTTATAGAAAATAAATTATATTATATATAGAATATTTTGTTATAAAAAAAAAATATATAATAAAACTTTACATAATATCTTATTCTTTACATATGCTTATTAACACTAAACCTACCGACAATTCTTGTATACCTGTTCCTACCGCACGCGGTCAAATTGACCGGTAATTAAAAGTTATTTTTTTATATAACGCAGGTAATAATGGAAATGACTAAAAGTAAAGAGTGTAGAAAATATTATATGCATATTCTAAGAATTGTCATGTAGTTTGATAACCATATTATAACGTTTAAAAATGTGTAAGTTTTACAAATGTTTAAGAACGGTCAATTTGACCGGTACTTGGTAGGTTTAGTGTTAATATACTCATTGAGCTGAGCGTAAACGAAGCTCTTAACCGTTTGGGAGACCTTTTTTGTGTTTAGTTGTCTCCAGAATGCGACGAGATAATTAGCTAAAAATTTTCTCATGTATGTTTGAGCTGAACGCGGATGTTATAGCGAAAGCAGATTGAAAAAATGTTTAGCCATTCAAAAGTAATCAAGAAAAGAAGAAAGGAGAGGGGCTCAGCTAAACACCAGCCGCGCACGGTTGGCGGATTCTAGTAATCCAACAAATGCTAAAAATATTCCATTATATTTTGAATTTTCAAGAAAATATTATATGTATATAAGAAGTGCTATTACAAGAGTACTTTTAGGAGTGAACAGATTGACCATACGGAGTATATGCTATTATTTTTTAAGACCCTTATATAGTCGTAAAGATCAAAGTGAAACCTAAATTTTTATAACACAAGAACCGGAATCACAAACATAATTTTTTCAATTGGTAGTTTTAGAGGTTAGTATATTGAAATAATAAATAACAGACATACATTACAAATTTATTAAAAAAGAAGATTATTTGTAAATAAGAAAAAACAGAAAACGAACAAAATATAATCATTATATTTGGCTGTGTCCATGGAAAGAGTGGTTTATCGACGACAGTCCCTGTCAAAGACATTTTACTCAATAGCGCTTATAGTTCTTAACTCTTCGAAATATAGTAGGAGTAAAATATTATTTTAGCAAAAGTCTCTTAATCTTAAATATTCAAATAAAGTACTAAAAAAGAGTATAATTAACTCAAAAAATACTATTATACAGTAAAGTATAATCAAAAATATATAAGGCAAAATGTTTTCAATAAACGTTAACTTAAGTAACTTAATGACTTTTCGTAAAAGCCGGCTATGATGACATTCATTTGTTAAGTTATTCACTTCCTCTTCGCTGGATACACTATTAATTTGGATGTGAACTTAGGTTGCTATGGTAACCTTTGTCATATTATCCGTTGTCATCGTAACCGTTGCTAAAGTAACTCTTACCCTCGCGTTAAAAGTATAGCTCCTACAGGTTTAAAAATGTTCTCAGTGTACGTCTACGTCGCAAAGAAGTAACTATGTAAAATTTCAAGTCAATCGGACAGATAGTTTCCGAGATTTCGTGATAAATCAGTGAGCGGTAAATCGGTTATACATATTTAGATATAATATATATATATATATTATATCTATATATATATATCTAATATATATATATATATTATATCTATATATATATATATATATATATATATATATAATGTCTTTAATTTCAAAATTTTATCCTTCTACGTCTTTGAGAATGGAATATTAAAATCTCTTCTAAACGAACACCTATATTTTAAAAGAAATACCCAAGTACTCGTATATTTCAGTTTCAAACTTTCTAAGTTTTCGATTAAGGTCAATCCTTTTCACTGTTATGTGTATCTATAGTTTTGTATCCTAGAAATAAAACTTTTTCCTTATTTCCAACATGAGAGAAATATAATTTTATTGAAATAGGATACATACTATCACGCCTCTGACGGAAGTGTAGACAAAAACCTAAAACTTGTGGAATGGGATGGGACGGAACGGGATGGTATGGGATAGGTTTGTATCCCTTGACTATAGTTATTATTTATTATTTCTATATATTTTAACACTAAACCTGTCAATTCTTGTACACCTATTCCTACTGCACGCCGTCAAATTGATCGGTAATTAAAAGTTATTCTATTATACAACGCAGGTAATAATAGAAATAACTAAAAGTAAAGAGTGCAGAAAATATTATATGCATATTCTAAGAATTGTCATGTAGTTTGATAACGATATTATAACGATTAAAAATGTGTACGTTTTACAAAAGTTTAAGAACGGTCAATTTGACCGGTACTTGGTAGGTTTAGTGTTAGTGATAACACATAAATATCACTAAGTACTTTAAACTCTGTAAAATATATTTATTATAATAAAGACGAACGTGATGTATTTATCCTCTTCTTCATGTGAAGATCTCATAATAATTGTTATTATAAACAGGCGGATAGTACTTCAAAGTCCTTGGAAACTATACTTGTTATTGAGAATTGTCCTTTTTCTTGACAACCATTTATGGCTATGTTCATAGCACAGATGTAATGAAAATTTCATCAATCATATATTTATTATAAAGGCGAAATATATGTAGGTTATATAAAACTTTGTATAATAAAATTTAAATAATATTCAAATGTATGCTTTCTTAGTTTTCTTATAAATGCAGCACAAACCATCATTGTTTTATCTTGTTAGATTTGGCAAATACTCCGGGATGATGTCATTTATTTTAAACTAGATAATAACCAAATCATATATATATATATATATATATATATAAAAGTTATAAATTGACATTCAAAGACATTCGTCCATGCTTTTCATTGTAATTTTTTAATTCAATTTTGCCATGATGTTTATTATGATGGTGACTTCGCAAGAAATTGTACACTTGCACAAGTTTTAAAAAGCTATTCCGTGGCAGTAAGTCCGTTAGTATAAGTCATAAATTTAAGCTAATGAAATTTTATTGAAACTTATCGAATAGTTTTATTTTATTATAGTTATAGACGAAATCAGATTTTTTTTGGTTTTCCCGTGAAAATGAGATATAGGTACAAAGTATTGGACACGTACACGTACATAACCTTACTAAGGTTACATAAAAATCAATCTAATATAATCAATCAATCAATCAATCAACCAAATCTAATCTGAACATAAACAAACAGATGTTTTTAACTTAATTGATTTCAGTTTAATATACTGTGTATGGCAATTAATTTGTCGAAAAATTTAACATACATCTTTTAATAATCTTTACCCCAATAAAAATATCTAAAAAACGTTTCATCCCAAAAGTATTTCTATATCTAAAGAAATCCCAAACAATATAAAGATGTATGTCTATAGATAGATTATACATAATATATAAGGGTTTACTGCCTTAAGGCCTTTACAAATCTTCAGCACTCAGGGTTAACATTACTTCCATTCCTTTTATTGCTCAAACATTTTCTGGATAAGGGTTTGCCCTTTACTATACGCCTTTATTTCCCATTAAGATCCGAAATCTTTTTAACACTTAGCTATACTTATTACCCGCTTCGCTGTGCACACTATTAATTTGGATGTGAACTTAGGTTGCTATGGTAACCGTTGTCATATTATCCGTTGTCATCGTAACCGTTGCTATAGTAACTCTTACCCTCGCGTTAAGTGTATAGCTCTTACAGTTTTAAAATTTGGCGATATGCAAAAAGTTGAAATTCTTTGGGATAGGAATTCCATAAAATCCGTTTTAAGTGGACGTCTACGTCACAAAAGAAGTAACTATGTAGAATTTTAAGTTAATTGGACAGATAGTGTCGGAGATTTCGTGATGAGTCAGTGAGTGGTAAATCGCTTATATATATATATATATATATAGGTATACATATATATATATATTATGATATATATAGAAAACGTATATATATAAGTATGTTTTTCAGAATAATCATATATGAGACTAATTTCATATATAATATATTGTAAATTTCATACAATATATATATAGTTTGAGGAAAATAGTTTAATTAGGTTTTAAATTCCATTTATTTTATCTTAGAATTAAATAGAAATGTGTCTTTTTAATGTAAAAAATATCTTATGTTAACACTTTTTAAATGAAATGTGTATCTTGTGTGTCTATCTGTCTGTGTGTGTCTCTTGTTTAACACTAAACCTACCAGTACCCGTCAAATTGACCATTCTTAAACTTTTGTAAAACTTACACATTTGTAAACGTTATAATATCGTTATCAAACTACATGACAATTCTTAGAATATGCATATAATATTTTCTTCACTCTTTACTTTTAGTTATTTCCATTATTACCTGTGTTATATAATAAAATAACTTTTAATTACCGGTCAGTTTGACCGCGTGCGCTAGGAACAGGTGTACAAGAATTGTCGGTAAGTTTAGTGTTAAAAACGTGTGTTTTCTATAATATATCTTATCAATTAAATTTAATGTAATGATACTTTTTTCTTCGTCAAGGCAGAAAAAGACGGGCTATAAAAAGTGTTAAATATACATAATTCATGACAATTAAATACACTTGACTTTGTTTGTTCTTTATCGTACAGAATAAGCAGTCAAAATAAAAATTAAGGTAATTTTTTTTACTGACCTCGCCGTTAATAGGTCTGGATTAAAATAATATATAAAATTACTAGGGGCGCCAACAAACCCTCAATTTCGACTCGCTGCGCTCCCGAAATCTCGGGGGCCGTTTGCATATTGAGCGAAGCGAGCCCAGTGTACTCACTCATCGTTTCCCATTGACTTCAATGGGATATCAGTTTTTTGACATGACATAAAAAAATTTTTTTTTTTTTTTTGACATTTTTATTTTTTTTTTTTAAACCATTACCTAATGTGTGTCTTTTTGTTTGCAAAGTTTCATAATTTTCCGTCAAGTAGTTTTTGAGCCAATTCGTGATAAAGATTGCAAAAAGTCTCCAGTAAAACACTCCGCTCACTTCGTTCGCTTCGCTCAATAAAGCCTAGTGTACACTAGGAAGAATAAATTAAATTAATACGACCTAGAAATCAAATTATATAGTATTAAAGAAGCTTTATTCATTGTATTCTTAGACCCTCACGTTTGACACGTGTCTTTTCCAAGGCAATGAAGGCGTGTCTTGTTAATTTTTTCTTTGGTATATTTAGTTAATTCGAGCTGTGGTTACATTTATTTTACAGACATTAATATAAAATAATTTGTGTTTAACATTTTCCGTTAAGGAAAATGTTACTATATTTTATTTAACATAGTAATAAAAAGGGTGTAATACAGGAAAAGTGATAAATTTACATTGTAAGTAATAATAAAAATTATCTTCCGCTATTAAGTAGATGGTTTTAATAATAAAAACAATCCATCAATCCATTCATTCATCATCCATCCACCTATCATCCATCAATTCATTCAAACATCCATCTATCCATTCATCCATCCATTCATCTATCCATTATCCATCCTTCCATCCATCCATCCATCCATCATCCATCCATCCATCCAACCATCGATCCATCCATCCATCCACCCATCCACCTATCCACCCATCCATTCACCCATCTACCATCTATCCACTCATCCACCATCTATCCATCCATCCATCCATCCATCCATCCATTCAACTTCCTTCCATCCATCCATCCATCAGTCCATCCATACATTCATCCATGCTTCCATCCATTCATCAGTCCATCCATCCATCCATCTATCTATCCACCCATCCACCCATCCATCCATCATCCATCCATCCATCCATTTTCTCCATCACTAAATCTATCAAAACCCACGTTAATATTTATTCAACTAAACGAGTTGGTTTCAGAAAAAGCCCCGTGATATATGTATATAGATAGTATGCAATTATAAACTATTTTACTATAATTTGTTAGTAATTTCTGATTTGATCACGTTTTTTCCGTATGTAAATATTTCCTCAATACTTAATACTAAAATGCAATGGGTATTTAAAACAAACATACAAAATACGGTACTTATATATATATAAGTTTATCTTGGGATCAATCACTGTCACAGATTTGAAATTCAACATAAAATCTAAGTAAATATGATTTTGTACATTTTCTATTATTATTACGGCTATATATGTCGATTGAATTATGATGACAACGATAGTAATCATCATAAGTCAATTGACGTCCACTGCTGGACATAAGCCTCCCCCAACGATCTCCAAAACGGACGGTCTTGTGCACTTGACGTCCAACGGCGCCCTGCAACCTTTACAAGGTCGTCCGTCCACCGAGTGGGGGGCCGACCCACGCTGCGCCTTCCCGTACGTGGTCTCCACTCTAGAACCTTACGGCCCCAACGGCCATCGGTTCGTCGAGCTATGTGCCCTGCCCATTGCCACTTCAATTTGCTAATCCGCTGGGCTATGTCAGTGACTTTAGTTCTTTTACGGATCTCCTCATTTCTGATTCGATCGCGTAGAGAAACACCTAACATAGCCCTCTCCACATTTTCTGGTTGAAACAAATTTTCTTACATTCGCATATTTTTGATGGCAGTTATTTTTTAATATTTATTTTTCAAAATATTGGTTTATCATCATCGCCATATCTAAACGCTAAATGTGTTAAAGTATGTATCCAGAAGATTCTTGTAATCCTCTCTTCTCTCTTATATAGCTATGGAAGAAGATACTTAGAAGAATAGCTTCCCTTAGGAGTAAGGAGATGTATGTAAATCCCAGTTGTGTTATGTATGTCCTAGAAAAGTTTAATACTTAGGCTCATAGCACACTCGACTAGACTATAAGAGTTAGGTAGTATTGATGTCGGGCTATAAAGCATATTTCATTATATTCTCCATAAGGTTCATTGTTGAAAGAAAAAATACAATGCAGAAGAAATTTTTGAAATGTTCTGTATAAGTAACTTTTCCCAAAATAAACCTATATCCAAATTTAATTCTACACTCAGAATTATTATAAAATTGTTGGTAATCTCTTTAGAACTTAATTACTCAAATTTTTTCTTTATAATTTCTTAGATATATTCAATGTAGTAGAAATACATGGTTTTCATCGATACAAACGTATACATTAAGATACTGTAAACCTATAAGTTAAGACACTGTTCTGTACGTTAAGATACTGTTCTGTATCATGTATAGGTTGAGATACTGTAAACGTATACGTTAATACACAGTTCTGTATACGTTAAGATTCTGTTCTGTATACGTTAAGATACTGTAAACGTTTACGGTAAGATACTGTTCTGTATCACTAATACGTTAGGACACTGTAAACGTATACGTTGAAATACTGTAAACGTATACGTTGAAATACTGTAAACGTATACTTTAAAATGCTGTTCTACATACGTTAAGATACTGTAAACGTATACGTTAAGATACTGTTCTGTATCACGCTACATACTTATCTAAAGATAAGTATGAGATTTTCTGACCATCGTATTCAGAACGTATCAAGAGAATCTTGAAGTTTCAAAATATAATATCGTTATCAAAGTACATGACAATTCTTAGAATATGCATATAATATTTTCTTCACTCTTTACTTTTAGTTATTTCCATTATTACCTGTGTTATATAATAAAATAACTTTTAATTACCGGTCAGTTTGACCGCGTGCGCTAGGAACAGGTGTACAAGAATTGTCGGTAAGTTTAGTGTTAAAAACGTGTTTTCTATAATATATCTTATCAATTAAATTTAATGTAATGATACTTTTTTCTTCGTCAAGGCAGACAAAGACGGGCTATAAAAAGTGTTAAATATACATAATTCATGACAATTAAATACACTTGACTTTGTTTGTTCTTTATCGTACAGAATAAGCAGTCAAAATAAAAATTAAGGTAATTTTTTTTACTGACCTCGCCGTTAATAGGTCTGGATTAAAATAATATATAAAATTACTAGGGGCGCCAACAAACCCTCAATTTCGACTCGCTGCGCTCCCGAAATCTCGGGGGCCGTTTGCATATTGAGCGAAGCGAGCCCAGTGTACTCACTCATCGTTTCCCATTGACTTCAATGGGATATCAGTTTTTTGACATGACATAAAAAATTTTTTTTTTTTTTTTGACATTTTTATTTTTTTTTAAAACCATTACCTAATGTGTGTCTTTTTGTTTGCAAAGTTTCATAATTTTCCGTCAAGTAGTTTTTGAGCCAATTCGTGATAAAGATTGCAAAAAGTCTCCAGTAAAACACTCCGCTCACTTCGTTCGCTTCGCTCAATAAAGCCTAGTGTACACTAGGAAGAATAAATTAAATTAATACGACCTAGAAATCAAATTATATAGTATTAAAGAAGCTTTATTCATTGTATTCTTAGACCCTCACGTTTGACACGTGTCTTTTCCAAGGCAATGAAGGCGTGTCTTGTTAATTTTTTCTTTGGTATATTTAGTTAATTCGAGCTGTGGTTACATTTATTTTACAGACATTAATATAAAATAATTTGTGTTTAACATTTTCCGTTAAGGAAAATGTTACTATATTTTATTTAACATAGTAATAAAAAGGGTGTAATACAGGAAAAGTGATAAATTTACATTGTAAGTAATAATAAAAATTATCTTCCGCTATTAAGTAGATGGTTTTAATAATAAAAACAATCCATCAATCCATTCATTCATCATCCATCCACCTATCATCCATCAATTCATTCAAACATCCATCTATCCATTCATCCATCCATTCATCTATCCATTATCCATCCTTCCATCCATCCATCCATCCATCATCCATCCATCCATCCAACCATCGATCCATCCATCCATCCACCCATCCACCTATCCACCCATCCATTCACCCATCTACCATCTATCCACTCATCCACCATCTATCCATCCATCCATCCATCCATCCATCCATTCAACTTCCTTCCATCCATCCATCCATCAGTCCATCCATACATTCATCCATGCTTCCATCCATTCATCAGTCCATCCATCCATCCATCTATCTATCCACCCATCCACCCATCCATCCACCATCCATCCATCCATCCATTTTCTCCATCACTAAATCTATCAAAACCCACGTTAATATTTATTCAACTAAACGAGTTGGTTTCAGAAAAAGCCCCGTGATATATGTATATAGATAGTATGCAATTATAAACTATTTTACTATAATTTGTTAGTAATTTCTGATTTGATCACGTTTTTTCCGTATGTAAATATTTCCTCAATACTTAATACTAAAATGCAATGGGTATTTAAAACAAACATACAAAATAAGACACTTATATATAAATTTATCTTGGAATCAATCATTGTCACAGATTTGAAATTCAACATAAAATCTAAGTAATATTTTGTACATTTTCTGGTTGAAACAAATTTTGTTACACACATATTTTTGATGGGAGTTATTTTTTAATATTTATTTTATTTTTCAAAATAGGGCTTTATCATCATCGCCATATCTAAACGCTATATGTGTTAAAGTATGTATCTTGAAAATTCTTGTAATCCTCTCTTCTCTCTTATATGGCTATGGAAGAAGATACTTAGAAGAATAGCTTCCCTTACTCCATGTATGTAATTCCCAGTTGTGTTATCTATGTCCTGGAAAAGTTTAATGTTGATGTTGTTGAAAGATGTTGGGTTATAAAGCATATTTCATTATATTCTCCATAGAGTTCATTGTTAAAAGAAAAAATACAATGCAGAAGAAATTTGTGCAATGTTCTGTATAAGTAACTTTTTCCTCAAAGAAAACTACATCCAAATTTAATTCTACATGCTAAATTATTATAATATTATTGGTTATAATATGTCTCTTTAGAACTTAATTACACAAATCTTTTCTTTATAATTTCTTAGATATATTCAATGTAGTAGAAATAAATGGTTTCCATCGATGCAATTGTATACATTAAGGTACTGTAAACCTATAAGTTAAGACACTGTTCTGTACGTTAAGATACTGTTCTGTATCATGTATAGGTTGAGACACTGTAAACGTATACGTTAATACACAGTTCTGTATACCTTAAGATTCTGTTCTGTATACGTTAAGATACTGTAAACGTTTACGGTTAGATACTGTTCTGTATCACTAATACGTTAGGACACTGTAAACGTATACGTTGAAATACTATAAACGTATACTTTAAGATACTGTTCTGCATACGTTAAGATACTGTAAACGTAAACGTTAAGATACTGTTCTGTATCAGGCGACATTCTAATCTAAACATAACTATGATATTTTCTGACCATCCTATTCAGAACGTATCAAGAGAAACTTGAAGTTTCCAAATATAATTCAATTCATTTTATCTTATATTTATTTACTAGATTTTTTTAAATAAAAGTAATTGCTCCTAACTTACTTCTCATAGCTATCTTCCAGTGGAAGTCCTCTTAAAGTGGTTCCAACCGTTCAGAGGTTATCCCGAACATACCGACAGAGAGACAGAGATTTTTGTTATGTATATATCGTATATACTTTCATATGCATTTAACGAAATGCTGTCAATTTGGAATTACAAACGGACACTTCTCTTTTATATATATATATATATATATATATATATATATATATAAATATATATATATATATATATATATATATATATATATATATATATATATATATATATATATATATTATAGTTTTAAAACATACCACAAATATCTTATAATGAACAAATTAATTTCACTTATATAGAGTTCTTTTTCTTTTATTAAGTACTGTAATACCCCTTTAATACTATACTCTTATAACGCGATTTCAGTCCCTCACATAACACGTGTTTTCCCTCATACAACGCGGGGATTTAGCAGGTTATATACTATGAAATCTATAATTTTTACAGTTCATAATAAATTTCGCTTACCTTTGCAAACTGTGTTGTTATAAAAATAAATAAAATTATAATTAATTAATTTTCTTTCTTAATATTCCATTTAACGAGAAAAGTTAAACGTGAATTATTTATACACAACGCGTTATACGATCACATGAGCGCGTTATACAACATTAAATATACCGAATCTACCATGTTATTGGGGGGCTAACTATAACTATATAAAAAGTTAATCTAAATAACCTTTCACCAATCATATCTCAAGGATATTAGAATTATAAGATACATAATACATAATTTTCGTTCTCATCCCATATGTCATATGTCATATTATTATACGGAATTTTCAACGTAGTATAAGCGTTCACTTCACATGCGCTTGAGTTGTGACTTTGACTTCGCAGTGAATAGTCGTGTGTTTAAATACACGGATATAAGTGAGTTTTTATTATATTTTATTATTTAATATTGTAATTTATTCGATTTTATATTTAATTATCGTTTAACAATGAATCTAGTTCAATGATTTAATATTTTTATTTCAATTATAATTCAATTAAATTTATTGAATATTTATATATATTATATCTGTAGCAGTAGAAAAGTTTTTTTTTTTTTTGAGCGAATCGTTTTACTGGAGACTTTTTACATTTTTTGTCACGAATTGGCTCGAAAACTACTTGACGGAAAATTATGAAACTTTGTTATCAAAAAAACACACATTAGGAGATGGTTTAAAGAAAAAAAAAATATCCTGAAAATTTTTTTTATTTTTATTATCATGTCAAAAAACTGATATCCCATTGAAGTCAATGGGAAACGATGAGTCAATACACTGGGCTCGCTTCACTCAATATGCAAACGGCACCCGAGATTTCGCGAGCGCAGCGAAACGAAATTGAGGGTTTTGTTGGCGCCCCTAGTATCTTATATTTATATGATGATTTGAGATTTATTCGTTTTATTACTCGGTTTATCTTAAGAGCAATTAAGCAATAATTTTTATTGTAGGTAATAGAGAAATTCTTACTTGGTTTCTGTTATTATTATTCAAATTGGATGTATTATAACTGCGTAAAAGTTTAAATATACAGAAATAATACTAATAGCTTGTAATTTATGCAACACATGGTGAATAATTACAATATGTATAAATCAACACACATTCGAGGAAGTGTAAATATTTAATAGAAGGATCCATCCATTCACCCATCATCCCTTTATCTATCCATCCATCCAACCATCCATCCATCCATCCTTCCATTCATCCATCCATCCATCCATCCATCCATCTATCCATCCATCCATCCACTCATCATCGATCCATCCATCGATCATTTCATTTTTATTTGTGTGTATTTTTTGTAATAAAAAAAAATAGATTTAGATCTAACAAAAACTATAATTTTAGTTAGTTACTTTACTTTTTATGAAGTCAATTACAAAAGCGATAATTAGTTCAAGTAGGAGTCGTCAGACTACGAGTAAATATAAAAATATTTACGTGAATGGAATTGTTTTAAAGATAATACAAAAATAATCTATAGCATACTTGTAAGTTAACTCATGGAAAGAACTAATTAGACATTATGTAGTAAAGAAAATTAAAAAATACTTTACAACTAACTAGAAATTTAATACATAAATACAAGAAAATTTTGAATGTAGGTTTGTAAAAATTTATATTTACAAAGATAAGATATGTAATTATATGTTTTATAAACGTAATATTTATCTTTTAATTTATTAAAAGATAAATATTACGTTTCTTGATGTATCTTGACAAGAACATAACAATAATTTATATTTATTTATTTATTTATCTTCACGCCATATCTCTTGCGGGGTAGCCAGAGACGAAGCGCCAAACGCTACGGTCCCTGCATACCTCTTTCGCCTCGGCCACAGACATCAACCTCTTCATACATGCCCTTCGGGGGGTCCTCATGATTTTACGTGACTTTCTTCCAGTATCATAGACACTGTGTTTTCGAAGGTCACTCGAAGCCTAGCCGTCTCTCTTACCACTCAATTTTCCTTTATAAATCTTTTTTACCATTCTTTTATAACTCATTCGATATAATATATACAATATTTATATATATATTTCCCACTTTGAATCCCAATCACTTGTGTATCAGATGGTAGTGTCAGTACTATGATACCATACTTATACACCCTTCTGTATACACTACTACTAAAATAAGACTACAATTAACACGTGTTCTGAGACGAATCACAGAACAAACTTCATATTTTTTTTATAATAGTGTTTGAATTGTAATATTTCCTAACCAGAAAGAAATTTTACTTTAGAGTTCAAACCTTATTTTTTTGTTTAATTATAATTTTATTTTATTCTATTAAAGTTAACAAAGTCTTGTCTAGTGAATGATAGTATGACATTTGACCCTATATATATATATATATAAATAAAATTGAAGTGTCTGTTTGTAAAACGGTAAACATATGATGATAAATTTTTCTGTTTGTTCCGGGTAAACTCTTAAGCTAGATTTATAGATAGTTAATGTTATTAAGAGTAATTTAACGTATTTAAAAAAAAACTGAACAACTAAAATATGTAATATAAAAGGTATTAGGGAAAATTACCTTCAATAGTTCCTTGACCCACTCTCTCGAGAGTTTTGTTATGACTTTTAAGACTCAATACAATAACACTAGCTATGTCTCGTGGTTTCGTCGCTATGTTATTAATATTTTAATTGAAATATATATGATAATATATGATTAAGAAAAACTATATTTACTACACCGGATACTGATGTAAATTATTTAATTATATAGTAACAATAAAAAACATTTATATAATATTTATGTGCATGTGTGTGTGTGTGTGTGTGTATGTGTGTGTGCGAGTTTTAGTGATACTACAAGTAGTTTCTGAATATATTTTTATTTATTATATAATATTATTAAGTCTGAATTATATATATGATACCGGTTTTATAGTGTCAGAAACAGGATAGCAGAAGCTTCTATAGAGCAAGCCAAAATTTTCTTGTCAGATTAACAATTGCTAATTTATTTCTTCTTCACATTTAACTTATTCTAAATATTCTCATAAATTATTCATGATTTGATAATTGATTTCCATGTCTTAGTATTTGTATAGCATTCTTTCCTATTTTGTTATATAACTGCGGTGAGTCGAAAATTATTGAAAATTATTTCATTTAAGCTATTATTGTTTTACATATTTTCTTCTTTAATAAAAACAAGGTTTTATTAAAATTTATTCATATTTATATTATAATGTACATCATCTAAGATTGTTATATTTCTTTAAAAAAGAGCAACTGTTGTGTTTCTGGGTTGCTCTTCTCAACAGAGCAGCATTACGAGTTGGTAGCTTACTTACGGACTGACTTACAAAAGTGAGTGTAAATGCCTACTTGGATAAAGATATTTTAAATTCTATTTCAAGAAATTTATTCTTACAATAGTACAATGTTTACAGTTTTGTAATGGGGTGAAGCGTGAGAAATACTTTAAATTCAAAATAACTTTATTCGAATAGACTATAAAAGTTCAGTGTAGTTAGTAAGATACCTTCGTGATGCTGCTCCGAGAAGAGACCTCAGAAACACAACTGATCTTCAAACCCCACTTTCTTACCATACCATTATATTTAACATAACTTTTCCCCACATATGTGCTAGTTAGTATTGTTAAAAGTATTTTTACTGGCTCTTGCCCCTGATTTTGTCTGCGTTAACATGAAGTAAGTACGGCTTTAGTTGACACTTACACTATTTCGATTTTCATGATGTCGGCCATTTTGATTATCAAAATATTATAATATGAAAATAAATCAAACGAAAAAAAAATTAATTTCTTTTTGATTTTTTTAACGATTTATATTAAAGGAATAATATTTATTTCTATAGATCTCGATCCCGTAAAAATAGCGGGATAAAATCCTACATTACTCACTGATATTTTAGCTATTTAGAATTTAAAAAATGCACAGTTTTTGAGATATACCCAGTACAAACAAACATTTTCTCTTATATAACTCAGCTATACCAATATTATGACTGTACTGACTGACTGACTGACTGACTATAAAATCTCTTGCGGTTAATAATGACAAATCTAATTTGAAAAATATTTTATAATACCAATTTATTCAACCGTAAACACAATGCAGCGGCCTCGGAACGGCCATGATGGCCATTTAAAATATACCAACCTTATATAAAAATAAACTTAAGTTATACTGCACAAAATTTGACATCAAAAAAGATAATTAAGTTTCGTTATATAAATGGAAACTAGTTAAAGATTAAAAGGAAACCCGTTAAAGGTAATAAAAGATATCAAATTAGTTTATGTAAAAAAGATAAAAAGAATTTTTAATTTAAAATTTTATTGTATTATTATATAATGTTATTAAGAAAGATAATTTATTTCTCGTACAAAGGTAATTGACACAGCATACTTCCTGATTCAGAATTATAGTTATAAGCGAACCGGACCTCGATTTTGCCTTGCGCTCGTAAAATCTCGGTAGAGTTCGGCGAATTGAGCGAAGCGAGTAACCCATCTTCAATTCAGCGTTCAGCTGAAACCACAGGCAAAAAATATAGAATAATCAAATATCACATAGTCAATTTTTTTTTCATTGAAGTCTATGGAACTGTCATTTTTTGGTGATTATTCCTCAAAGAAATGAGTTTTTTTTTACTTTTTTTTGTACACCATCACAATAACCATCGCTATAAATGTACAAAATTTCATGAAGATCGGTAAAGCCGTTTCCATGCCAACCCCGGACATGGGATGCAAAGTCTCACAGAGCGCTCCGCTAGCACCGTTCGCTTCGCTCAAAAATATATAACTCAATTTGTGAAACAGTGATCAGAATATGGAAATACTCAGTCTAAATTGTCTTTATAGTATTATTTTATTTAAAATAGAAAAAATATGAATAAATAAATGAAAATCGTCCATAGATTCGTTGAAGACATATCGAATTCCATTCTTTTGTTCAACTCTACAAATGCTAGAGAACAAAGTTATTTTGGTGTTACATAACAAAATACGTTTACTTTTAAAAGGTTATTGTTATTAAAGCCTTGATATATTGTTGGATTATTTTTAATTACAATATTGACTAGTTGTGCACGTGGCTTCGTTTGTGTGGAAGATGTTTTTTTAAAGTAGCCTAAGTTACTCTATAACATCTATCTGATTAACACTAAACCTACCAAGTACCGGTCAAATTGACCGTTCTTAAACTTTTGTAAAACTTACACATTTTTAAACGTTATAATATCGTTATCAAACTACATAACAATTCTTAGAATATGCATATAATATTTTCTACACTCTTTACTTTTAGTTATTTCCATTATTACCTGCGTTATATAATAAAATAACTTTTAATTACCGATCAATTTGACGGCGTGCGGTAGGAACAGGTATACAAGAATTGTCGGTAGGTTTAGTCTTAAAGTCCTGTTCCAGAGATTAATGAGATAACACACACACAAAAATTCGAAAATACAGACAGACACTTATTATATATATATACAAAACCCATATAATAAATTGTGTAAATTATGAGGTAGTGTTAGCTCATATCTATTTTATACCAAGTAAGTGTTAAATTTACTTTGAAAATTACTATTTATATCCGGAATTTAATATAATATTGAAGAGACAATGGAATCGGTAAATAACCTGGAATATTAGTTTTAGATAACTTACATATTATTACTATTTTTCATACGTCGTAAAAATAACATTGTATAAATATTTCGAAGTATTTTCCTTAATACAATTCAAGATGAAAGAAAAAAGTTTTTTTATAATAGAAATTATTAGTCATGCATAATTGTGATTAAAATAAATACTAATAGAATTATTATATATATTAGCTTACTCCCTCCCGCTTCGCTGGGTTCACTATTAATTTGGATGTGAATTTAGGTTGCTATGGTAACCTTTGCCATATTATCCGTTGCTATGGTAACCGTCGTTATGGTAAATGTTATTCCCGCGTTAAGTGTATAGCTCCTACAGGTTTAAAACTTGTTTAAATGCAAAAAGTTGAAATCCGTTGTGATAGGAATTCTTTCAAATCCGTTCTTAGTGGACGTCTACGTCACAAAAGAAGTAACTATGTAAAATTTTAAGTTAATCGGACAGATAGTTTCGGAAATTTCGTGACGAGTCAGTGAGTGATAAATATATATATATATATATATATATATATATGAAATTATAACTAAACTTATGAAACAAAAGATAAAATACTTAAATTATAAATCATTTAAAATAAATTAAACATTTCTTGATAATAGTATTCGAGTATAAAATAATTTTATTTCCAACCAGACCTTCAGTAAGGAATGTATTGTTCGCAATTGAATTATTACCATTACAAATTAAACGTATTTGTGCATTAAGACAGTGTACACGTGAAATGGAAAAAAATAGAGAAACAGGAGTGATGCTTAGAAAGAAGTGAGTGATTTAACTTGCTTTTGGGAACATGGGACTCATGGGATGAGTGATAGTTTCAGAGATAGAACAAATAGAGTGAAAAAATGTTTTTTTTATGTAAGTATATATTATTATGTATGAAAAGCTATTAATTTGTTTACAAACAGACATTTAAATTATATTTATATGTATAGATTCTATTTATAGAATATTTTAGGGATAGTTTTGTTTGTAAATATTTGTTAAACCACTAAACTAAATATTTGTTTTATTCGCTGTTAAATGTTTTTTTTCTTATTAATGATATCTGACTGACTTAATTAGTTTGTCACTCCCTGTTTAGATAGGGAATTAACTATTTTGACTTCGGTAACCGAGTCAGACTTATCTAGATTTATCTAGATACACTTAGAATTATTGAGCTGAGCGTAAGCGAAGCTGATAACCGTTTGGGAAACTTCTTTTGACGCTATATTACATAAAAACTACTAAACCGATTTAAATGAAAATTGGCGGAGCTGTAGAACTTGTAAATGGGCATGTTTTAAGAAAAACAGAATTAAAATATCATATTACGTTAAGAAATTATGGTCAAAAATCTGAGGGGGCTCAGCTCAATTCTCAAGGCTGCGTAAATTTATTAAAGTAAATTGAAATAAGAATTTATGTACTTGAATTGAAATCAAAATCTATGAAAAAAATATTTAAACAAATCATTCTTTCATTGTCAAAGTCAGCTTAGAAATTTGCTTCACACTGGAGAGGAACTGGTGATTGTAACTTAGTTCTTTCCCCCTTTTTTAAGCCATTTCAGCCACAAAGCTGAAATTTGGACACAAGACTCCTGACATATTAAATAGGTGCAATAAGAAAGGATTTTGTCAAGGTCCAAACCGTTCCAAAGTTACAGCTAAAAAACTGCAAAAAATATAACGCCCCTGTTTGATACCTAATAGGTGGTGTGGAAATTCAAACAAAATGTTTGATCACTTTCGCCTTCCGTTGGAAACATGCAACGGAAGGCTAACGGTTACCCATGGGTTTGCCCTGCCCTGCTAGTTTATAATAATTTAGAAGTGCTTTATAACCATATGTTCTGGATAAAAATACTGTAGTATTCATTAGTAGAAAAAAGTAAGAAAAATCTGGGAGTTTGTTAAAGTGTACATTACTCTATATGCCATATTATTAAACTAGGATCCGCCCATCTTGCGTGGCGGGAATTGAGCTGGGCGCAGGAAAACCCATTAGAAAAGAATAAAAGGAAATAAATATTTAATAACAATAATAAACAATTAATTGAAAAAGTTTGTCACCATGAAAGTTAGACTACGAGCGAAACAATCATGAGTCTCTTGGTTTTTTCTTTATAACTTTTGATTTAATCAAGCTACTTTCAATCTGTTTTTTTTCTGTATATGCACATTTATTGGTTCTATATTCGTGCCAAATTTGACTAAAATAGGAGCTATTTTAGTAGTTTTCATGTGATGAAGCGACTCAGCTCATTTTGAGAAAGACGATCGGCAAGCGCACGCGAGAACAGTTACGCTTAAGTCTGTAGGGACTCAGTTTTTCGACTATAACGTTTGATCAAATCAAGATTTTATAAATCATTTTTTTTCTGTAGAAGCCCGCCAACAAGAGCTACAGCAATAACAATTTTAATGAAGATCGACTGAGTAGTTTTTATGTGATGTGGCGACATAAAATTTATTCCCAAGCGTTTAAGAGGCTCGCTTACGCTCAGCTCAATAACTTCCATATAATTTTGTGGTTAGAGTCAATATTGCACATACATTTGTTCAATAGACTGTCAACTAATAAAATATTAAAGTCACGACTTCACTGATTAGTGTTAGATCATAATTCACTATTTATTTAACATTTGAGATATAATTAGTCGAGCAAATTCTAAAGAACAAAAAGGTATGTGTACACTGACTTATATAATTCATCTTAATATATAAAACACAAAGACTCTCACTGACTCACTGACTCACTGACTCATTCATCACTCTACATCCCAAACCGTAATACCTACAAAACTGAAATTTGGACACAAGACTTTGCAAAGGTCCAAACCGTTACAAAGTTACAGCTAAAAAACTGCAAAAAATATATTCGCCTGTTTGATATCTAATAGGTGTGGACATTCAAAAAAAATGTTTGATCACTTTCGCCGTCCGTCGCTTAACACGGGTAACCTGCTAGTATTTTATATATCTACAAAATAAGCACGTGATCCGAAGCTGAATCGGATTTGATTGGATACGGTGTGTAAGCATCCTAAGTCGAGTCTTAATTTTATCATTACTTTATGACGCTTGCGTCATCACAGCATTTAAATCTTGAATATATATATATATATATATAAATATAATTTAAGTGTCTGTTTGTACCCAAATTAAAGTATTTCACTAAATACATATGGTACTTACATAAAAAAATCTCTATCTGTTTGTTGATGTTATAAGACTTATAGTTACTTTTATTTAAAAAAATCAAGCAAAGACGGGCACAGCTTGTATACTTATAACGAGATTTTAACCTAAAGTAGTAATTAAATTTAATTACAGAATCAATATTTATTAAGAATAATAAGATCATTATTATTTTTTGTTATTTTACGTCATATTACGTCATATAAGATTTATTTACCATTTTAACACTAAACCTACCGACAATTCTTGTATACCTGTTCCAGCACGACGTCAAATTGACCGGTAATTAAAAAATATTTTATTATATAACGCAAGTAATAATGGAAATAACTAAAAGCAAAGAGTGGAAAATATTATATGCATATTATAAGAATTGTCACGTAGTTTGATTGCGATATTATAACGATTAAAAATGTGTAAGTTTTACAAAAGTTTAAGAACGGTCAATTTGACCGGTACTTGGTAGGTTTAGTGTTAAGTGACATTTAGCAATCCAAAACAAGAAGATACAGGAAAATGTTTACCTATATACTCGTAAATGCCTGCTCTTAGTAAAAGGTAACCTTGGCCCGACATTGACTCACTTAATATTTAGACCACTACAAACATTATATTATTTGTTACCGGATTTTATTGAGCGAAGCGGATTTAGCGAGCGGAGCATTCTACTGGAGACTTTTTCACATTCATTGTCACGAATAGGCTCGAAAAGTACTTGACGGAAAATTATGAAATTTTGCAATCAAAAAAACACACAGTAGGTGATGTTTTTAAAATTTTTTGAAAAATGTCATGTCGTTGAGGAATAATCGTCAAAAAACTGATATCCCATTGAAGTCAATGGGAAACGATGACTCATTACACTGGGCTCGCTTCGCTCAATATTTTCGATATATATAGAGATTTCGCGAGCGCAGCGAGTCGCAATTGAGGGTCTGTTGGCGCTCCTAGTTATATTTCTTTTATATATATTATAGACTTAAGACAGTCGTTACGTATAGTGGTTATAATGTGAATAATTTGAATTCTATACGAGTTTTAACTAATTATATTTAGGTTATACGACTTTTATTCATATATTTTTGAATATAGCCAAGTTGCATTTACGAGTTTGTAAATTCATTGACAGAAAGTGGACGACCTTACCGACTCATTTGGTGTTGAATACGCGTGGATAGAATTTAAAACTACCATATGTTAAAAAATATAATATTATAACATATAATATGATGAAAGAATGGTAAAAAAGATTTGTATGGGAAAAGTGAGAGATAAGAGAGACAGGGGGAGTGACCTTCGAAAACAGTAGCTATGATACTGGAGGAAGGTCACCTTAAAAGGACTAGGACCCCCCCGGAGGGCATGTAAGAAGAGGCTGTGGCCGAGGCGAAAGAGGTATGCAGGGAACGTAGTGTTTGGCGTTCCGTCTCTGGCTACCCTGCAAGAGATATGGCGTGAAGATAAATAAATAAACAAACACGTTATATAAAGAAAAGTTTGAAATAAAAAAGGGGGATTTATCTTTATTATCTTTTAAAAGTGTTATTGTAAAATAAAGATAAAAGATTGTAATCAACATTGTTTTATGTGGGCACGTGAATGAAGATGAAGTAATATTTAAATATCTTTTGAGATCTGACGTTTCTTAGGTATGGATGAGAAGATATATTTTATCTACCTTTATCTATCTTTATTTATCTTTGAGATAAACAACTTATATTCAATGTCACTGAATATATTATGGTTGAATTAGAATCGGTTTAGAATAATAATGTTCGATTATATTAATTTATTTGTTTTAAAATGTTTTATTCTTAATTGCTCACTAGTGGTTGCACGTGACTTTGCTTGCTTCATAATTTATTTTACATTAAATAAAATGATATTATTGAAAACCTATAGAAAAAGTAGTGAATGTTCATATATTAAAAAAAACCTTCGAAAAAAAATATTTTAAAATGGACCAAATATTCACAAAGTTTTGTTAAAATCGGTTCAGTGATTACAAAGATTAGCGCAAATGAATATTGTGACCTGATTTTTATATACGTAAAGATATAAGCACGATCCTTTGATTAAATTTGAATTTTTACAAAAAAAAGGTTAACATTTTTGTCATTTAACTAATACTATAAATTATTTTTACATAAATAATACTAAAATTTCTTTCATAAATGTATAAATAACTAGGAGTTGAGCTGAAGCCCCCTCTCCTTTTAAATAAAATATAATATTATAGATAAATATATATTTTTATTTAGTAGTTTTTATGTGATGTTGCTTATAAACATATTTCTAGGTTGACGGTCGTCAACCGCGCCGAGGTTCTGATAACGTTAAGTGTATGGGAGAAACAGTTTTTTGACCATCATTTCTGAACGGAATGAGATATTTTATTTCTTTTTTTTTAATAACATGCCCATTCTCAAGCTCTACAGCTCTACCAATTTTCATCCAAATCGGTTCAGTAGTTGTTATGTGATGTTGCTTCAAAAAGAAATTTTCGGTTAAGAGTTTCGCTTACGCTCAGCTCAACTAATTTCCTTTCCATTGCTGTCATGACCACTGAATTAAAATTCCATACCAATTAGCTTTACTAGGCTTCAAATATTATACAAGGTAATTAGATTATTATCACAGAATAAAATTATCAATAATGTTCCGATTGACATAGTTAAGGTTTGTTGAAAATCGGACTAGTTTTTAGTTTATTCTATATATATAATAAATGTGTATTTTGTTGCTGTCTGTGCATATAAATTTAGAAATCTTTTGAACCTAAAATAATTGTTTTTAAAATATTTGTCTGGAACGAAAATCTGGAACGGCTTATCCTATTTTAATGTGGTTTTCATGGTTTTAAATACATTACTTATTTCTTTATTTTTAAGTAGATCAAAAAGTTATGTAAAAAAATGAGGCGTATTTTTCTTTTACATTAGACAAAAATATTAAGTATAATGGGAAAGTGCCTAAAATTTAAGCAAATCTGTCTTCAAAAAATTTATTCCACTCGAACAGAGTCATGTGTACAGCTAGTATTTTCTATTTTATATAATATTTTATAGATACTAAAACCATTTTTTAACATATATGTTTCAAAAAGTAATATATAAATCATCTGACATAGTGTCTGTTCACCACACCATGCTTTGAATACGTTGAATGCACGATTCTATTTGAAAGAAGCATAGGTAATTACTAGATTACTCATACATGCATTCATGGTGATAAGTGGTTTTTAACTACTCATTAAATTGACATAGACAGTTTTGTATGTATTTGATAGTATTTCCTCATTTCCTTGTATACTTTTTTCCTTAAAACCAAATCATTTCGTCAAAAACAGAATTCCACTCGCTATATATATACACATACATAGTACTCATGTCTTTTAGACTTTTATATATATTTAAAATTATTTATAACATTTCAAGGCTGGCGGTTATTGAGCGCAGCGAGCGGAGCGTTTTACTGAAGATTTTCTCACCTTCATTGTCACGAATAGGCTCGAAAACTACTTGACAGAAAGTTATGAAATTTTGCAATCAAAAGACACACATTTTGTGATGGTTTAAAAAAAAATTTTTTAATGTCATGTCGTTGAGGAATAATCATCAAAAAAATTATATCCCATTGAAGTCAATGGAAAACGATGAGTCATTGGGCTCGCTTCGCTCAATATGCAAACAGCACCCGAGATTTCGCGAGAGCAGCCAGTCGAAATTGAGGGTCTGTGGGCGCCCCTAGTATATATCACTTCCTGCTGTTATCCGAATTTATGGGTCGGCTCAGCATTTTTGTTTCTTCCATACTCTCCTGTTAGTCGTCTCTACACACTCCCTTCTCCATATCTTTCACGCAATCCATCCATCTTTTCTTCGGTCGTCCTTTAGCTGTCCATCCCTCCACTATCATACTCAGCACAAAATATTAACATCGTAAATATATTGTTAACAGTTCGAGTATGTTTGTCTTTCACAATGCAATAGTTATTGAGCAATGAAAGATAAGAAGGCATATATATATTCAAAGAGGTATATTTTAGTTTAAAACTAGAAGTGGTATATCATATTTTAGATCCAAAAACATCTAAAATATTAAAATTTTCTAATATAACTAAAACTATATACGATTTTGTCCGAATTTGACTGGTATGAAAACTTAATTTTTATTTTGTTTAGTTTTAAATCGGAATCGGTAGCTTTGAAATGTTATAATTTTAAATATTACAAATACATATAAAAGTCTAAGATATGAGTACTGCGTATATACATTAGCTTATTCCCTCCCGCTTCGCTAGTCACTATTAAATTGGATGTGAACTTAGGTTGCTATGGTAACCGTTGTCATCGTTACCGATGCTATAGCAACTCTTACCCTCGCGTTAAGTGTATGGCTCCTACAGGTTTAAAATTTGTCGAAATGAAAAAAGTTGAAATACGTTAGCATATGTGTGTTAAAGTCCCATCAAAATCGGTACATGAAAGAATTTTTCTCATATATAACAATTATATATATGTATATAATATAAGTATTTACTTTGAACATTAGAATTATTAAATATATTTTTTTATATTTTCAGCCATAAAAAGTAAAAATTGCGACATACTTAAATAGTTAACATACGAATATTATTTTGTAATATTTTAGTATCAGATAAGAAAAAAATATTTGTCACCATTTCAACGTCTTACCAAATTTCGATATACATATAAATATAATTGAAGTGTCCGTTTGAAACAAATTTACTTTTCACTAAATGCATATTAAAGTATATACGGTACTAACATAAAGAAAACAATTTTTTTGTTTGTTTGTTTCGAGTCTGTGCAACGGTTGGACCTATTTCAACAAAACTTTCACTGGCTGATAGCTAATATATAGGATAAGTTAACGAGTAAGAAGTACATTTATTAAAAAACAAAGCGCGACCGAAGTCATGGGAAAAAGTAGTACACAATAAAATCAAAGATCATAAATATGTCGATAAATATATATATATATATATATATATGTATATAATAAACTATGTAATATATATATATATATATATATACACATATGTTTAAAATTTGTTTGACGTTAATAGTCTATAGTAGATTGTTGTTTTCCAGACAGCTGTCTACAAAAAGCATTATTAGTGGAGCGAATGTTTTAACTAAATATAGTCATAGCAATATAGACAAAAAATACTAATAAATATTTTCTATACACAAATATATTTCCAATACTTGCAAAGGAAATTTAATTATTAATAAAAATTATTATAATAGGTAGAAAGATTTGTTCTGAAATATATATATATAAGCGATTTACCACTCACTGACTCATCACGAAATCTCCGAAACTATCTGTTCGAGTAACTTAAAATTTTACATAGTTACTTCTTTCGTGACGTAGACGTCCACTAAGAATGGATTTTACGGAATTCCTATCCCAACGGATTTCAACTTTTTGCGTTACGCCAAGTTTTAAACCTATAGGACCCTATGACAACGGTTAGCAACGGTTACCATGGCAACCACAGTGTAGATGATGTTGGGGGAGGGGGGTACAAATAGTTGAAATTTGAAAATGAAAATTGTCATAAATAAAAAATCGAATACGTAAAAATATAATTGATTACGAAATTATATTAAATATATTTGAAAAATAAATAAAGATAACTAAATAAAAAATTTCATTACTTAAATGATATTCCAAGCTACAAAATATATATCTTAAGATAATCCAGAAAACAAAGCTGATATCATCACTTGACACTACAAGACCCAGTTAGTGATAAGAGTGATAAAGTTGTCACAATTGTGATAAATTCCACCTGGATTACATATCTATTGACACATCGTGTGATAGAATCGTTTTGAAGATATTGATAAAGATTACTATAAGATTGAATCGGATTTATTCGATGGATTCAGTTTCTGCTATAATAAATATATTTTAACGATTTTAGTATAAATAAGTTAGAAATAATTCAAAAAGTTTAAGTTAAATTGCACTTGGTAAGGTTTTTATACATTGAATTTGTGTTATATACATTATTATGTATTGAAATAAATAAGGACGAACAAGAAGCCTTGATGTCATTACATAAATTTAGGGGGGGAAGGGGAGAGGGGGTGGGGTTAAATTAAAATATTATTTTTATTCTGTTATAATTAGACGCAGCTACAGCTATAAGGAATTATTACATAAAAAATTTTAGACCTCCATTTTAGTCATTTTGTATCGTGTTCATGAATTATTTATAGTTCTTATACCTTTCTGTTTGTAATTCCACATTAACAATTCAGTTAATATATGTGAAGGTATATACAGTACTTACAAAAACATTTTAAAAATATGTGTCCGTTTATTTTTTTCGCTACTCTCCGAAAAAACTGCACCGATTTCAACAGGACTTTCACTGGTTGTAAGAAGTAACTTAGGCTATTAAAGGATATATTTTAAGCGAACGGAGTCGTAGGCACAGCTAGTATAATAACACATTGTTCTTTGTTACTAAGTAATACATGAAGAGCGGTCGTTTGTTGACTTTAAAATATTTGTTGACTTTAAAATATTATGATATTTGAGGCATTTTTTTTTTTTACTAAATATACGTGAAAATAATTATATTTTTTAACAGTAAACACAATTTAGACATTTATTTTTAAATATATTTAATAATAAAATTATATATATACATATACTAGCTGATAACTTAGAATTATTGTATTGAAAAAATGCCATGGTGACCGTTGCTATGGTAACCGTTGTCATAGTAGCCGTAGGCGTTAAGTTTATAGCTCAGTGTATGCTCACGTTTAAAACTTGACGAAATGCAAAAAATTTAAATTCGTTGGGATAGGAATTCCGTAAAATCCGTTCTTAGTGTACGTCTACGTCACTAAAGAAGCAACTATGTAAAATTTTAAGTTAATCGAATAGAGAGTTACGGAGATTTCGTGATGAGTCAGTAAGTGGTAAATCACTTATATATATAGAAGATATGTATATACATATACTTAATAATAATATATTTAAAGATATTTCATTTTATTTATGTCAGGGTTTTTTAATTCAACTGCAAATTTACCAATGTTAAATTAACTAGGATTTGCCAACCGTGCGCGGCGGGTATTGAGCTGAGCCCCTCTCCTTTCTTTTTTTCTTGATAACTTTTGAATGACTAAACATTTTTTCAATTTGTTTTCGCTATAACATCTGCGTTCGGCTTAAACATAAGTCAGAAAATTTTTACCTAATTATCTCGTCGCATTCTTTAGACAACTAAACACAAAAAAAGGTCTCCCAAACGGTTAAGAGCTTCGCTTACGCTCAACTCAATAATATTTGACATTGAAAATAAAACTCAATAAAAATATATTTTCTAAAATATTTAGCGTATAATGTTTGAATTATTGAGGCTTCATCAATAATGCTTTGAAGGTTATATTAATTTTATGGTTTTGTCAATGGTTTTATTGCAGGACTGACGTCACGCTTGCTGCATTAATATATATTATCATTGTTGCGATGATACCAGAATGGAGGCGGAAAATAACGAAATGTAAGTCACTCAAGCAATCAATCAGTCAGTCAATCAATCAATCAGTCAGTCAATCAATCAATCTTAATTTACTTAATTTTGGTAATACCTGTAATCTTAAACAGTGTTCTCCATAACCAGTATTCTAATCCAGGATTAGATTTGAGATTTAGACATAGATAGAGTTACTATCGATCGATATGTATGTATGTATTTATGTTTGTATGTATGTATGTTATATTTTCAGTGTTTTTAATACCACAGCGGTATGTCCTTGGTATTATGGGATTGCTTGCTGTATGCAATGCGTACACCATGAGGGTATGTTTGAACTTGGCTGTGACTCAAATGGTGAATAATACTAAGAATGTGGAATCCCATTTCGATCCTGATGCCTGTCCAGATGAAAGCGAGATATTTGTTAATGGAACTGTTTCTTCTAAACCAGTAAGTATTTAAGATATTTAAATGTAAATGCTTAAAATAAAGAGAAATGAGATATTTTTGGAAGCATTTTAAAATCAATACTAGTTTAAACATAAAGGAGTAAAATTTTTTATAAATACAGTTTTTTGGAATAATTTCTGTAATTCACATATATTTTGAAGGCAATTATATATGTACATTTTTACCAGTAAAAATATCAAGTCAAAATATGATTTTTGGTAGACATTTTTGAACTTAATTTATTTTAATTCGATCTTTACTTAACAAATACTTTCAAAACATACTCTTATAGGCCAACATAGAACATATAGTTAGGTTTTACGTTTCAATTTGTAAATGACCTCATATTTTTATATTACGATAATAATAAATAATATTTCATTATAAAATTTCTCAGCATGCAATTTTCGATTGGTCGGAATCCACGCAAGGTCTTATTCTGAGTGGTTTCTATTATGGATATGCCATTACCCATGTTCCTGGTGGGTATTTGGCTGAAAGATATGGAGGGAAGTGGACCTTAGGAATAGGGCTTCTGAGTACTGCCATCTTTACCCTCCTAACACCTGTTGTTGTGAAGGCTGGTGGAGCAACATGGTTGTTCGTTCTTCGAGTTCTGCAAGGAATGGGAGAGGTAAATTTTATTTGAAACATTGAGCATGCAATTTTAAATGTCAATTTTAATCATCATTTGTTAAAAACTGAACCTAATTTTGTTCTTACACGCAGTGCTTATTGAACTTTTGATATCTACCAATTTGATAATTCCTACTAATATCTACGACTTTACTTGTTTGTGTAAAACAACATTTTTTTTCCATTTTCCAGGGTCCAACGATGCCAGCTCTGATGATAGTCCTGGCACGATGGGTTCCACCACATGAGAGATCACGTCAAGGTGCCCTCGTATTTGGAGGGGCTCAGATTGGTAATATCTTCGGTTCCTTCATGTCTGGCTTTCTAATGGCTGGTGGAGGAGACTGGGCCAACGTCTTCTACTTCTTTGGCTGCTTTGGAATATTGTGGTTCGTTGCTTGGGTCAGTATTAAAATAATTATAACAAATGAAACATTTACTTTATTACTAAAAATGCTGATTGACACTTTAATGCATAACTAACTAGGTTACTTATTAATAGATATTGAAAATCTATATATTTTGGTTTCCAGAGTATATTCTGCTACAGCACACCAAACTCTCATCCCTTTATATCTGAGGAGGAGTTAAAATATCTGAACGAATCTGTCACAAGTGCTGAAACAGCCAGTGTTAGGGATCCTGTCCCTTGGAGGGCTATTGTACGTTCTGTACCAGTTTGGGCACTCCTATTTGCTGCGGTAAGATGAACCTTAATAAATTCAATTGTATGGATGATTTGTATACAAAAATTATCGATGCAAGTAATTATTAATGTATCTACAATTACAGGTAGGACATGATTGGGGATACTACACCATGGTCACAGATTTGCCCAAGTACATGACAGACGTTCTTAAATTCAATATAGCTACAACTGGTACACTAACAGCTATACCATACTTGGCTATGTGGATCAGTGCCTTTATATTTGGTTGGGTGTGTGACGTATGCGTTCAACGGAATTGGCATACCATCAAAACTGGAAGAATAATTCATACAACGATAGGTAATACCAAAGATATTTTAATATCTTTAATCACAAATGTAGTCACAAAAATAAAATACAATCTATATGTGTAAGATCCGAGTTCGAGTCTCTGGGTCAAAAATATTTTTATTCCTTTCAGATCACTGAAGATTGAACATCAAAATTTTTATTAACAATACTACCCCTTTGCACTCGAGAAGTAACTTTCGCTAACCATTATGTAATGCAACTTGACTTTTTCAAGAGATTTCGATACGTGGTGATGACTATTTATATTTTTCTATCTGGTGAAATCTTGTTTATATCTAATCTTATTCCGAAAATCTCTTCCTGCCTGTAAAACTGCATAACAGTTAACTGAAGTACAATTCGAGTTATTTAGTCCATGCGAAACAACCTCGAGTGCAAAGGCTTAATCGAATTTCTTTCCAGAACCCTAATGTTTTCACATTACTTTATTTATGACTTTAATCTTATTTTATCACCTTCAGCTGCGACTGGTCCAGCCATTTGTATTATACTAGCGTCATACTCCGGCTGCGATCGTTTTGCTGCTGTTGCATATTTCATTGCCTCCATGGCTCTAATGGGGGGTTATTACAGCGGTATGAAGGTACGTATTTTATTTTCTCACAGAAATTTCGAACGACATAAAATTTTCCGACAGACTAATTCTCTAATTTAAAATTTATCACCAAATGTGATAAGATCATTTTACTTTCTCACAGACATTTATTTATTTATTTATATACTTTATTGTGCACCACACGAAAAAAATAATTACAAAAGAAACAAAAAGAAAATAAAAATTGGGAACATACAAAAGGCGGTCTTATCGCCAAACGGCGATTTCTTCCAGACAACCTTAGGGTTAAAAGAATTATAGACAAAAATCGAACAAACAACAAAATAAAACATTCCGAATGATATAAAATTTTCCGACAGACTAATTCCCTAATATAAATTTTATCTCCAAATGTAATAGGATAGTATTTCTCAGACCTTTTAAACATGCTATTATTTATTTCGTACGTATGTTCGTATGTAATGGAAACTTTGAACACGGTTTTGACGTTCAATATGTCGGAGTAATTTGAAATACATACTTATCAAGTACTGATAGCAATGCAATAATCTGAAAAAGTCAAACTAAAAAACAAATAAGTGCCCAGGCTTTTTAAGTAATCTATTGACACCCCACACTTTTTTATATTGCAATACATTTTAATGAAATGGTCATATACAGGTCAATGCACTGGATCTGGCTCCTAATTATGCGGGTTCTTTGACTGCTATGATCAATGGAACGTCAACAATATCTGGCATCATCACACCGTATCTGATCGGTCTTTTGACCCCTGACGTGAGTATTTTGTTTGTACCTGACAATGTTTACAAAATATAAACACATTACTTTACAAGTATTCCACGTTAAATCTGTTGGCACATGGTTGGTTTATCATAGAATCCTACTCAGATAATAAATTCTTACGATAACCGTTAATTTGAAATACAATGTTAATAGTAATAGAATTTGAAATACTTTTTACAAGATACTTTAGTTTTCATTTCTGTTACTTCCAGTCAACGCTTAAGCAATGGAGAGTAGCTTTTTGGGTGTGTTTTGCGGTTCTCGTCGGTACCAACGTGATATACAACATCTGGGCTGATGGTAAACAGCAATGGTGGGACGATGTCAGACAATATGGGTACCCAGATAACTGGAAGCATGGAGCGCTCAAAATGGCTAATAGAGACAGCGAGAAGAACAAGAAGAAGGAAGCCAAAAGGACAGCTCTTTGAAGATTATATTTTGGGTGTATGTAATTTATGAATGACTGCATAGTATGGAGAGTTGAGATGAGATTAAAATGAGAATTTCCTATTAGGCAGATATCGAAGATAGTAAAAGATGAGTATTAAATTCTATTCCTTTGTTCTTACATTAATGAGAAAGTAAAACTGAAATATATTTTAAAATCGTCCTAACATTTTATCTTAATTGATATAATTTATTATTTTTATTGTGCCATGATAAGTAGGACTATAAAGAGATTTGATGAGATGTTATTTAATGTGATATCTTTAGATACATATAACAGTTACTTAAATCTATTTGTTTTGGTTGACTTTGTTACCATGTAAATGTACAATAATATTAATTTTTATAATAAGTGTATACGAATGTATGAGATATTTTGTCAATTTTGTATTTTTAAAATATAACTTATTTAGTCAGATAGATAGGTATAAAGTCATTAACTATTGTAGATGATTTGTTCATATTTATTATTGTGAAAAACTTTTTGTTATATATATGAGCAGCTAATTTCATGTCTTAAGCAAAAGTACAAATTGATGCAAACCATAGTTTTAATATAAAATTATTACTATATAAAATACTAGCTGAAACACTATTAATTTGGATGTGAACTTAGGTTGCTATGGTAACCTTTGTCATATTATCCGTGGTCATCGTAACCGTTGCTATAGTAACTCTTACCCCCGCGTTAGGTGTATATCTGCTAAAGGTTTAAAACTTGGCGAAATTCAAAAAGTTGAAATCCGTTGGGATAGGAATTCCATAAAATCCGTTCTTAGTGGATGTCTACGTCACAAAAGAAGTAACTATGTAAAATTTTTAGTTAATCGGACAGATAGTTTCGGAGATTTCGTGATGAGTCAGTGAGTGGTAAATCGCATATATATATATATAGATATATAAGAAATATCCTCAAAGATACCAGTTACCTAATGTGTATATATCCAAGTGATTTCAGTGAGTAAATTATTAATAATGTATGATGAATTTATTTGTAAATATATTAATTTATAAGTACTTTATAGTTACTATATGTGATAATGTGTTGTAATAAAATGAATTTACCAAATGTTTATTTTTTACTTATACCTTACTAATATATATATATTTATTTATTTATTTAGCTTCACGCCATACCCTTGCGGGGTAGCCAGAGACGACGGAACGCCAAACGCTACGATCCCTGCATACCTCTTTCGCCTCGGCCATAGAAATCAACCTCTTCATACATGCCCTCCGGGGAGTCCTCATGCTTTTTACATGACCTTCCTCCAGTATCTTAGATACTGTGTTTTCAAAGGTCACTCGAAGCCTACCCCTATCTTCCTTACCGCTCAACTTTCTATATAAATCTTTTTTACCAGTCTTTCATCACTTATTCGTTCGACGTGCCCAAACCACCTGAGCACGTTCTTCTTCATTCTCACCGTGACATCTTCGCTCGTACCTGCCATTCTGTGGATCTCTTCATTGCGGATTCAATCAGCTAGACTGACTCCGCATATTCTGCGAAGAGATCGCATCTCCATAGCATTTATCTTTCTTACATTCTTCTTCTGTATTACCCACGTTTGGCTGTCGTATAACAGCGTCGGTAGCAACAACAAATTATGTACAGCCAACCGTGCAGCTATGCGGACGTTTCGTCGTCTCAACAATGTAGCCAAAGCACCGTTGACTCTGTTAGACGCAGCAGTACGCCTTTCCACATCCATTTCATATCTTCCGTCTCTGCTAAACATACTTCCCAAATATACCACTTAATTCACTTGTTCTATTATCTTATCATTCACGTTGATCTTACATTCTGTTCTTCCTTCATTTCTTTCAAATATCCGAACCTTCGTCTATCTACATTCAGGTTTAGACCATTATTTTCACACCCATCTTTCAGAGTGGTGACCAATGCCTGCAAATTCTGATGATGCAATGAGCACTGCATCATCTGCATATAGCAAGCAATTGATCTTAAGGTCACCAACTTTCACTCCCATGTGACTGTCTTTCACGTCTTGGAGACAACTACAAATACTAATTGAACAACCAAGCTGACATAGCGCAACCTTGCTTATCACTCGATTGGATGTCAAACCAGGGCGACATGCCAGCTCCTACTCGCACACAGGCTGAGTAATCTCTGTAAAGAGATTTTACAGTCTGTAGCAAAGGTCCGCTCACATTGTATCGTGGTAGTATCTTTCATAATTTCTTTATCACAACCCAAAACAAATATGTCAACCATCCCTTTGATTGACCACTTATCATCTACCCTCATCAAATTTGCTTAATGAAATAATTTGACGCCTTTACTCGTCCTTTCATTATTATGATACAGTAATCCTCCCTATAACACAGTAGACGCTCATATGACCGTACAATACGTTATGTACAAATAATTCACGTTTAACTTTTCTTGTTAAAGGCAGTTTAAATTGAATATTAATAAAGAACTTAATTAATTTTAATTTATACTTAATTTATTTAATTTTAAAACAACAATACGCAAAGGAAAGCGAAATTAATTATGAACTGTAAAAAAATATATAAATTTCACAGTATACAAATATATTGTAGTGAAAACACGTGTTATAGTGACTGATATAGCATTATAAGAGTACCCTGTTATAGGAGGGATCATAATATATTTTAAATCCTTGTAAATAAATTTTATTTATTATATTTGTATTAAGCCTGTCTTACGTCATCTAGTGTAGTGTTTTAAGAGCTAAAACCGTCCAAGCTCATGGCATTATTACGTAATCGTGGCGTAAGCTGAGGCGCCACTCAACGACATTGCAATTGCGAATCGCCTCAGGCTGTGATGTTTATTGCATTTTATACTACTATTTTATACTGGGTTTGCTTACTAATTATATAACTAGTAATCCTGCTTAGATATATTCTAACTGTGGATGTTTGTACGTACGTTACAGACAAATAGATTGTGATTTTAAATATTTTTATTTTTGTTGAGTTTCAAGTATAAAATTATTTGAAATTATTTATAAACATGTTAGCCTTGTTAAGTATATATCAATGTTTTATTCTATTTTATATAAAGATATTACTTCGTTATTTATATTCACTAGATTATTCAGATTTGTGATTTTGTAAGACACAATATTTATGGTATTTTTCATTGTTCAGTTTTTCGTTACAAAAATACGTATATATACTAATAATGTAGCTTTTGTTATATTGACATTACGCGGGTGAAGCCGTGTGCAGCAGCTAGTATAAGACATTATTTAAATAGAGATAATAACTCACCTATATAAGACAAACCGCCCTGCTTTCCTACCAATTCATATATGTATTATTATATCATATATACATAACAAAAAAATGTCTTGTATGTTTGCGTAACAGTTAAAAACAAATTAATTAATTTCAATTATATTTTTACGTTGATGCACTACCTTATTCCCTCCCACTTACCTGGGCACATTGTTTATTTGGATGTGAACTTAGGTTGCTATGGTAACCTTTGTCATATTATCCGTTGTTAAGTTTGTTTTAGAATAATAAATAACATTTCCCAGTCCGATCCAATTTTGTTATTGAGGGCTCGCCTTAAATATTAAACTTAATAATGGTAAGTGTTAATTTTATTATCATTGCAATTTTCCACTTCCGTGGATGGTATTGAGCTAAGCTGATGTATTCAGTGTAAATTTCTATAAACTATTTATTAAGGCGTATGATACAAACATTATAATAATGGGTAAGTTAATAATCTAAAATGTTGTACTTTTGTTTTAACTAGATTACTTAGAGAAACAAATTGGAAACCCTTTCAGAATAAGTATATTCTGCTCATAGAATAGATCTAAATGTTCTTTGTCTGATGCTCTTTCTTTTCTTTTCTGGAAGTTAATTTTATAGAGAAAGAGAGGAGTGAGGGACAAAGAGAGAGAGATATAGAGGGAGAGAGAGAAAGAGAAAAAGAAAGAGAGGGAAGGGAGAAAGGGAAGAAGAGAGAAAGATACAAAAGGAGACATAGAGAGAGACAGAGGGAGAGAGGGACAGAGAGGAAGAGAGAGAAAATATTGTTAATTATTTAGTAATATTAATAAGCTTATAGACTCTTTCTCTATTGGTAATTTGTAGGTACCATATATTAAGTATAACGTAATTATTATTGTAACATATAAATATATTTTTATCATCTTATCATCTAAGAGCCTGTTACTGTGGAATTACTCTAAAAACATTAGCTACTGACAGTTCGATTAAGGTCACGGGTTGTCTTTGCTAAATTACATGTAAATTAAATTTCATAAATAGTATTCTAATCCACGATTAGATTAGAGATATAGAGATAGATAGACTATCGATCGATATGTTTATAGGTATGTATGTATGTATGTTATATTTTCAGTGTTTTTAATACCTCAGCGATATGTCCTTGTTATAATGGGATTCCTTGCTGTATGCAATGCCTACATCATGAAGGTGTGTTTGAACTTGGCTGTGACTCAAATAGTGAATAATAATAAGAACATGGAATCCCATTTCGATCCCGATTCCTGTCCAGACGAGAGCGAGATATTTGTTAATGGAACTGTTTCTTCTAAGCCAGTAAGTATTTAAGATACTTAGATGTAAATATTTAAAAATAAAGAGATAAGAAATGAGAGAGCGTCTTGCACTATTTTCGGAAGCATCTTAAAGTTAATACTGGTTTGAACTAGGAGTCTTATTTTTAAATAAATTTGATTTTTGTAATGATTTCTGATATACATATGTATTTTAGAAGCAATTATATATGTACGATTTATAATTTCTCAGCATGCAATTTTCGACTGGTCGGAATCAACGCAAGGTCTAATTCTGAGTGGTTTCTATTATGGATATGCCATTACCCACGTTCCTGGTGGGTATTTGGCTGAAAGATATGGAGGGAAGTGGACTTTAGGAATAGGACTTCTGAGTACTGCCATCTTTACCCTTCTCACACCTGTTGTTATGAAGGCTGGTGGAGCAACATGGTTGTTCATTCTTCGAGTTCTGCAAGGAATGGGAGAGGTAAATATTATTTGAAACATTAAGCATGCAATTTAAAATGTCATTTTTATATTATCATTTGTTCAAAACTGAATCTAATTTTATTGTTACAAGTATAAGCTCTGACTTTTCATAGCCACCAATTTGATAATTCCTACCAATATCTTTGACTTTACTTGTTTGTGTAAACAACAAATGGTCTAAATTTTCAGGGTCCGATGATGCCAGCTCTGATGATAGTCTTGGCACGATGGGTTCCACTACATGAGAGATCACGTCAAGGTGCACTCGTATTTGGTGGTGCTCAGATTGGTAATATCTTCGGCTCCTTCATGTCCGGCATTCTAATGGCTGGTGGAGGAGACTGGGCTAACGTCTTCTACTTCTTCGGTTGCTTTGGAATATTGTGGTTCGTTGCTTGGGTGAGTATTAAAATAATTATAACTAATAAAATAATTACTTTAATACTGAAAATGCTGATTGACTCTTTATTGCATAACTAGGTTTCTTATTGGTAGAGATTGATTATCTACATATTTTGGTTTCCAGAGTATATTCTGCTACAGCACACCAAACTCTCATCCCTTTATATCTGAGGAGGAATTAAAATATCTGAACGAATCTATCACAAGTGCTGAAACAGACAGTGTTAGGGATCCTGTCCCTTGGAGGGCTATTGTACGTTCTGTACCAGTTTGGGCACTTCTATTTGCTGCGGTAAGGTTAATTTTAATAGATTAAATTATATGGTTGAATTGTATAGAAAAACTAATTATGTAGGTAATAATTAATGTATCTACCATTACAGGTAGGACATGATTGGGGATACTATACTATGGTCACAGATTTGCCCAAGTACATGACAGATGTTCTTAAATTCAATATAGCGACAAATGGTACACTAACAGCTATACCGTACTTGGCTATGTGGATCAGTGCTTTTATATTTGGTTGGGCGTGTGACGTATGTGTTCAACGGAATTGGCATACCATCAAAACTGGAAGAATAATTCATACAACGATAGGTAATATCAAAGACATTTTAATATCTTTTATCACAAATGTAGGCATAAAAATAAAATACAATCTTTATTTGCAAGATCCGGGTTCAAATTTCAGGAGTCAAAAATATTCGTATGTATGAATGGGCATTTTTATTCCTTTCAGATCCGTGAAGATTGAACATCTAAATTTTTATTTACAATATTAACCCTTTGCACACGAGAAGTAACTCTCGCTAACGATTATGTAATGCAACTTGACTTTTTAAAGAGATTTCGATACGTGGTGATGACTATTTATATTTTTCTATCTGGTGAAATCTTGTTTATGCCTAATCTTATTCCGAAAACCTCTTCCTACCTGTAAAACTGCATAACAGTTAACTGGACTACAATTCGAGTTGTTTAGTCCATGCGAAACAACCTGGAGTGCGAAGGCTTAATCGAATTTCTTTCCACAACCCTATTGTTTTCACATTACATTATTTGTGACTTTAATTTTATTTTATCACCTTCAGCTGCGACTGGCCCAGCCATCTGTATTATACTAGCGTCATACTCCGGCTGCGATCGTTTCGCCGCTGTTGCATATTTCATTGCCTCCATGGCTCTAATGGGGGGTTATTACAGCGGTATGAAGGTACGTATTTTATTTTCACACAGATATTTCGAACGACATAAAATTTTCCGATAGACTAATTCTCTAATATAAAATTTATCACCAAATGTGATAAGATCATTTTATTTTCTCACAGACATTCCGATTGACAAACAATTTTCCGACAGACTATTCGTATTTCTCTAATATAAATTTTACCTCCAAATGTAATATGATAATATTTTTCAGACCTTTTAAACACGCTTTTATTTACTTCGTACGTTTGTATGTAACGGAAATTTTGAACACGATTTTGACGTTCAAGATGTCGAAGTTATTTGAAAAACATACTTATCTAGGACTATGGCAATGCATAACATGAAAAAGTCTAACTAAAAAATAATTAAGTTATTTTAACTTTGCAATACAGTTCAATGAAATGGTCATATACAGGTCAATGCACTGGATCTGGCTCCCAATTATGCGGGTTCTTTGACTGCTATGATCAATGGAACGTCGACAATATCTGGCATCATCTCACCGTATCGGATCGGTCTTTTGACCCCTGACGTGAGTATTTTGTTTGTACCTGACAATGTTTACAAAATATAAACACATTACTTTGCAAGTATTCCACGTTAAATCTGTTTATAACTTGTCTAATAGTCAGGTAGACATCTAACTCCAATGGTTTCCCAAATAATGATATTTAATTATTTATCAATAGTTGGAATCATGTCAAAGTTATTATTAATTCCATCAGGAATTGAATTAAATTTTCATGAGATAGAGATGCCTTATCGGTAATTTATAAACTTTGCTCTCTGTTTGAAGATAGTTCTTTGAGAGTAGTTTGATAACGATAACAAGGAACATGGTTGGTTTATCAAAGAATCCTACCCAGATGACAAATCCTTTGGATAACCGTTAATTTGAAATAAAATGTTAATAGTAATAGAATTTGAAATACATTTTACAAGATACTTTAGTTGGGTAGACCTCGAAGAATTCGGTCTGCCCATTCATTTGTCCCCGACTTTCGAATTTTGGAAAAATTTCTTCACAGGAGGTCTTCTTATGACCCCCTGAGTCCGAAATGACCATTGGTCAAAATGTTTATATATATATATATATATATATATATATATATATATGCGTGCGTGCGTCCAGATTCGACTTTTGTCAGCACGATAGCGGCCGCAGTTTCACTCGGATCGATTTCAAACTTCGCACAAAAATCAACCATCCAAAAATGAAGGTCAAGTTCGTTAACCAGAGAAATCCCACCACGGGGGGCGCTAGGGCCTCATTTTTTCCGATTTCAGTTTTTTGACCATAACTGTTTTCCTATACAAAGTAGATGAATCGCTTTCATATTATATGATGTCCTTGATGAATACCTATAACTAATGTAGATAAACCTAAAACTTAACTTCAATAACTTAGGGGTGGGGGTAAAAAAACGGAAAATTTTTTTGGAAAAAAATTCATAACTTTTTCTGGTAAACATTCTTACATCACAAGTATTTTTAGTAGAAAGGTTATTTTTTTACTCTAAATTTAGGTACTAAAAGTTTTTCTGTAAAAGGTACCGTCTCCGAGAAAAAAAATAAAAACCACTTTTAGCTTGAAAACTTAAAGTAGGTAAAACCACGGCAACTTTTTTCTGGTAAACATTCCCTCCTCGCAAATATTTTTAATAGAAAGGTTATTTTTTACTCTAAATTTAAATATCAAAAGTATTTCCAAAACAGATACTTTTTCCGAGAAAAAAAATAAAAACTGCTTTTTGCTTGAAAATTTTTGATGTAAACAACGGCATCATGTGTTATTCTTAGGCAGTGAGTTATATTTTAAATGAGTTACACACGAGGTCTGCCCACGCGTGTCCCCCTGCGGGCACGGATTTTTTCATTTCTGTTATTTCCAGTCAACGCTTAAGCAATGGAGAGTAGCTTTCTGGGTGTGTTTTGCGGTTCTCGTCGGTACCAACGTGATATACAACATCTGGGCTGACGGTAAACAGCAATGGTGGGACGATGTCAGACAATATGGGTATCCGGATAACTGGAAGCATGGAGCCCTCAAAATGGCTAATAGAGACAGCGAGAAGAATAAGAAGAAGGAAGCCAAAAGGACCGCATATTGAACATTATATTTTTGATGTATGTAATTTATGAATGACTGAATAGTATGAAGAGATTAAAATGAGAGATTCCTATTAGGCAGATATCGAAGATATTAAAAAATGAGTATTAAATTACATTCCTTTGTTCTGACGTTAATGAGAAAGTAAAACTGAAATATATTTTTTAATCGTCCTAACATTTTATGTTTATTGATATAATTTATTATTTTTATTGTGCCATGATGAGTAGGACTATAAAGAGATTTGATGAGATGTTATTTAATATGGTATCTTTAGTTACGAATGTATGAGATATTTTGTCAATTTTGTATTTTTAAAATATAACTTATTTAGTCAGATAGATAGGTATAAAGTCATAACTATTGTAGATGATTTGTTTATATTTATTATTGTGAAAAACTTTTTGTTATATATATGAGCAGCTAATTTCATGTCTTAAGCAAAAGTACAAATTGATGCAAACCACAGTCTTAATATAAAATTATTACTATATAAAATACCAGCTGAAACACTATTAATTTGGATGTGAACTTAGGTTGCTATGGTAACCTTTGTCATATTATCCGTGGTCATCGTAACCGTTGCTATGGTAACCGTTGCTATAGTAACTCTTACCCCCGCGTTAGGTGTATATCTGCTAAAGGTTTAAAACTTGGCGAAATTCAAAAAGTTGAAATCCGTTGGGATAGGAATTCCATAAAATCCGTTCAAAGTGGACGTCTACGTCACAAAAGAAGTAAATATGTAAAATTTATAGTTAATCGGACAGATAGTTTCGGAGATTTCGTGATGAGTCAGTGAGTGGTAAATCGCTTATATATATATATAGATATATAAGAAATATCCTCAAAGATACCAGTTACCTAATGTGTATATATCCAAGTGATTTCAGTGAGTAAATTATTAATAATGTATGATGAATTTATTTGTAAATATTTTAATGTATAAGTACTTAATAGTTACTATATATGATAATGTGTTGTAATAAAATGAATTTACCAAATGCTTATTTTTTACTTATACCTTACTAATATATATATATATTTATTTATTTATTTATTTAGCTTCACGCCATGTCCCTTGCGGGGTAGTCAGAGACGACGGAGCGCCAAACGCTACGATCCCTGCATACCTCTTTCGCCTCGGCCACAGACATCAACCTCTTCATACATGTCCTCCGGGGGATCCTCATGATTTTTACATGACCTTCCTTCAGTATCATAGATACTGTGTTTTCAAAGGTCACTCGAAGCCTCCCCCTGTCTCTCTTACCGCTCACTTTTCCTATATAAATCTTTTTTACCATACTTTCATCACTCATTCGTTCGACGTGCCCAAACCACTTGAGCACGTTCTTCTTCATTCTCACCGTGACATCTTCGCTCGTACCTGCCATTCTGTGGATCTCTTCATTGCGGATTCAATCAGCTAGACTGACTCCGCATATTCTGCGAAGAGATCGCATCTCCACAGCATTTATCTTTCTTACATTCTTCTTCTGTGTTACCCACGTTTGGCTGTCGTATAACAGCGTCGGTAGCAACAACAAATTATGTACAGCCAACCGTGCAGCTATGCGGACGTTTCGTCGTCTCAACAATGTAGCCAAAGCACCGTTGACTCTGTTAGACGCAGCAGTACGCCTTTCCACATCCATTTCATATCTTCCGTCTCTGCTAAACATACTTCCCAAATATACCACTTCATTCACTTGTTCTATTATCTTATCATTTACGTTGATCTTACGTTCTGTTCTTTCTGTATTTCTTTCAAATACCAGAACCATCGTCTTATCTACATTCAGGTTTAGACCATTAATTTCACACCCATCTTTCAGAGTGGCGACCAATGCCTGCAAATTCTGATGATGCAATGAGCACTGCGTCATCTGCATATAGCAAGCAATTGATCTTAAGGTCACCTGCTTTCATTCCCACGTGATTGTCTTTCACGCCTTGGAGACAACTATCCAAATACTAATTGCACAACCAAGCTGATGGATAAGCGATTTACACCACTGACTCATCACAAAATCTCAAAAACTATCTGTCCGATTAACTTACAATTTTACATAGTTACTTCTTTTGTGACGTAGACGTCCACTAAGAACGGATTTTACGGAATTCCTATCCCAACGAATTTCAACTTTTTGCATTTCGCCAAGTTTAAAATCTTTAGGAGATATACAGTTAACGCGGATATAAGAGTTTCTATAACAACGGTTACCATAGCAACGGATAATATGGCAAAGGTTACCATAGTAACATAAGTTCACATCCAAATTAATAGTTTTCCCAGCGAAGCGGGAGGGAATAATCTAGTTAATATATATAATGTTGTTTAATATGTGATGTCATTGTTATTATTATGATAATTCCAATTAAGGCGAGTATCAAGTTTGTTTTAGAATAATAAATAACATGTCCAAGTCCGATCCAATTTTGATATTGAGGGCTCGCCTTAAATATTAAACTTAATAATGGTAAGTGTTCATTTAATGATCATAGCAATTTTTCACTTCCGTGGATGATGTTGAGCTAAGCTGATCTCGTATTTAACTATTTAGTGTAAATTTCTACAGACTATTTATTAAGGCATTTGATTCAAACATTATAACGATGGGTAAGTTAATAATCTAAACTGATCTGACTTCTGAACTATTTATTGAGTTTTATACAATTTATAAGAAATTTTTTTTAGACTACATTTAAATGTTTAACAATATTTTGTATTCTGTATTCGATGCGATCAAAACATGCAATTTATTTAGAACTACAATTTTACATAAATTGTAAGTTCTGCTAATAGTATAGAACTAAAAGTCCTTTGTCTGATGCTTTTTCCGCGTAAGGGACATAGCATGCAAGTTAGTTTTAGTTAGAGAGGGTGGTATAGAGAGAGAGAGAGAGAAAGAGAGGGGGGGAGAGGGAGGAAGAGGGAGATAGAGACAGAGGGAGAGAGAGAGGGGAGAGAGAGAAGAAAGAGAGAGAGATAAAAAAATATTGTTAATGATTAAGTAATTTTGAGAAACTTCTAGACTTCTTCGCAGTTGGGCAATTTATGTTTACCATTGATTGATATTGATATTGAGTATTACGTAATTATTGTAGCATATCAAAATATGTTTATCATCTAACATCTAAGAGCTTGTTGTTGTGGGATTACTCTAAAAACATTAGCAACTGACACCTCGATTAAGGTCACGGCTTGTCTTCGCTAAATTACATGTAAATTCAATTTCATAAATAGTATTCTAATCCACGATTCGATTAAAGAAATATAGAGATAGATAGAGATACTATCGATCGATATGTATGTTTGTATGTTATATTTTCAGTGTTTTTAATACCTCAGCGGTATGTTCTTGGTATTGTGGGATTGTTCGCTTTATGCAATACCTATGCCATGAGAGAATGTTTGAACTTGACTGTAACACAAGTGTTTCATAACACCAAGAACGTAGAATTCCATTACGATCCTGATGCCTGTCCAGATGAGAGCGAAATATTTGTTAATGGAACTGTTTCTTCTAAGCCAGTAAGTATTTAAAATATTTAGATGTAAATGTTTAAAAATAAAGAGATAAAAAATGAGAGAGCGTCTTGGACTATTTTTGGAAGCATCTTAAAGTTAATAATAGTTATCAAGTTAGTTATTATCAAATAAATAAAATAATAATAATAGTAATACCCTTAAAGGCCCACAAATAACATAAAGTTAGGTTTCATGTTTCAACTTGTAAATGACCTTATATTTTTATATCTTATAAGCAATAAAACCCTGAAAGAATTACGAATAATAAATAATATTCCATGCTAAAATTTTTAGCATGTGATTTTCGATTGGTCGGAAACAACGCAAGGTCTTATTCTGAGTGGTTTCTATTATGGATATGCCATTACCCACGTTCCTGGAGGGTATTTGGCTGAAAGATATGGAGGGAAATGGACCTTAGGAATAGGGCTTCTGAGTACTGCCATCTTTACCCTCCTCACACCTGTTGTTGTGAAGGCTGGTGGAGCCACATGGTTGTTCATTCTTCGAGTTCTGCAAGGAATAGGAGAGGTAAATATTACTTGATACATCGAGCATGCAATTTAAAGTGTAAGTTTAATGATCATTTGTTAAAAACTAAACCTAATTTTATTCTTACAAGCTGAGCTTATACTTTTCATACCACTTAATGCCTTAATCTTCTAAGGCGTGGTCTCTTGGATTCACCATTTTGATAATTCATACTACTATCTCTGACTTTACTGGTTTTGTAAAAAACAATTTGTCGCCATTTTCCAGGGTCCAACGATGCCAGCTCTGATGATAGTCCTGGCACGATGGGTGCCACCACATGAGAGATCACGTCAAGGTGCCCTCGTATTTGGTGGTGCTCAGATTGGTAATATCTTCGGTTCCTTCATGTCTGGCTTTCTAATGGCTGGTGGAGGAGACTGGGCTAACGTCTTCTACTTCTTCGGCTGCTTTGGAATATTGTGGTTCGTTGCTTGGGTGAGTATTAAAATAATTATAACAAATAAAAGAAATACCTTAATCATAAAATCATTTTTCCTTTTTTATTTAATACGAAATGCTGTTTCACTCTTTAATACATCACCAATTAGGTTTCTTATTAGTAGAAATTGATTATCTATATATTTTGGTTTCCAGAGTATTTTCTGCTACAACACACCAAACTCCCATCCCTTTATATTTGAGGAGGAGTTAAAATATCTGAACGAATCTGTCACAAGTGCTGAAACAGCCAGTGTTAGGGATCCTGTCCCTTGGAGGGCTATTGTACGTTCTGTACCAGTTTGGGCACTCCTATTTGCTACGGTAAGGTTAACCTTAATAAATTTAATTGTATGGATGATTTGTATACAAAAACTATCGATGCAAGTAATTATTAATGTATCTACAATTATAGGTAGGACATGATTGGGGATACTACACCATGGTCACAGAATTGCCCAAATACATGACAGATGTCCTTAAATTCAATATAGCAACAACTGGTACACTAACAGCTATACCATACTTGGCTATGTGGATCAGTGCCTTTATATTTGGTTGGGTGTGTGACGTATGTGTTCAACGAAATTGGCATACCATAAAAACTGGAAGAATAATTCATACAACGATAGGTAATACCAAAAATATTTTAATATCTTTAATCACAAATGTAGTCAAAAAAATAAAATACAATCGATATTTGTAAGACCCGGGTTCGAGTCTCTGGGTCAAAAATATTTTTATTCCTTTCACATCAGTGAAGATTGAACATCTAAAGTTTTATTTACAATACTTTGCCTTTGCCCTTTGCACTCGAGAAGTAACTCTCGCTAACCATTATGTAATGCAACTTGACTTTTTCAAGAGATTTCGATACGTGGTGATGACTATTTATATTTTTCTATCTGGTGAAATCTTGTTTATGTCTAATCTTATTCCGAAAACCTCTTCCTACCTGTAAAACTGCATAACAGTTAACTGGACTACAATTCCAGTTTTTTAGTCCATGCGAAACAACCTCCAGTGCGAAGGCTTAATCGAATTTCTTTCCACAACCCTAATGTTTTTACATTAGATTATTTATGACTTTAATCTTATTTCATCACTTTCAGCTGCGACTGGTCCAGCCATTTGTATTATACTAGCGTCATACTCCGGCTGCGATCGTTTTGCTGCTGTTGCATATTTTATTGCCTCCATGGCTCTAATGGGGGGTTATTACAGCGGTATGAAGGTATGTATTTTATTTTCTCACAGATATTCCGAACGACATAAAATTTTCCGACAGACTAATTCTCTAATATAAAATTGATCACCAAATGTGATAAGATCATTTTCTTTTCTCACAGACATTCTGAACGACATAAAATTTTCCGACAGACTAATTCCCTAATATAAATTTTATCTCCAAATGTAATAGGATAGTATTTCTCAAACCTTTTAAACTCTCTTTTATTTACTTCGGTCGTACGTTTGTTTGTAATGGAAATTTTGAACACGATTCTGAAGTTCAAGATGTCGGAATAATTTGAAATACGTACTGATAGCAATGCAATAATATGAAAAAGTCAAACTAAAAAACAAATAGGTGCTTTTTAAGTAATCTATTGACGCCCCACGCTTTTTTACATTGCAATACAGTTCAATGGAATGGTCATGTTATACAGGTCAATGCACTGGATCTTGCTCCTAATTATGCGGGTTCTTTGACTGCTATGATCAATGGAACGTCGACAATATCTGGCATCATCACACCGTATCTGATCGGTCTTTTGACCCCTGACGTGAGTATTTTGTTTGTACCTGACAATGTTTACAAAATATAAACACATTACTTTGCAAGTATTCCACGTTAAATCTGTTGGAACATGGTTGGTTTATCATAGAATAATACCCAGATAATAAATCCTTACGATAACCGTTAATTTGAAATACAATGTTAATAGTAATAGAGTTTGAAATACTGTTTACAAGATACTTTAGTTTTCATTTCTGTTACTTCCAGTCAACGCTTAAACAATGGAGAGTAGCTTTCTGGGTGTGTTTTGCGGTTCTCGTCGGTACCAACGTGATATACAACATCTGGGCTGACGGTAAACAGCAATGGTGGGACGATGTCAGACAATATGGGTACCCGGATAACTGGAAGCATGGGGCCCTCAAAATGGCTAATAGAGACAGCGAGAAGAACAAGAAGAAGGAAGCCAAAAGGACGCTCCTTGAACATTATATTTTTGATGTATGTAATTTATGAATGACTGAATGGTATGAAGAGATTAAAATGAGAGATTCCTATTAGGCAGATATCGAAGATATTAAAAAATGAGTATTAAATTCCATTCCTTTGTTCTGACGTTAATGAGAAAGTAAAACTGAAATATATTTTTAAATCGTCCTAACATTTTATCTTAATTGATATAATTTATTATTTTTATTGTGCCATGATGAGTAGGACTATAAAGAGATTTGATGAGATGTTATTTAATATGGTGTCTTTAGTTACGAATGTCTGAGATATTTTGTCAATTTTGTATTTTAAAAATATAACTTATTTAGTCAGATATATAGGTATAAAGTCATTAACTATTGTAGATGATTTGTTTATATTTATTATTGTGAAAAACTTTTTGTTATATATATGAGCAGCTAATTTCATGTCTTAAGCAAAAGTACAAATTGATGCAAACCATAGTCTTAATATAAAATTATTACTATATAAAATACTAGCTGAAACACTATTAATTTGGATGTGAACTTAGGTTGCTATGGTAACCTTTGTCATATTATCCGTGGTCATCGTAACCGTTGCTATGGTAACCGTTGCTATAGTAACTATAAACTATATACTAACGCGGGGGTTAGGTGTATATCTGCTAAAGGTTAAAAACTTGGCGAAATTCAAAAAGTTGAAATCCGTTGGGATAGGAATTCCATAAAATCCGTTCTTAGTGGACGTCTACGTCACAAAAGAAGTAACTATGTAAAATTTTAAGTTAATCGGACGGATAGTTTCGGATGATTTCGTGATGAGTCAGTGAGTGGTAAATCGCTTATATTTATATAGATATATAAGAAATATCCTCAAAGATACCAGTTACCTAATGTGTATATATCCAAGTGATTTCAGTGAGTAAATTATTAATAATGTATGATGAATTTATTTGTAAATATTTTAATGTATAAGTACTTAATAGTCACTATATGTGATAATGTGTTGTAATAAAATTAATTTACGAAATGTAATTTTTTTTTATTAATGTATCTTAGAACTGAATTTATATTAAACTAGTTTAAACGACTTCAGCTGAATATTGTTGTAAAAGTAGCCTAAGTGACGAGTTATATCATCAGCTATCCGCCAGTGTAAGTATTGTCAAAATCCGTCCAGCTATTTCAGAGATTAGCCGGAACAGACAGATAAGTTAGTAAAGTATACGGATATACTTTCATAAGCATTTTATAAAAAGATTAATGTTGTAATGATAAACAGACGTTAAAATTTTATTTATATGTACTCATTTTGTGACTACGTTCAATTAGGATATAAAAAAGGTAATATAATATAATACGAATAATAGAATTATAATTAAAAAGTTATTACGCAAAAAAATATATCCTTAGTTCTTAGGCGTGCGTCATGTAGGGCTTTCTGCAGACAAGATAGACAGAGTCGTGGACATGGACGGAGTCGCAGTTAACAGCATGTCTAGATATATCATAAAATTGTAAAGAAGACAAGTATATTTTAATAGTTGTTACATTTCGAGCACATTAAACATTCCGAAAAATAGTTTTAATGAAACCGATTTTGATAAATATCGTTATTGTGATAGCCTATCGCTTTATTCAATATAATTTAATATACATGGAAGATACAGTTAATGTTGTTTCTTGTACAGTATTAGTTATTATTTATTAATTTTCCGTTAATATTTAATAGTTAAAGCAGACGGAATCGTTGTCAAAGCTAGTTTTGTCTATGCTTTAAAAAGTCTTGTAGATATATTTGTTATTGTTTCTCTGTGAAAGATTATATAGAAAGCAATTAGGACAAAGCGTATTATTTAAAAATGCATAAAAATATCTGTCGCATTGTTACTTTTTCATTATATATATATAATAAAATATTGATTCAGACAAGACTCAAACCTTCTAACTTTAGGTTTTTTATTTAAATCCTTTATTTTGATATCTCAATCTAATATGATTATTAATTCTGGGTGGACTTTATGATGTGATAGGGTTTGTGTTATAATACAAGAGTGAATAGATTAACGTGCTTAACTCTGATTAACAAATATCTCGACCATCCCTATGGTTACTCCTTATCATATACCCTTATCAAACTTGCTTAATCAGATAATTTGACGCCTTAACTCGCTTAGTTATTATATTACAGTAATCCCTCCTATAACACGGTAGATTCGTTTCGCGTTATAGGAAAACGCGTTATAGGAATATTCTTGTATAACGCGCTCATGTGACATATGTACTCATATGTACAAATAATTCACGTTTAACTTTTCTCGTTAAAGGCAGTTTAAATTGAATATTAATAAAGAACTTAACTAATTTTAATTTATACTTAATTTTATTTAATTTTTTAACAACACAAACAAACAAAGGCAGCTTAAATTAATTATTAACTGTAAAAAATAATTATAAATTACATAGTATAGTAATATAACTTGCTAAATCCCCGCGTTATGTGAGGGAAATCACGTGTTATATGAACTGAAATCGCGTTATAAGAGTACCGTGTTATAGGGAGGATTACTGTATACTTTAAATTCTTGTAAATAAATTTTATTTAATATAATTGTATTACGCCTGTCTTACGTCATCTAGTGTAGTGTATTAAGAGCGAAAATAATCCAAGCTCATGGCATTATTACGTAATCGTGCCGCGTAAGCTAAGGCGCCACTCAACGACATTGCAATTGCGAATCGCCTCAGGCTGTGTTGTTTATTGCATTTTATACTACTATTTTATACTGGGTTTGCTTACTCATTATATAACTAGATATATTCTAATTGTGGATGTTTGTACGTACGTTACAGACAAATAGATTGTGATTTTAAATATTTTTATTTTTGTTGATTTTCAAGTATAAAATTATTTGAAATTATTTAGAAACATGTTAGCCTTGTTAAGTATATATCAATGTTTTATACTTTATTGTATAAACATATTACTTCGTTACTTATATTCACTTGATTATTCAGATTTGTAATTTTGTAAGACTATTGATACTTAAGGCATTTTCCATCGTTCAGTTTTTAGTTACAAAAATACGTATATACACAAATAATGTAGCTTTTCTTATATTGACATTACGCGGGTGAAGCCGTGTGCAGCAGCTAGTATAAGACATTATTTAAATAGAGATAATAACTCACCTATACAAGACAAATCGCCCTGCTTTCCTACCAATTGATATTTTTATTAATATCATATATACATAACAAAAAATTGTCTTGTATGTTTGCGTAACACTTAAAAACCAATTAAATATTTCAATTATATTGTTACACTGTTACATTATCTTATTCCCTCCCACTTACCTGGGCACACCGTTTATTTGGACCTGAACTTAGGTTGCTATGGTAACCGTTGTCATAGTATCCGTTGCCATCGTAACCTTTGCTATGGTAACCGTTGCTATAGTAACTCTAACCCCCGCGTTAAGTGTTTAGCTCCTACAAGTTTAAAACTTGGCGAAATGCAACAAGTTAAAATCCGTTTGGATAGGAATTCCGTAAAATCTGTTCTTAATGGACGTCTACGTCACAAAATAAGTAACTATGCAAAATTTTTAAGTTAATCGGACATAGTTTCGGAGATTTCGTAATGAATCAGTGAGTGGTAAATCGCTTACAACTTAATGTATTAAATATACTATGTGTATAAAATTTTTATTGGTTTCATATCTGTTTTTTAATTCTTTATATTTATGTACACTCAAGTCTAGATTCTATCTGTATCCTAGAGAACTAGCGTTTGTAGCAGGTTCATTTGCATATATATATCCTTATTCAACATCAAACTGGTTTAAAACAAGTAGATATTTTTATTATCAAAATTCGTGACATGAATTTAAATTTAATTATTTATTTTTATACATAACATATATTCACTTTAATTAATGTTCTTATGGAAATGTGACGATCTATATATAAGCGATTTACACCACTCATCACGAAATCTCCGTTATTATATGTCTGTGTATTAAAGTTGTACATAGTTACTTCTTTTATGACGTAGACGTCCACTAAGAACGGATTTTAACTTTTTGCATTTCGCCAAGTTTTAAACCTGTAGGAGCTATACTTAACTCGGGAGTAAGAGTTACTAAAACAACGGTTACCATAGCAACGGATAATATGGCAAAGGTTACCATAGCAACCTAAATTCACATCCAAATTAATAGTGTGCCCAGCGAAGCGGGAGGGAATAATCTAGTTAATATATATAATGTTATTTTAATATGTGATGTCATTGTTATTATTATGATAAATCCAATTAAGTATAAATTGTTTTAGAGTAATAAATAACATGTCCAAGTCCGATCCAATTTTGATATAAAGGGCTCGCCTTAAATATGAAACTTAATAATGGTAAGTGAAATTTAATTATCATTGCAATTTTTCACTTCCGTGAATGATGTTCAGCTAAGCTGATGTATTTAGTGTAAATTTCTATAACTATTTATAAAGGCGTTCGATTACTTTATAAAAATGGGTGAGTTAAAGATTTAAGTTTTGATCTATGTATTAAGTTTTATACATTAGTAGAATGGCTTCTTTCTCTGAAATATAAAGAAGTGCTTTGACGTTTTATAAGTTGATTTTTACACACACATATATGCAAACACATACACACACTCACATACATTGCACTATAGACTGTTGTAATATTTAATTAATAATTTAGTTTGCTATAATTATGTTGCTATTGAAGAGCGGAGTCTTCTGGTACAAAGATAAATTAATTATAAAGAAGATTTATATTTTATTTGTGTATTGAAGTGAAATAAATTATTATTATTTATTATTATTATAAAGGGACAAGTAAATAAATTTCACTGCGATACACAAAAAACATAAAATAAAAAATATAATTTATAATTTTTTTTTTTGACAACGTTCATAATTTAACAATATTTTAACAGATGTTTTGTATTTTGTATTCGATGCGATCAAAACATGAAATTTATTTAAAATGACAATTTTACACAAATTGTAATTCCAAATAAATTTCATGTTACCTATTGAGCGATGCGAGCGAAGCTAGCGGAGCGTTCTACTGAAGACATTTTCACATTCTTTGTCACGAATAAGATGGAAAACTACTTGACGGAAAGTTATGAAAATTTGGAATCAAAAAGACACATTATGTGATGATTTAAAAAAAAATCAAAAATGTCATGTCGTTGAGGAATAATCGTCAAAAAACTGATGTCCCATTGAAGTCAATGGGAAACGATGAGTCATTACACTGGGCTCGCTTTGCTCAATATGCAAACGGCACCCGAGATTTCGAGAGCGCAGCGATTAGAAATTGAGGGTCTGTTGGCGCCCATACTATTGTTTGAATAAACAAATACGTTCACACGAACATTTAAACAAGCTTGTAATTGATTTGCTTGTAACTGTTAGTAGGTCAATTGTTAATTAACTAATATTTTACACACGACCTTCTAATATACTACATACTAAAATATTCCATAAACAAAACGAGTAACTTAAGAGCAAAATAAACAAGCCGTATTACGTAATGTATTTAATAAAAAAAATATTTTAACTATGTTTCTTAGAAGAAAGGAATTGAAACCTTTTCAGAATAAGTATATTCTGCTAATAGTTTCGATCTAAAAGTCCTTTGTCTAAAAGCGAAATAGCATGCATGTTAGTTTTAGAGAGAGAGAGACAGCTAGGGAGGGAGGAAGAGAGAGAGAGACAGAGGGAGAGAAAAAGAGAAAGAGAGAGAAGAGGGAGATATATATTTATATATATATATATAGAGAGAGAGAGAGAAAAAGAGAGAGAGACAGGGAGGAACGAAGAGAGAGAGAGGGGGGGAGGGAGAGAAAGAAAAAAACATTGTTAATGATTTAGTAATTTTTATAAGTTTCTAGACTTTATCTCAATTGGGTAATTTGTATTTACTATATATTAGAGTATAACGAAATTATTGTAACATATAAATATATGTTTATCATCTAAGCATTTAACACTAAACCTACCGACAATTTTTATATAGCTGTTCCTACCGCACGCCGTCAAATTGACCAGTTATTAAAAGTTATTTTATTATATAACGCAGGTAATAATGAAAATAACTAAAAGTAAAGAGTGAAGACAATATTATATGCATATTCTAAGAATTGTGATGTAGTGTGATAACGATATTATAACGTTTAAAAATGTGTAAGTTTTACAAAAGTTTAAGTACGGTCAATTTGACCGGTACTTGGTAGGTTTAGTGTTAAGAGCTTGTTACTGTGCTTGTTACCCTAAAATCATTAGCTACTGACAGCTTAATTAAGGTCATGGCTTGTCTTCACTAAATTACGAGTAAATTAGGTCAGATATTAACTTCAGGTTAAAATATATCTAAGGTTAAAATTTATCGTTAAAGTCATGAAATACGATGAAAGATAAAAAAATATGCAAACGTTTATAAATGTTGTAATATCCGTCTCGCTTAAGCCATTATCAGTCAACTTACGCTTTTGATAAGAATAACTAAGTGACAAAAAGTGGTTTCTTATACATACATACATGTTTATTTTCGATAATCATCTATTAAATATATAATTAAATATACTAGGATCCGCCAACCGTGCGCGGCAGGTGTTGAGCTGAGCCCCTCTCCTTTCTTCTCTTCTTGATAACTTTTGAATGGCTAAACATTTTTTCAATCTGTTTCCGCTATAACATTCACGTTCAGCTAAAACATACTTGAGAAAATTTTTAGCTAATTATCTCGTCGCATTCTGGAGACAACTAAACACAAAAAAAGGTCTCCCAAATGGTTAGGAGCTGCGCTTACGCTCAGCTCAATAAAATTAAGACTGATTATTTGACTATATATAGGAGAGTTGGTTATTTAATAACACTATTGAAATAGTCTGAGAATATCTGTTCAAAGTGTACATAAAATTGGATATTTTTTTTGAAAATAAACCTTAAATAGATGTAGTTAAGGATCAAAATTGTGTGTCTTTGACATAAAAACCTGTTTTTCCACCTTATAATCAGATATTATCCAAGAATAAAAATAAATTGTGATACACCATTGCGATAATTATGTGGTATTTACCGTTACAAAAATAAAAAAGTTATTCTTCGATACGATTGGATACGATTGGATTAAACAAAATAATATCTTATCTATAGTAGTTGTAAGATAAAATAACCATGTGTTCATGTTTTGGGGTTACCAGTGTCCTACATTATATTTATCATATTTAACTTATTTTAAGAGTAACTTTTTCATATAAGTTAGAATGACGATGCTCTTTTGTAGTTTTGCAAATTCCTATAAACATATATCACGGTTTCGTTTATTAAATTATTTAAAAATAATAATTACTATTGTTATATTATAATTTGAAATAGTAAGATAATCTTTTAATCCCTTGTACCGAATATAATACATCGTTTATTAGTTTTTTAGTATTCTTTATAAGTTAAGAGAGTTTCTTAGCGATTCTTTCCCATGGCACTGGGCCTGTAGAGTCTGATGTATCATTAGTAATTGTGTATGTGTTTGTGCGCGTGTGTGTGTATGTGTGTGCATATACACACGCACACAAGTGCTTGTGTTTATGTGGGTGTGTGCATGTGTGTGTGTAATTTAAGTTTAAAACTTTGACTTTGAATGAAGATAAGAAGGAATGTCTCATAAAACAAATATTTTATTGTTGCAATATACTTCAATAGTTAAGATCGTATTGTGTCAGCGAAGTCAGAGACGACATAAATTAACAAATTAATGAAGCTACAAGTTTAATTTAAAGAATTATATATTTAAATTTGTTAAGCCCTCCTCATACTAATTATTTTATTTGTGTGAAGGTCAGTCCTAACAGACGAGTAATGGCGTTTCACACAACATTCAATAATAGCTGCGTTTATTGTACATGTATATACACTAGCTAATTCCTTCCCGCTTCGCTGAGCACACTATTAATTTGGATGTGAACTTAGGTTGCTATGGTAACCTTTGTCATTAACCGTTGTCATCGTAACCGTTGCTATGGTAACTATTGCTATAGTAACTCTTATACCGCGTTGAGTGTTTAGTTCCTACAGGTTTTGAACTTGGTGAAATGCAAAAAGTTGATATCCTTTAAGTTAATCGGACAGATACCTGTGAAAATTTCGTGATGAGTCAGTTAGTGGTAAATCGCTTATATTTGTGAATGTTATAGAGTTTTTGTTGAACTAGGCTGTTTTTGATGTGAATTAAATCAATATAATTAAAAATAATTTATTACCGAAGACTTATTATAATATATATAGTAATAATTTATGACTATTATTAAATTTTTGCATAGGATGTATTGTGAAGCTATACTAATTTGTATGAATAAGATAATAAATGGAATATAAATAATTAAATTACTTACATTAACATTAGAAATGTATGGGATAGTATCTTAAATGGTGAGACAATTTTTCAAATGGCTAATGGTTTTGGGGAATACCCTCACAAAATTCGTATAATGTTAGTACAAAAATAAATAGCTACAGTTATTAAAAAGCGTACGTTTCCGATGCTTGTGTGATAGTTCTTTTATAAGCTTTGTTGCTTCTTATCCATTACGATATATTTTTTGTATCGTTCCAAGGTCAGTACCTACTTCCAACCATCAATCAAAGTGTTCACGATATATTTATGACTTTATTCGTATAACTATATCATAAAAATATATCTTGTTTTACGGTTTAATTTGGCGATAATACATATATATATATATATATATATATATGAATGTACCAGTTACTGGTTATCCTTCATTTTTTAGCGGTCAAGATACAGCGATTACATTAACAAGAACAGAATAAATGAGGACAATGATCCTTATTATATTTTTATCTTCATTTAAAATTATATGTAACTTTAATATTTTATAATAATATTTTAGTGATAAATTAAATGACTATTGAATGCATGAAAAAAGTTTCAACAATAGCTGATAATGATATTTGGAAGTGGAGTGGAGTGATATTCAGAAATAGAAAATCATTTATTTCATTTTTGTTATATTTTATTTTATTACTATGATTATTTTATCAAGTTAAACAGTAAATTAATTGGATATTAAATAGGAAGTAACTAGGATCCGCCAGGCGGGTGTTGAGCTGAGCCCCTCTCCTTTTTTTTCAATTCTTTTCGCTATAACATCCGCGTTCAGCTCAAACATACATGAGAATAATTTTAGCTAATTATCTCGTCGCATTCTGGAGACAACTAATCACAAAAAGGGCTCCCAAACGCTTAATTATATATGAACAAAAATACCTAATTGTGATATAATTATATAACTTTGACCTTATTGTGATATAAAATTCAATGCTGAGAATTGTTAATAAAATTTATATATTGAAATTAATGAAAAAATCAATTAAATTTAAAAGTTCAATGTATTTTCTGTCAAATCATATTAGAATAATATTTTTATATTTATATGTTAATGTCGACCCGTTTACATATATAACGTAAAACATATTATTCCAAAATTACTTCGTTATCGCATTTTAATATGTTCTAATGTTTCAATATATTTTTATGTTCATATTACATATAACTGATTCTAGTTTATCTAAATTGCACATGAAATATGATTTGTAATTAAATTGAGCAAAAACAAAAAAAACATGTTTCTGTCACAAAGTTCTGATACACTTCGCGATTTTTGTTTTATTAATCAGATAATATTTTTTTAGGTAAATTACCAAAAAAATATATTTTTTTAATATATAATATAATAATTTTATTATAAAATAACGCAAAGCAATCTTAAGTTGCGCAAAACTGATCTCTGACCTAAATTGATAAGAAACTATACCTATACGTTGATTTCTTGTAACTCATAAATATATTTATTAACACTAAACCTACCAAGTACCGGTCAAATTGACCGTTCTTAAACTTTTGTAAAACTTACACATTCTTAAACGTTATAATATCGTTATCAAACTACATGACAATTCTTAGAATATGCAAATACTATTTTCTATACTCTTTACTTTTAGTTATTTCCATTATTACCTGCGTTATATAATAAAATAACTTTTAATTACCGGTCAATTTGACGGTGTGCGGTAGAAACAGGTATACAAGAATTGTCGGTAGGTTTAGTGTTAACAGAAATCAAATGAATTAATAATATAATAATGTATGAAAAAAGTTTATGATTTTTATGTATGTATTTAAAATTGATTTTTTTTTCATGGAGTCATTTTTCAATAATAACTGATAAAGTAATCTCGAAATTAGTGATATTCAGAAATAGAAAATCTTTTATTTTTATTTCTGTTTTATTTTATTTTATTAGTATCACTATATTAAACAGTAAATTTTACTATTTAATTATATTATTTTAAAATGTATTTTTATATATGTTAAAAAAAAAAATTAAGAACTTTTTGTGTCTATAATATACTGGGAGCCCCTCTCCTTTCTTCTTTTCTTGATAACTTTTGAATGACTAAACATTATTTCAATCTGTTTTCGCTATAACATCCGCGTTCACCTCAAACATATATGAGAAAATTTTTAACTAATAATCTCGTCGCATTCTGGAGACAACTAAACACAAAAAAGGTCTCCCAAACGGTTAAGAGCTTCGCTTACGCTCAATAATATACATATCTCCAATAGTATAAAATACTTTATCTAAAAGTTATCGATTTCACATGTGCCAACGGAATACACGTTTTCGCTTCGCTAGTTGTAATCGCTGACTCGGTCCAAGGCCAACAACCTACAGTTTTACGGCCTAACTCCAGATGACAATATACACTATGTTTGCAGACGGAACTAACGTATGCGCGTGCGCAATTTAAATCGAATTTTTGTGTTAGTGTGTGTGTAAATGTGTGATATTGAGGTAATGTTTTATATGTGTGTGTATTTAGGTATATTCACAGCTGGTTTTAATTAAAATGTTATTTTTATATATATAAAATATATTTTATGATAGTAAGTGTATTTTACCGCGTAGATAAGTTATCAAATTTGTCTAGTCTAGAATGTGATGGATTGTGTGTTACATGTATCGGTAATATTATCATTTGATTTAAATAATTATTTATTACATAGTATATTTATAGAGCAAATAATATGTAAACTATGAATGTAGTTAACTTATACGTAGTTTAAAATAGTGAAAGGAAAAACTTTTCTAAACATCCATTCTATTATGTTACAAAAATTATAATGTAAATTTCGTCTCACAAAAGTTAACCTCAAATATGCAAAATATATCATTGGAATAAGTTATAACTTATTACAGATAATAAAACTACAGTTAGTATAATAAAAATGGCGGAAAATCAAGTACAAGCACACAATTTGCTTGGTTTGAAGACACAGACACCCAAACGAAAAGACACAGCACTTACTAGAACTTTGCGATCATGTGAGTATTTTAATATTTAATTATATTAGCTAAATATTTATAACCTCTTGAAAAGCCTTTAAGGTCAATATAAAAATCCAAAAAACATACAAAAATGTGTTAACTGTCTAACTAAAAGAGCTAGAATATAAAAAATTGGTGTTTTCTTAGTTTTTTCATCTTGTCCAGTTGTTATGCAAATTGTAATAGTAAAAGGTTGAAAATAAGTTTTATTACATTACTTGCGTAAACCGAATTAATGATTAAGAAATGAATTTATCCTATGAGGTAAATTCTTTTACTAAGACAACTACAACCGAAAACTAGTTAACTCTACGTAATATCTTTTCCTTGTTTCTGAAAAACAAATGCATATTTTATTCTGATGTTTTGAATTAAGCCCTTGATAGACATGAAGAAAACAATCTAATCTATAAACAATATTAAAAAGGCCGGAGAGACTTTATCAATGTTATCATATCAAGATGGTTCCCACAAAATCTATTTTCTAACTCGTTTCACTTCCCACGTTTGAGATATTCATTACAATTTATGTCCCTACAAATCGTTCGTTGCAAAAATGGTCTTATTATCATTTTGTGAATCTTGGCTCGTTGGTTCGGAATATGTTTAAAATAAATGTAGCCAAGTTACTGTAGTAACTGTTGTTTAAAATAAAAATAGACAAGTTACTGTAGTAGTAACTGTTATTTAAAATAAAAGTAGACAAGTTACTAGTAATTTGATTACTTCATTAAAAACACATTCGTGCAATTACATTATTTTAACATGACTTTAATACTAGATAGGATAGCTACTTTTAACTTAAGTACTGTTAAAATTGATCCAGTGAGATTATCCGGCACAAACATAGAGACAGACAGATAGACAAAAATTTTATATTTTTTTTGTTTGTAAGTATATACGTTATATACTTTTATATGCGTTTAATGAAAAGCTGTTAAATTGGGATTACAAACAGATACTTCAATTACTTATATGTGTAATGGAAACAGATTTCTATAACATAATTTTACTACTACATACCTTACTTTACTTTAAGTTTAGTCTATTCAGGTTATATCAAATTGATAAATATTCTATTTCAGGTTGTGTCATACCTCAGCGTTATATTCTAGGGGTCATGGGTCTGTTGGGAGTATGCAATGCATATACCATGAGAGTTTGTTTAAATTTAGCAATAACACAAATGGTGAATAAAACTAAAAGTGCTGGAGGTCACTTCGATCCTGATGCATGCCCAAGTGACATTGAGGATACTAATTCTACCACTATTTTACGACCAGTAAGTTATATTTCTTGATTTTATACTTACTTATTTAGCTTCACGTCATATCCCTTGCGGGGTAGCCAAAGACGACGGAGCGCCAAACGTTACGGTCCCTGCATACCTCTTTCGCCTCGGCCAAAGAAATCAACCTCTTCATACATGCCCTCCGGGGGGCCCTCAAGCTTTTTACGTGACCTTCCTCCAGTATCATAGATACTGTGTTTTCGAAGGTCACTTGAGGCCTCCCCCTGTCTCTCTTACCGCTCACTTTTCCTATATAAATCTTTTTTACCATTCTTTCTTCACTCATTCGTTCGACGTGCCCAAACCACCACCACCATTTTATATTGCATGTGAAAATAAGTTAAATACATTTCATTTAAATGCGCAAACTATTGCAATGTGATTGTTATTGTATGTGTTTGCATTCATTAATTCAATGTATCAATGTAAGTGGGTCGTGTGGTTTAATGAATGATGATTCCTTATTGTGAATAGAATGTTTATACTGTGAACTTTTCACCTCATTGCAATGGAGTGTGTGAAATGTTTATATAGTATATAACTTTTATTACGGATTAGTGACATAATATACTTGTATTCATTCCAAGAAACACTGTCAAAAAAGGCGTAACATCCTTTATTTTATTTATTTATTTATATATTTTACACTTTGAATCCATACCAGTGATCACTTGTGTACGTCAAATGGAAGTGACAGGAGGGCCTATTTTGATATCGAATGTATTAAAATAAGCCCTTCTGAAAACACAATTAATTGGAGTAAAAACTTTTGTCTTATAGTATGCAATTTTCGACTGGGATGAAAAAACTCAAGGCTTGATTCTAAGTGGATTTTACTACGGGTATGCAGCCACGCAAGTACCGGGCGGATATTTAGCAGAGAAGTTTGGAGGCAAATGGACTTTGGGAGTTGGTTTACTTAGTACTGCACTATTTACTTTCCTGACACCAATTGTTATCAGAGAAGGTGGTGCCACATGGCTTTTTATACTTCGAGTTCTTCAAGGGATGGGAGAGGTAATATTACAATTTAAACGCATCTTTATTGAGCTGAGCGTAAGCGAAGCTCTTAACCGTTTGGAAAACTTCTTTTTCAAGCAACATCACATAAAAACTACTGAACCGATTTGAATAAAAATTGGCAGAACTGTAGAAATTGGAAATGGGCATGTTTTTAAAAACACAGAATTGAAATATCTCATTCCGTTCAGAAATGATGGTCAAAAATCTGTTTCTCCCATAGACTTAACGTTATCAGAACCTCCGCGCGCTTGCCGATCGTCAAGCTAGAATTATGCTTGTAAACAACATCACACAAAAACTAATATTTACGAGTATATATATGTATATATATAATATTATATTTTATCAGGGTCCAACGATGCCAGCTTTAATGATCATGTTAGCGAGATGGGTACCACCTCATGAAAGATCTTTCCAAGGAGCTTTAGTGTTTGGGGGAGCACAAATAGGAAATATATTTGGCTCTTTCATGTCCGGTATATTGTTAGCTGATGGAAGAGATTGGGCATATGTATTCTATTTCTTCGGCGGCTTCGGCCTTGTGTGGTTCACTCTGTGGGTAAGTCAAACCACAATGATTCTAAACATAACTTTGGTAAAACACGAAACGTGGTGTTGAATATCAAATAGTATAAGTATTAACTTACGCAATCGTGATCAGTTGAATATTTATAAGTGTCATCTAAAATTTACTTTAAAACAACTGATCAGCACTCGAGAATACAATTATGGATATTTTTTTAATGTACATTTTCTTTTCAATGATTTTGATTAAAGTAGAAACTACTGCTGCTACTACTACTACTTCTCCTACTCCTACTCCTACTATTAAATTACAGAGTCTATTGTGCTACAGTACACCAAACACCCATCCCTATATATCAAAGAAGGAGTTAAATTATTTGAACAAAAATGTAACAACTGCCGAAAATATCACAGCTAAAGACCCGGTCCCTTGGAAGGCTATATTGCGATCTGCGCCTGTATGGGCCCTTGTATGGGCAGCAGTAAGTACTAATTTATTTATTTATTTATTTATTTCACTTCACGTTATATCCCTTGCGGTGCAGCCAGAGACGACGGAGCGCCAAACGCTACTTTTTATACTAATTTCTTATTCTTTTTAAGTTCTGTATATTGTACTAATTATAATATATTATTAAAATATTACAAAATTGTGATATTAGTACATTTGTATTGATAACACTGCATCTTCAAATGTGTGTGAAAAGACTTTGTGTATAATGAAAGTGTTAATATGTATATATATACTATCAACAAATTTGAAAAAATGTTTATTCTATATATTATCATTATCAAATATGTTTATAGATATATTTTATACTAGCTATGCGTCCGACTTCGTTCATGCGGAATATTTATTTTAAATAAAAATAGCCAAGTTACTCTATAACATCAGATATCCGCCATTAAAATTAATCAAGTCATTTCAGAGATAATCCGGAACAAACAGATAGACAAACAAAATATCATACATGTATTTTTATATGCATTTAGTGAAACGCTGTTAATGTGGAATCACAAACATACACTTTAATTTTATTTATATGTATATAATACGAACAAATAATAAATGCAAACTAAATAACCTGCTACTGTTTGCAGAAGATTGCAATGCAATGATAAAATTAATGTTTACGAATGAAAACAAACATTTCATTCTACATTTAAATATACATAACAATTGACATTGATATATCATTTAATATAACATATCTTTTGCATATAAACGTTGTATAAATTTAAATGACATAATTACATTTACAAACTCGTAAATATCATTTATTCTGAAAGAATCATTTGTTATAAGTTGTGTTCATTTAAAAGTCGTAATATTGTCGTTAAATTTGTTACGACTATTATATGAATGGTTATTTAAATAATGCGCATTATTTAACACTAAACCCACCAACTACCGGTCAGATTGACCGTTTTTAAACTTTTGTAAAACTAACACATTTTAAACGTTATAATATCGTTATCAAACTACATCACAATTCTTATAATATGCATATAATATTGTCTACACTCTTTACTTTTAGTTATTTCCATTATTACGTGCGTTATATAATAAAATAACTTTTAATTACCGATCAATTTGACGGCGTGCGGTAGGAACAAGTACACAAGAATTATCGGTAGGTTTAGTATTAAAGTATGTGTATTTTAGCACCATTGTTCTAAAATCAGGCAGAATACTTAATAAATTCCATGACACTAAGTCAGTAAAATGCAAAAAGGTTATAATTAAGCGACTTTGAATTCTATGTCTATAGTATAGGGTTGTTTATTGATTTACATTGAAAAATTTAAGGTGTGGTTACAATATAATTTTATATAAAGATTGATTCAATCGTTATAAAGACTGGTTAACATCATCGTTTTTTTAAAAATAGCTCTGCCCGCGACTTTGTACGCGCTAATATGTATTTTAAATAAAAATAGTCTTTGTTCCTTATAACATCAGCCAGTGATTCTTTCAAAATTGGTCCAGCGGTTTCAGAGATTAGACAGAACAAACTGACAGATAGACATAACAAAATTACATTTTTTTATATGTTGGCTTTAAATTTTACGAATAATATGTTTTAGTCGTCGTTAAGGTCCTAATTTTAGTTCATACTAAAATGCAAGTAAAATTGGGATATGTGAAGTGTATACATTCCGCAACCTTAACATAAATTCATGCAAAGCAATTGCATTGTGAATGTGGAACTTGTCCCATCTGCACATTGTCTTACAGTTATTCCAAACTAAGAAAGCTATTTTGATTCCCGTATACATATAAATAAAATTGAAGTTTGTTTGTAATTCCAAGTTAATTTTTTCACTGTGTGTTTGTTCCCGCTAATATCTGAAACGGCTGGATCGATTTTAATAGGACAGTACAGATGTTATAAGGAGGCTACTTTTATTTTAAAAACATATTCCAAGCAAAGTCGTATGCATAGTTAGTATAAATAAAAATAAGAAATAACACGACACTAAATTTTATTTATTAAATATATTTTTGTTTCTTAATAAAATCATCCCTCACCCTGTAAAAGTAATTATTTCTGTTTGTTCTTCACAACAAAGTTAGGTAATAAAGGATTTGGAAAAAACAAAACAATAAAAAGTTTCAGACAAACAAATTAATATACTAGGATCCGCCAACCGTGCGCGGCGGGTGTTGAGCTGAGCCCCTCTCCTTTCTTCTTTTCTTGATAACTTTTGAATGGCTAAACATTTTTTCAATCTGTTTTCGCTATAACATCCACGTTCGGCTCAAACGTACATGAGAAAATTTTTAGCTAATTATCTCGTCGCATTCTGGAGACACCTAAACACAAAAAAAGGTCTCCGAAACGGTTAAAAGGTTCGTTTACGCTCAGCTCAATTATTCAGTTTTATTAACAAGTAAAATAATTGGATATATATAAGAGGCTTTGTTGATAAATAATGTTTTATTTCGGTGACGCAATACACAAAATGGCCGCTCACCAGCAGAGTAGCCTTGACTTGTAATGACGTAATTACGATAATGATTTTGCCTCCCGAATCCCATAAATACTTAAAACAAAATCCTACGAAGTACCGGTCAATTTGACCGTTCTTAAACTTTTGTAAAACTTTTTTCAACACATTTTCAAACGTTATAATATCCTTATCAAGCTACATGGCAATTCTTATAATATGCATATAATATTTTAATCACTCTTTACTTTTAGTTATTTGCATTATTACCTGCGTTATATAATAAAATAACTTTTAATTACCGGTCAATTTGACGGCGTGCGGTAGGAACAGGTACACAAGAATTGTCGGTAGGTTTAGTGTTAAATAGTTATATACAGATATGACATATGTTACATATTATATATTAAATATTAAAAAATATTTTATATGAAACAAGACTATAGAATAATTAATAATATAAATTAAATCACATACTTTTTACTCTTAGATTATTAAAAAGCAAAACAGAACGAGTTTTATTCCACATGTGCCCACGGATTATTCGTTTTTTTAATAAAAAGTATCCTAAGTTTCTCGTTATAGCATCAGATAACGCCAGTGAAAGTTCTGTTAAAATCGGTCAAGCCGTTTTAAAGATAAGCCGGAGCAAACAGGCAGACTGACATATATACTTAATATACGTTTGGTGAAACGCTGTTAATTTGAAACAACAAACAGACATTAAAATTTTATTTATTATGGATATGTAGGTACTAACTATATTCTTATACATTTTTTTTATTTTCAACAAACATATATACATTAACAAATTAGGTAGTATAATTATTATAATAAAAATATTGACAGTGTAAAGTTACAATAAATGAATGAAAAAGTCTAATAATAATAACAAAATAACTTCACCCACTTAATAAATACTTGTCTATGTGCGTATGACACACAAACACACCCACTGGCTTATAATAATCTGTGTGTGTGTGTGTGTGTGACATACAAACACACTGCTTTTGTTACAACATAACAAGAATTAAAACAAGTTTGAGTTGAGTGGGTTTTATTGCGCTACCATAAAACCGTACGTTCAAGTTGTAGAACCTTTTGATACCTTCTATATTTAGATGTGTTATATATACAGGCTGATTCCCGCTCACTTCGCTGGGCACACTTAATTTGAATGTGAATTTAAGTTGCTATGGTAACCGTTGTCATAGTAACCGTTGCTATGGTGACCGCGTAAAGTGTATTACTTCTACATGTTTAAAACTTGGCGAAATGCAAATGTATAACCTAAATAAAATTTTAACCGTCAGCAACAGCGTAACTCTCTACCATACGTGTTACAGACTTGCAAATAAACAAAATGAAATTTTATACTTAATTATGTTATTATTAAAAACTATATCTTTAATCTTATCTTACAGGTCGGTCACGACTGGGGTTATTATACAATGGTGACAGATCTACCGAAATACTCACACGATGTTCTCAAATTCAATATTGCGACCACTGGCACACTTACCGCTCTACCGTATATAGCTATGTGGTTATGTTCTTTCCTCTTCGGATTTGTGTGTGATCTGTGCATCAAGAAAGGCTGGCATACAATAAAGACTGGCAGAATTATACATACTACTATAGGTATGTAGTGAGGTTATATCCCAGTGAGCGTGCAGATATCTGAATTCAATGATAGACATTCCATTAAAATGTATTGTATTTATTCTTTTGACAACAAAACCTGGACAAATATTGTCAAAGTTCAAAGCTCAGAATCGCTCAGAATAATGTTAATACAGTATATAAAAAAAAAACTTTATCAAAAGGTTATTTTAATTGCTTTGGAATGACAACAAACTCAATAACAAAAGAATATTTATTTTCCGCTCAGTTGTCAAACAAAATTGTGAATGAATAAATTTAGTTTATTATATGGACTCACAAACGTTGATATTTACTTGTAATATACTAAAATAACAACAGCAAAATAAATAATATAATAGTTTTATAAATTTTCGTTGTGAACTTTACAATAGGACAGCTTATTGAATAGATTGCGATGGTTCTAGTTGTTCGTACACTGTTATTAAATATAATCCCGTTTGTGAAACAGTGATCACAATAAAGAAATTAACTAAGTTTGTTGTGTGGTTCTTCTCAGGCCAAGGCGCGTTTGGATTCTTCGTAGCCTTATTTCAAGTTGGCTTGCTTCGATAAATGTGTTATCAAAATAGGCCCATTTGACGAACACTAGTAATTAGTATTGATATAAAGTAGAAAATATAAAAATAAATAAAATAAGAAAGATATTGTTGCTATAAACCGTGTGATATGTGAGGAATGTTTAATTGTTTCAGCGGCGACTGGGCCAGCTATCTGCATTATCCTTGCGTCATATGCTGGCTGTGATCGAACAGCTGCAATGGTATACTTCATTTTATCCATGGCGCTGATGGGAGGATTTTATAGTGGTATGAAGGTATGCAAAAAATCAATTGTTTTGCAAATCATAACTTAGGATATTATCACTAAACTTGAGTGCCGTTTGCATATTGAGCGAAGCGAGCCCAGTGTATTCACTCATCGTTTCCCTTTGACTTCAATGGGGTAGTTTTTTTAAATGACATGAAAAAAAAAATTTTTTTTTTTTGACATTTTTCAAAATATATTTTTTTAAAACCATCACCTAATGTGTGTCTTTTTGTTTGCAATGTCCGTCAATTTTCCGTCAAGTATTTTTTGAGACAATTCGTGACAAAGAATGCAAAAAGTCTCCAGCTCCGCTCCGCTCACTTCATTCGCTTCGCTCAATAAACGCGATATACGTCGAATATAAGATAAATCTTAACGTTATAACTGTATCTTTTAAAAGAGTATTATTTAGTTTATTATTTGCAGGTGAATGCATTGGATTTGGCACCAAATTACGCGGGTACACTCACATCGCTCGTCAACACAACATCTACCTTCGCTGGTATTGTGACACCTTACCTTATTGGGCTTTTGACACCTGATGTAAGTATTACGTAATATATTTTAGCTCAATATAAATATTATGGTATTACAAAATGAAATCGACATACAAAAAAATTACTAATTTGTTGTATTCCTTACAGTCGACCTTGGCACAATGGCGAATAGCATTCTGGGTTTGTTTCGCCGTTCTGGTTGGTACAAACGTGGTGTACTGCATCTGGGCTGATGGTGAACAGCAGTGGTGGGATGATGTGAGGAAACTTGGTTATCCACCCGACTGGAAGCATGGATCCTTAATACCCGATGAACCTGAACAACCAGAAGCTGTAAGATTAGCGAGCAGTAAAGCAACGGACGATGTCTATTAATAGTAAACCATTAGAACATTGTGGATAAACTAACCTAAGACAAGAATCGGACAAGACACTTTATTGTACTCACAACAAAGTAGCATTGGTATCAATAACCCGAGGGTGATTAAGAGGAAACAGGGAACTGTCCCTATTATTTGGTGTCCCATCATCATTAGGGATACCTAATTACTTACCAAGTTAGACAGGTAATGATAGCAACTGGTTACATACAATAATAAAGGAACGTAATTGTAGTTTTTATAGCATTTTTCGTATGTTTGTTTATCTTATAAGTAAGCTAATTTGTTACAATATCCATATATTAAATATTGTATATATGTTAGCACATACCGTAAAGCTAGTCAGAAGTAACTCATTAAATCAGATAGAATCAATTCATCTCAAAAAAGCTTGTGTTCAAAATAGATTTAACATTTTCAGATATATTTGAATGCTTAGTTGAAATAATTTGATCTACATCTTTGTACTAATATAGCTGTTTATATAAAGTTGTTAATACTTCTATAGATATAAGATTATTATATAAAATTTGCATGTTATATTGAATTCTATTTTCCTCATAAAACTAGGGGCGCCAATAGCCCCTTAATTTGGATTCGCTGCGCTCGCGAAATCTTGGGTGCCGTTTGCATATTGAGCGAAGCGAGTCCAGTGTAATGACTCGTCGTTATGGATAATGTCAGTAATGTAGGAGATTTCAGATTAGGCTGACAGTCGCACCACATTCCCATTGACTTCAATGGAATAACAGTTTTTCTGATGATTATTCCTCAACGAGATGACATTTTTCATTTTTTTATTCTAAAATCATCACCTAATGTGTGTCTTTTCGATTACAAATTTTTTAATTTTCCGTCAAGTAGTTTTTGAGCCTATTCGTGACAAAGAATGTGAAAAGTCTCCAGGAGAACGCTCCGCTCGCTGCGCTCGCTTCGCTCAATAAAGTAATTAATTTATTAGGATTATTATTTGAAAGTACAAAAATAGTTGTAAGTTACAATATTTTTTACAACACTCATTATGAGGTGAGAATTTTAAAACCTTGATTTTAATTTCTTTAATTTATTAGGTTTTCAAACATTTTGTTTATTATTTCTGGAGAGAATTTAATGAAGAGTTCATTAATAAGTCATCATTAAACATGTCTGTCTGTTATATCACTTATACTATTATATTTTATATATCATTTCTATGTTAATTATATGTAATTTCATTTATACATATAGTGTACAATAAATTCGTATGTTTTAGAATAAACCAAATTGTTAATACTCTCCCGTTTAAATATACATTGTTATTAAATGAAAATGTATTTTTATTTAATGTAACATGTTATGTTTGTTTATTGATATGAACATGATACACGATTGGCCCTTAAATAAATGTTGATTCATTTAACAATTCATTCAAGCAGAATATTTAAATATCACAAAAACAAATATTTCAGGACATATCATCATTAAATATGTGTTTTGAAATACAAAAGACTAATAAATATAATTGTACTAGGTTGTAAATGTTAACATATGACCGCTGACGTGAATTCACGTCATTTCTAATTCTATACCTGGTTGCCAATGACGTGAATTCACGTCATTTCAAATTCCATTCCTGATTACCGCTGACGTGAATTCCCGACATTTCAAATTCTATAGCTAATTGCCGCTGACGTGAATTCACGTTATTTCAATTTCTATACCTGGTTGACGCTAAAAAATTCTATACTTTTTATACTTCCCTTGACGCTACAAGTTTGCGGCAACCAGCTTCAAATTTCATTATATTACTCAGAATTAGAAACGTAAAAAATTTGTCGGGCTCGGGTGTGTAAAGATCACTTAATTGCTAAAGAAGATTGCTTTAAAATAACGACCAATTAAACCAGATTGTTAATTGTGATCTGGAAGCAAACCATCTCCCAGATCCATATTACACATACCACAGTTCATACCGTGATAAAGTCAATGATTTAATGTATTTGTGAGGAATTTTGATTCACAAATAGCACATTGCAATCAAAACAACATTGTTTTATGATCATTTAATCTTGGTAAAGTGTAATATAAAAAGTCCCATAGTGTAATGGTTTGTAAGAGATGGATAAAGGTCAGAATTCACGTTTAAAATGGGGTTAAATGTATTCAAGCTATTGAAAAAAGGAAGCTATTAGAAATTTATTAAAAATATAAAACAATTAAGTGAGGTTATCTACTAGTGTCCTACATTATTAACACTAAACCTACTGACAATTTTTGTATACCTGTTCCTATCGCACGCCGTCAAATTGATCGGTAATTAAAAGTTATTTTATTATATAACGCAGGTAATTATGGAAATAACTAAAAGTAAAGAGTGTAGAAAATATTATATGCATATTCTAAGAATTGTCATGTAGTTTGATAACGATATTATAACCTTTAAAAATGTGTAAGTTTTACAAAAGTTTAAGAACGGTCAATTTGACCGGTACTTGGTAGGTTTAGTGTTAAAATTCCGTACAGAGAGCAGAGCAGCTCATTTGGTTATTATTTATTTATTTGTATCTTTTAACCTTGAATCAAAACCAGTGATCACTTGTGTGTCAAATGGGAGTGTTAGGACTATTTTGATACCATACTCATCGAAATAAGCCCTTCTGTAAACACTCTCCAACTTAAAATAAGGCTACGCGTGTTCCAAACACGGCCTGCTTTTAAAAAACCTCTTATCTACATATAATATAAGCGATTAACTTAAAATTTTACATATATAATTCTTTTGTGACGTAGACGTCCACTAAGAAGGGATTTTACGGAATTCCTATCCCAAAGCATTTAATTTTTTTGCATTTCGCCAAGTTTTAGACGTGTAGGAGATATACACTTAACGCGGGGGTAAGAGTTACTATAGCAATGGTTACCATAGCAACGGTTAAGATGACAAAGGTTACCACAGCAACCTAAGTTCACATCAAAATGATCAAAATGAATAGTGTACCCAGCAAAGCGTTAGGAAATAAGCTAGTATTCCTATACAATTGTGGTTATTAATTAAATATTTCTACTCTTATTTATAATAAAATTGTTAAATTCGCATTTATTATATTTTCACGAACCGTGAGAATGCTGTATGTAATGGGACGCATAGACGCAGGTGCCATGTATCATGTTAAAATCGCATAATGTAATATTTACCGAAACCTTTGTTTGTTACATTTATTTATTTGTATTCTTTGTATGAAGCGTAAGCCCTAGGATAAAGTTCTGTTACGAACGAACTTGATGTGAGGGGAGAAGACCAGCTGTTTTTCCAGCGTCACTCCTAGGTATTTTGCCTTATTTTCCGTCGGCTTATTATAGCATATACCTGCATGGAGGCCATAACATAAAAGAAATCAGACAGGCAGGGTTTGTATGTTTGAATGTAGGTAATTTTCCTAATTAGTTATTTACTCCTTTTTTTATTCATTATTAACCTCCAAGCTTTCCACACAGGATCTTTCTTTAATTAAAGCATCATAGTGGCATGGTTTTTTAATAGACGTAAAAGACTAGTCTTAAGTCTTTTAACGACTACGTGATGGCAATACAAGTGTTAATAAATTGGATCTGTTAGGAAGATAATTCATATATTGTGGTGTACTGCCACTAATATTATTATTATTACTATTGGAGTAAATAATTTTAGGTAGATTCCATAGATGAATCTACCTATTGCAATCGATGCGATGACGGGACTCAGACCCCAGAGTAGGGGTGCTACGCCGTTTATGAACTGGATATTGAGAATCCGTCGAAAATACAATATTTAAATATCCCGATATATTATATACATATATGTATATATGATCCATCAGTCCAAATTCATCGTAGGCGAAATCTAACTTCACAGGTCGATAGGATAAATTAGTAGGACAAACGTAGCATCTTTCGTTTCGTCATTTTGGAAAAAGTGAAATCGTTTTTTTGGAAAAAGTGAAAGGGAGCACTGGGAGAGGGGGTGAAAGTGCAAACATTTGGGACACGCTACAGGTCGCAAATATTGACGGAGGATTTTCAAACTCGGTATACACATTCTGAAGGACAAAATGAAGGTTAAATTCTTGAATGGGAGAAATCAGTCGGGCCGTTGGGGAGCTGGGGGGTTGAAAGTTAAAAACCGAAAAAAGTCGCGGAAGGAGGCAAAATTTTAGGGTCGGAAAAACCTTAGAAAATTAACAAATTAAAAGAGGTAACTTTTTTGTCTGAAGAGTTTTTTGATACGACTCCCCGTTTATGAGATAGAAGTGGGGGGTGGTTCCCCCCTCACCAAATATATACAGAATGACTTGTCATAAGACTCATAATGACTAGTAGAATACTGCGGGCTAGTTATTCTTTGTCGATCCGAACGACGGGAATGTACCTAACACGATCGACACTGTCGAACGAGGTATTTATTACAGGATTATTTTTTATTTAATTTTTAAATAATTGAGTATTCTATACTTAAATAACTTTTAGTTAAGTTGAAATTTTATTACTTTACAACTATAATTAACGACCGGCTGGCCGTCTATTTATCGTAGGAGGCGCACCTAAGGTAGGGCACAACAACAACCAACAACCTCATTGGTGACCCACATACCACCATACGAACAATTAGAACCATCGCAACGAATTTTTAGAACTATTATATTTTTATTTGCTGTAGTTTTTTAGTTAACTATATGTAAATATCGATGTTTGTGAGTCCACATAATAAACTAAATTCACGCATTCACAATTTTGTTTGACAACTGAGCGGAAAATAAATGTTATCCTCTCTTTTCCTTTGTTATTGAGTTTCTTGTCATTCCAAAGCAATTAAACCAACCTTTTGATAAAGCTTTTATATATACTGTATCAACATTATACCAATAACAATCCTGGGCTTTGAACTTTGACAATATTTATCCAGGTTTGGTAAAAGAAAAAAATAGAATACATTAAATAATAAATAACTGAATAATAATGTTACTAATCAATTAATCAATTTTAATGTTGGATTAGTTTCGTATTTTTTATTGTAATGTTTACTTGTTTTTAAAAAATTTGTTATTTTATTATTATGATTAATATTTATCATGAACGAACTTTGTTCGTTCTGTATTGTTTTCAATTTTCTCGGATGAATGTCTGTGGACAGGAAAAAAAATCATTACTGTCGAGAAATGGCGTTGTTTATAATTTACCGAATTAGTTTATTTTCATATTTAATTATATTACTATTTTGTATTATTATTAATCACACTTTTTTTTAATTTTTTAGTAATTATAAATAAACTTTTTTTTAACATTTTCTTTTCCTCAAAAAAATAATAATCATTTTACTTCAAAATCAATTGTTTTTTTATTAACACTTATAATTTCGTCAAAGTTCGTTCGGGAAATACCCTGGGTATTTGCATCTTTACTGGTATATATTTGTTGTTACGTAATCGGTATAAGTATCGGTATTGTCCCTTTGCGTTATTAATGGCAATTACTTAAATATGTTATAGAGTAAAACTGAAATGTTATTCTCAATTAATATATATAATTTACATTTTAAACAAAGTATCTAAGTACAATCAAACATTGAATTATATAACTTCTTTGTCTTTCTTGTTATTCAGTTCAACTACTTCGTTACTCTCAATTTCGTCTGTAATAATGGGTCCATGCTTCCAATCCGATGGGTACCCGAACTGTCTCACGTCATCCCACCACTGCTGTTCGGTTTCGGTGTAAATGCAATAGATTAAATTGGTGCTCATTAACACCGCAAAACAAACCCAGAAAGCAATACGCCACTGCACCAACGTGGACTGAAACGAATCATATTGTAACAATTCGTTACTCATTTACAAGTTAATATAAATCAGGTTGATGACGTATACCAATGATTACCTCTAGTTACTAAATACTGAAATCAAACCAGGAATTGGTCGACCAAAATCAACTTAGGAAACTTAACCCAAACAGTCTCAAACTGTTATTTAGAGTCAATTACATAATAACTACCGTAAATAAATAATTTACCACACAAATTATTTAATAATTAATTGTAAACAAATTAACCATTTATTTTTATTAACATTTAAAATATATAAATATATGTTATATTTAAAAGGAAACATTAAATATGCCACTAATTTCCTGCGAGTCCTGTGGGAAATTAGTCCAAGTTATACGAGGTGTGTTTGCGTTAACTTTATTGACTTTAAAGTCATTGTTCATCCCGTGATAGATAACATAATAATCATATTAAAGAGCTACAAAGAAACATTTTGAAAGTATAATATTGAAAAAGTATATGAAGTACTTACATCTGGTGTTAAAAGGCCTATTAAGTAAGGTGATATTATTCCAGTGAACGTGGATGTTGTGTTAACCAACGATGTCAAACTCCCAGCGTAGTTTGGAGCTAAATCCAAAGTATTTATCTATAACAATACAGTTTGTTCATTGTAACTCCTGCTTAAGAATGAGACGTCATTTATATGTCTTGGAGAAATTTTCATAGATATAAAGGACACAGTCATGGACTAACCACTTCATAAACAGACCTACAGAAATAATGATGAAAGATAAATACTTTATTGAAAACCTTGTATTACCTTCATACCACTGTAATAACCTCCCATGAGACCCATGGATAAGATAAAATAAACCATCGCAGCGTTTCTATCGCATCCAGAATAAGAAGCCAGGATAATACATACAGCTGGACCAGCTGCAGCTGAAAGTAAATTTATTTTTTATTAAAAAAATACTGTTTTAGGTTTGAACTTTTTGTTCATTAAAAAGTTTCATCATTAAAATATTAGCAAAACACAATAATAGTACTAGAAGTCAGTTTTTTTTAAACCTTAACTGCTCATCACTCGTATCTGAGTGGGATAGGATAGCAATGCCTCCCATTCGGACCCGAGTGTTTCCATATTTCCAAAATTTTTTGTGGAGGATTTCTGTGCTTGGACGTACGGATTGAGGATAAAACCCAATAAATGCTACAGTCTATGTCTGGGTAGCTGGAACACCAGATATACCTCTTACGATCCGGGTCTTATCATAAGCGGTAAGTGCGTTACTAAGATTACCGATGCACCTCCTTTCAAATTCTTAGGTAAAAGAATCGATTACCAAGGGCGCACTCCATCGTTGGATAGCTTTTTGAATGATCTTAAAAAGGTAGACAATCAACCAATAAGTAACATTAAAAAGGCTTGGATATATGATAATTATTTAACATCACGTCTAAATTGGCCTTTACTCGTTTATGATATTAATAAGACCCTTTTATTGAAGTTAGATGCAATCGTCATAAGGACATTGAAGTCATGGCTCGGGTTAGCGCATCCAGCGGACTCTTCTACCTTATTTATAGACCGAAACAATTTTGGGTTAAAATTAAAGAAACCATCGGAACTCTATAAGCGCCTAAGAGTGACCAAAAGACATATCATCTCAAAATCAATTGAAGATACTGTAACATCTCTCCCAAAAGATAAAATTGCCACAGTGCTGGAGTCACGACTTCAATTCCAAAAACAATTTATGATAGGTGCTCATACAAATAAAGCAGGACAAGGATCAAGTAGGAAAGAACAAGACATAGGAATAATAAAATCCTTTATTCAACAAGATGAAAACGATAATTACCGGTTGGACGCGATGATTCTAGAATTGCAAAATGGAATGGGTGACCATAGGAGATTTTTGTATTCCACTAGCTTTAAGATGGCGCACTCTGCTTCATGATTGGTCCCCAGCATTATTTTTTATCAAAGCAAAATTTTATCTTAATGTATTCCAAATGACTCTCCCATATTAAAGCAACTTAATAAGATGGGGCAAAGCCACCGAAAACATCTTGCAACATCTGTGGGGAGGCAATAGGAACCGCGAAACACTAGTAGTAGTAGTGCTAGTAGGTTGTAGGGTACTTTTAAATAGAGGTAAATACTCTCGTCGCCAAAATAAAGTATTAGAAATCATACGAGAAGCGGTTAGTCTTTTAGTAGCAAGAGCGTAGAAGGGAGCGCACAACCACTACAATATCAGTAGAGTTCGTAAAAGCAGGTTCGTTTAAAAAGTCTAAACTAAAATAAGGATTCCACCTTCGACGCGTCTTCTGATTGGACTCTCAAGGTATAAAAGCAATACAAAATCCCCGAGGATGTTTGTGTTTCGTCATCTAGGCCGGACTTATTCGTGTACTCAAAACAACTAAGGCGCGTTATACTTGTGGAGCTTACTGTACCCTGGGAAACAAACATCATATATTAAAGCTTAACAAGTATTACGAACTATGTAACGAACTAATCAGAAATAAATTAATAGTTAATTTGTACGCTGTAAAAGTAGGAGCGAGAGGTATACAGCAAAATCTCTCTACACCTTATTTAAGGATCTTGGCCTTTCTAGAACGATCATCGGTTTATTTCTAGAACGTATTTCATAGGCGGCTTTAGTAAGTTCTTTAGACGTTTGCTTAGGTAGGGAGAGGAGTGTGAACAGTGAAGGTAAGCGTGTATGCGCATGGCAAAGGGGCCCCTTAAACTTACATCTGGGTCGCACGTCCCAGGCATTGTTTGCGCTCCTCTTCTTGCAACGCAATGGGCCCGGCACCCGCACGGAATGGAGTGGAATGCTAAGACGCTTTGTCTCTGTACTTAATCTCACCTTAATAAATATGTCTTACCGATAGTTGTATAAACAATACGTCCAGTTTTGACACTGTGCCATCCCTTATCAATGCACAGGTCGCTGATATATCCAAACATAAATGAAAAGAGAGTCATGGCTCCATAAGGCAAGCCGGAAAGCAAGCCAGTAGCTGCTATGTTAAACTTGAGCACGTCATGCGAGTACTTCGGCAGATCTGAAATCATTGTATACAGACCCCAGTCGTGACCTACCTGTTAGAATATAACATCATATCATATCTATGAATCTATAATCTATAAATTAGTTCTAGAATTTGTTTGCAAACTCACATTAGCCGCTAAAAGAGCCCATGTGGGCGGCGACCGTAAAATTGCTTTCCATGGAACAGGATCTATGGTATTTTTCTTAGATCTTATTACAACTTTATTTAAATAGTCCAACTCTTTCTTCGATATATATGGATGAGTGTTTGGTTCGCTGTAGCATAACACAGTCTGAAAAATATAAGAGAATAATGTGGGTGCTGATTTGGAAATTAAATTTAAACACTAATAATCCAATGGAATCTCACCCACAATATAAACCAAATCAAAGCAGATCCACCAAAGAAATAGAACACACACGCCCAATCACTGCCGCCTGATAACAAGATACCTGATATGAGTGGACCAAATATATTTCCTAACTGTCCTCCACCAAATATTAGAGCTGAATGGAAAGCGCGTTCCTCTGGAGGGATCCATCTCGCCATCATAAACATTAACCCAGGCATCGTAGGACCCTGAATAAAATAAGTAATATGTCATCTTTTGATAGAAAAATTGAAAAAAATTGCAAATCTCTACCTCTCCCATGCCTTCTAATATCCGTAAAATAAATAACCAGGTTTCCCCCCCAGTTCTGACAACCACGGGCGTCAGGAATGTGAATATGGCCGTGCTGAAGAGACCAAATCCGATTGTCCATTTACCGCCATATCGCTCCACCAAATATCCTCCCAGCACTTGTGTGGTTGCATACCCGTAATAAAAGGCACTTAACAGATGTCCTTGTGTTCTCTCATCCCAATCAAATATGGCGTACTGAAATTGGAATGAATAATGCCTTAATATTTTAAATTAATTGTAACAATTTTAATTATATACTAAACTAGTTGCGCCCACGGATTTGTTCCAGAGAAATATGTTTTTAAAATAAAAGTATCCTAAGTTAATCCTTATAACATGCAGTAAGTCCTGTTAAAATCGGTCCATCCGTTTCTGAGATTAGCCGGAACAAACAAACAGAGAAAGAAAAATTTTAAGAATAAAATTAGTTTTTTTGTTATGTAAGTATCGTAAATATTTTCATATGTATTTAGTGATACGCTGTTACTATGGATTTACAAACAGACACTTTAAATTTATTTATATGTATATATTATATACAACTAAACCTTATCTATATAGGACTAAACTTATCAAATATAACACCTGAATTCATAATAAAATTTTACACAAGAATATGTAAGTATGTGAATTTAAACCAATGCTTTGATTTCCTTTCAGACCCAAACGCATTAAGTCTTTATTTAACTCAAGATACATACAACATTTCTTCTGAAATACCAATATATTACACATAATGTAAGTCTGTTTGTTTAGTTCAGTAAATATTTATCAAACGTATCTCGTGCAACCAATCTTCATATCTTAATAATAGAGGTTATTCCATTATTTACGAGAAAGTGTAAAAGTTACTGGAATACCATTTATTCATTAAATATTCACTTACTTGGTTGAAGACAGCCGTTGTATTTCCAACTACACCATCACTGGGGCAGTCATTGTCATCAGAGTGTGTTCCATGTTTCTTGACGTGTGTCACCATTTGTATTATGGCCATGTTCAGACTGGCGCGCATTGTGAATACATTTATGATACCGATCAGTGACATTATTGAAAATATATACCTCTTTGGGATGATGCAGCCTTGAAACAGTAAAAACATATTGACTGGCTGACTCATAGGATGTATATAAAAGTAGCCTAAAATACTCTTTACAACATCAGTTAGTGAAAGTCCTTTTAAAATCGGTTCAGCCTTTTTAGAGAAAAGCGGGAACAAACAAACAGACAGACAGTAAAAAATATTTTTATATAAGTACCGTATACTTTAAATTTTAGTAAAAAAAATGTTAATTTGGAATTACAGACACTTTAATTTTATTTATATATATGGATATATTACATGTAGATAGTATGTATGTCTGTTCGGTTATACAAAAGACAAAATCATTTTGATAAAACAAATAAAAATATTGTTTTATTAAATATACATAAATTAAAACTTAATTAATTTAAATCGTTAAAGAAATATTGAATTAATGAAAATGTATTAAATTTATCCAAACCTGAATAAAATTATCCTCTAGGTACCTCATTGTCACTATTAGGTGTTATAATAATTTATTAAACCAACTAATATTATTATAAAATATCCAAGTAAATTGCTACTTACATGATCTTACAGTTGTCATAATACCTTCATATTGTTTGTATTTCTGTTCGTTGTTTTGCAAGTTATTAAAAGCCGTGTTTTCTTTTTCCATTTTATTTGATGTTATAAAAGTATATCAATATATATATATATATATATGTATCTCTTTCATATATAATACTAAATCGCTATCACATAACATATACTGATAAATGTTCCATGGTTTCTATCGTGAAGTCTTGAGATGAACTACATCATGTCGCAAAGCATTATTTGTTCGTTATCATTGTGTGTGTATTTGTGATGTCAAAACAATTAAATTATATGTAATGTCTAATCTGTATCAAAACATAATCTGTAACAAAATATATATTAAGTACACTTTGATTGACAAAATCAAATAAAATGTAATGGTATCTAAAAATGAGAATACAATATACACTCGTTAACATCTACTGTCAATGTTTATATAACTTCACTTTTACATTAATTATGTTACAATTTGAAACAAATCCCTTACCTGAGAAATAAGGGACGAGAATTTATTGAGCAGAGCGAGAGGAGCGCTCTATGTGAGACTTTTGTATCTTATGTCCGGGTTTGGCATGACAACGGCTTTACCGATCTTCATGAAATTTTGCACGATTATAGCGATGGTTATTGCGATGGTTTATTAAAAAAACGGGTAAAAAATCATGTCGTTGAGGAATAATCATCAAAAAATACAGTCGCATAGATTTCAATGTAGAAAGGAATCGCTATTAATATTTAATTATTTTATATTTTGTTTCTCGGTTTCAGCTTTGAACGCTGAATTGAAGACGGGTTAGTGGCTTCGCTCAATTCGTCGAACTCTAACGAGATTTTACGAGCGCTGTTAGTCAAAATTTAGGTCAAAACTGGGAAATGATCTCTATTACTTTTACTAAGCACTTACTTCATCTCTCTGCAGGTCATTATTAAGTCATCACTTGACGGTCTCTAAGATTCAGGAATGACGCACAAAGAATATAATACATACAGTATATCAGGTGTATTGAAATAACTTATTGAGTGATAAATTCAATTAACTAAAATTTAGATTTCATTTGTACTTGTGTTTTCTTGAAATTATTCGAAAGGTAGCGTCGAGTAGTGTTAGAATGCGCGCAAACGCCTGTCAAAATAGAGAAGCAATATTCGCGGAACGCTCATTGCTAACGTCTTTACATCAGGCCTCTCTCTCTTGCTGTTGTGACTCCGCACTTTAGATTATAATAAATAATAAAGCAGTACATTTGATATAATTCTTTCTTTTACAAATAGAAACAAAAAGTAATAGCAAATCTCATGATATATTTTAACTTACAAAAAGTTATTAAGATTTTGACTACATTACGGTCACTGTTGAATACATGAAATAAGAGAGACAGTTCATTTAAAATATCCAAGGGTTCATTATCTTTTTACATTTCACTGGTAGAAGGTCCCCTTTCTATTACGGACAGGAAATAATGTCTATCCCTTGAAGAATAAGCTCGACTCAAATATTCCTATTTTACATCTATTTCCCTTCAACATTCCCCATTATTGGACTGTTTCTATTATGGAAGGTTAGTAAGGAATACAATATTGTACTAGATTGTTATAGTCATAATTATTTTATCCTATCAAAATGCAAGGTGTCCTGTATCTATTAACACATTTGCAACCGCTGACGTGATTTCACGTCATTTCAAATTCTATTTCCAGTTGCCGCTGACGTGAATTCACGTTATTTCAAATTCTATACTTGGTTCCCGCTGACATGAAGTCACGTCATTTCTAATTCTATTCCTGGTTGCCGTTGACTTGAATTCACGTCTTGCAGTTTCTGTATCAGAATGCGCCTATTCGTTTAGTGTTAAAAATTGTAGCAAATTTATTGTTTTTTTATTTTATATCTTAATTTATCGGGTTGACAGAATTATTATTATTATTATTATTATTTTTTTTTTTTTTTTTTTTTTCACCTTCACGCCATATCCCTTGCGGGGTAGCCAGAGACGACGGAGCGCCAAACGCTACGGTCTCTGCATACCTCTTTCGCCTCGGCCACAGACATCAACTTCTTCATACATGCCCTCCGGGGGGTCCTCATGCTTTTTACGTGACCTTCCTCCAGTATCGTAGCTACTGTATTTTCGAAGGTCACTCGAGGCCTCCCCCTGTCTCTCTTACCGCTCACTTTTCCCATATAAATCTTTTTTACCATTCTTTCATCACTCATTCGTTCAACGTGCCCAAACCACCTGAGCACGTTCTTCTTCATTCTCACCGTGACATCTTCGCTAGTACCTGCCATTCTGTGGATCTCTTCATTGCGGATTCGATCAGCTAGACTGACTCCGCATATTCTGCGAAGAGATCGCATCTCCACAGCATTCATCTTTCTTACATTCTTCTTCTGTGTTACCCACGTTTGGCTGCCGTATAACAGTGTCGGTAGCAAAACTGCATTGTGTACAGCCAAACGTGCAGCTATACTGACGTTTTGCCGTCTCAACAATGCAGTCAAAGCACCATTGACTCTGTTACCAGCAGCAATACGCCTTTCCACATCCATTTCGTATCTTCCGTCTCTGCTAAACATACTTCCCAAATATACCACTTCATTCACTTGTTCTATTATCTTATCATTCACGTTGATCTTACATTCTGTTCTTTCTTCATTTCTTTCAAATATGAGAACCTTCGTCTTATCTACATTCAGGTTAAGACCTTTAATTTCACACCCATCTTTCAGAGTGGTGACCAATGCCTGCAAATTGCATTCTGATGATGCAATGAGCACTGCATCATCTGCATATAGTAAGCAATTGACCTTAAGGTCACCTACTTTCACTCCCATGTCACTATCTTTCACTCCTTGGAGACAACTATCCAAATACAAATTGAACAACCAAGCTGACATAGCGCAACCTTGCTTAACACCCGATTGGATGTCAAACCAGGGCGACATGCCAGCTCCTACTCGCACACAGGCTGAGTGATCTCGGTAAAGAGACCTTACAGCCTGTAGCAAGGGTCCGTTCACATTGTATCGGGGCAGTATCTCCCATAACTTCTTTCTCACAACCCTGTCAAACGCCTTTTCCAAATCCACAAAAGCACAGAAAACCTTTTGGTTTAGGGCCAAAAACTTTTCCGTGATCATGCGGAGGGAAAAGATCTGATCTATACACCCTCTTCCAGGTCTAAAACCTCCTTGTGCCTCCCACAACATCCTTTCAGATCTCTCTTGCATTCTTCTCGCTAAAATTTTAGCATAAACTTTACCGCCCAAGCTAATCAAACTGATGGCCCTATAGCTTGCACAGTCTATCTGTGAACCTTTGCCTTTATACAAAGGTACGATGACTGCACTTCGCCAATCGTCTGGGACCTCCCCAGATTTCCAGCATAAATTGCATAAAAACCAGAAAAAGTCCCAGACGCGTGGCCCACCATATTTGATCATCTCGGCAGTAACTTCATCTGCTCCCGCAGCCTTACCACATTTCAGACTTCGAATCACGTTCTCTACTTCTTCTAAACTGATTTCACCATCGGCTACATCTTGACTCAGCATTACGCTGGTAGTCAAGACCGAGGCGTCCTCACGTTCATACATCTCCTTATAGAATTCCGCCCACCGCTGCAAAACGTGTGCTTGCTCAGTTAAAATTTCACCGCTTTTCGAAAGCACCCCTTTCATTCTACAGGTTACCGAACAACCCCGGGAACCACTAACTTCTCGCCAGAAAAGCTTCGTGTTTTCCCGGAAGTTGTTCGTTAACCTTTCATCCCTTTCTCTCTCAGAATTTTCACGCTTCATCTTTATAAGTGCTTTCGTTTTGTGCTTTTGCAGCTTGTACGCTCTTTTTCTTATCTCTCTCATACTTTTATCCTTACCAGAGGCTTTATAATCCAGCCATGCTTTCTTCTTTAACTCTACAGCGTCTTTCACTTCATCATCCCACCATTCATCGCGCTTTTTACTAAAACCTCTTTTCCTTTTACCACATACTTCTGTCGCTACTTTCACCATACCATTCCTAAGGTTCTGCCAGCATAGTTCAACACTTTCATTTCCAGAATCATAGCTTTCAAGCTTCTTGGAAACCCTCTCTTGATATTCCTCTCTGATCGGTGGATCCTGAAGCTTCCAGCTTCTTATGCGATAATTCGACGCCAAGCTTGGACACGTCGTGCGGCTGCGCCAACCTGCGAACAAACCTCTTATTCTAGCAACGACTAGATAGTGGTCCGTTCCCAGATCAGCACCTCTGAACACTCGCGTGTCCATAACTTTACTTCGAATACGCTGGTCCACTAGGAATAAATCAATCATACTTCTTTCTTCCGCTCGCTCCCATGTGTACATGTGAATTTGTTTGTGATCAAACATCGTGTTTGCCACAAACAAATTTTTCTCCTTACAAAATTCCAAAATAAGCTTTCCAGCCTCATTTACCCTCTTATCACCATATTTGCCTAGCACGCTTTCGTAACCGCTTCGCGCGGTTCCAACCCATCCATTCATATCTCCACATACTATCAACTTTTCATTATCTCTGACACTACTTAGAACATCCCTGACATTCTCCCAAAACTCCTCGAGCTCGCTCATTTGAGCTGAGGATACTGGCGCATACATGGCTAACAAGAATACTCTTGTTATCCCCAGCTTAAAGCGAACCCAAAGAAGCCTCGGGTTAATCGCCTTGTATTCTACCATTGCATTAACCATTCGAGAGGACAATAATACGCCTACACCTTGGCAACCTCGCTCACCCTCTGGAACCCCAGCCCAGAAAGCGACCCGGTTGCCAGGCAAATCGGTCGTATCATTGCCTTTTCGCTTGGTCTCAGACACACAAATAACATCCAGATCTTTGTCATCCATCACATCTAATAATTCATTCATCTTCTGTTCCATTCCTCCCCTTACATTCCACGTAGCTATTTGTAGCTCCGTCCTCCACCTTCCGCCGTTCGGAACATGGCGTGTTGGTTGGCGGTTCCCAACGCCACATTTGTTCATATTATATTACATATTATAAATATACATTTTATTTCAACATACAATTATAGTTTTAATTCTAAATACAAAATACAAAAATATTAATATTTTAAATTATTTACATAAATATATATATATATATATATATATATATATATATATATATATATATAATAAAGTAAAGTAATAAAGTACTTTTTAAATTACAATAACTAAGTTTATAATATTTTACACATGAACATTTCGGTTTTTATTCTGCAGTTATCATAAAGCTTATCTTCTTGTAACATTCACAATATGAAAAAACGTTATAAGAAAGTTGTTTTTTACAGTTTATAATTTTATTCATATCAACAAGTACTGATACTAATAACTTCGGTTAGTGATAAACATATCAGTAATAAAATATTCAGTTTGATCATCATAATCATAATATATATTCTTTTCTTTCTTGTCCAAGGTTTCTTTTTTTTTGTCCAAGGGAGGCCCTTAGACAAAATATTCAATTTCACTATTTACACTTTAACAATACAATTCAACGTCTCACGGATCACGTCCGGCCCGAGATAGGTATTATGTGGAATGACCTATATATAAATAGGTTATAGGTTGGCAAGCTCGTGTGTACCAGGTGATGTCGTCCCCAGTATCATCGCCTGCAAACTTGCTAAAATCAGTCGTCGCGTGGTCGATACCAGGAGTGCAATGAAGTTCGGGAGTTCACATGTACGACCCTCCAGATATATAATTTTTTTTTTTTTTATTTATTTTTTCCATTGATTAATTTAAATAATTTAGAAACATTTGACAAAAAAAACACGTAAAATATTGTAAATTAAAAATATTAACAAAAATTTTTTATTTGACACTTGTCAAATTTCTTTTTATTATTACTACAAGATTTCAATCTTAGAAGATTATAGTATAGATTTGTTATTTGTTATAAAGTAAATAAATATGTATTTGTATATAACATCTCATCTTTTTATTCCATTTTCAGAACGTGACGACGAACTTATTAAGAACCGCTCAAACTGCACCGAACACAATCAAATACTAGCACACATCAGAGAGAAGATGCACCACACGGATGAAGTTATAGACTTCGCGGAAATCGACCTCGGGGATGCTGAAATCGATCTCATTAGAACTAGAGAAGACCTGGGACATATTAAGGTAAATGACAGCTATATAGCTGTATATATAATATATATGAATATAATATAAACATGTGTGTGTGTGTGAGTGTGTGTGTTTAATAGAAGACAATCTTTGACTTTACAAAGATTTTTCTCTCTTTTCATTGTAAATTGTAGTTATGTAACCAAACTGTCGAATTATTAACCCCATTTAGGCAATAATGTTTGTTTCTTTTGGTAACTAAGTATATATAAGTTAAAAAATATTTAATTATTTAATCATTTACACTTAATAACATTAATATATGAATTATATTTGCTCAATATATTTGGTCTACTCATATCAGGTATCTTGTTATCAGGCGGCAGTGATTGGGCGTGTGTGTTCTATTTGTTTGGTGGATCTGCTTTGATTTGGTTTATATTGTGGGTGAGATTTCATTGGATTATTAGTGATTAAATATAATTTCCAAATCAGAACACACATTATTCTCTTATATTTTTCAGACTGTGTTATGCTACAGCGAACCAAACACTCATCCATATATATCGAAGAAAGAGTTGGACTATTTAAATAAAGTTGTAATAAGATCTAAGAAAAATACCATAGATCCTGTTCCATGGAAAGCAATTTTACGGTCGCCGCCTACATGGGCTCTTTTAGCGGCTAATGTGAGTTTGTAATCAAAATTTCGAACTAATATATAGAGGATAGATTCATAGAAATGATGTGATGTTGTGCTCTAACAGGTAGGTCACGACTGGGGTCTGTATACAATGGTTTCAGATCTGCCGAAGTACTCGCACGACGTGCTTAAGTTTAACATAGCGGCTACTGGCTTGCTTTCCGGCTTGCCTTAAGGAGCCATGACTCTCTTTTCATTTATGTTTGGATATATCAGCGACCTGTGCATTGATAAGGGATGGCACAGTGTCAAAACTGGACGTATTGTTTATACAACTAAATAAGTAAGTTATAAATGGTGCGGCGGTTGGCACTTCTTTATTTTTGTCAGAGATGGCACTGCTAATAAGAATTGGTTGAAACTTATGTATTTTATGTCATTTTGTTGCTATGTCAGTGCTCTTTAAAACGGTAGGACGGAATGGAAGGTAATAAAAGGTTTTCACTAAAATATTTAACTTTCATTATTATTTCTGTAGGTTTGTTTATGTAGTGGTTAGTCCATGACTGTATTCACTTATATATGTCATAAATTCTTCAAGTCATAGACATTACGTCTCATTCCTAAGCAGGAGTTACATTGAACAAACTGTATTGTTATAGATAAATACTGTGGATTTAGCTGCAAACTACGCTGGGAGTTTGACATCGTTGGTTAACACAACATCCACGTTCACTGGAATAATATCACCTTACTTAATAGGCCTTTTAACACCAGATGTAAGTACTTCATATACCATTTCAATATTATACTTTCAAAATGTTTCTTTGTAGCTCTTTAATATGATTATTGTGATATCTATCACGTGATGAACAATCACTTTAAAGTCAATAAAGTTAACGCAAACACACCTCGTATAACTTGAACTAATTTCCCACAGGACTCGCAGGAACTGGTGGCATATTTAATATTTCCTTTTAAATATAACAGCTTTTATATGTATTATAAATTGTAATAATAATAAATGGTTAATTTGTTTACAATAACATATTAAGTTTTAAACAGTTTGTGTAGTAAATTATTTATTTACAATAGGTGTTATGTAAGCGACTCTAATTAAATTTAAGACTCTTTGGGTTAAGTTGTGTAACTTGATTTTGGTCGACGAACTCCTGGTTCAATTTTAATATATGTAGTAGTAACTGGAGGAAACCATTGTTATTATATCATCAACCTGCTTTATATTAACTTGTAAATGAGTAACGAAGTGTTACAAAATGATTTGTTTCAGTCCACGTTGGTGCAGTGGCGTATTGCTTTCTGGGTTTGTTTTGCGGTGTTAATGAGCACCAATTTGATCTATTGCCTCTGCACCGAAACCGAACAGCAGTGGTGGGATGACGTGAGACAGTTCGGGTACCCATCGGATTGGAAGCATGGACCCATTATTAGAAATGAAATTGAGAGTAACGAAGTAATTGAACTAAATAACAAGAAAGACAAAGAACTTATATAATTCAATGTTTGATTGTACTTAGATACTTTGTTTAAAATATAAATAATATATATTAATTGAGAATAACATTTCAGTTTTACTCTATAACATATTCGAGTAATTGCTATTAATAACGTGAAGGGGCAATACCAATACCGTTCTACCGATTACGTAAAAAATTAAACACAAGAATAAAATAACAAATTTATTAAAATCAAGAAAACGCTACAACAAAAATTTATGAAATATATTTATATAACAATTTATAATTACCGTTATTCCCCCTAAAATACGGTAGATTTGTTCCGCGTTATAGGAAAACGCATTGTAGGAATATTCTTGTATAATGCGCTCATACGACCGTATAACGCGTTATGTAAAAATAATTCACGTTTAACTTTTCTGGTTAAAGGCGGTTTAAATGGAATATTAACGAAGAACTTAATAAAATTAAATTTTTATTTAATTTTATAATAACATAAAGGTAATCGAAATTAATTATGAACTACAAAAAATAATTATTAATTTCAGAGTATACACATATAACGTCAGAAATCCCCACGTTAAATGAGGGAAAACAAGTGTTATACGACGGACTGAAATCGCGTTATAAGAGTACCGTGTTTTAAGGGGGATTACTGTATTTTTGATTATCATTTAATTGGAATAAACGCTTCGTTGGTAGACTCGTCTGCCGTTGTCTCCAACAGCATCCTCTTCCTCGCGTCCCTCAATTGCATCGTGGTGTTACTTATTTGTGTCTCTAGCATCTCATTTTTCTTTCTAAGTCTCACCACCTTCGTGTGAAAGTAATTTAAATATAAGTATAGTATGCGTAAGTAATGTTCAAAAATGACTATAAAATTACTTTACTTTACTTTATACTAATAACTCAAGCATACTGAAGTATCTTAACCGTTTGGTATAATAAATAAAATTAAACTATTTCTAGAATATAAACAAACTAAAGGTTTTTCAAATATATATATAAAATTGTCTGTTAGTATTTCCTAATTCAGTTTTTCTTTTAGTGCGTATGAAATTATATACGTTACTAATATTAAAATAAACATTTTTTTTGGTTTGTCTGTTTGTTTGTTTACTTAAATTTAAAAAAATAATTGTTTGGTTTATCTGTTTGTTTGTTCCGACTAATCTCTGCAACGGCTGTACCCACTTTGACAGGACTTTGACTGACTTATTAATAATATTATAAGGACTATCTTTATTTATAAAGACAAATACCACACGAGCAAAGTCATGGGCAGAGCTAGTTATTAAATAAAATATCGTACCTCGTCAGCCGCGTTTTGGTAATCACGTAAAAGATCACGCCGTGTGAGCAAGCCGGCTCTAATTCTTTCCGTCTCAAGAGACCAACGGAGTTTGTCACGTTTACCCTAAAATTAAATATATTTCCTTATATTAATACACTGAAAGAAACGTCGGTATAAATGTGTATAAGTATAAGTCGGTATAAGTGTAAATATAAATGGTTTTGATACTAACACAGGAACAGTAAGTTATATATGATTTAATGCAGTAATAAAAATCGTTAATTGCAAAATTTATTATATTTATACTATACTTATAACTATGACAAAAATGAAGAAATAGTATTGAGCTGATCGTAAGCGAAGCTCTTAACCGTTTGGGAAACTTCTTTTTGAAGCAACATCACTTAAAAACTACTGAACTGATTTGAATGAAAATTTTCATGACTGTAGAGCTTAGGAATGGGCTTGTTTAAAAAAAAAACAGAATTAAAATATCTTATTCCGTTCTGAAATGATGGTAAAAAAACTGTTTCTCCCATAGACTTAACGTTATCAGAACCTCCGCGCGCTTGACGATCGTCAACCTAGAAATACGCTTATAAGCAACATCACATAAAAACTACTAAATAATAAAAATAAAATACATATAATATTATATTTTATTTAAAACGGGAAGAGTCTCTGCTCAACGCCCGCAGCGCACGGCGGCGGATCCAAGTAAATATAGTTATTTATTTCTTTTAACAGTTATTAAAATTTATAAAATAATTTAATAAAAAGAATATATCATACGTATTTTAACTTTGAGAATCCAATTGCCAAAAAAAAATGTAAAATACATATCCTACTAATATCATGATGATGATAATTCACACGCACACGCACACGCACACGCACACGCACACGCACACGCACACGCACACGCACACGCACACGCACACGCACACGCACACGCACACGCACACGCACACGCACACGCACACGCACACGCACACGCACACGCACACGCACACGCACACGCACACGCACACGCACACGCACACGCACACGCACACGCACACGCACACGCACACGCACACGCACACGCACACGCACACGCACACGCACACGCACACGCACACGCACACGCACACGCACACGCACACGCACACGCACACGCACACGCACACGCACACGCACACGCACACGCACACGCACACGCACACGCACACGCACACGCACAGAAACACACTCACATTTATATTATAATTATCTATATTATATTGCTCTTATTTACCTTAATGTGTCCCAAGTCTTCTCTAGCTCTAATGAGATCGATTTCAGCATCCCCGAGGTCGCATTCAGCGAAGTCTATAACTTCGTCTGTGTGGTGCATCTTCTCTCTGATGTGTGCTAGTATCTGATTGTGTTCGGTGCAGTTTGAGCGGTTCTTAATAAGTTCGTCATCACGTTCTAAAAGTTGAAAAAAAAGATGTTATATACAAATATATATTTACTTCTTTATTACAAATATAAGGTGCATTCTGTCAGTCAACCCCGATAAAGTAAGATATTAAATATAAAAAACCAATAAATTTGCTACAATTTTTAACAGTAAACGAATGGGCGCATTCTGATACAGAAACTGCAGGACGTGAATTCACATCAGCGGCAACCGGACGGACCAATAATGGGGAATGTTGAAGGGAAATAGATGTAAAATAGGAATATTTGAGTCGAGCTTATTCTTCATGGGATAGACATTATTTCCTGTCCGTAATAGAAAGGGGGCCTTCTACCAGTGAAACGTAAAAAGATAATGAATCCTTGGACATTTTAAATGAACTGTCTCTCTTATTTCATGTATTCAACAGTGACCGTAATATAGTCAAAATCTTAATAACTTTTTGTAAGTTAAAATATATCATGGGATTTGTTTCTATTTGTTAAATATGTAAAAGAAATTATTATATCAAATGTATTGCTTTATTATTTATTATAGAAGTAATTACACAATACAATAGAACAAGCGCGGAGTCACAACAGCAAGAGGGAGAGGCCTGATATAAAGACGTTAGTAATGAGCGTTCCGCGAATATTGCTTCTCTATTTTAACAGGCGTTTGCGTGCATTCTAACACTATTCGACGCTACCTTTCGAATGATTTCAAGAAAACACAAGGATAAATGAAATATAAATGTTAGTTAATTGAATTAATCACTCAATAAGCCATTTCAATACACCTGAAATACTGTATGTATTATATTCTTTGTGCGTCATTCTTGAATCTTAGAAATCGTCAAGTGATGACTTAATAATGACCTGCAGATATATGAGAAACACGAAATTTGAAGGCTTTGATTTTTATAAACAAATTAAAAAAACAGGTATAATACTAAGAGCGCCAACAAACCCTCAATTTCGACTGGCTGCGCTCGCAAAATCTCGAGTGCCTTTTGCATATTGAGCGAGGCGACCCCATTGTAATGACTCATCGTTTCCCATTGACTTCAATGGGATATCAGTTTTTTGACATGATATAAAAAAAAATTTTTTTTGAGGACATTTTTCAAATTTTGTTTTAAACCATCCCCTAATTTGTGTCCTTTGATTTTGATTTTGATTTTGATTTGATTGCAAAGTTTCATAATTTTCCGTCCAGTAGTTTTCGAGCCTATTCGTGACAAAGAATGTAAATAGTCTCCACTAGAGCGCTCCGATCACTTCGTTCGCTTCGCTCAATTAATTTGATAAAACATTATTTATATTACTCTTCTACTTCTACAATGGAGTTCATAAAATTTTATAAACACCTTTTCCCAAAAGAAGAAACTTTCTCTGGAAAATCTTCGTTATATCTAAGTTCTAATTCTATTCTAAGGAAGTTTGACATGGAAATAGGTTCTGCTGTTACACTCTCAGTAAATCGACATAGTATGTGTTCTTGAAGCAGGTGGCATTTCGTTTAAATTTTGAACTTTTTGTATTAGAAATTTTTAGGTAAAAGTAATCTAAATTGTTACCCATATATTCTCTTCCATCATTTCTCAAGTAAGAAATTTGTATAGTAATATGATAATAACATATATGGTACAAGAATGTTAAAAACTCTTATACCAAACATTTTAAATAACGTACCAGATTATTTCCAAAAACGTTATAAATGTAAAAACAACGAATATTTCAATGCGCTTAAAAAATACTACTTAAATCAATCGTACTTTAGTGACTGAATACTGTTGTATGATAAAAATATATTATAGATTAACAACCTGTAATAAATTAACTGAAATACAAACTCAGCGAGAGATAATAATAATAATAATTTGAGCGGTAAGAGAGACAGGGGGTGATCTTCGAAAACACAGTATCTATGATACTGGAGGAAGGTTACGTAAAAAGCATGAGGACCCCTCGGAGGGCATGTATGAAGAGGTTGATGTCTGTGGCCGAGGCAAAAGAGGCATGCAGGGACCGTAGCGTTTGGCGCTCCGTCGTCTCTGGCTACCCCGCAAGGGATATGGCGTGAAGATAAGTAAGTAAGTAAGTAAAAATAATACTTACGAACGATCACTTGCCCAGATGACTTCTGAGAGATTTTTGTGACTTACTCTGTATGTAGTCATTAAATATTTTAAATAAATAAAAAAAAATGGTAACATAATTAATGTAAAAGTTACAAATTGACAGTAGATGTTAAAGACATATTGTATTTTTTTTAGGTACCATTACATTTTATTTAATTTTTTTTTCTTTACTTTTCTTTTTGAAAAAGAAACATTGTATTAAAAATGAAAGGACTACTACAATATCAATTTACATTCATTTAATAAAGTAAAGAGTAACTAAGAACTCGAACTGATTTGGGTTTGAGAATAATATTTTTAATTTTAATACCGTTACTATTAGGAAAGATTGTCATTAATAGTACAATAAAGCAAATGCAAATAATGATTTTTGTATTCGCGTTTCAGTTTGTAGTATTGAAAGTGTTAAAACCGTTCCCTTTGCAGACGAGATCGCGTGCAACAGCTAGTCTTTAATAAATGATTACTTCACCCCGTGCTACCATTTTTAAAACAAATTAAAAGAGGGAAAAGTACACAATTTATGAGGTTATTTTCTTTTTCATTCCGCTATTAAATTTAAATTTTCATATTTAAATTTTCACGCCGTCACTATCTGTGAATTTATTATTTAGCCAAAATATAAAATGCAATTTTACACACATTTTCGGATGTCGGAAAAACCAGAGTAATTTAGTCTTATCGGTATCAACACAGTGCATTTTAATTTATATGACCCTGCAATTTACATAAAGTTAACACTAAACCTACCGACAATTCTTGTATTCTGTATTCTGTACCTGTTCCTACCGCATGCCGTCAAATTGAACGGTAATTAAAAATTATTTTATTATATAACGCAGGTAATAATTGAAATAAATAAAACTTAAGAGTGAAGAAAATATTATATGCATATTCTAAGAATTATCATGTAGTTTGATAACGATATTATAACGTTTAAAAATGTGTAACTTTTACAAAATTTTAAGAACGGTTAATTTGATCGGTACTTAGTAGGTTTAGTGTTAAACCGAAACCCCCACAGTCAGAGTTGATTTAATAAAAAAATTTAATGACTCAATGTCACAATATTATTGAAAGCTTATATTTTTAAATATACAGTAATCCCCCCTACAACACGGTAGATTCGTTCCACGTTATAGGAAAACGCGTTGTAGGAATATTCTTGTATAACGCGCTCATATGACCGTATAACGGGTAATATACAAATAATTCACGCTTAACTTTTCTCGTTAAAAGCGGTATGAATGGAACATTAAGAAAGAACTTAATTCATTTTAATTTTTACTTCATTTTATTTATTTTTATAACAACATAATGTGTAAAGGTAGGCGAAATTATTTATGAACTTGAAAAAAAATAATTAAATTTCATAGTATAAAAATACATCGCCTCGTTATATGAGGGAAAACCGTGTTATGCGAGGGAATGAAATCGCGTTACAAGAGTACCGTGTTACAGGGGGATTACTATAATAAATTTCGAAATAACTACATCATTACGGACCTTCTATTTTGGATAAGTAGTTCTGCTTATCAATATGCAGCTGTTCGTATTGAGCTACATTCAGTCCTGGAGCGATCGTTTCCAATTTTCGTACAATTGTTTCCAGTTCGTTTACAGCGTTTCTAGCTCGTATATACCTCAAACAGAGCGCTGATGATTGTTCGCTCTTTCGCCTCTGTAATGTCAGAAAGCGTTCCACAGTCTGAAACACAAATAAAACAAGCTTAACGTTTCTCTATTATTAGCTCAGACTGTTCTTTGTAATGTTTTACAGTGCGCCACTTTCAACACGGTTTACTAATTTTCTAATTCTGAGTCATATGGTAATAAGTCTCTTTACTTTGTAAGGATAAGATTTTTTCTTTAACTAAAACTAAAGTTTATCTTTTATCCAGATTATTTATCCAGATATACCTTATCAGCGATGGGTTTTCCTTTTTTGGAGTAAATGAGACCGGTGCCGGTAGTTCGTTCATAGTTTTGAAGGTCATCAAAGTTTTTCTCAGCTTGGCCCAGTTTATCGCCGTATTGTTCTTCCACTGCGCTTAACTTTGTTTTTATCTGGCAAATAAAAATGATTAAAGTTTGAATTAGTTTCACTTCTACCTTAGTATTTTATATATGATTTACATCTGCCATTTCTATTTCATCTTTTTCTTTTAAATCCTGATACGCGAAAAGCTTTTGTTGATATTTCTCTTCAAAATGCGGTGCATTTTCTAAGGGTTTCAAAACGTGTTCAAGTTTCCTTTTTCTGTAAAGAAACATCACATAACAATCTTGAGACAACAACTACAAAGTAAACTGTTATATGCATACTTATAATACTCTGCAAGACGACGATGTAGTAAATTATTTTTTATTTGAAGTTGGTTACGGTCAAAATTCAAATCTCTGTACGCTTGAAGATATTCTTCTCTATTTACTGTTACAGCTGCTGTGCCTACACCATGTCCTATTTGACCGCAAGAATCATCGTTGATGTTGTCACTCACTGTATAACACAACAACAAAAACACTTTATATTATATTAAATGTAAATTTTGTAGTAGGAAAAGATATTTGATAAATGTATAAAAATATATCAAAATTGATTTGTTTTTAAAGCTTAACGGTATCGGTGACCTAAATTAAAATGTAAGCAGATAATAAGATAACACTAAAACTACCGACAATTCTTGTATACCTTCCTACTGCACGCTGTCAAATTGACCGGTAATTAAAAATCATTTTATTATATAACGCCGGTAATACTGGAAATAACTAAAAGTAAAGAGTGAAGAAAACATTATATGCATATTCTAAGAATTGTCATGTAGTTTGATAACGATATTATAACGTTTAAAAATGTGTAAGTTTTACAAAAGTTTAAGAACGGTCAATTTGACCGGTACGTGGTAGGTTTAGTATCAATAAATCACAAGTTTATAAGCGTCTTTTATAATGTAAGTATCGAAATAATATAGTGTCCCTCAGGGTGATATGTCAGGCCCCACGCTCTTTTCGTCTCACAAAAAAGAAAGAATAATTTACTTCTTCAAAATCATAGCATTTTTATTATATAATAGATCTTTGGAGGATTTATAAAACACATTATAGTATTATAATAAAATAAACAATATTTGTGACTACTTTTTGTTTGTTTACCTAAGAAATATCGTAGTGGCAACATTAAAGAAATGTATAGAAAAACTAAAATAATATCTTTAAAAATATTTAAATAAATCTTAGTTATGTGTAGATAAAATAGTAATTAATAGTTATTATAAGGAAAGTAAAAGTAGAGTAATTAAAAATGTCTAATTTGTCGTTAAGGTATTATTTATATATTAAATAAAAAGATACCGCTAGAATCACTTGAGCTTCCCTCCTCTCCTGCACTTTGAGCTGTTTTCTTTCCTTTACCTTTTTTCCCTTTTTTAATCTAGAATAAATTAAATTTGAATAATTTACTGAAATATAGTTGAAACAAATCTTAGTTTTTTATAATTGTCGAAATACAATAAAAGAATAAGTATGACATAAAAAAATTATTACACATTAAAAAAAAATGTATTCCGAAGATAAAGGAAGAAATAAAAACATGAAGTCATTTCTACAAATTGCAAACCATAATAATTGACAGAGACACGAAATCAGCGAACAAAGCAACAATAAAAAGTTATAGGAAAAGCACAATTACATTTAATATACAGTGGAAACCCACAATTGTGTACCACTAGAGGATAAAACTCAGCGGAATTTAGATTTTATTACCCAGCAATAAAACTGCCACAATTGCAGTCTCCAATCCTAACCCCAGCATGTCACGTAAGTCGAATTAATTAAGTGGGAAGGGGGAAATGTGAACCTTACCTTAGAGTCAGCCATCGCGTGATCCGATTGAATTACCCTCTTTTATTGATCTGCTTAAGTCTTCATCAAAATTATTTTAATCCATTACCCCAACAGCACATGCAATTTGTAATGGTTGCTATGGCAACTATAATACAAGTATCGACCATTCTATTCTGACAAGTCGAACATCGTTTTTGTTTGATATGACTTGTACAGGCAGTAATAAAATAAAATTTTCAAAATATTTTTCGTATTAATTTTGTTCTATTAATATATAATATAATAAAAAATTAAAGTTACTTCTTTTATATTGTTTATATTATTTTATTAGTCGAGTCTAAGAAATGTTTTTTATACAAATACTGTAAATTCAAACAATAAAGGTCCAATACAAACACATAGATAAACTATTTCATTAAAATTGTTAAACAGAAACCAATATAGGCTATCATCGGAAAAATAAATTCACTTGGAAATTAATAATTGCTAATATATTTTTATTCCTAATAGGTGTATATTATTTTTCTTGGCGATCCTTAAAGGATAAGACCATCTGATAGTAAGTAGTCTTGGTTTGATTACAGATTATTATTAATTCTTATGGCATACGGTTTAAAGTAATAAACTGCAGTTCCATCTGGTGGCGAAATAAAACAATAACAAATATCGTAAACAGGTTATCTGTATTTTGTTCTTAACCTAAGTGTGTTAATTCTTGCATAACACAAAGTGGGTCTTAATTTTGTTATTATATTAAGTCGCTCTGATGTAGCTATTTTTCTTCTTCTTGTGACCCTATATACGCTGACTGCAAGGCATAGCCTTAGGGGATATGCTATAATGGGCACGCTTGGAAGGCGGGTTGGTGATCGCAGTGTGGTGTTATGTGTTATGGTAGGCAGAGGTCGCTGATGCCCATCCTCTGGAAAACCGATCGCTCAATGGCCTCGAACGAGACACCACGAGAGGAGGGAGGAGGGAGAAATTAAATAGTTCAAATCCATCATATTTCTACATGCATCAATGTTAACAAAATGTGTTGATAAATTTATATAATAACGATATGTTGGAGGGACAGAATTTATGATTATTATAAAATAATAAATTGATATAAAATTGAAACTTTTCACTTTTTTCAAGTAGCTATTAGCAATATTTAGTAAAGTGAGTGAGAGTCAGATGTTCAAACCATACTTTCCCATTCCTCAAGAATAGAAATTTATAACTTTCTCAGGATAGATATTGGCAACTGGTTGTCAATGGGTAATGACACCACTCAATCCACTTTTACTTATCACAGAAATATATATCCTATTAATTGGTTAATAATTAAAGCCCCACGCACCACTAAGCATGCCCATATCTTGGGAAACTTTGATGTTCGGTTTTAATTCGGCTAAAATTAAATAAAAGTATAAGTAAATTATGATTACTTGTAAATTTAGTAAGTTCAAGTTGATATATTTTAAGAATAAATTAAGCAAACATACCGATTCTACCGTAGGTAATATATTTTACTACATATCATTACTGAAATGGGTCGAATCACGTTTAATCAGTTGGGTGACATAAGTTTCTTTTTAGAATCCGTCATCACATTGATATGAATATATAGTTTGTAATACTCGACTCTGCATTTAATCATTATTTCTCCAACTTGAGCTTACGTGATCATTAGTTTCTTAATTTCATTAAAACAATTCAGAATTTGTTTAACTTGGAATCCTGATTTGCCTTTTAGCATTTCCCTAAACTCAAATCTTTATTAAAAATAACTTAATAAAGATTTCTAGCAAGTTCTTCCACAATTAAACTCTGATTAAGTATCTACATTTACTTTATAAATTAGTCCATATAGATATAATAATCATAATTCGTCTCATTTTGCGGATATATGAGTTTCATACACACAAAACAAACATGGAATTTTTGTTTAGCCAAAAAGTTAATTAGTTTAATGTCTTCTATGTTATATTTTATATAAATTTGGGTGGCTTGCCGTTATACAGGTTTTAAGTGAAGCTATAGAAACTTGAAAAGGAGGGATGCAAGCGACAAAGTAAAATGCAAAAGAAGGAGGAAGGTTTGAGAATTTGGTTTTTTAGTTATCATATAAAACGTATCTGTCATGGCTATTTCATTTCAACCTTGTTAGGGTGAGCTACCCCAGTCGAATATCAATTTATTCGAGGTGCAATAAAATGCTTCATTACATTCTTCCATTTTGGAAAACTCAACTCTGTACCCATAGCCTTTTTATCGCTCGTACTATCCATGGTTTTTTGATTTCATCAAAACTTTTCTAACAAAAACATTTACGTTGGTTAATAATTTTTTGGACACTAATTACTATTCTCATATAAACTTTATCGCTTTTTATATAATTAGGAATAAAAAATATATTATTTACTAAGATTACGATCTGAATCTATGTCAAATTATTACACTGTTACAATAATTTGTCCAGAGATAACACGATCTGATCTGATAATGATCTGATAATGATGTAATAATTATAATATATGAATTGCAAATTTCTTAATACTGGTCTTAGGGGTATTTTTATGTATTTACATATTTTCTACTTGGAATCCATACCAGTGATTACTTGTGTACGTCAAATGGAAGTGACAGGAGGGCCTATTTTGTTATCAAAATAAGCCCTTCTGCAAAGACTACGACGGTACGACGATAAGGCTACGACGGTTCCAAACGCGCCCTGGCACAGTATTTCGCCTAGAACGTGCTAGGTGGACAATATTCATGTTATCATTTCCAGGTAATCTTAATTACAAAACGTAAACAACATCCCTAAACTCCAATTCCGAGAATCTGTTGTTTGTCACATGTTTAACTGATGAGTCATAGGGGTCAGAAGGCAGGTAATGAGTTTAATGCAACCTTTCCAATCAATCAGTTGCAATTTAGCGACACTTTCGTGCACGTCTCATAGTGGATTATAGTAATATTGTGAGTGTTTGTGATGGATATTAATACCGAGGGTAAGTCCTATTTTTTAATAAGTATTTATTTAAAACAAAATCTATTGAAATGTATTTTTAGTGTAATTTTAACATACATTACATATTTTAGCGTATATTTTTTCAAAAAAAAAACTTTGACAGAGCTAAATTTACAGACATTCACCTCTATCCGGGCTAATTCTTAGATATATCATAAGAATAACTTTATTCTATATAAAAATACACATATTATTTAGCACACTTGAGTACAACATGTTTTTTTCTTTCTTTTTCAGAACACGTTTACTCCATTTCAAGGATAGACTTTTTCGAAGAATGGTTGAAACACACGAAGAATGAAAAAAATTCGCGTGTATATGTCTACCTTTCTTCAAAATTTCACTTTGGTGACATTACTGAAAGTAGCCGAAAAGAAATAAATTTGAAAATATCCAACTTTTCAAATAAGATTGGTACCAAATGGTTGGCTTCAGGAAAGTCGAAGGAGCGTTTTTTAATTAAAAACAAGACGTGGCTGGATGAAGCAGACATACAGTTCACCGCGAGTTCTTCTGCGTCACAACCTTCGACATCGAGTGGGGCTGTGACTCCTGCAGGAAGACCTCGCAAAGATTTCGAAGAATCATCGTTTAAGACGAAGAAACGTCGCGTTGTGGATCTCGTAGAATCGCGAAGTGTCAGTGAATTAGTGACTGCTGCCGAAATCGCTGTGCGTTCAACAGGCCAAAGAAAAATTGCCAACGTGATTAGAGACATTACTGAGAACCCAGATAATATTAAGAAGTCTAAAAATACCAGTTCTGTTATTCCTAGGCAGTTAAGTAGTGACGAAGCCTTAGCTTACTATATAGATTCTAAATCAACAACGCATGCATACAAACAAACAAGAAAGTGGTCCATGAAGGCAGTACATAATGTATTGCCGTCATATTTTAGTTTAAAAAGTCCAAACAGGCCTGTCACCCTGCAGAGGAGCACATTGCTATAACAGAAACTCGTGCTGAAATAAATTTTGCAAGCCTTATTAAATAAAACAGTGGAACGTCTAATATTAGCACAGAATGAAGTTATCAGCAGTGTCCTCCCAACAAGTTCATCGTTTACACTTGTTAGTAAATGGGGATGTGATGAAAGTTCTGGGCACAGCACATACAAACAGAGATTTGAAAACACTGAAGATACGGACGAGTTTCTTTTTGTATTTTCTTTGGTTCCCCTTAAGTTATATGATGGGTCCAAAATTATTTGGCAAAATCCTCGGCCTTCATCAACAATGTATTGTCGCCCAATCAAATTTATATTTGCTAAAGAAACGAACGACTTCACGTTAGCGGAGACAAACAGATTGTTGGAAGAAGTTAACGATCTTCTTCCAACACTTATCAAATTTGATGATTCTCAAATCTCTGTGAAACACGAACTTTTACTGACAATGACAGACGGAAAAGTATGCAACGCATTAACAGAAACTCGTTCATCTCAAAAGTGTTTCATCTGTGGCGCCACCCCCAAAACAATGAACGATGATCCCGCGAAGTTCAACAGCAATCAAGAACATTTTGGCTTTGGTTTATCTACACTTCATGCTTGGATTCGTTGCTTTGAATGCCTTTTACATATCAGCTACAAGTTGAATATAAAGAAATGGCAGGCTAGAAGCGACGAAGACAAAGCAGATATCAAAGTTCGTTCCGAAGAAATCAAGTTGAAATTTAAGAACGAGATGGGGCTTATTGTTGATAAACCAAAGCCAGGATTTGGTTCTTCAAATGATGGAAACACAGCCCGTCGCTATTTTATGAATGCTGAGATGAGTGCTCACATCACAGGGTTAGATGTTACAATTATCAAATAATTTGATGTTATTTTGAGGACATTGTCTTCTGGATTCGAAATAAACTTAGCGGAATTCAATAAATTTTGTCTCGAAACCAGAAGACATTATCTTAGTCTCTATTCGTGGTACTGTATGCCTGCTACTGTACATAAAATATTAATTCACAGTACAGAGGTCATCAAAGCAGCATTGCTTCCGATTGGGCAGCTTTCCGAAGAGGTTCAGGAAGCACGTAACAAAGATTGCCGCAGATTTAGGGAGTACAACACCCGCAAGTGCTCGCGTGTTGCCACGAATAGAGACTTACTGTCTATGTTAGTTATAACATCTGATCCTTTGATCAATAGCCTTCGAGAGATTCCCCGAAAAAAAACGGAAAAAATATGTACAGAAGTTTTAAAGTTAATTGTAAGCCCTAGCATAGTAGAATCAAGGCCGGAATCGTCATCATATTGTCGCACAATGCCACAAAATCATGAAGATTACACTATAAAAGATTCATCAGAAGACTCTGATGATGATTATTAGGTTAATTTAGTATTTTTAATTTTATTTTTGTTGTTTGTATAATATTTTTGAATATATTTTCTGTTTTTATACCAATTTTTCGTTTTTTATTACAAAAACATGACTACCTATATGTAAAATAGTAAAAACCTTGTTATATAACATAAAATAATTTTGTCCACCTAGCATGTTCTACACGAAACACTGTGCCTGGTCTGGAAAGAACCACACAAAAAACTCAGCCGGGCTTTTTTATTGTGTTCACTGTTTCCCAAACGTCAATATATTTAGTGAGCAATGTATAAACAACCAGAATCATTAAAATAATGAAATATATCCTATACAATAATAGATAGAGAGAAAAATACCATTGCTGAGGAAAGTGAATTATATTTATTTATTGTTTACAATAATATAATATATAATCCGAAATACATTTCTATGAAGGACAAATCTTTTTGATTCTGAATTTAAATGTATAAGACAGAAGAATTGTAAATTAAATTATGAGGATAATTCGATACATGAAAAATAATATATTAATACTATCTGATTACCCGCTTCACTGGACACACTAACAATTTGGATGTGAACTTAGGTTGCTATGGTAACCGTTGTCATTGTAACCGTTGCTATGGTAACGCGTTAAGTGTATAGCTCTTACAGGTTTAAAACTTGGCGAAATGCAAAAAGGTAAAATCTTTTGGGGTAGGAATTCCGTAAAATCCGTTCTTAGTGGACGTCTACGTCACAAAAGAAGTAACTATGTAAAATTTTAAGTTAATCGGACAGATAGTTTCGGAGATTTCGTGATGAGTCAGTGAGTGGTAAATCACTTATATACGTATATATAGAAGATAGATAAGCTTTATGGTAAGAAGTCATTCAAAATTCAATTTGATTCACTTCATCCATAAGTCCGTCGAAGAGTTTTATATTCATTTTTTACCTTCATGCTATATCCCTTGCGGGGTAGCCAGAGACGACGGAGCTCCAAACGCTACGGTCCCTGCATACCTCTTTCGCCTCGGCCACAGACCTCTCATACATGCCCTCCTCATGCTTTTTATCTTCCTCCAGTGTCATGGATACAGTGTTTTCGAAGGTCACTCGAGGCCTCCCCCTTTCTCTCTTACGGCTCACTTTTCCTGTATAAATCTTTTTTACCATTCTTTTATCACTCATTCGTTCGACGTGCCCAAACCACCTGAGCACGTTCTTCTTCTGAAGATGTTTTATATACATGCCTCTTATTATAATATTTCTAAATTTGCATCTAGACAGATTTAGGGTTAGCATAACCACATAACCACAATATGTGGTTTTTATGATGTTAGATTTAAGAGACAATAAGCGGTGGTAATAAACGTTGTTTTAATGACAACTTACTGTTATAGTATAAGGTAATAAAACTTTTATATTCATTGAGATTTATTAAGTCATTTATAGACAAAGAAATTGTTAAATTTTTTAAAAATCATTTGGCTTAAATAATAAAAACGTCAAATGAAAGTGTTTTGAATGGTGATTTGTGATTATTGTGAGAGATAGTTAAAAATATTAATGTAAAAATATATTTTACTTCTATAAATACATTATTAATCGAAGTTGTGTATAAATTAAAATATATACAATTTTTATATAAATCTAATACTGTTTAACTAAAGCAATTAATTGCATTGATTTTATACAATCGCTCGGATAACTATTTTTGATATACTAATGTTAGCGAATATTAACACATTCGCGACCGCTGACGTGAATTAACGTCATTTCAAATAATATACCTGGTTGTCGCCGACGTGAATTTCAAAATCTATACATGGTTGCCGCAAAAAAAAATATTTTTACCCCCCCTCCCCTCCCTCCCTTAAGACGATACAAGTTAGCGGCAACCAGCTTCAGAATTTCATTATATTCGGTACTCAGAATTAGAAACGTAGAAAATTCATAAGAAAAATCAACATGTAATGAGTTTTAAAAACTATTTATCAGTTCATTAGCACGGATGGTCTTTTCAAAGATTTTTTTTGGGACAATAACCTTTATCTGAGGTTGGCAGTGTCACTGTTTGATTTTGGGTTGTTGCCAAATTTCCTACAATACCTACACCACTCAAAATAGACTCAACAAGAGTTCAGAGTTTTCTTTGTTTCGACCTCGAGACATTTGAACTTTACCAACTAACTTTTGTTCTATTCAATTCTTGTATTGCTTGAGTTCTATTGTATTTTTGGACCTAAATACCTACAGTAGCGCAAATAATTAACACTAAACCTACAGACAATTCTTGTATACCTGTTCCTACCGCACGCCGTCAAATTGACTGGTAATTAAAAGTTATTTTATTACATAAAGCAGGAAATAATGGAAATAGCTTAAAGTAAAGAGTGTAGAAAATATTATATGCATATTCTAAGAAGTGTCATGTAGTTTGATAACGATATTATAACGTTTGAAAATGTGTAAGTTTTACAAAAGTTTAAGAACGGTCAATTTGACCGGTACTTGGTAGGTTTAGTATTAACCATGTTGTGGATTTACCAAACGTTAAAATAAAACAATATATATAGTGGTTTTGTATATATTTGATTTGAAAACTGAATAAATATAAGATATACATGTGAAAAAAGATTGGAATAAAAACATTTATAACAGAAAAACACTTAAAGTCATTAATATTTAATACATGGATACATTGTATTTATAGAAATTAACTACATTTTCAATATAAAAATGACATTATTAAATAGAAATTTTTGTTACTTTTTTTTGGTAGAATCATGCAGAGAAAAATATTTTTTTGAAGTGTTTTTTTCTTTTAACGAAATTGGACATGTCATTTTTATAATAATACTCCACTAAACATTGTCTTCTACTTATATATAAGATGCTCAGCGTAAAAAATTATAGCTTAGCTTTACCATATGCAATAGCTTACGCGCCAAGCTATTTTGGTAAGGCATACGAGCTGTAACTCACAATTCAATATATGGCATGAGAAAAATACAAATATTGACTTAAATAAAGTTCTTAAAGGAAATTAAATATTATCAGACATGAACATTCACCAAAAGATTGTTATAACGAACACAGAAATAAATAACCCATTCATTCAAACAGACATATAAAGTTTTATCTCGTAATTATCTCAATTAGAAATGGCTGAGCTTCCCAAGAATCTAAATTAAAGAGCCCATTAATTGCACTTTATGATTGAGCGAAGCAGGCGCAGTGAGCGGAGCGTTCTACTGGAGACTTTTTCATATTCTTTGTCACGAATAGGCTCGAAAAGTACTTGACGGAAAATTATGATATTTTGCAATCAGAAAGACACACTAGGTGATAGTTAAAGAAAATTGCAAAATGTCATGTCGTTGAGGAACAATCGTCAAAAACTGATATCTCATTGAAGTCAATGGGAAACGATGAGTCATTATACTGGGAACGCTTCACTCAATATGCAAACGGCACTCCTAGTTAAGGAGGCAAACCTAGTAAATTCTAATCAATCAAAAATCTTACATGCATGCCATTTTTGTTATAGTTTTTTGTGATATTCTATTCCTAATCCTTTCATAGTTAATATTTTGCTTGTCATTTTAAATATTGAATTAAAATTAATTGAGATAATTACGAATCCAAATAAGCATATTTTAAAGACTGACTAGATCAAGTTACAAAGAAACTTATTTAAAGTCCTATGGCAGCAGTTGAAAAATAAACAAAATGTGATCCAAATATGAATAGAACTTATTATGATGTTACAATATGATGATATGCTCTTATAGTTTATATCTGTATATAAAAACGAATTGGTCCATTTCAATACAAATCTCAAATTCTAATTATATTTGAATCGCATACACAACACTTAATATTAGGCTGTCGTTAATCTCATAATCAGGTAAGATACATGAGCAAATGGGATTAACAAGGCGAAATTCGCGAATAGCTGGATTTGAAAGACCAAAGAATCTTGGTGGATTCAATATATGGAAGACATTTATATAATATTATTACAGCTACTGGTCATTTGAGCACGTTTAAAGAGATTTAAAGAAATGTCCATACACAAATGGAAGAAAGTCTGAAGCGTCATCGGCCAATGATTGTAGGTTCATCCGCCATCGCCAGTTCATCTGTTGCAGCTTTGTCTCCTTTCCTTTTACGAGAATACCACAAAAATGATGCAGCAGCAAACAGATTTACTAATACCACGAACCATGCTAGGAAGAAACTTATGTGGTAGCTGAAACAAAATATTGTATGAACGAAATTAATCTGAATAAGAGAGCGTAACTGTTGAGAACACTACTTACTAATGATAGGCATGCTCTGGATATATATATCTCAAGTTCTTCTTCATGTGATCCACAGACGACATCATCACTTGGACCACCACGAAAGTGCAGGAAGCTGACAAAAAATAATTCATACTAATAACAAAGTAATATTTTATACTATATACAGTCGCTCTAAGTCTATCAAGAATATGTATTTCATAGCGGTAATTGTAATTTCCTTTTTTATATAAATAAGAATGGATGGTGTGTTATTAACCCTTTGCGCTCGAGGCGCTTTTCTGTGAGTGAACCAGCAACTCGTTCATCTCATGAGTTCGTTATTGTTAACTTAAAATAATTTTAGACATAATAAGACACTTAAAACTCATATATTTTAACATTATACATACTTTTTTAGCTTATTGAAATACAATTATTAAAGACATTTGGACACATTGATCTGAATGGTGCCTCTCAGGCAACGCTCGAGTTATTGCATCACATGCAGTGGTGCCTGAGAGGCACCGCTCGAGCGCAAAGGGTTTATACTTATAAGAATACCAGTGAACTTTTATTTATTTATTTATATCAAATGTGTATCAAATAGGAGTGTCAGGAGGGCCTATTTTGACACCACAGTTATTGAAATAAGCCCTTCTGTAAAGACGCACTGCAACTTAAAATAAGGCTACATATTTGGGATCTGTTTTGTTACCATACTTACAAAAACATTTATTACATAAGAGAAACTCACTACTGATGAAGTGTATACCGGCTGCAAGACGTTTAAACATATATCTTGGGTTACGGAAGGTGTATACTGAGAAGCCGCAACCCATCGCCATCACAAACAGACTGATGATGCCAAAAGATATCATTGTTCGGACGTAGTCTGGAAAGATCATATTTCATTATATTCTAGCATTTATTAACACTAAACCTACCATTACCGGTCAAATTGACAGTTCTTAAACTTTTGTAAAACTTACACATTTTTAAACGTTATAATATCGTTATCAAACTACATGACAATTTTTAGAATATGCATATAATATTGTCTACACTCTTTACTTTTAGTTATTTCCGTTATTACCTGCGTTATATAAATAAAATAACTTTTAATTACCGGTCAATTTGACGGCGTGCGGTAGGAACAGGTATACAAGAATTGTCGGTAGTTTTAGTGTTAATACAATTTATATAAGGCAAAATTTTCAATTCCTTTATAATTTAATATGTTCTTACAGAATTCTATTCTAAAAAATACTAGTTAGCTATGTTATTTGATAGTTATTAACTGATACGGTTAATAATAGATATTTAAGTATAAAAATAATTATGATTTTAAATGATTTGACCTCGTTACGAGTAAAAATATGAAATCAGACAAAAAAAATAGGTTTTTTTTTTAAGCACCATTATTCTAGTAGTGTAAGGGTTATCATTTTTTTTTATTTTATTTTCGAGCTTGCCTTTAGTTCCACTATTAACCTTTCAGAGGTTATCCATTGTTTCCTGGACACCCTGTATATTTGTAATCAACTGGGAATAAACTACCGTTAAGTAAGCACGTAACAATGTTCCCATTTTATAAACCTCTTAGAAAGTTAAGAGTTTTGTATTTGAACTACGTGTAGTTAGAATATTTAGTTCACCACACTTTATTAATTACACCTTTTTGGGTTCTAGCTTTTTTTAAATCTACATTGCAATAAATGAAAAGTTTTATATTTTTATATTATTATTACATTACATGTAGTATGTTGCAATCGGGAATCAAACTTGGGATCGATCGTGTCAAAGAGCGTTGGATTCTCTGTTTAATTAAAAATGTTTTAAAAGCTTGATTTCAGCTCAATAATAAAAATCAAAATCAAAATCAAACCACCCATCCAAAGATCGGTTCAAGTTCTAATGCTTAGATGTTTCATTTATACATAAATTAATTTTATTTTTATTTAATATTATATATTTTTTTAATACGATTTATTTTATACTACTACAGACATAATTTAACCATTTAAAGTAAATGTCTAAAGTAAACACTAAGAATGATAGTATTTTAATGTCTATCTTGTAATTCCTGTAATTATCTGTCTATCTTGTAATTTCTGTAATTATCTGTCTGTCTTGTAATTTCTGTAATTATCTGTCTGTTTTGTTATTTCTATAATTATCTATCTGTCTTGTAATTCCTGTAATTATCTGTTTGTCTTGTAATTCCTGTAATTATCTGTCTGTCTTGTAATTCCTGTAATTGTCTGTATGTCTTGTAATACCTGTAATTGGTGAAACAGTTATTACATACAACTTACTGGCTATGTCAACATCGTATGCAGGATCAGCTGGCTTTCCATTCTTCATAGTAGGTTGCGACAGGTAATTCGTGCAGTCTGGAATAATTGAATATATATAAAATTCTAATCTAAAATATTCTATGAAATAATGAAAGTTACAGTATTCTTATAATAATTATGATTTTTACACTTTCTATAGATAAATAATTTTAATTACTTTCAATTTCTTATACCACTCACTGAATCATCAAGAAATCTCCAAAACTATCTGTCCGATAAACTTAAAATTTTACATAGTTACTACTTTTTTGACGTTGACGTGTACTAAGAACGGATTTTACGGAATACCTAACCTTAACCCTGTAGGCTTAACCCTGTTGGTTGTTTTAAACCTGTAGGAGCTATACACTTTACGTGGGGTTAAGAGTTACTATAGCAACGGTTACTATGACAACAGGAAATATGACAAACGTTACCCTAGCAACCTAAGTTCACATCCAAATTAATAATGTACCCAGCAAAGCGGGAGGGAATAAGCTAGTATATATATTATATACGCGGATATCAGTGTATATAGTTATACTATATACACTGATATAAATATATTTAGCGGTTAAAATGTCTTTGTTAATTGTAAATAAATAATTTTGAGTCTGAAACCTATCAGTTATAATACATTTACTTTTTTTATACATATAAATGAAATTGAATTCTATCTGTTTGTAATTCTAATTCCAAATAAAAAGCTAAATGCATATGAAAGTATATACTGTACTTACACAAAAAATAATTTAAAAAAATATTGTTTGTCTATCTGTTTGTTCCGGCTAATCTCTAAACCAACTGGACTGATTTTGATAGAACTTATTGATATTATAAAGATTAATTAAAACTAGGAAAACAAATTCCACGCTAAAAAAGCCGTGACACAGCTGACAGAAACAAATAAATAAAATAAACATCGTTCTATCCAAAACAACATCTTAACATAAAAATACTAAATACTATTTACAGTTTCTTTTATTTATAGTTTTACAGTTACTTTATTTACAGATTTAAAGTTATATTTATTTACAGTTTAATCTATTTTCGTTAACAAATTCCATGTTGTTTACTTTAACTACAGTTTATTTATTTGAGATTTGTTACGTGGTATTTTTATCGGGCACTATAAATCGCATTGTGTGGGATGATCTTTATTTTTTGTTACCAGTTACCAGTTGTTTTTCAATATCCATACATTATGCATTGTTTATTATAACAGTCAACGGCCTCGTGCTGTAATGTGTTAAACGGTCGATTTAATTTGCATGATGATAGGAATAGCTTATCATCATGTTGGAATTGATTCATTTAGTTTCTAATATTAGTTCGAAATTTACTATTTATTCTTAATGATATTGTAACTAACAAAAATCTAAAATTTGCAGGTAATAATTGTTGCAGTTATGAATAAATTCAGTTGTTAACAACATTTTTAACTCGGCGTTGGGGACTGCACCCAACACGCCATGTTCCGAATGGCGGGAGGTGGAGGACGGAGCTACAAATAGCTACGTGGAATGTAAGAGGAGATCACGTAAAAAGTATCAGAACCCCTCGGAGGGCATGTGTGAAGAGGTTAATGTCTGTGGCCGAGGCGAAAGAGGTATGCAGGGACCGTAACGTTTTGCGCTCCGTCGTCTTTGGCTACCCCGCAAAGGATATACCGTGAAGATAAATAAAAAAAAATAAAAAATAAATATTTTAACTCCAACTTTGGGACAACGTTTACAAGAATATTTGAATAGAATTTCAAAGTATATCAAAGAAACAATAACTTTTGTAATGAAACGTATTAACTGAAGCTCGTTAATTTTAATAATCCCTTTAGAATAAATGACTACTAATAATCTCATCTCCTAGCGTCCCGTGTTTTTGGCAGGAGTACAAAGTGAATCAACATACCTATGCTGACAGTCAAACCAAACCACTTAAAATATATATATATCTAATAATAAGGTGCGTCTGTCTATAAACTAAATTGAACTTTAAAAAGTCTCAGTAACTAGTCTAATTTTAGAACATTTTTGACAATTAATGTATCATCTGGTAACATATCCTTATCAAGAATCATCAAACAGGCTACAAGAATAAAAATGAATTAATTAAAATTCTTGTATGGTAGTGGGAGGATGGATAGTTAGAGAACGGCCGAAGAAAAGATGGGTTGCATGAAGGACTATATGGAGAAGGAAGTGTGTACAGAGATGACGAGTAACAGGAGAGTATGGAAGGAAAAAATATACTGCGCCGACCCCAAAGTTAGGATAAGGGCAAGAAGATGAAGTCTTTAGCTATATAGCCATGGTTATAGAGAAATATTAGTACATTTCCATGTTAATAAGGTTTTTCTAAGAGTATTGTTGGCATAGGACATTAAATGAGGAAAAAAACTAACAAGACATCATCACATGCCAACAATTTACTATAATTTTATATATTAGCCTTGAATGAACTCATTAAATCAACTTCAATTATACAGTAGTTTTACGGCAGTTAAACTTTTGCAATATCTCAATACTGGAAACCGAATTACAAATCGTAATAAAATATACAAGTGTAGTTTATCAGTTATTAGATATAAAAATAGTCCATATTCATATTACCTAGTTTTAAGAACTCAAACCTTGCTGCAAGAAAATTGCTGCAGTTAACAAACAAGTCCGTAGTAAATAGTGTTTAAAAAGCTGATATTTAGATATTTTTACAATCAACTGAAATAAAACAGACATTGTTATTTGGAAAATACGATTACATTTCCCGCTGTTTTGCTATCACTTATCTATTCTTATCACGTACTAACTAAATATATTTTTGTTATAAAATATATATGTATACCAAATAACAATATAAAAGGAGGTCAAACGAGCTGGTGGATCAGAGCTACGTGATCACCGCCACCCATAAAATGTTGCAACATCTGAGGAATCACAAAAGCGCTGCCGGTTTTGTAGGTAGGAGTATACACCTTTTTTGAAGGTACCCATGTCGTGTCAATCTGGAAATACCGCTGAAGAGGGTTCGTTCCACATTCGAGTGGTACGTGGAAGAAAGGTCCTTAAGAAGTACAGTAGAAGATTGCCATGCATCCAGGTTGTATGGATGGTATTGGAGGCGATGACACGCTGTCAGGTGATGAAATTTGGGGGTAAGCATCATAGTCGCCCTCGCCTTCTTCGCCTACCTCTGCCCTAATGATTATGTTTATAGCATCTCAACCCCACCAACCCTCCGGTTATAAAGGTTGAGCCGCTATACATGTGGTCCAGGTTTACCCCGGTCACATGGATCCTTGTTACGGCAGATCTGACCCCCGAAGTCATCCGACAACGGCACTATTAAGCCTAGTAAGCTCGCAAGGCTATCGGTCATAGACAAGTCCAATCGCGACCACCCTGCTGCCTTTTCTCCATGAAAGGTTCCGGAGCTGTACGGCTCGCTCACTTCCCGTGTGATTTCTCACACTAGCAATAACTTGCTGAGATCGTTAGAGAGGCCAACTACCAGTTTCCTAGCTGGTGCCGGAGCTGTACGGCTCGCTCACTTCCCGTGCGATTTCTCACACTAGCAATAACTTGCTGAGATCGTCAGAGAGGCTAACTACCAGTTTCCTTGCTGGTGCCGGAGCTGTAGGGCTCGCTCACTTCCCGACAAGCGATCGGGCCGCAAGTCTACCCTATACTACAGTCGGGTGACCGGATAGATGCTAGCTCATCCATCTAACCTCTAAGCAGGAGGCTACCCGAACTGCAGGGACCCCCGAAGGGATCTCTGCTTATGGACCGTTCCAAGCCCCGAAGTAAAAGACCGCAGCAGCCCTTCGCCTTAGGCTGGTCAATTACCTCTCGCTGCGCACGAGATCCGACGAGCCCCCGACAACTGTGGGAACCCAGACGAACAGCGCCGAACCTCTGCAGCTAACCACATTACCACTACGAATCCAACACCAAAACCGGTAACCCGGCAGTTTACACGCGCGAGCGCATGCGTCGCTGCCGGAGGGCTTAGGTACCGGGGTCCCGTAGTACCCTGATCTTAGCAGCTGACCCGTAGTTCAGCTGCAAACTATCTACCGCCGGGTATCTCAGTAGATAGGGAGGGGGGGTAAGCATCAGATTGAATAGCTCATTGGATCACTCTCCAAATGCGGTAGAAGACGCACAGAGAAGCAACGTCTCTACGCAATGCCAAAGAGTCCAGCCGTTTGCAGAGCACCATGTTCCCGACAATCCGAACGTATGCGTAAATGTATAATAATGTATAATAAAATGTATAATATGTTTGATTAAAATGATCGGCAAAAAATACTTCTTTGAAACTAAATGATAATAATTAATTAGTTGCAATTTGGAAATTTTGAGTAACTTTTAATAATAATAACAAACGATCTGGGTGATATCAAATTAATTATTTTTGTCATATGATATACAGATGTAATTATTTTGGCTAATTAATTTAAATTAAGACAGGGAGAGGCCTTGAGTGACCTTCGAAAAAACAGTATCTATGATACTGGAGGAAGGTCACGTAAAAAGCGTGAGGACCCCCCGGAGGGCATGTATGAAGAGGTTGATGTCTGTGGCCGAGGCGAAGAGGTATGCAGGGACCGTAGCGTTTGGCGCTCCGTCGTCTCTGGCTACCCCGCAAGGGATATGGCGTGAAGATAAGTATGTAATTTTTTTTGCTGATCAATTAAAATAGTATAATGATGAATGTGTGTTAGAAAACTATATATTATATTGTAGAAAAAATATAATTTCATACATTGAAAATACTTTTACAAATAGGATAGAAACCAAAATATTTATACATAATTTATTACAATGTTTATTAGTATATGAAGCAAAGTATTGAAAAAATATATTGATATCGTAAGAATTTAACACATGGATTGTTTTACACTATATATCTTACTCACGGTCACAAACATACATACATTTGTAACAATAAATCTGTCAAAAGTTCGGTCTGACCTTATTTCAATGGCGAATATTTCTTTGCAATAAAAAAATCTGTTGAATTATTTAATTATTTTAATAAAATGACTATTTTATCTGAATACAAAATAAAAATCAGATCCGGAAAATAAAAGATATTATTATAATGAATTATAAATTTGTGTGTTTTTTGTTTTTATTTATAATTTTTAGTATAATTTGAAATTATTTTTACTGTAATTTTAATAGGAATTGTCTATTCTATATTTTCTATCTGATTAATAATCTATAATATCTATTAGGGAGGAATTGAAATTGAAAAAATAATTTGGAAATATTTACGGTCACCAGAGCACGTAAAAATATGTCATTGAGTAAGAAAAATAAATTTGAAATTTTTGTTTATTTCAATTTTTTTACTCAACAAAACTGATTATTTTCACAATGTGGTTTTGAAATATCGTGTAAGTAAACACACAAATCATATTAATTGCGCCTGGGATACTTTATTTATGAAGACTTGTGATTTATGTATAAAACAATGGTTGATGCGATACATTTCTTTAACACTAAACCTACCAGTACCGGTTAAATTGACCGTTCTTAAACTTTTGTAAAACTTACACATTTTTAAACGTTATAATATCGTTATCAAACTACATGACAATTCTTAGAATATGCGTATAATATTTTCTACACTCTTTACATTTAGTTATTTCCATTATTACCTGCGTTATATAATAAAATAACTTTTAATTACCGGTCAATTTGACGGCGTGCGGTAGGAACAGGTATACAAAAATTGTCGGTAGGTTTAGTGTTAATATTGTTTTACAGTTTGGGAAATGATAATTTCTGTTTAATATCAGATCTGTTTCATTTGCAAATTAATAAATCATTTCGTTTGATGTTGTATTTCGTTATATCATATGATAAACATAAATACGGTTGTTACATATTCGAATTCAAATTCAAAATATCATTATTCAAATCATTTTCGAATGATAATGTTCATTAATGAAAATCTATTTTCAAATAAGATTTTTTTCACGTCAATCCAGAAAAACCTTGAACAGTAAACATCAATTTGTAGTGATTGAATTATCTATTATAACCTTGTTAACATATTAACTGAGACGTATACATTTATTTTTTTCTTCACCTTCTGTTTTATCTCACTCGGTAACTCCATCGGTTTACTTTTTTATACCAAAGATATTTTCTTTACACGAATTGTTCTAAACAAACTAAATCTCAACTGCTAATGTTTAAACTAACGTAATTGATATGGAAGAGAATAGTCTGAATCCGCAGATTTAGTAATTTTGGATGTAAATATTTATTAATACAAATAAATTCTTATATACCTTAAGATTATTGAGCGAAGCGAGCTGAGCGTTCTACTGGAGACTTTTTCATATTCTTAGTTACGAATAGTATCGAAAACTACTTGATTCCGTCAATTATGAAATTTTGCAATCAAAAAGACACGTTAGGTGATGGTTTAAAAAAAATATATGAAAAAGTCATGTGGTTGAGGAATAATCGTCAAAAAACTGATAACACGATATATATATTTATATCGTTTTAGGTTAGATTAGGTTAGGTCTAATTTGATAGCTTGATGGTGATCGTGACGCGACTGTCAGTTTAACACTAAACCTATCGACAATTCTTGTATATCTGTTCCTACCGCGCGCGGTCAAATTGAACGGTAATTAAAAGGTATTTTATTATATAACGCAGGTAATAATGGATATAACTAAAAGTAAAGAGTGAAGAAAATATTATATGCATATTCTAAGAATTGTAATGTAGTTTGATAACGATATTATAACGTTTAAAAATGTGTAAGTTTTACAAAAGTTTAAGAACGGTCATTTTGACCGGTACTTGGTAGGTTTAGTGTTAATCTGAAATCTCCTACATTACCGACATTGTCCACAACGATGAGTCATTACACTGGGCTCGCTTCGCTCAATATGCAAACGGCACCCGAAATTTCGTGAGCACAGCGAGATGAAATTGAGGGTCTGTTGGGGCCCCTAGTAATTTTTACTTACTTGTATAATATTCTCCTAGTATTAGACTTAGATCAACAGGTTTTGGTGTTGTATGAGCTGAGGTATTGTGCTTTGGTATTTCGTTCGGTTGAAATACATTTCTACATATTTCCCACACACCAGAATCACTCCATAAAAAGTAATTACCTCTGGAAGGGATATAGATACCTGAAACAAAAAATATAAATGTAATAAACGGGCGTGAAGTCGTCAGGAATGCGACGTTCATATGAAACTTATTTTATAACTTATCTTCTAAAAGAATCAGATGGTGTTCATTGCAAGTTGTTTCAACTTAAAAAGATATAATATTTCAATTCACTTTTGAATCGTCAATTAAAAGTTCAGTGTAGTCGGTTCGAGTAAGCTATAGAAATGCTGCTCTCCTGAAAAGAGACGCCCAGAAACTCAACAGTTGCTCCTTTGTAAAGAAATCTAACAATGTTTGATGTATATTATAATATCAACTTTGCAAATGAGTCAACTTAAGTTTCACACATTTCGATAAATTAAAAAAGCTGGAATGATTGTCCAACATTGTCCAATTTTGTCCAACATTGTCCAACTATTTTATTGCGTCATGCACGTGATTTAAGTGATAGAATGGAATTTATGTTATGTTCTAATCTTAAATATTTATACATAATAAAATATTTAAGAGATTGTTTATTATTATTAGTTTTCTAACATATAAATCAAATTAAATGGCGCCAAACATTTAACTTTTCCTACAAAAGTATACATACATACAAATTTCAATTCTATCCCATCGAACTTAATAGCCAAAATCGTTTAAAATTTACAAATTAGTCTTCATAATATGAAACATATTAAATTTAATATCTTAGTGCAGTGATTGAGTCATCATTGAGTCACAATTTAAAGCAATTATATGCATTGATATGCCACTGAGCAATTTAATTTGTTCTTGTTGCCAATATGACATGTAATGAACATTTTTTGGAACGCTTTAAACAATAATATAAATGCAGCCAGCCAAAATATTCATCAAATAAATCTTAATTTTGTTTACTTAATAAAAGCTTGATCTAAGATCCATTGATTGGATACCTACGTTATTTACAAAACATTTTGAAAATAGACAAAAAAAAAAGTTGATCAAATACTAAGTATATGCTTAACACTAAACCTACCGACAATTCTTCTATACCTGTTCCTACCGCACGCCGTTAAATTGACCGGTAATTAAAAATTATTTTATTATATAACGCAGGTAATAATGGAAATAACTAAAAGTAAAGAGTGTAGAAAATATTATATGCATATGTCATGTAGTTTGATAACGATATTATAACGATTAAAAATGTGTAAGTTTTACAAAAGTTTAAGAACGGTCAATTTGACCGGTACTTGGTAGATTTAGTGTTAAGAACGTTGTATTTTATACGTAACGTTTGTGTATTAAAGCTTATATGTCGTTACATCACATTTGAGACTCGCAATGAGATTGTTATTAAATATAATATATAATATACTAGGATCCGCCAACCGTGCTGTGCGGGTGTTGAGCTGAGCCCCTCTTCTTTCTCCTTTTCTTGATAACTTTTGAATGACTAAACATTTTTTCAATCTATTTTCGCTATAACATCCACGTTCATCTCAAACATACATGAGAAAATTTTTAGCTAATTATCTCGTCGCATTCTAAAATTCAACTAAACATAAAAAAAAGGTCTCCCAAACGGTTAAGAGCTTCGCTTACGCTCAGCTCAATACAATATTTTTACATGTATTTATTACTCTAAATGCATCTCAAAACAAGCAGTTAATTGCTTATTTTTATGTACGTCGTGTTATTTTTTTCAAAATATCATCCTTGACAAAATGACGTAGGTGTGGCGTTACCGGTATCTTACACTATAATTTATTGAGCGAAGGGAGCGTAGCGAGAGGAGCGTTCTACTGGAGACTTTTTTACACTCTTTGTCACGAATAAGTTCGAAAATTACTGGATGGAAACTGGTGAAATTTTGCAATCAAACATTAGGTGATGGTTTTAAAAAAAAATGAAAAATTGTGTAAAAAAATATATATTTTTAAATGTCATGTCAAAAAATTTATATCCCATTGAGGAAGTGAAGAAGAAATGACAAGTCATTACACTGAGCTCGCTCAATTTCGACTCGCTGGGCTCTCGAAAACTCGGGCCTGTTGGCGCCCCTAGTAAATAAATTTAGTAACGAAACAATCATAAATTTTACTCATCATAATTTTCATAACAACATTATTGTGTTGTAACATCAATGCGTGACTAATTGTCATTAAGAGACCAATGCACAAGAAATTCCTTGGACGTCTCTGCCAAAATCTATTTCGACATTCATCAATCAATCCGACCTTTAACTACAATTATTTGATTCTTCCGAAACAAATTAGAAAGGCCTATCTGAATTTATATTTTGTACGAAACAGAAATAGACCATCGGACGTTGACCCGAGTTCCATATGTTCATAATTAATATGCCCAGCTGCATTTGATTGTGAGGCGATGGAGCGTCTTAAAATTTAATATACAATCAACACTCGTTTAATATGTCAAAGATTTTTTGTTTGAATTTGTTTGAATGATTGAGCTGAGCGTAAACGAAGTACGAGCGTAACTCGTAAACGTTTGGGAGACCTTTTTTTTGTATTTAGTTGTCTCCAGAATGCGACGAGATAATTAGCTAAAAATTGTCTCATGTATGTTTGAGCCGACCGCGGATGTTATAGCGAAAACAGATTGAAAAAATGTTTAGCCATTCAAAAGTTATCAAGAAAAGAAGAAAAAAGAGGGGCTCAGCTCAACATACGCCGCGCACGTTTTCTTTTATAATTTGTAAGAGAATTAAGTTTTTTGTTTATAAAATTATAATCACATAATATAACACCAATATTAATTTTATATTATTTCATTTTCAATAAGACTGAATGTATAGATCAATAAATTTATTTTTAATTTACGAAAAAAATGAAATTCAAAATACCTTTCTTCAAGTAGTAATTTACATTATTTTGAATCAATTATAACATTAAAAGGTCAGTGTGGTCAGGTAAGATACCTCCGTGATGCTGCTCTGAGAAGAGACCTCAGAAACATAACACATGCTCTTTTTATCACTAAACCTACCAAGTACCGGTCAAATTGACCGTTCTTAAACTTTTGTAAAACTTACACATTTTTAAACGTTATAATATTATCAAACTACATGACAATTCTTACAATATACATATAGTATTTTCTACGCTCTTTACTTTTAGTTATTTCCATTATTACCTGCGTTATATAATAAAATAACTTTTAATCATCGGTCAATTTGACGGCGTGCGGTAGGAACAGCTATACAAAAATCGTCGGTAGGTTTAGTGTTAAATGTAATATAACAGTTAAATGTAATATAATAATGTTACATGTATTATAACATCAAATGCAAATGAGTCAACTTATATCCACACATTTCGATAAACTAAAAACTCTTGAATATTGTATGAAATACTTACCATCCCCTCCAGAAATATACACCCATTTTTCGGTACACACAGCTGTGATCCACAGAAATGTGCAGAGACCAATAAATACTGTGCAACCAAAGAGAATCCTCCGCTCTATCACTAAGGCTTGCATTAGTGGTCTCCTCTCTGCGCCCACAGAAGAGGCTGTAGACATTTTATCTGTCTCCATATTTGTACCTGCAACAATAATCAATCAATCAATTAAATAGTTATAAAACAGTGACAAGACAAATAGATGAAATAAAAATAAACGCCTAAATTTAATATCTATGATACTGGAGGAAGGTCACGTAAAAAGCATGAGGACCCCCCGGAGAGCATGTATGAAGAGGTTGATGTCTGTGGCCGAGGCGAAAGAGGTATGCAGGGCCCGTAGCGTTTGGCGCTCCGTCGTCTCTGGCTACCCCGTAAGGGACATGGCGTTAAGGTAAATAAATAAATTTCGTTTTCATTGGCTTGAGTGTATAATAATAATAATAATAATTATAATACATCTAATATTGTTAAATTTCATTTCAAAAGAGCTACTGTTGAGTTTCTGACGTCTCTTCTCAGAGCAGCATCACGGATTATCTCACGGACTGACTACACTGACCTCTTAGTTTAATAATTGATTCAAAAGTGCGTGTTAATGCCTACATGAATTAGAATTTTGCTGCTCTTTTAGTATCCGATCTATCGCACACTTATTCAAGTAGCATAATGTCGCATAGTGAAAAAATTTGTAGGTTAGTGTTGTGATTGACGAACACGTAACTCTATTTTTGGGGTCAAATAAATGCCCTTACAATTAGATTACGTAATGGGAACATATATAGTTGAGCTGAGCGTAAGCGAAGCTCTTAACCGTTTGGGAGACCGTTTCTTTTGTTTAGTTGTCTCCAGAATGAAACGAGAAAATAAGCTAAAAATTTTCTTATGTATGTTTGAGTCGAACGCGGATGTTATAGCGAAAACAGATTGAAAAAATATTTAGCCATTCAAAAAATATCAAAAAAACATCACTCCTGCCCTAGACAATACATTAAAGCTGCTATTCAGATGAAAGGAGAGGGGCTCAGCTCAACACCCGCCGCGCACGGTTGGCGGATCCTAGTATAATAATATGTCTGAACCAATTATAATGTAATCGTTATATGTAACATTATCGAAAAACTAATAAGCCAAAGGGAGAGTATTTATTGTGACACTATAGTTGTGTATGACTATACCATTCTATAACTTTTACATCAGTCATAGTAAGATTTTGATACATAAATTAGGCGGCTGTTCTTCCGTCTTTATTTTGAAATGATTACAGAGTCTTAATCGTTAAGGTCTTAGAGAACCGGAGATCGATACATATAAAAAAACTAGCTTATTCCTTTCCGTATCGCTGGGCACACTATTAATTTGGATGTGAACTTAGGTTGCTATGGTAACCTTTGTCTTATTATCCGTTGCTATGGTAACCGTTGCTATGGTAACCGTTGCTATGGTAACCGTTGCTATGGTAACCGTTGCTATAGTGACTCTTACCCCGCGTTAAGTGTATAGCTCCTACAGGTTTTAAACTTGAGGAAATGCAAAAAGTTGCAATCCGTTGTGATAGGTATTCCGTAAACTCCGTTCTTAGTGTACGTCTTCGTCACAAAAGAAGTAACTATGTAAAGTTTTAAGTTAATCTTAAAAAAAACAGATAGTTTCGGAGATCTATGAGTTTTCATTGAAATTTAAAAATTTTGAGTTTTTATATAGTTTCAAATATATTTTATTAAAAACGATAATTCTTAGAGTAATAAAAATATAAGACTATAAAATGTTGAAATTATTACATAATAAAAATTATAGTATACTAGCTCCGCCCACGACTTTCTACGGAATGTATTTTACAGAAACGTATCTTTAGTCCTTATAATCAGTTATCCGTCAGTGAAATTTACATTAAAATCGATCCAGACATTTCAGAGGTTCATTGGAACAAGCAGACAGACAAAAAAAAAATATATTTTTTTTTTGTATATTGCAGTCAATTTGAAATCACAAATTTTACTTATATGTAGATTTAATTTTAAAGAGTTTTTGAAGAAATTTATTTTTTATACAAGTATATATACTTTCTTTGCTTGGAACTTTATATAGATTTAATATTAATTTGTAAACAGACAAACACTTCTATTTTATATATATAAAAAATACTCCAGAAATCTAATTAGGTTATGACTTCATTATTACGTTATTTGAATTTTATGATACAATTTGGAGCTTCTTTTGCGTAGAAACTATCAAATTTTTATTTCTTTCTATATTTAAAATGTATGTCACTGATTACCAGAATCATCCTACTGACATAATTATATATAGTAATCCCCTATAACACGGTACTCTTATAACGCGATTTCAGTCCCTCGTATAACACGTGTTTTCCCCCTTTTCTATTCTATGAAATATATAAATTTTCTTACAGTTCATAATTCATTTCGCATACCTTTGCATTTTAATTTAAAATTAATTAAGTTCTTTCGTAATATTCAATTTAAACCGCCTTTAACCAGAAAAGTTAAACGTGAATTATTTGTACAATAAGCATTATACGGTCGTAGGAGCGCGTTATTCGAGAATATTCCTATACGTTTTCCTATAACGCGGAAAGAATCTACCGTGTTATAGGGGGGAATACTTTTAAATATATATAAAAAGTTTGGCTTCTCTTATATGAAAGTTGTAGGAATCAAACCACGTACTGATATAGTATATTTTGGAGGCAAACCAGATAAATCGAATAATCTTAGTAATTATTAATATAATAAATAAAACACAACAAACGGACAATTTATTGAGCGAAGCGAGCGTAGCGAGCGGAGCGTCCTACTGGAGACTTTTTCACATTCTTTGTCACGAATAGGCTCAAAAACTACTTGACGGAAAATTATGAATTCTTGCAATCAAAAACACACATTAGGTAATTACGCGAGCGCAGCGAGTCGAAATAGAGGGTTTGTTGGCGCCCCTAGTATAATATTAATATATTTTTCCCTATATCTCTTAATTTAATATTTATGAAGCCATTAATACTGTTTTCGTGATGAAATATAAGAAACTAAATACTTCTGTATATCTTCGAATGCTAATAGTGGATTATATTGCTTCGTAATTTAGTTTGGAAATTGCTTGTATCATATTAAAGTCATAATATAATGTATTTCGTGACCTTTATATGATGTAAGATTTGTTTGAACATTAAATAGCAATTTGGAATACACCAAGAGATTTAATATTCAATTATTATTAATATCGGTATTAATGTTAATTAAACATGAAATTTTGTAAATGCCTACCTACGACTTGATTCGCTCGGAATAAGTTTTAAAATTAAACTAGGGTATTTCTTTCCGAATTTTGACGAAATTATAAATGTTAATAAAAAAACAATTGTTTTTTAAGTGAAATAATTATTATTTATTGAAGAACAAAAAGATGTGATTAATAGTAATATAATTAAATATGAATATAAACTAAATAAAAAAATTATAAACAGCGCCATCTCTCGACAGTAACGAAATTTTTTCCTGTCCACAGACAAACATACATCCATCCATCCGAGAAAAGTGAAAACAATACAGAACGAACAAATTTGTTTCTTGAAAATATTTCCTTTAACATCACCTATCCACCATTAAAAACCGTGTTAAAATCTTTCCAGGCGTTCTAGAGATTAGTCGAAACAAATAGGAAAACACAAAAAATATATATACTTTGATATGTATTTAGTGAAACGCTGTTAATTTATATACAAACAGACATTTATTATTATATGTATAGAAAAGTCCACAGTTTTTAATATTTTATTAACACTAAATCTACCGACAATTCTTGTACACCTGTTCCTACCGCACGCCGTCAAATTGACCGGTAATTGAAAGTTATTTTATTATATAACGCAGGTAATAATGGAAATAACTAAAAGTAAAGAGTGAAGACAATATTATATGCATATTATAAGAATTGTCATGTAGTTTGATAACGATATTATAACGTTTAAAAATGTGTAAGTTTTACAAAAGTTTAAGAACGATCAATTTGACCGGTACTTGGTAGGTTTAGTGTTAATGGCACGCTGTTAATTTCTATACAAACAGACATTTATTATTATATGTATAGAAAATTCCAAGGCTTTTAATATTTTATTAAACGGAGCATGTCTTTATGGAAATGGTATTGTTTTAGCACTCAGTATTCAAGTGTCGTGAGGCGTCGGGACGCCTGGCGACCTCTTGGATGACGCCATATTTACACAAGAGTTGCTTCGATATAAGCCTCGAAGGATGTAAAGCTACACTGCCCTAAATACCTTTTATAGGGTTGTCAGTAATTTTTTATATATATTATTTATTGAGACTTTTTCACATTTGTCACGAATTGGCCAGAAAACTACTGACTGACGGAAAATTATGAAATTTAACAATCAAAAACACACACATTAGGTGATGGTTTAAAAAAAATATTTTGAAAAATGTCATCAAAAAAAATTTTTTTTTAATGTCCTGTCAAAACACTGATATCACATTGTCAATACACTGGGCTCGCTTGGCTCAATATGCAAACGGCACCCGAGATTTCGCGAGCGCAGCGAATCGAAATTGAGGGTCCGTTGGCGCCCCTAGTTTATTGAACGAAGCGAGCGGAGCGTTCTATTGGAGACTTTTTCACATTTGTCACGAATTGGCGAGAAAACTACTGACTGACGGAAAATTATGAAATTTAGCAATCAAAAACACACATTTTTTGAAAAATGTCATGTCGTCGAGGAATAATCGTCAAAAAACTGATATCCCATTGAAGTCATAGGGAAAAACATTGGGAAAAAATGTGCTTTACAAAAGCGCGTGAAGAATTTTTTATCGATTTGTACTGTCATCCCGTTCGATTTTTTTTTCGCGCAGGCTCGCTTCTCTCAATATGCAAACGGCACCCGAGATTTCCACTTTGAATCACAATCACTTGTGTATCAGATGGTAGTGTCAGTACATTAATACTATACTTATACACCCTTCTGTGTACACTACAACTTAAAATAAGACTACAGTTACAAACGTACTGAGAAGAACCACAGAACATACTTAGTATGTCTCTATTGTGATAATTTCACACCTATTTATACATATATTTAAATATATATATATAATGATGTACGAACAACTAGAACCATTGCAATCAATTCAATAAATAACTAGGATCCGCCAACCGTGCTGTGCGGGTGTTGAGCTGAGCCCCTCTCCTTTCTTCTTTTCTTGATAACTTTTGAATGGCTAAATATTTTTTCAATTTGTCTTCGCTATAATATCCGCGTTCGGCTCAAACATAATGAGAAAATTTTTAGCTCATTATCTCGTCGCATTCTGGAGACAACTAAACACAAAAAAAGGTCTCCCAAACGGTTAAGAGCTTCGCTCACGCTCAGCTCAAAAATATATATCGCTTATAAAACATTTAATTTATTGTAGAAAGTTTAAACATTTTCTTCAGTCACGGGCTTGTCTAGACATGTTTCACTAATTAACTTTGGAGTTTGGTTAATTGCCACGTACTAATTTTGTAAAGATATATTTAGATTGGATTGGATTACAATGAAACATTTATATATCTATATTTGTACTAGTTGTGAACACGACTTCGCGGGGAATATATGTTAAAAAAGTAGCATAAGTTACTCCTTCTAACATGAATTCGCCATTGAAAGTTCTACTAAAATCGGTCCAGCCGTTTTAGAGATGAGTCGGAACAAACAGGCAGGCAAACAAAAAAAATTATGTACCGGAATTACTCTTATAGGCTTAATTATTTTTAACTTTTTAAAAATATTACATTCTTAATGTTAGCACACCCCTGGACAAAGTGCTTTCAAACTTTTCCCAATGTATTGCAGTCAACAGGCTATTTAACTTTAACTTGACGTTATTGGCTTTCTGGGTTAAATATTTCTAATCTAAAACTACATATACAACATTTTTAACATAAAATTGTCAAATATCTTGACTGTTATTGAGCTGAGATTAAGCATATCTCTTAACCGTTTGGGAGACCATTTTTTGTGTTTAGGTGTCTCCAGAATGCGACGAGATAATTAGCTAAAAATGTTCTCATGTATATTTGAACGCGGATGTTATAGCGAAAACAAATTGAAAAAATGTTTAGTCATTCAAAAGTTATCAATAAAAGAAGAAAGAAGAGGGGCTCAGCTCAACACCCGCCGCTCACGGTTGGCGAATCCTGGTTCTTATGCTAGTTATAGCATATTAGGATTAAAAACCTTGTGGTTTCTTTTTTTGCTATTTTTTTATTTTTTTATTGTTGTTGTTAACCTTTTTAATTATTTTATTATCATTTCGTTTTTTTTTTACAATAACCTTATTTTTTTGGCCATATTTACTATTGTTATAATTTTTTTTACTTATATAGAACATATATATAAATAAAACATTTTAATTTGAGTTAAAATTATAGAATTTATATAGTAATGACATATTTTATATTAGATAAAGATTGTTTTGGTAAATATAAGGAATGAAATTACTAATATATGAGCAGGGATCCCTTCATGTCGAACTGCCAACTGAGTTATGAGTGTGAATTGTGTGTACATTTATCGTCATCTTTCTACATCATTCTCTTTACTGTACTCAGTCGTAGGTGTGAGTTTTATTGTACTGCAATTTTGTTTTCTATATATATATATATATGTCGGAGACGGTCGGTCGGTATATATATATATATATATACGATGAAGGTGAAGGATGAAAAGCGTTTGCATGTAACAGAGATGCGAATATTAAGATGGATGTGTGAGTGACAAGAAAGGATAGAATAAGAAATGAGTATATTAGGGGAAGCTGGAGTAGCGCCAGTGACAGAAATTTAGAGGTGGCAGTCTAGTATGGGCATGTTATGAGGAGGGATGAAAGGCATGTGACCAAAAGAGTGCTGGGTATGGTAGTGGAGGTATGAACAGGTAGAGGACGGCTGAAGAAAAGATGGATGGATTGCGTGAAAGACGATATGGAGAAGGAGTGTGTACAGAGATGACGAGTAACAAGAGAGTATGTATGGAAAAACAACTTTGCCGACCCCAAAATTAAGATAAGGGCAGGAAGATGATGATATGTCCTGAAGTAAAGGAGACGTCGCTCATTCTCTAAGTAGTGACAGTACAATAGCTATTAACTAATCACATGTATATTCTATGCTACGATGGAGGAAAATAGGTAACATATATATATATATATAATACCCATTTTAGCTTATGCTTAGAGATTATCAATAATGGTTGGTAATTTTAAGTGATCAAAGGATCATTCAAAAAAAGTTAAGCGATAAAAGTGGTAATAAAATCAACAATGAATTTGAACGAGTGGTCTCGTAAAATGTTAAATGCGGTTCATAGATATCTATTTTTATACTGAATAGCTATTTATATATATAATAATAAATATTTCAATGCATTATTTTATTTTGTTAATATTGAGAAAATGAATAATAAACAAAAAGTAACAAAAATAAAAAGTTAACATTACCTGCATGGGCATAACTATACGCATATATAATAACGTTCCACAAGATATCTTAAACCTTCCTTTTTGTAGTTTCAAATTATATCAAAAGGGTATTATTAAATAAATCTTATTACAACATTCAAGAGTTCTTAGCTGATCGAAATATGTGTGGATTTTAAGCGGACACAATTGCTATTGCTAATACATCTAATATTGTTAAATTTCTTTTAAAAAGAGCTACTGTTGAGTTTCGGGGGTCTCTTCTCAGAGCTTACTCACATGACTACACTGACCTTTTTATGTAATATATGATTCAAAAGTCGGGTGAATGGCTACTTGAATAAAGATATTTTGAATTTGACATTCAAGTATTAATGATTAAGATTCGTGTACTAGAGATAAATAATGAAAATACGTTGAAAACAACATAAATTACACATTGAAATATAAAATCAAAACGACAGTATTAAGTACGCTGATAAGTTTTAAGGTTTTAACGCGATATACTTTGGCCTTTCTAGAACCATCATCGGTTCATTTCTAGAACGTATTTCAAAGACGGTTTTAGTAGGTTCTTATGATATTTGGTTAGGTTGTGAGAGGAGCGTAGACAGTGAAGGTGAGCGTGTATGCGTTATAAAGGGGTCCTTAAACCTACACTTGGATCGCAAGTCCCAGGCATTGTTTGCACTCCTCTCCTTGCAATGATAGACCCGGTGAATCCATGGAATGCTAAGAAGCTTTGTTTCTAATTTAATTATGTTTTTAATTATTATTGAGCGTAAGCGAATCTCTTAACCGTTTGGGAGACCTTTTTTTGTTTTGTTGTCTTTAGAATGTGACGAGATAATTAGCTAAAATGTATATGTAGTATGTTTGAGCCAAACGCGGATGTTATAGCGAAAACAGATTGAAAAATGTTTAGCTATTCAAAAGTTATCAAGAAAAGAAGGAGAGGGGCTCAGCTCAACACCCGCCGCGCATGGTTGACGGATCCTAGTTAATAAGTGTCTTGAATTATATCGGATAAAAAATTATTCAATCATTTTGAATATAAGAAACTATAAATATTAATAGTGCAATTATAATTTCCTTGACTACAAAACCATTTAACATTTTATGTGTATACTTGGTATTACACTCTTTTTGCTTAAGCTGCGAGAAACATTCAGAGAAATCACAAATGTTATTGTCAATATATTAATTTAACATCTAAAAGATAAAAAAACCATCCTTACAAAAGATAACACTACAAAAGATAAAGATATACATACAAAATCTAATCATCAAAATGTAAATTATTTAAAATAATGTAACTACTCATTCGAAAAAAATGTCTTCATTGTCAAAAAAATAAATATAAAAATAACCCAAGAACGTGCAAATGAGTTGTGTGATACTACACCGGTAAAAATAGTTTTAAATGTACAGAGCTATCAAAATATATTACTTTTTGCCCACGGGTTTATCTAAAACCCACAAACGTTTGAAAAACACGGTCAAAGCGATTTCGATTCACACTACGAAAATGTGTTTCCTTTAAAGCCTTTGACGAATAATAAAAGTTTACGCTATAGCGCAAAAGCGTGCAAAGAAATATCTTTCTATATCTACTTTATAAGAAATATAAATACTAAGGGCGCCAACAGACCCTCAATTTCGACTGGCTGCGCTCGCGAATTCTCGGGTGCCGTTTGTATATTGAGCGAAGCGAGCGCAGTATAATGACTCATCGTTTCCCATTGACTTTAATGGGATATCAGTTTTTTGACGATTATTCCTCAACATGACATATAAAACAAAAAAAAAATTAAACCATCACCTAATGTGTGTCTTTTTAATTGCAAAGTTTCATAATTTTCCGTCAAGTAGCTTTCGAGCCTATTCGTGACAACAGAAACAGTCTCCAGTAGAACGCTCCGCTCGCTACGCTTGCTTCTCTCAATAACAAAAAGATAAGCCTTTTTAATGACGTGGGTATATTAAGAATGGATACAAAATTACAATGGAATTTCGTGATTTCTTCGCAAGATTCCAAGCAAAGACAAAGCTGAATAGTAATGACATTGATTATGTGTAATTCATTTGGATTTCCTAATCGTCTGTACGTCTTGATCTGTATCTGGCAGATTACCAGTGTTCGTTCGGTTGCCAGCTAAAAACGGAATGCCGATCTAATTGTTTATTACTCCAATGGACAATTGATTTCGACATCTTCTAAATTGTAAATTCAAAAGAAAAGAAAGATGGAATGACAAATATACGTGCTTGCAATGAAAATGTCTCGAAGAAAATATTAATATTTGAAACGTTTTTACTATTAATATATCTAATAAAGTTTATATAAGTTTCAGTTGTGTAAAGTTTTAAAACTTTCTAGGATATTAAATTATAATTGTTTAAAATAATTTGTCTGATAGTTTAATTCTACATTTCGATGGGTTTCGCAGACATGAAAAATTTTACTAATTAGCTGTGTTCATCTATATATATATATAAGCGATTTACCACTCACTGACTCATCACGAAATCTCCGAAACTATCTGTCCGATTAACTTAATATTTTACATAGTTACTTCTTTTGTGACGTAGACGTCCACTAAGAACGGATTTTACGGAATTCCTATAATAACGGACATCAACTTTTTGCATTTCGCCAAGTTTTATACCTGTAAGAGCTAAACACTTAACGCGGGGTTAAGAGTTACTATAGCAACGGTTACGATGACGACGGTTACCATAGCAACCTAAGTTCACATCCAATTTAATAGTGTGCCCAACGAAGCGGGGAACAAAATAGTATGTAAATAAAATATAAGAATCGTTTTAAACCATCAACAGTTGTAAGTTCAATTCATACACCTCATAGCTAGTCAAATATGACTGGCACATTAATTTTCAAGTGGGTATTGCTGGCTGATAGCATCAGCTGATAGGTTGACTGATAAAACATTTCGCTGCTAGATTTATTTTGTTATCAATATTCACCCCACTACAGAATGCGTTTCCCTGTATGCCGTAAAAAATAGGAACAACAACATTGGATATTTATATATATATATATAATTTACCACTCACTGACACATCACGAAATCTCCGAAACCATCTGTCCGATTAACTTAGAATTTTACATGGTTACTTCTTTTGTGATTTAGACGTCCACTAAAAAGGCATTTTACAGAGCTAATATTTTATATAATAATGTAGTTTTTTTTATTCTTAAGCCTTAAGAGTGGCAGTTTGTTTATATATCTACTTGACCAGCTTATTAACATAACATAATATTGGGTATGCATTTATATAAAATCTATAATTATGATGAATTAGCGACTTTGGTTATTTTTATTTATTTACTTATATATTTTATTTGAATCAATACCAGTTATTACTTGTATCGAATGAGTGTGAGCAATATTGATACCGTACTTATCGAAATACAGATAATCCAACTTAACACTAAACCTACCAAGTACCGGTCAAATTGACCGTTCTTAAACTTTTGTAAAACTTACATATTTTAAACGTTATAATATCGTTATCAAACTACATGACAATTCTTATAATGTGCATATAATATTTTCTACACTCTTTACTTTTAGTTATTTCCATTATTACCTGCGTTATATAATAAAATAACTTTTAATTACCGTTCAATTTGACTGCGTGCGGTAGGAACAGGTATACAAGAATTGTCGGTAGGTTTAGTGTTAAGTAAATAAAGTCACCTGTCATATGTTAGTTATTATTTATTAATTTTCTATGATGTCTGTTCTTTTCACGTTATATTATGTTATGTAACTAAAAAATTAATTTGTTCTAAACAAATTAGACGATTAAGTAAAAAGATATGAATAAAAAGAAAAAAAAATATTAGAGATTTATGTAGTAGGTTTTTCATATATTTGTTTTTTAATTAATTTTATTAAAAGACAACCTTTTTTTCAATTGTCTTATATGTACGAATAAATACTAGGATCAGCCAACCGTGCGCGGGTGTTGAGCTGAGCCACTCTCCTTTCTTCTTTTCTTGATAACTTTTGAATTGCTAAACATATTTTCAATCTGTTTTCGCTATAACATCCGCGTTCGGCTCAAACATACATGAGAAAATGTTTAGCTAATTATCTCGTCGCATTCTGGAGACAACTAAACACAAAAAAAGCTCTCCCAAACGGTTAAGAGCTTCGCTTACGCTCAGCTCAATAAGAGTTATTTCGTGTAATGTGATGAAGTTTTGTGGTTGCATGTTATCATAAAATTCCTTAAAAAAATTTCAGAATTCCTTACATTATTTCTTTTAACCGCTCAAATATGTACCATACAAATAGTTTTGGCATATTATTTTTAATACAAATTTATTCTTATACTAGCTGAGCCCACGACTTACTTTGTGTTGAATATGTTATTTAAAATATAACCTAAGCTTTTCATAATATCTACTATCAAGTGAAAGTCCTTTCAAAATCGGTCCAGCTGTTTTAGAGATAAGCCGAAATAGACAGACAGACAACAATTATAACGTACATTTAGTATATACGAGTATGCAAGTTTTAGTACTGTTACGCCAAACATATTTTTAATAATATCTGCTAAATATATTGAACTTTTTTTAAACACATCATTTTGACATCCTGTCGTGAAAGTAGGGATACCACACTTCCTGCGGGAACCGTAAAGGTCAGTTATGGGTCATACAAGTGGATATCCTACGACATTTATAAAGATGGCGGAAATATGACCAACATTAATTCCTAAGGTTTAACATTAAGAGAAGCCGATCATTTAAATCTCCATTTTAATGGCATGAGGTTATATAAAAATTGAAAATTATATTTGTAATACATATATCTATATATATACTTATATATTTGAAATATATTTTTAAGGAAAATATTAAAAAATGTATGAAATATCAACATTGTTATACAAAGCGTTTCATATTTCGCAATCTTTGTATTTCGCAGCAAATACATTTTGCTTGAAGTCCTCTGTATTATATTATTCCCTTTATCGTATCTATATCTATATATATATATATATATATATATATATATATATATATATATATATATATATATATATATATATATATATATATAAGCGTTTTACCACTCACTGACTCATCCCGAAATCTCCGAAACTATCTGTCCGATTAACTTAATATTTTACATAGTTATTCTTTTGTGACGTAGACGTCCACTAAGAAAGGATTTTACGGAATTCCTATCACAACGGATATCAACTTTTGGCATTTCGTCAAGTTTTAAACCTGTAGGAGCTATACACTTAACGCGGGGGTAAGAGTTACTATAGCTACGGTTACCATAGCAACGGTTACGATGAAAATGGATAATATGACAAAGGTTACCATTGCTACCTAAGTTCACATCCAAATTAATAGTGTGCCAAGCAAAGTTGAGGGAATAAGCTAGTTTCATATATTTGAATATTTAACAATTCAAACAATATTATTAATTAATTATTTATCAATGATAAATTTTGTTATTTACGTATTACAAATTATTTTCACTCACGTGGCATAGATATGTATTACGTATTTGAAATAAATTTACGGAATTGACTGTCTAATAGCGAAATTTGGCAACGATTATGAAATTTTATTATTCGTTATATTAAAAGTGATACAATGTTGATGTGATGATTGAGTTATAATTATGGTGAATCATTTTTGAGATGAGGTATAGATTATTTTTTTTTATTTAACACTAAGTCTACTGATAATTCTTGTATACCTGTTCCTACCGAACGCCGTCAAATCGACCGGTAATTAAAAGTTATTTTATTATATAACGCAGGTAATAATGGAAATAACAAAAATTAAACAGTGTACAAAATATTATACGCATATTCTAAAAATTGTCATGTAGTTTGATAACGATATTATAACATTTAAAAATGTGTAAGTTTTACAAAAGTTAAAGAACGGTCAATTTGACCGGTACTTGGTAGTTTTAGTGTTAAAAGGATAAGTACAATTAGATTTAAAGGTACGATTTTTCAGTATATTAGAGGAGGGTTACTAGAGTACGGTTCGTGGGTGGTGATCACTTGTGATGATTGTGAACACGTCAACATCTGGAGAATCGCAAACATTTGCCGACCTTGAAGTATCCTTTCTTGAAGGTACATGTCATATCGATTCATAAATAAAACTAATTAAAAGATCATATCATCTGGAGAATATAATATAAAATGTAATATTACTGACATATTAAAAAGAAACAATTTCAAATCTATAAAACATAAAAATAAACAATTCCGTGTGTATAAAACAATCAAAATTTTTTTTGTCTTTCTATACAAAGAGATTCATTCTTAGATTATATGAAAGAAGGGTATTTGTAGAATTTTTAAGCAAGAAAATTATAATTTAAGTGAAAATTATGTGAGCTCAAAACCACAAAGGTTTGAAACTTTACATTGATGAGGCTTTACGGATATCAAAGTTATCAAAACAGAATAGTTAATCTGTTTTATAATTCAAGATACAATATATTGAAACGACAATGAAATGAACCCAAGTAATATTGTATGAAGTATGTTATTGGCAGGACAATTTGATTAAATACTATTAATATTAATGAAACATTACTTGAAAGTGATAAAGGATGTATCATTTGAAAGTTGACAGACCATTTGAGTTTGAATATATTAACCAAACTCAAACGGAAAGTTTGATTTCGTTAGTTAATTATTTTGAAATAATTAATCTCAATTCTTTATTAATTGGATTTGTAAAGTATTTTCTAATTTGAAGTATTGATAAGTTTTTAAAACTTCCTGTCAGATAAATAACGGAAACCATTTTTATTACTACTCCTAATTAATTTTATTAATCTAGCAAACATATCAATAGAGTCTGACAGACTCATATTTACAATACTTATATTTTATCTGTCAAGAAGTATTGTAAAAGTATTGTGTATTGTCTCAGAGTTAATATTGTAATTACAATAACCCTGATTATAATTCTCAAAATATATTGAAAATTATTGTCAAATTCAAAACATGACTTTAATTCTGAGTAGTTTTATTAATGCTACTTTAGTCCTATATATATATATATATATATATATATGTATATATAATATTTAATATTAAGTATATTATTTATTGATTTAATTAATTCTAATGTAAATAATCGTCTAGTAACTGGTTTAGAATAACGGATGGAAACTCAAGCGCTTGTAAGTATTCTTTTGATAACGTGAAAATTAATATTTTATTACAAAGATGTTCTCTGTCATTAGAATAACCGATTAATGAATATTAGGTAAGTTATATTAGTTAAGAATATTTTTGACAATGTATTAACAAAATTTAGAAAAAATTTATTTATTATTTCTTAAGAAATATATTTTAATTTGTTGATTGAATCAATTTTAAATAAAATAGCAATACCTAACATTATTGTTGTGAATCAAAAACTTTAAATCAGTTAACACTTTCAAAGTTGTTCAACCAAACGAGTGTTGAAATCAAGAATATATTTTGATATAATAATAACATTACAAACCTTTAAAATTAAATAATTTTGATCACATTTCACGTAAAACACTGAACATTCACTTGTACACTAAACGTTCGTCTCGTGTTGGACGAGCGGTGGACTGAACCACGTGGCTCGGTTTGCGCACGCCTATTACTGGGCTAACGCTCGGTTTCTATTTTCAGATAATCTGTTTTTGTTTCTTTCTCGCTTCTAAATGATAAGCATTGTCTACAAAATTTTTATTTTTAAAGTTTATTTTTTTATATATTTCCATTTAATCGTAAATCTCATTGAAAAAAGTTGTTTTATTTTCAAGTTTGTCACATCGTTCATATTTCAAACATTTGTTGATCTGAAATAAGTTGATTGATAATAAAAAGAAAGGTTTGGTTTGGTGAATTTTTTAAACATTTTTAGATGATTTTTTATAAACACAATTACCACAAAATGGCTGCACATGAGATAGCATTTTTGTTCAAACTGAAACGAAAGACGCTTCGCTCGCATTTCGTACTTGCTCGATCAACTATGAACACTAATAATTGTTTATTTTAATACTAGCAGGTTACCCGTGCTTCGCGACGGGAATAAACAAAAAAAAACTGACTTTCGTTAGTATTGAACCCATGACCCTATCCTTCACACACACACGCTCTCTATCCTCCAACCCATCATGACTCGCTATCAGTGCGAGAAAGACTTGAGTTTGATAACTACAGATATTCATTCCTATCGGGTTATAGGCACACTTTTGTTTCTCATATCGTAACGTGTTGAGAATAAACATAATGATCGGCCAAATAATTTTAATTTCTACTGCAATGCTATGGGAGAAGAGAGGGAGCGGGGCGTAAACTTTGCAGTTTTTTAGCTGTAACTTTGGAGCGGTTTGGACCTTTGCAAAAACCTTTCTTATTGCACCTATTCAATATGTCAGGAGTCTTGTGTCCTAATTTCATCTTTCTAGGCATTACGGTTTGGGATGTAGAGCGATGAATGAGTCAGTGAGTGTCTTTGTGCTTTATATATTAAGATAGTGTAAAATCAAAAGTATTATAATTTAAACATTTTTTAGATAGCACAGATACAGCACAGTGAAATCAGCATTGGATTGTATATTTTTTTGCATTATAATTATTAATATGAATATAATATTGTAGTACATTATATATTTATACATATAGGTTTTAAGACTGCAATAAGAAATAAAGATTTCAACTTAAAATGAAATACCATACCATATAAACAATGAAAGGTTCATACCACCTGGATGAGTGGCAATCTGCGAACTTCCTTCAGTGGTATTTCCAGATTGATGCGATATGGGGTACCTTCAAAAAAGGCGTATACTCCTCCAAGGCCTGCAACGCTCTTGTGAATCCTCGGATGTTGTAAGAGTTCTTGGAGGCGGGGGGGGGGAGATGATCATCAAGGGTGACCCGCAAGCTCGTTTGCTATCCTCTAAAAAATAAAGTTACACTTACATAAATAGGCAGAATAAATACAATCATTTTGCTATAAAATATAAAAACGCTTTTCTTTAACTATAATTCTATATAACTGTCTTAAAATTATAAAAAAATTCAAATAAAAACATTCGATAATATACTTCAAAGTTCTGTTTTTACATTTGAATGTGATATAGAGTTATTGATTTTATTATTAGGCACAAATATGTTTGCGTAAGATTTTTTTAAATTTTAATATATAATCATAAATCAAAAGCATTTATAAAAAAATATATTTCGTATCTGTATTCTGTATATAAGTATTATAAACCTTTCAATAATATTTTATTCAAATATGTTTTGTTCAAATATGTGTTGTTCAAACATGGTTATTCAAACATGTTTTATTTTCAGAACTGAAGAACCGCCTTTGGAGCCGATAGATAAATTAAAAACTTTTTTGATCGTTCACTGGCGGGGTATACTATGCGTTGTGGTTCCTATTGCGTGTATTGGAGTTTTAGCACCTTTTCCACCTGAGGTATTTTATTATAGTAATGTAAATAGTATTCACAGGATTTTTAGGGCTACCCAAAAGCGAAAACGTTGATTTTTGTTAAGTAGTAATCGCCTAATTGGAATGCCAAAGGATAGCTTCACACACAACGTAACGCTTTGGGCGGTTTGAAGCTTTATCCAATAAGAAAAAAATAACTTTTGTTATATCTTATCTGCGTTTGTAGAGACTACACTTTCATTAATTCCTTTAGAACTTCAAAAACGTCAATATCGAAAATTGTTGACTTAAAAATTTGTCCTAATGACCTGTTATTATATTTAATGTTTTTAAATTCTTTTTGTGTTCTTAATTTAACGTATTTTTTAGAATTGGCAATGGACGGCATATTGTCTTATTGTTATGGCAATCTTCTGGGTAACCGAATGCATTCCATTGCCTGTGACATCTTTTTTACCACTGATTATCTTCCCCGTAACTGGTGTTATGAGCACTGTTGAAGTGTGCAGGTGTTTCATCAGTGTGAGTTTCAGATAACTTACTAGCTATACTAAATGTGAAATTTGAACCAATTAATTGAGCGCAGCGAACGAAGTGAGCGGAGCGTTTTACTGGAGACTTTTTACATTCTTTGTCACGAATTTGCTCGAAAACTACTTGACGGAAAATTATGAAACTTTGCAAACAAAAAGACACACATTAGACGATGGTTTCAAAAAAAAAATTGAAAAATGTCCTCCAAAAAAAATATATTTTTTTAATATCATGCCAAAAAACTGATACACCATTGAAGTCAATGGGAAACGATGAGTCAATGCACTGGGCTCGCTTCGCTCAATATGCAAACGGCACCCGAGATTTCGCGAGCGAAGCGAGTCGAAATTGAGGGTTTGTTTTCGCCCCTAGTATAATAACCATGATTTTTTTAGGATTCAGTATTCATGTTTATTGGAAGTCTCATTCTGGCTTCCTCGGTTGAGCAATCCGGACTGCATAAACGAATGGCCTTCATTGCTATTCGATGTATTGGCTACTCCCATGCGAAGTGAGTAAATATGTAGTACCTACAATTGGTTGTAAATTTGACAATCGTTCTCAATTGCAATGTTTGTGAAGGTTGCTTGTAGCGATGGTTGTCGTTACAACATTTGTATCCATGTGGATAACAAACACAGCTGCCACCACTATGATGGTACCGATAATTTTTGCTGTATTGAAAGTTTTTGAAGATGTAAGTATATCGCATTTATTTAACATTATATAAATTATACGGGTTTTAACACTAAACCTACCGACAATTCTTGTATACCTGTTCCTACCGCACGCCTTCAAATTGACCGGTAATTAAAAGTTATTTTATTATATAACGCAGGTAATAATGGAAATAACTAAAAGTAAACAGTGTAGAAAATATTATATGTATATTCTATGAATTGTCATGTAGTTTGATAACGATATTATAACGTTCAAAAATGTGTAAGTTTTACAAAAGTTTAAGAACGGTCAATTTGATCGGTACTTGGTAGGTTTAGTGTTAATGATACTGACAAGATGTATGTAACTTTTTTTTGTTATAAATTGTAATAATACTACAAGAAATAAATATATTTTTAGCAAAAACTTATAAAAATGTATGAAACCACTGAGGATGGTGAAAAAATTGCTTCCGATATTACAACAGGTTATTTTTGTACGGCTACCTTTTCCGCGACTATTGGTGAGTAATGTAGGCGTTTATTTTTAAATTAAATTGTATATTTAACAAGTAAATACGTATAACGAAGCTATATCTAATGTTGTAGGTGGTGTTGGAACTCTTATAGGAACAGCTACAAACTTGGTTTTTAAAGGTCTTTTTGTGACGTATGTGTTTTTACATTATCATATATTTTATTTACCTACATGCAGCAGCGGCGTTAGGGCTACTGACACCCCGGGCAAAAATATTTAGGCACCCACTTAAGGATATCAATATCGAGTATTTATTTTTTGCCGAACCAAATCATCTGACAGCTGAACATAGTTGTGAATACGGCACATAGAGCACAGTACTGAGGGTACACAGCGCGAAAGGCAGAAGGCCGAGGCCCCAGACCTCGGCGCCCCCCAAATTTGGCGCCCCGGGCCGTCACCCCATCGCGCGCCCCCCTAACGCCGGCACTGCCTACATGTGAAATATTATTAAAACAATAAAATATTCCAGAGAATATCCCAAAGCTCCAGAGTATTTATCATTTCCTTTGTTTTCTGCGTTTGGTGTCCCCTACATGCTATTATTGGACATATTTATGATTCTATATATTTTGGTCTTGTATGTTGGTTTTCTGAGGTAAGATTAAATTCGAATGACGTTTAGCGTTTTTAATTACGTTATAATTGATCGTAATATTTTTTAAACAGACCAGGTAGTGCTGCTGCGATACGTGCAAAGATTCCACCTGAAGGTCTGAAAGCAGCTGAAGCGGCAGTAGCTCGTGATTATGCTGCATTAGGAAAAGTTACCTTTTGGGAATATGTGAGTGTCGAAATGAAATATGACTTCCCTTCTGCTTTGAATAATTTATTTATTTTACAAAATAATTAATTTTTCAGATGGTCATAATATTATTTGGTGGTGCCATAATATGCTTCTTTTGTCGATCGCCACAAATATTTCCTGGATGGGGAGACGCTATAAAGAATTACTTTGGTTTAAGCGATGAGAAATTGTATGTTTTACAAGAAAAATATTAATGAAATTATGTATATACTTGTTGAATTATAGGCAGAAAATGATCTAATATATGTCCGTCCGTCCCCAGCGTTCGAGACTCGGCACTAGCTGCACTCGTTTCGGTTTTGATGCTGTTACTTCCATCTAACCTTTCATTTTTTAGGAATTTCAAAGCAAAATGTAAATAAAACTAATCACCTCAGTTGCATTGAATAGATCTACAAATTATTTTTTTAAATTTATTTCAGATCATGAGGATTTACCCAAGGAGAGAGTTACATCAGTGCTTCACTGGAAGAATTTAATGGCGGAGTTACCTTTTAGTTTTATATTTCTTCTTGGTGTGTATAATTTACAAAATGTGATGTTTGTTACATCTCTGACGTTGTTAAAAATATATGCAAATAATTTATAATCCTATTCTCAGGTGGTGGTTTTGCTTTAGCGACCGCTGCAAAGAAGTCTGGGTTAAACCAGAAAATTGGAGAATCCCTTCAAGAACTGAAGAGTTTGCCGAATATAGTAGTTCTCCTCCTTGTTATAATTGTTGTTATTATAATTACCAACTTTGCATCAAATATCGCTGTTTGTAACGTGTTTGCGCCCATTGCAATGCAACTGGTAAGAATTTTTTGTACATAAATAAATAGAATTTTTAGAAGAAATTGAATTGTGTCTAATGTGATGATGATAATTAGGCCAAAGAAATTCAAAGAAATCCCCTTTGGTACGTGATTGCTACTGGATTGTCTGCGTCTCACTGTTTCATGTTACCTGTGGGTACACCCGGGAATCTTATTGTGCAAAGTGCTGCTAAGATTCCAACACTAAAAATGGTTAGTAAAATATTTTAAATTAAAAAGTAAATTAACAAGTTTATTTTAGGCGGGCAACTTTTACAATACTCGCACAACTATGCAAGTATTTCAATCATACATTTCTTAACACTCGGATCCGAGTAGGACAGACTAATAGTAGCAGTGCCTCCCACTCGGATTCGAGCTTGTGTCCCATTCATTTTGTATTAGTCACTAAAGCGCCAAAATTTATGGCTTTGTTTCGTGTGGCAGTGAAGGTGTTAATACATGAATTTCAAAATATTTTATGCTAGTTCGTATTTTACATTCTATTGTATAAAATAGGAATAATATTTGAAAAGCAAAAGAAAGAAAGAAAAACATATTCAACAATTTTATAATAAAGATACTATCAATATTAATAAATTTATATTCATATTAGCTGTGCCCTGTATGTTTAAAATAAAAGCATAAATTATTCCAGTATCCGCCATTGGAAGTCCTGGTACAACTAGGATCCGCCCACCGTTGCGGCGGGTGTTGAGCTGAGCCCCTCTCCTTTCTTCTTTTCTTGATAACTTTTGAATGGCTGAACATTTTTTCAATCTGTTTTCGCTATACCATCCGCGTTCGGCTCAAACATACATGAGAACATTTTTAGCTAATTATCTCGTTGCATTCTGTAGACAACTAAACACAAAAAATAGGTCTCCCAAACGGTTAAGAGCTTCGCTTACGCTCAGCTCAATTAATCCACACGTTTGCGATTAATCTGAATAAACTGTACATAATTTTATATACATTTTGTGTAAAAGTAATTTTTTACTAACACCTTTTTCATATTCACAAGACTTTTAAAGCTTTCAATATTAAATGATAGCTCTGGATAGTTTAATTTATATTGGTCTTTTGTTTCAGATAAAGGCTGGATTTGGACCCACTATTACAACGACCATCATAACTTGGTTGGCAATTTACTTTTATGCTCCAATTATCTGGCCAATATTGCATACCAATGCACCAGATTGGTTGTAAATATTTTAAGTATATAATTTTTGTATACATTTCGTTTGAATATTTTGTTGTTAATGAATAGGTTTTAAAATATGATTGTTATATGTTAAATAATTGTTTAGTTTGTTTGAAAAAAACTATATAAGTTTTAATTTTTATTTCAATAAATATTTTTATAAAAATGTGTCATTTTTTTTATAGCTTTTATTAAATATTTGATTTAAAGTAAAAGTGATAACTCTTTAGTCTTTGAAGTTTATCTAAATTATTTAAATTTTACGTCTCGATCAACTAGATTTAATAATTTTAAACAATCGTCAATTTAGTGTCTTTAAAATGGAAGGAGAAAATACTGATAACGCTTCTGAAGAAATAAATCAAATGGAAGTAGAAGATAACCTTACTTCTATGTAAGTTTAATAATTAATTAATTAATTATTACATAAATAGTATTTCATCATCATCTTCCTGCCCTAATCCCACTTTTGGGGTCGCCACAGTATTTTTTTTCCTTCCATACTCTCCATGTTACTCGTCATATCTGTACAAACTCCTTTCTACTCCATATCGTCTTTCACGCAATCCATCCATCTTTTCTTCGGCCGTCCTCTACCTGTCCATTCCTCCACTACTATACCCAGCACTCTTTTGGTCACATGCCTTTCATCTCTTCTCATAACATGCCCATACATAACAGACGGCTACCTCTAATTTTTTCTGTCACTGGCACTACTCCTAAGCTTCCCCTAATATATTCATTACATAAATAGTATTTAAAATATAAAATTTTATAGTGAAGATGAAGTATTAACTTGGTGGAAGAAATTGAAATATTTTTTGTTAACCCACTGGCGTGGAATCCTGTGTGTGCTGGTTCCGATAATTTTGATACCAATACACCTATCTTTCCCGACCGAGGTAAACTTTTATTTGTATTACTACAGAATTTAATATATGAGCTGCTGATAAGCCAATTCGGTTAATTCCATTATTTAATATTTTCTGATTTTTGGAAATTTTGATGAAATAAATAATAATCGTCTTGGTCATTAAAGATTTCAATTTGTATTTGGATATAGTTGTCTCCAAGGCGTGAAAGACAGTGACATAGGATTGAAAGTAGGTGACCTTAAGGTCAATTGCTTGCTATATGCAGATGATGCAGTGCTCATTGCATCATCAGAATGGGATTTGCAGGCATTGGTCACCACTCTGAAAGGTGGGTGTGAAAATAATGGTCTAAACCTGGATGTGACGAAAATTCTGATATTTGAGAGAAATGAAGAAAGAACGGAATGTAAGATAAGAAGGTAACACAGAAGAAGAATGTAAGAAAGATGAATGCTGTGGAGATGCGATCTCTTTGCAGAATATGCGGAGTTAGTCTAGCTGATTGAATCCGCAATGAAGAGATCCACAGAATGGCAGGTACTAGCGAAGATTTTACGGTGAGGATGAAGAAGAACGTTCTCAAGTGATTTGGACACGTCGAACGAATGAGTGATGAAAGAATGGTAAAAAAAATAAAGGAAAAGTGAGCGGTAAGAGAGAGAAGGGGAGGCCTCGAGTGACTATCGAAAACACAGTATCTATGATACTGGAGGCACGTAAAAAGCATGAGGACCCCCCGGAGGGCATGTGTGAAGAGGTTGATGTCTGTTGCTGGGGCGAAAGAGGTATGCAGGGACCGTAGCGTTTAGCGCTCCGTCATCTCTGGCTACCCCGCAAGGGATATGGCGTGAAGATAAATAATAATAATAATAATAGTTATTAAACAATTTACTCGTTGGTAACTTTTTTTTAGGTTAGACAGCCCTTTTTAATCCTTCTGAGTATGTTGTATAATTATTTCGGAAGCCATTGTGAATAAGTCCTTTTATCAATATTTTGTTACCATAAACTTTGAAATAAAAATTAAATTATTCTTCTTCTTTCCTCGAAAAAAGACTTTATACACTTTTCTTATTAAATTAATAAACCAAGATTTTAAAATGTATTAAAAACCATTAATTTTTATCAATTTTTGTGTTTTGGACTTAACAGCATTGGCTTCGAAGCGGCTCATATATTATTTATAAATTCAGGAAAAATATGACTAATTATAGGCTGAGATATTTTTATCGATTCATAACAAAGAAATTTTTTGATGAAACTAAACAAAAGTAAATCAAAATCGGTTTATCCAGCCTGAATCTGCTGCAAGAGATGTATAACACTAAAATGACATGTCTTTTGACTTGACTTTGCTAATCATACTAAGAACTTAACTGTCCTCAAAGTTACTTCTTTCTAGGATCCGCTGCCGTGCGCTGAGGGAGCTGAGCGCCCTCCCCTTTTTGAATGCTCTTAAATGTGCATAAGAATTATTTTTAATATAATGTAAAATAATTCTTGAAATCAGCTGCGAATTTAGGAAAGACTTTTCCAAGTGTTTTTTGTGAAATATATATATTTATACAATATATACTTGATCGACAAGCGCACGGAGGTTCTGATAACGTTAAGTCTATGGGAGAAACAGTCTTTTGACCGTCATTTCTGAACGAAATGAGATATTTTAACATAATTCTGTTTTTTTAAAACATAGCCAGTAGTTTTTATGTGATGTTGCTTCAAAAATTTTTCCAAACGGTTAAGAGTTTAGCTTACGCTCAGCTCAATTATCCTACTTACATGTGATATTTCTTTTTAGAAATACCAATGGTGTGCCTACACTTTAGTGCTGATGGCAATTTTTTGGGTTACGGAATGCATTCCTCTGGCGGTCACCTCATTTTTTCCAGTTATTATATTTCCATTAACTGGAATAATGAGTACTGCAGAAACCTGTGCTTGTTACATGAACGTTAGTATTATTCAATGGAATTTAATGAATAATAAAATATAATTTTTAAGATCGACAGGCGATAGTATTAAAAATACAATAGCTTCTAATTTTTTTCCAATTATTTGTACTTATTATATAATTTAATTGTCCGAGAGTTTAATTTTGGTAAGACTTTTTTGATTCTTTCAATAGATTTGCAACACGTCTGATTGATAGTTTTTATGATAATTGTCTTTTATTTTATTTTAAAATAAATGCATCATGTTTAAGGATTCCATAATGATGTTTTTGGCTAGCATGTGGCTTGCTTACGCAATAGAACAATCGGGACTTCATATAAGATTAGCTCTCTACGCAATAAGAACTGTTGGCTATTCGCATTATAAGTATGTATTGAAATTAGTAAAGTATTTTTGAGGTGAGATGAGATGAGTTGACGTGAGATGAGGTGAAGTGAGAGGAGTTGACGTGAGAGGAGTTGACGTGAGAGGAGTTGACGTGAGAGGAGTTGACGTGAGAGGAGTTGACGTGAGAGGAGTTGACGTGAGAGGAGTTGACGTGAGAGGAGTTGACGTGAGAGGAGTTGACGTGAGAGGAGTTGACGTGAGAGGAGTTGACGTGAGAGGAGTTGACGTGAGAGGAGTTGACGTGAGAGGAGTTGACGTGAGAGGAGTTGACGTGAGAGGAGTTGACGTGAGAGGAGTTGACGTGAGAGGAGTTGACGTGAGAGGAGTTGACGTGAGAGGAGTTGACGTGAGAGGAGTTGACGTGAGAGGAGTTGACGTGAGAGGAGTTGAAAAATATTTTTTTTACACATTTTTTAAACTTACTTCGACGTCTACGTACGTATATAGTACGTGACACAGAAATCGTAGATAATAATCGGTTTTGAAATTATTGTCTGTTTTATTTGTCTTTTTATTATTCGCATATACTGTACTAGCGCTACCCACGATTTTCTTAAAATAAAAATAGCCTATGTTACTCCTTATAACATCAGCTATCCGCCATTGTAAAATCCTGTTAAAATCGGAGCAGTCGTTTCAGAAATTACAATAATCACACAGAGAAATAAAATAAAATAAAAATATTTTTTTATGTATTTAGTGCAAAAGCTTATCTGGAATTACAAACTGACACTTCAATTTTATTACATATATAGATTATTGTTTGCGATGTGTCTCACAACGATGTTTGTCTCGATGTGGATAACAAACACCGCTGCAGCTACAATGATGGTGCCTATAAACTTTGCCTTACTTAAAGTTTTTGAAGATGTAAGTGTTTTTAAGTAACTAAGACTTATTAATGTTACTAGGATCCAAACGCGCGCGGCGCGGGTTGAGCTGAGTCCCTCTCCTTTCTTCTTTTCTTGATAACTTGAATGGCTAAACATTTTTTCAATCTGTTTTCGTTATAACATCCGCGTTCCGCTCAAATTTAGATGAGAAAATTTTTAGCTAATTATCTCGTCGCATTCTGGAGACAACTAAACACAAACAAAGGTCTCACAAATGGTTAAGAGCTTCGCTTACGATCAGCTCAATTAAATTAAGAATACAATGTTTAAAACTTTAATTTCAAAGTATGGTTTTAAAATAAGCCAAAGAAAATCTAATAAATTTAAAGTGTTTTTATCAAAATTTTTCGGTATAAATATGTAATTCAGATTTTTTTTAGTGTATAATTATATTATTTTTAGCAAAATTTAATACAAATATACGACGAGGGCCCTGATGGTGAAAAGATTGCTTCAGATATTACAACATGCTACTTCTGTGCCGCCACCTTCTCTGCAAGTATAGGTTAGTTTTTACAACTTCACTTCACTCTGTTATGAAGTGTGGTATAGTTTAATTATTTGTAAGAAATCTTCTTGACTTACTACTGATAAATAATTTCTTATATATAGGTGGCATTGGATCCTTAGTGGGTACAGCAACTAATTTGGTTTTTAAAGGATTATTCACAAAGTAAGTACAATTCAATACTTTGTATTTATATTTGCAGATGTTTATTACGCTATAAATAAAAAAAATATTATTATATTATTTATAGAATGTACCCGGAGGCTCCAGAATATTTGTCATTCCCAAAATTTTCGGCTTTTACCATACCTTTAATGATAATAATGGAATTTCTGTGTTATTTTTATCTAGTCATCGTGTACTTTGGATACTTAAGGTACTTATATAATTATAAACAGTATTTATTATTAGGGTTATCAGAAAGTTTTGTTTAAATTATGAGATTAGAAACTGTATCTAGCAGAAGATACATTAACGATACAATATATAAAGAGGTATGTATATATTGAGACGCAAGCTACAAAACACACACACATATACCCGCAAACAAAACAACACACACAGGCATACAAAACACACAAACGAGCAAACAAAACACACACACATACACGCAAACAAAAAACACACACACACACGTAAAAAAAAGACACACACACACGCAAACAAAAGACACACACGCAAACAAAAGACACACACGCAAACAAAAGACACACACGCAAACAAAAGACACACACGCAAACAAAAGACACACACCCAAACAAAAGACACACACGCAAACAAAAGACACACACGCAAACAAAAGACACACACGCAAACAAAAGACACACACGCAAACAAAAGACACACACCCAAACAAAAGACACACACGCAAACAAAAGACACACACGCAAACAAAAGACACACACGCAAACAAAAGACACACACGCAAACAAAAGACACACACGCAAACAAAAGACACACACGCAAACAAAAGACACACACGCAAACAAAAGACACACGCAAACAAAAGACACACACGCAAACAAAAGACACACACGCAAACAAAGGACACACGCAAACAAAAGATACACACGCAAACAAAAGACACACACGCAAACAAAAGACACACACACACGCATACAAAACATACATTATCTAATTAGCAAATAGTAAGCATGGTAGTAGAGAAACAAATTTCAAACTGGCAGTATTTATCATTGATATTATTAAAATAAAGTTTAAGACATGTATTACAATACTGCTTTCAGACCAAATAGCAAAGCGGCTAAACAATCTAAAATACCTGAATCAGGGATACTTGCAGCTAAAAAAGCCGTCGAAGAAAAAATTAAGAATATAGGTCCAATAACGGTTTGGGAAATTGTATGTTTTTGAAACACACTTATTTATTAATAATTAATATAACAATATATAATATGAACTTTTTATATTTCAGTTTGTGATAACATTGTTCGGTGGTGCAATCATGTTATTTTTTTGTCGTTCTCCCCAAATTTTCACTGGCTGGGGAGACGCTATTTCCAGTTACTTTAATATAAAAGATTTGAAATTGTCAGTATATCTATTATATTATATATATTTTTAATATTGTTCACACAATATCATTAGTGTTTATTTGTTTCAGTGTACGAGACTCGGCAGCTGCAACTCTAGTAGTATTTCTGATGCTTCTTATCCCGTCTTCCTTAAAGTTTTTTGATAATTTCACCGCCAAAAGTAATTACATTATTATTATATGATTTAATAATTAGCTGTACTCACAAACCCTTTCTCGAGGACTATGTTTTTCTGAGAGCAACTGCATCTTCGTTTTAGACTTGACAGAGGAAGGACTCCCACAAATTTCGACGTGTAGTAATCAAATTAATTTGGGTATAATCCGTCGGTGAGTCTAAATCTGGTATCCTTCCCCCCGCCAAACATATAAGCGATGTCTCAAAAACTATAATCAAAATCTTGGAAATGATTCTTGATTTTGCTAAGGCAGCCCGTCGTATCTGACGCAGGCAATGTATCGCGTTTTGTGTTTACTGAGGATAAGAGACTAAATAGCGGTAGGACTTTACCGAGCACACTGCCGATTGGCAAGTGTCCAGTGACTACGCGGGGAGATCTGTTTAACTTTGCTTTGGCGAATGGTTTGACCCAGCTGGTTAGGACGGCCAACAGACTTCCGGCCCTGCACAGCTACATTCCTTCTTTGTTAGATCTTCTGCTGACTATACATCCCGGAATGATCATCCCCTAGGGTCCTCTAGCCATTGCATGGCACTGAGTGTAGTGCAGCTCGCATAAGACCTGCGTCCTCTTAGGCACTACAAGTCAGCGGATTGAGATGGAATGCGATCCTTTTTTGGCATCCTGCATTAGGGGACCGGTTTATTTCCGTTCCAATGATCCCAGTAACTGCGGCTGTCGTTGATGGGATACTACAGGGCATGGAACGATATGGACCAAACACTGTGGCAACACTTGGTGGCAGATCCCATCCTTGATTTGAAGCGTCTGTCAGGGCTGCAGCAGTCTGCAAATAACAGGCGTATCAAGCTGCGGTTAGTCACCAAGGATCCAAACTTTAGACTTCTGAAGAGGAAGAATAAACGGCAAATCGCAAAGTTCAAAACAGATCACCTACTTGTCCGGCATGTTTTTTTCGTGGACGTTCGTAAGTCGAGTGGGTCAGGTGGCATTTTCCCACGGTGCGACGAACATGAGACCCTGAGTTGATACCAGTGCTCTATTTCTTTCCTACCTTAAAACTGGAGCTACACCCAGTTTCATGGAAGTATGCCCTTTTCCATCCAATCCCTAACAATGTAATAGGTCCTCAACAGCTAACTACAGACATATCGTCGCCATTACCTCTCTTCTCTCCAAAGTAATGGAGAGCATCATCAATCAATTGAATTGAAGAATCATCAGTAGATCAATGACCGGCTATATGGCTTTCGCCATGGTCGATCAGCTTGTGTCTTCTATAGAGAGCTTTTTGGGGATGGGGTCAGAATGCCTCGCCAAGTATCAGAATATGGTACATTCAAGAAAGGCGTATACTCCCACCTCCAAGACCGACAACGCTCTTGCGATTTCCTGTATGTTGCTAGTGTTCGTGGGCAACCGTGATCACTTGTGATCAGTGCCCCCCACGCTCGTTTGCCCTCCTATTACATTAAAAAAATGTTTTTTTTTGTTTAAATACTGTATATACTTTAATATGCATTAAGTGAAAAGCAGTTAATTTAAAATTTCAAACAAACAGATATTTTTCTTTTATTTATATGTAATTTCTTTTTACAGGCCATAGCGATTTTCCTGATAAGCCGTTATCAACGGTTCTAGTTTGGGAGAAAATGAATGAAGTCATGCCGTATAGTTTCATGTTTCTTTTAGGTATCTTTTTATATATAATAATGTTAGATTTAATATAGGTCTTTTCAGAAGAGAGTAAATTCAAATAATCTCTTTTTCAAAGATATATTTTCTAAGAATGTAAGATTTTGAATGACTAATCTTGTACAAAAACCTTCTTTGAAAGGGTTATATTATTAGATAGTATGTTGTTCAAAACTATCGCATATAGAAATTATTAAATATATCTACAAGAATTATTGTTTTTGAACTATGAGCTATACATCTGGTCTATTTTACGATGTCAAAAGTAAAAATAGTTATTTTTTTATGGTTATCCTTCAGAATCTTGTAGCTAGTATCGGAACTTGCATAAGTGGTATAATTCTTCATCACAGGTGGAGGATTTGCTCTTTCAAACGCCGCTAAAGCAGATTACACAGATCTCAATGGAAAAATTGGTGTTATGCTGAGAAACTTGAAATATTTACCGAATACATTAATCATTTTGTTAATTATAATCTTTACTGTGTTTATTACAAACTTCGCTTCCAATGTCGCAGTTTGCAACGTCATTGTACCAATCGCGATGCAGTTGGTAAGTTTAAATTATTATTATTATTTATCTTGACGCCATATCCCCTGCAGGGTAGCCAGAGACGACGGAGCGCCAAACGCTACGGTCCCTGCATACCTCTTTCGTCTCGGCCACAGACATCAACCTCTTCATACATGCCCTCCGTGGAGTCCTCATGCTATTTACGTGACCTTCCTCCAGTATCATAGATACTGTGTTTGCGAAGGTCACTCGAGACCTCCCTTTGTCTATCTTACCGCTCCCTTTTCCTGTATCTTTTTTACCATTATTTCATCACTCATTCGTTCGGCGTGCCCAAACCACCTGAGCACGTTCTTCTTCATTCTCTCCGTGACATCTTCGCTAGTACCTGCTATTATTTGGATCTCTTCATTGCAGATTCAGTCAGCTAGACTGACTCCGCATATTCTGCGAAGAGATCGCATCACCACAGCAAAAATTTTAAATTAAAATTATTATCATTTCATTACATCATAATATATAGTAAACTAATTAAAAACGATAATATTATAGGCAAAAGAGATTAATAGAAATCCTCTATGGTACAACATAGCTGCAGGATTGTCTTCCTCTTACGCGTTCTGCATTCCCGTTGGAACGCCGGGTAATCTAGTTGTGCAAAGTGCTGCAAATATACCTACTTCGAAAATGGTAAATAGTATATACCTATTATAAACCTATGTTTAAGACTAGGGACGCCAACAGACCCTCAATTTCGACTCGCTGCGCTCGCGAAATCTCGGGTACTGTTTGCATATTGAGCGAAGCGAGCCCAGTGTAATGACTCATCGTTGTGGACAATGTCGTTAATGTAGATTTCTTTGTAAAGCAAATTTTCCACGCGAATTTTTTTTCCCATTGACTTTAATGGGATATCAGTTTTTTGACGATTATTCCTCAACGACATGACATTTTTCAAAAAACCATCACCTAATGTGTGTCCCTTTAATTGCAAAATTTAAAATTTTCCGTTAAGTAGTTTTCGAGCCTATTCATGACAAAGAATGTTAAAAAAGTCTCCAGTACAGCGCTCCGCTCGATTCCCTCAATAAGACAAAGAATCAACAGTTAACACAAAAAAATGTATGAAATGGCGGTCGTATTGCTAAATATCTGACAGACAGCCTTCTGTAAGAAGTAGAATAGAGCTATGAGTAATAAGATGCTTAGAATAACTAAATAGTTCCTCATATGGTTATATATATAACCTAACATTCAAATATTAATATTAAATTAATATTATTATAACGTTCAAGAGTTTTTAGTGGATAGAAATATGTGAAACTTAAGTTGTTGAATCATTTGCATGATTTATATTATAATATACATCACCTAGGATTGTTATATTTCATTTGAAAAGAGCAACTGTTGAGTTTCTGGCCGGCTCTTCTCAACAAAGCAGCATTCCGAGCCGGTGGTAGCTTACTTACGGACTGACTACACTTTTTTGGTATTGTCATAATTGACGGTTCAAAAGTGCGTGTAAATGCCTACTTGAATAAAGATATTTTGAATTTGAATTACAATATATATTTTAATTATATAATTTTTCACTTTATTACCGGAGTTTATGGAGAAAATATATTCATAATAGTGAATGAGTTAGTTATATGTGATATTGCAATCCATTTCCTTCACTCTTCCTTAAAACCGTGCACACCAGCGCCACCTACAGCTCCAGCTCACCGCCAGATATATTAGTATTGTACTCACTCAGGGGTGGTTGGAAGAGATCTCTTCTAAGAGATAAGCTATCCCATGTACATAATTTATAATTTTAAGTATATATGTAATAAATAAATAAATAAATAAATAAATATAGTCCCAAATACAAAAGATTGTATTTTTAGGGCAATTAAAAAAATATATACAAACCTGCTGGCTTCATATTAATTTTTTGTTAATATTAGAAGGTATACATCTAACATTGTTAAATTACTTTTGAAAAGAGCAACAGTTGATTTTCTATTTATTTATTTATTTATTTATTTAACTTCACGCCATATCCCTAGCCATAGCTAAAGACAGAGCGCCAAACGCTACGGTCCCTGCATACCTCTTTCACATCGGGCACAGACATCACCTTTTCTTCACCCTCCAGGGGGTCCTCATGCTTTGTGTTGATTTTTTGTCCAGCTCTTTTCAGCAGAACATTCCGGGCTGGTGGTAGCTTACTCAGACTGTCTACACTTACCTTTTTATTGTAATAATTCATGATTCAAACATGTGAATGCCTTCTTGAATTTGATTTTTTTGAAATGCACATAAATATTGCTGAATGACTAAAGAGAAGTTGAAATACTTATCACCATATTCTGACATGGGTAAGCCCAGTTTAACACTAAACCTATCGACAATTCTTGTATACCTGTTCCTACCACACGCCGTCAAATTGACCGGTAATTAAAAATTATTTTATTATATAACGCAGGTAATAATGGAAATAACTAAAAGTAAAGAGTGTAGACAATATCATATGCATATTCTAAGAATTGTCATGTAGTTTGATAACATTTAAAAATGTATAAGTTAGAAAAGTTTAAGAACGGTCAATTTGACCGGTACTTGGTAGGTTTAGTGTTAAGAACTCGCAATGATTATAACTTTTAATTATTGGCGTGGAATAGTTGTTGATTTTGCTAATAAAAATATAGACACCCAAGTCAATTATTCAGTGGTATTGAAGAAAAGAAAGGTGAAAATCTGATTTCAGTGATACTGAGTATGGTCCAATTACTCATAGATCTGTTATTAAGCTGAGCGTAAGTGAAGCTCTTAACCATTTGGGAGACCTTTTTTTGTGTTTAGTTGTCTCCAGGATGCGACGAGATAATTAGCTAAAAATTTCTCATGTATGTTTGAGCCGAACGCGGATATTATAGCGGAAACAGATTGAAAAAATGTTTAGCCATTCAAAAGTTATCAAGAAAGGAAGAAAGGAAAGGGGCTCAGCTCAACGCCCGCATGGTTGGCGGATCCTAGTATGTACAATCTACTGCAATTCAATATTGTCATCGGCTTAATCTGACAAATCTCATCATCCCATCACTGTTTACTTCAATAGTCTCAATGTTAGAAACATTATCTTCAATACTAAAAATGCATTTAAGGTATCTTGTTGTACTAAGTGAGTTCCTGTGTGCATCAAGATCTATTTGCCAGGGAAAAGAAACATTTTGGTTTAATCAAATGCTGAAACCTGGTGCTGTTCTGTACTGTTCATAAAGCTTCCAAACAATGAAGTGCAGCGGGTCTTAGATTCAGGACTTATAGAAGACTTGTTGGCTAAACATCCCAGTATTTTGATAAATTCTCTCTCCCACCTCAACGCAAATAAGTCCAAGACAGATGATACTGCGCTGCAGCTGGGTAAGGTGACCACGGCAACCTCATCGAAGCTCATCAGTCAGCCAGTCACTCGTAAACAGGTCTTGAAAAATCTGTAATGTGTTTTTCTGTTTCAAAGTATACTTATTGTTTTTCACTGTACAACTATTTTATAACCATTTATATAATTTAAAATTTTACATACCAATATAATTTATATATAATAACTAACATTATTATAATGTATAAACTTTTTTTAAACAAAATAATATATAATATTAACTTTTAGTTTTCGTTCAATATCTGACATTTGTCAGTTTGACAAGTATGTGAAGACAACTATTCACTGCTATACAGCTTCGGTATGTTTTAAACTTCGTTTGCAATAATTGAATATATTAAAATAATTTTAGAAGTAATTGTTAATTATTTGTACATGATTTTAATATTATCAATTTAAATATTAACTATTTTGATAAATTATTATACACTACACATTATCTATACACCGTTTTTTTTGTTTTTATTTTTTGACTGATTATTATTATTTCTTAGTTTATTGGGTTACAGGATGTGTAAGTAAGTTATTGTTATTGTATTTTCAGATTCGTTTCACATAGGTTATCTATTAAATATTTTTATTTATATATATGTATATATATTTTTTAGTCCGAACCTTTTGGAAGGTTTAACTTAATTTGTATTATATATATTTTATAGTATTTAATTTAGTAATAAATTTTTGTATAACTTTATTATTTGAGTATGGAGTCTAGCTCCGATTTCTATCAAACTGCTGATGAGTATAGTTCTTTAGATAGATTCTGGATAATGATTTCATACTTGTTCAAAATGTTATTGCTCATGCTGTAGTCATTTGACTGCAGCTCTTATTGGGCTGGCTCGAGCGGGGACCCTCTCACTAAAGATCGATATGTAGTAATCAAATTCATTTGGATATGTTCCGTCGGTGAGTGAGAGAATCCGGAGGTTCCTCTGGTCGTTGCTTGGTACGGAGTGTAGTGTCGTGGTCGCACAAGGCCTGAGGCACGATGGGTTTTGAACTACAAGTCAGCGCTTTGGGAAAGAATGCAGTCGTTTTTTGCGTCCTACCCATGAAGACCGGTTTGTATCGCTTCCAATGATCTCAGTGACTGCACTGTGGTTGTAGCTGATGTGATAATACAGGGGATGGAATTATTATTACCTAAGGGCTGCAGCAGCTGGCAAACGGCAGGCGTATCAAGCTTGGGCTAATGTGTTAGTCACTAAGGATCCGAAGTCTACCGAGTAATATAATTGTGTCGCCATATTCTTCAAACGGCAAATTTCTAGAGCAAATTCAAGCATGTCTTTAAAATTAGGTATTTTCACTTTGGAAAACTTTTTCCAGCCATCCCTACCGCCACACTGGGAACGACTCTCTGGCCTACACGGCAAAAAGAAAGCCGATCTCTTGGACACTCTTTTTGCCTCAAACTCGACTTTGGACGACCAGGGGACACCGCCTATCATTCCACGGTGTTAGAGACTAATGCCAGAAATAGTCTTTCGGCATTAAGCTCTGAGTTGACACCAGTGCTAACGCATCAATTTCGGTACTCCTACATTAAAAGCGTAGTCCCGGTCACATGGAAACGTGCCATTATTCCTTCGATCCCTAAAAAAGGAAAGGATAGCACGGACCCAGCTAACTACAGATCTATCGCTATTACCTCTCTTCTCTCCAAAGTAATGGAGAGCATCATCAATCAACAGCTCCTCAAATCTAAAATGTTACAAAATCTACCCGCAACGGACATCGTTATACATTTTTGCGAATAGTAATGACAGCATTTATATTATTATTTGTTACAGATTAAGGCTGGTGTGGGAGCTACAATAGCTAGTATTTTTGTATCATGGCTTGGAGTTAGCTATTGGGCTCCGATTATATGGCCCGATTTACATTCTCTCCCTGGTTGGATGAAATGAAAAATATTACGAAATGTATAATGCTTTATTTTATCACATTAATTGGCTATAACATAAAATTGTTTTACTTCTTACTTTAAAATAATCTATGACTAAGTGTTCAGAACAAAAACAAAGTACCTACAGGTTATAATAACAAAAACCAAGGCTTTTAGTCGCAGTAGCAACCTATTGCTATCTAGCTTTTATTACATCATGTAACTCATTTTAAACGTTTAATATTTTGATAAAAGTAAAATACTTATTAAAATTGTTGTTGTCCCTATTTATTAAGAAGGATCAGTAGCATTAAGTGAATAAGTTTTAATCCCTGCATCGTTTGGATCCCAAATTATTGGCGCATAAAAACAAAGAGCGAGCCACAAAATAATGAGGCATATAATGGCACTGCCGATACCATATTTTATCTGAAATCCATAATAATAACTTATTAATTATTGCAGTAGTCTTCAACTTGAAGAATTAAAAAATTATAATCTAAGATAGCGTTCTCGAAAGACTTTCTGTTACTACTGAATAATAATAATAATGTTTATCTATAATTTCATTAATAGTACTCTTTTATATTAGTTCTGTATTGAGATCATTAAGTTTTAAAATCCTATAAGACTAGGATTTTATATCATTTTTTAGATTAAATGCTAATGAATGAAGTATTACCATCTTCTTTATGGGAACTTCTCCCGTATAATGGCAGAAGTACGCAGGAGTGTACAGGAATGGAGAAGTAAAACCCATGGATGTTCCTATACCAACTCCCAACACTCCGAGATAGAGACGTTTGGTCCACACTTCCGCCACACCTTCGATTGCCTGGAAATTAAAATCAACTAACTGATCTTTGCTTTTTCTATCACATCTTACTTTAGTTACTTAGGTACTTAATGCTTTCATCATCATCTTTTTTCCCTTATCCCAATTTTGGGGTCAGCGTAGTATATTTTTTCCTTCCATACTCTCCTGTTACTCGTCTTGTTTGTACATACTCCCTTCTCAATACATCGTCTTTCACGCAGTCCACCCCTCTTTATTTTTGGCCATCCTCTACCTGTCCCAGAACTTTTTTGGTTACATGTCTTTCATCTCTCCTCATAACATGCCCATACCACGACAGATGGCTACCTCTATTATTTCTGTCACTTTACCTTCTCCCAAGCTTAATGCTTTGATATTAAATATATAAAATAATACTAACCATGTTTAACACAAATGGTAAGAATATACAGCAAGCGGCAATCCCTGACATTATGTTAGCTAGAAAAACTGATATCAGACAAACTATAAAAATTGAGGTATTCCATGTGTGTTTTGTTATAAATTTTCCATAATCTGAAGTGACTGTCCCAGCAAGGCCGCTCGATTTGATCGCAGTACTTAATGCTATTGAACCACCTAAAAATTTATAATAATTTAATATGAACACTCTCAAGATTACAAACATAAAGATTTATTAACTTTTAATAGTTTTCTATTACTTATACCATATGCTTGCTATACTATTTCCATTTCTTTAAGCTCTCGATGACAGTTCTAATTTGATAGTTTTAGTGTTGTGACCAAATAAATAATCATATAATAAGTAATGATCGCATATATTTGAGCGAAGCGAACGTAGTGAGCGGAGTGTTCCACTGGAGACTTTTTCACATTCTTTATCACGAATAGGCTCGAAAACTACTTGACGAAAAATTATGAAATTTTGCAATCAAAAAGACACGCATTAGGTGATGGCTTTTAAATTATTATTTTTTTGAATAATGTCATATTGAGGAATAATCGTCAAAAAACTGATATCCCATTGAATTCAATGGGAAACGATGAGTCATAATACTGGGCACGCTTCGCTCAATATGCAAACGGCAACCGAGATTTCGCGAGCGCAGCTAGTCGAAATTGAGGGTCTGTTGGCGCCCCTAGTAATTACAGTGACGATTAATCAGATTTTGATTAAAATAAAGAAATAAAGATTACCTGTCGTTATAATTATTTATTTTTATTGTTGAGTACCTACCTATACCTTCTTATTTTATTTACAACAGCTTCGAAAATTTTAAAGTAATTTACATTACCAATCGAGAATTTATACGTGTATAACAACATCCCGTTATGAGAATACAATATTAGTTAATAAATTTATTCAAAAGTAGGCAGTAGTTTAGTTTCTCACATTTTGTAAAAAAAAATTGGGTCTGTTTTCGTGTTATGTTTATCGATATGGCTCCATCCCTATCAGTTTCTTCGACTACGGTATACCTTGTTCGTGTATAAATGTCATATTTTTATAAAATAATGCATACATAATTTAAAAAAGACGTTCGTTCAAGTTTACACATGGAGCTCTCATCGAGAGCTTAAAGAAATGGAAATAGTATAACTAGCTGTTTTCATGACAACATATCTTTAATAAATAAAAGTAGCCTAAGTTACTCCGTTTATTATTTTATCCGATAGTGAAAGTTATGCTTAAATCAGTCCAGCCATTTCAGACTAGCCAAAACAAATGGACAGAGAAAAAAAAAAATATATATTTTTCATATGGTCATACCTATTAATATAACATAGCCATAACTTGTATTTTTATCAGCAAATCTCCACCACATGATCGCCGATTCGGGTTTCAAAGGACCCAAATCTGACTTTTCTGAAATAGAAATATTATACATTTATCCCCCCTATATAACACGGTAGCTTCATGCCGCGTTATAGGAAAAGGCGTTGTAGGAATATTCTTGTGTATCGCGCTCATATGACCGTATGACGCGTTATGTACAAAAATTTACGTTTAACTTTTCACGTTGAAGGTGGTTTAAGTGGAATATTAAAAAAGAACTTAATTAATTTTAATTTTTACTTAATTTGTGCAAACTGTACAAAATAATTATAAATTTCACAGTATAGAAATTTAATTTGCTATCCCCCCGTTATATGAGGGAAACGCGTGTTATGCGAGGGACTGAAATCGCGGTTTAAGAGTACCGTGTTATTGAGGGGATTACTGTTTAGAGATTCCAAAATAAAAACGATATTTTTAATTTGACGGATTTTTAGCTGGTTATAATAATATCCATTGAAAAATACTTACTTTTTGCATGTACATACTTCCATGCGGGAAACTTTCTGGGTAATATACTTAGAAGAACTAAAAACACAGCTGCAATCGAAGCGTCTTTGATCCTAAAAACAAACAGATATTACATTTAGAGTAATTGTGTATGTCAATAATTTCATCAAATCAAAATTTGAAGCAATCAAAAAAAAATTTGAAAAATGTCATGTCGTTGACGAATAGTCGTCCAAAAACTGATATCCCATTGAAGTCAATGGGAAACGATGAGTCATTACACTGGGCTCGCTTCGCTCAACATGCAAACGGCACGCGAGATTTCGCGAGTGCAGCGAGCTGAAATTGAGGGTCTGTTGGCGTCCATAGTAAGAGATGGGTTGAAAGATATTAAAAGTTGTACAGGGTGGGCCAAAAATTTTTGCACTTTTGAAACATGTCTAGAAATAAAAGTACAAATGTTATTTTGTTTATGATTTATATAACGTAATTATCATTTATTAAAATTTAGTTTTTAAAAATGACATCGTCGAGATGTGCTGCGTCTCGTCGTTGGCACTCCTGCAATCGACTACGTAAACTTTGGAAAACTCGTTGACACATGCTGCGAGGAATCGTGGCTATCTCCTCGTGGATGATTTTTTCTAATTGGGATATTGGTCGTCGGTTTATTAAGGTATACTCGACTCTTCAGATATCCCCACAAGAAAAAATCGCAAGGTGTAAGGTCCGGGCTTCTGGGAGGCCCTGGGATATCACCTCTGCGAGAAATCAATTTGTTAGGAAACATTTCTTTGACCACCGGTAAAGTCACGTTTGATGTATGGCATGTTGCTCCATCTTGTTGCATCCAAGTCCGGCTATTGTATCCTTCAAATTCATGCAACTGTGGTGTCAAAAACTCTCCCAACATTTTCACGTATTCCACTGAGTTCACAGTTACGTTATTTCCTTGATTACTTTCAAAGAAGTATGGACCCATTATGCCCTTTGCGGATATAGCAGCCCACACTGTCGTTTTAGGTGAATGAAGAGGCTTTTGGTGTTTATAGTGAGGGTTTTCCGTGCTCCAATATCGACAATTATGTTTATTTACGTGACCATTAATGTGAAAATGGGCCTCGTCCGTAAACAATACTTTTTTTTTATTTTTTTTTATTTAAGAGGAGGGCAAACGAGCTGGCGGGTCACGGATGGACGTGATCACCGCTGCCCATGAACTCTTGCAACATCCGAGGATTTACAAGAGTGTTGCCGGCCTTGTAGGAAGGAATAAACGCCTTTTTTGAAGGTACCCATGTCGTACCGATCTCGAAATACCGCCGAAGGGAGTTCGTTCCACATTCGAGTGGTACGTGGAAAAAATGTCCTTGAGAACCGCACAGTGGAGGATCGCCACGCATCCAAGTGGTAAGGATGGTATTGGAGGCGATGGCGCGCTGTGCGGTGATGAAATTCGGCGGCAGGCATCAGATCGAATAGTTCTTCGGAACACTCCCCGTTGTAAATGCGGTAGAAGACGCACAAAGAAGCCACGTCTCTACGCAATGCCAAAGAGTCCAGCCGTTCGCAGAACACTGGGTCCCCGACAATTCGAACGGCTCGCCGTTGTACGCGGTCAAATGGTAGAAGCTGATATTGGGGTGATCCGGACCAGAGATGAGAACAGTACTCCATGTGTGGCCGGACCTGCGCCTTATAGAGCGCAAGTCTTTGGCCAAGTTTGAAGTACTGCCTCGCTCTATTGATCACTCCCAATTTCATCGAGGCCAACTTGGCCTTGCTCTCCAGATGACCACGAAACTGACAGTCGCTGGAAATGTCGAGACCCAGTATTCTGATACTTGGCGAGGCAATGAGGGGAGTGCTCTCGAAGAGCGGTGATACGACAAATGGGGTTTGCTTAGTGGTGAACGCGCAAACCTGTGTCTTTAGGGGATTGAACTGAACGTGGTTCAGTTCATCCCACTCAGAGACCATCCCCAGGGAGGTCTCTATTGAAGACACAAGTTTTTTTCGGCACTCGTCGACGTTTTCCCGAGTGAGACCTGCACGGCCGGAATATACCGCATCCCCAGTACTGTCATCCGCATAACAATGTATGTTGGAGATATCCAACATATCATTGATGTGCAGGATGAACAGAGTTGGGGATAGCACGCAGCCTTGGGGTACACCAGCGTTCACGGGCTTAGGGTCCGAGCAAAAACCGTCGAGAACGACCTGTATGCTCCGCCCAGTGAGGAAGCTGGTGATCCACTTGCATAAACTCTCAGGAAGCCCATAGGAAGGTAGCTTCGAAAGAAGCCCCTTGTGCCATACACGATCGAAGGCTTTCGCCATATCCAGACTAACTGCCAGACCCTCTCCCTTGCTTTTAATAACAGCTGCCCAACGGTGTGTAAGATACAACAGAAGATCACCAGCCGATCCACCATGGCGAAAGCCATATTGCCGGTCATTGACCAACTGGTGATCCTCGAGGTAGGTTAGGAGCTGTTTATTGATAATGCTCTCCATTACTTTGGAGAGCAGAGAGGTATTGGCGATAGGTCTGTAGTTAGCTGGTTCCGAGCTATCACCTTTTTTAGGGATCGGATGGACAAGGGCACGCTTCCATGTGACCGGGACTACGCCTTTAAGGTAGGAGTACTGAAATAGACGCGTTAGCACTGGAGTCAACTCAGAGGCACACGTTCGTAGCACCAATGGAGAAATGCCATCCGGCCCACTCGACTTATGAACGTCCAAGGAAAATAGAGACTGCCTAATAGTTTTCTGCCGAAAAACTATTTCCGGCATTGGGCTCTGACACCGCGGGATGATAGGCGGTGTCTTCCCCTGGTCGTCCAAAGTCGAGTTGGAGGCGAAAAGAGTACCCAAGAGATCGGCTTTCTCTTTTGCCGTGTGGGTCAGAGAGTCATTCCCCATGTGCAACGGCGGTAGGGACGGCTGGCTAAAGTTTCCCAGAGTGGCCTTTGAAAGCGCTCAGAATTTGCGCGTGCCAGGCGGGTACTTTGCCAGCTGATCCCCAATTTCGACGACATGCATGAACTTTGCTCTAGCGATTTGCCGTTTGAAGAATCTGGAGGCACGATTATATTTCCTCTTCAGAACTCTAGAGTTCGGATCCTTAGTGACTAACGCATTGACCCAAGCTTGATAAGCCTGCCGTTTGCCGGCTGCTGCAGTCCTGACAGACGCATCAAACCAAGGCCGCGATCTGCCACCAAGTGGTACCACAGAGCTTGGTACAAATAGTTCCATGCCCTGTAGTATCACATCAGCTACAGCCGCAGCGCAGTCACTAGGATCATCGGAAGGGAAACAAATCGGCCCCCATGGGTAGGATGCAAAAAAGGACCGCATTCCATCCCAATCCGCTGACATACATTCTCAAGGCTAGAGAATCGCTCCAGTATAGTGTCAGCAAATAACTTGTGTTGAATGTAATCGTTTGGTTGCATCTTCTGTACAATTTGAAGCTTATATGGGTGCAGTTTAAGGTCCAAATGCAAGATTCGCCGCAGACTAGTTCTTGGTATAGCAAGAGCCGCCGACCGCTTACGCGTAGATGATTCTGGATCGTCCCTTACAGAAATTTCAACCTCCCGAATGTTCTCTTCGCTTCTTCTTGAATGTCGTCGCCCAGTTTGTTTAATATTCGTTGTCGATCCCGTTTGCTCAAGCTCTTTAACCCAAGCTTTAATTAAATTAACACTTGGACACTCACTCACACGTTGTAATCCGTATTCAACTCTAAAGAGGCGTCGTACAGTAACGTAGGAATCGTTGTTTTTGTAAAATTGTTTTATGCAAAAAGCACGCTGTTGTCCCGTGAAGCGCTCCATCGTGACTAAAATTGCATTAAACGACGCACAATTCCCCGCCACCCGCGCGCCCCTTGCTCTCACGGTTTTGGAGAAATCAAGTGTTGCTATTTGCAAAAATTTTTTGCTCATCCTGTAGAAAAGGAGTATGAAATGTGACAATAATCAAATTTGAAGTCAGGACAATATCATCTAAAAATAATGGATTCTAATAGAAAAGAAAAACAGTACTATTTATTTATATCTTTTCCACTTTGAATCCATACCAGTGATCACTTGTGTATCTCAAATGGGAGTGTCAGGACTATTGATACCATACTTATAGATACACTCTCCAACTTAAAAATGATTCAACGAATTCCAAACGTTGTGAGAAGACCACACAACAAACTCATACTTTCTTTATTGTGACCACTGTACCACAAACGTCAATATATTTAGTAAGCAATGTACGAACAACAAAAATCATCGCAATCAATTCGATAAGTCCGCTTAATAATAACAGAATGGCAGGTACTAGCGAAGATGTCACGGTGAGAATGAAGAAGAACGTGATCAGGTGGTTTGGGCACGTCGAACGAATGAGTGATGAAAGAATGGTAAAAAAGATATATATAGGAAAAGTGAGCGGCAAGAGAGACAGCGGAAGGCCTCGAGTGACCTTCGAAAACACAGTATCTATGATACTAGAGGAAGGTCACGTAAAAAGCATGAGAACCTCCCGGAGGGCATGTATGAAGAGGTCGATGTCTGTGGCCGAAGCGAAAGAGGTATGCAGGAACCGTAGCGTTTGGCGCTCCGTCGTCTTTGGCTAGCAAACTACTACTAATACCATTTCCTCGGTGGTAGACCATAACATCGAGTCGCCGGCAAGGTTACAACCCATTGGGAAAAATCGTGTAGCAAAGAGACCTAGTCGTTTTTGGGCACGTTGTTCGATGAAGCCGTCTATATGGGAAATGGGTTTGAACATCTGCGTGGCGTTGGCGAACCGGTTTGGCGTTGAGTTGGTGCTTATTGTGTCAGGTGCCTAGTCGAGGAGGGTAGCGAAATCCGAAGAAACGGCTTTCCGCTGGCCGCCCGCAGATAGTCGGGGGCCCAATTAGTGGGTCAGCCACCCACGAAAGGCTGCCCCGGCAGTGGCGTAAAATCCCAGGGTGGCTCCCTCGTGCCGGTTAGCGCCCAGATGAGGAGGCCCGATGGCGATCCCTGGGGGTTTCGGGCGTCCCCGCATTCTCCAGACTAGCCTCCCAGTGGCAAGAAATCACCATGGCAGGGTTTGATACGTACCGCCTCGTTAAACTGCCATTTCTCATCCTATTCACTCTTTTATTTTATTTTTTTTATGTAAAAGTCCAATAAAAAAAAGATTTTTTTAAAGCGGTTGCACTCCTCCTCATTTAAAGTGCACCTTACTAACATCAAGGGCTTGCACTCTAATCTCTTACCTAGCCATCACCACCTGGAGACAGAGCAACCGCACTTTCTGTTTTTGACGGAGACACAGATACAATATCCTCTAAGCGCTGCGTACCTGGATCATCCCGATTACTCATTAGAGCACAACTTTCGCTCACGTGCCGGGGTTTGTGTACATGCACGGAACGACCTCTGTATCCTGCGTCTCTGTTACCTTGAAGACCCTGTTTTTTCGTCCTTATGGATTTTAGTAGACACAGGAAACGAAATTTTGCTGTGGCTACCGTTCGCACAGCGGTGATCAGGAGACTACTAGATTATTTGAGTATCTCGGTGAGGCTGCTGATATGGCTTTGCATCAGTACCCTTCAGTGCAGCTCGTCTTTCTGGGGGACTTTAATGCCTGTCATCAGGACTGGCTGTTCCCGTACCAGAAGACCGACCGTGCTGGAAGAGAAGCGCGGAACTTTGCGTTGTCCTTCGACCTCTTTCAGTTGGTGAGGCAAGCGACGAGGGTACCAGATGTAGTAGGCCATACATCCAATTGCCTGGACCTTTTGCTGACAACTGATCCGGACAAGTATCGTATAGAGGTGACCTCCCCCTTGGGAAGCTCCGATCGCTGTTTGGTGAAATCTGTATTTATATATTCCCCACCAGCTTTCGAACCACATGGTGTTAGGCGAGTATGCAAATACAAGTCAGCAGATTTGGATGAGATGCTGCATTTCTTTGCGTCTTATTCTTGGCGGCAGGTCTGCTTCTCTTCTTTGGATCCGTCGAGTTGCGTGGACGCTATAACCGAAGTGGTATATCAGGCAATGGAGTTCTTCATTCCTTTTGTTTGACGTACCATTCGGTGGCAAAGCTCGCCCATGGTTTAATGCCAAATGTGGTCATTCTGAAGATCGAAAACATTTGGCATACCTAATTTGAGCTGATGCTCGAAGCCACAAAGCTCTGGATGTCAGTTTAAAGAATAGAGCCTTTAACCATGCTGCTAAGTCCTATAAAAAGACATTACGGAAGGCTCGTCGCGATCGTATCGCTAAGAATGGCGAAAAGCTCTCTGTCAGACCTACTGGCAGTCGAGCTTTCTGGTCTCTTGCCAAAGCGATCGAGTCGAACTTCTGCCAACCTTCACTACCTGCTCTGCTGAAGCCGGATGTATAACTGGCCCAAACAGCGACAGAGAAAGCGAATGTATTTGCTTCTCTGTTCGCTGAAAATTCACATCCAAACACTGGCAATGCTTCTCCAGCACATCTTCCTCACTGCGGTATTTCAATGCCTGAAATCCGCATCACTAACAAAGAGGTATGGAGAGCATTGTGTCGTCTTGATGTGAATAAAGCCAGTGGTCCTGATGATATACCAGCCATTCTGTTCAAGACATGCCAGCTGAGTTGTCTCCTGTATTGACACGTCTGTATCGTCTCTCTTTCAAGTCTGGAATAGTGCCAAAATCTTGGAAGCATGCTAACGTGCAACCAGTGCCCAAAAAAGGCAGTCGTGCCGATCCTGCCAATTATAGACCGATTTCAATCACCTCCATACTCTGCAAGATTATGGAGCGTGTATTGAGAAGCGAGCAAAGAGGCTTATAGGCGACCTTGGATTGGTTGAAGCCAACTTCCACAGCCTTGAACACGGGCGTAGAATTGCTAGCCTCTCAGTATTCTATAGGATACATTTTGGTGAGTGTGCGCAGGAATTAGATGATTTATTTCCTCCGTCTCTCTTCCATCACAGGACGTTCCGACGAACGGCAGATATCCACCCTTACGTTGTGGACATTCCCCCTGTCCGAACAAAGAGCTTTGCTTCGTCTTATTTAGTTCGTACAACGAAGGACTGGAACAGCTTGCCTGCGTCGGTATTTCCGTCCCAATACGAAGTGGGTGTCTTCAAGAGAAGAGTGAATAGGTTACTGGGTTAACGCGCCTTACCATCTATGACTACATTTCCACTTTTCATCAGGTGGAATGTAGTCAAGCACTAACCCAGATGGTATAAAAAAAAAAAGGTTCTTATGAAATTTGGTTAGGTAGGGAGAGGAGCGTGTAATCGCATAGTAAAGAGGACTTTAAACACCTACACACACACAAGTCACAAGTCCCAGGCACTGTTTGCGCTCCTCTCCTTGCAATGATGGGCCTGGCACCCGCACGGTGAATTCAACACATTCGCGACCGCTGGCGCGAATTCACGTCACTGCAAATTCTATTCCTGGTTGCCGCTGACGTGAATTCACGTCACTTAAAATTCTATACCTGGTTGCCGCAAACAAATTTTATACTTTTTATCCTTAACGATACAAGTTTGCAGCAACCAGCTTCAGAATTCAATTATATTAGGCGGTACTCAGAATTAGAAACGTAGAAAATTAGTCGGATTCGAATAAATAATAATTACATTGGAACCTCAGGAACAACAGTCTTAAATGACGACCATCCCATATTCAACCAATCGCTCCATCGGAATATACACGCCGCTAAGAAAAGCAGATAAAAAAATACTGTTTCCTGAAATTAAATTGCATTCTTATGTTAATTTTATATACTACTGTTTGTACTCATATTTTTGTATTACCATATTGTACCAGAGGTAGCTGTAATGATGTTGCATTATATATTAGGTATCATGTAAAGCAGTTCGTAAATTTTCACAAATAAATTTAAATAAAAAATACCTTTTCGAAATAATTACATGGAGGTAAAGCCTCTTGTTGCTTCGTTAGGAAACTTTTCATTTCATTCATGCTACTCCCGCTCATGGGTTTGCCGATAATCCTAAAATAAAACGAATATTTAATAAAAAATAACTAGGGGCGCCAACAGTTGCATGCCGTTTGCATGTTGAGCGAAGCGAGCCCAGAGCTCATCGTTTCCCATTAACTTCAATGGGATATCAGTTTTTTAACATGACATTTAAAAAAAACATCGTTTTTTTGACATTATTATATATTTTTAAAACCATCTTCTAATGTGTGTCTTTTTGATTGCAAAATTTCATAATTTTTCCGTCAAGTAGTTTTTGAGCCTATAACAAATAATGTGAAAAAGTCTCCAGTACAACACTCCGCTCGCTTCGCTCAATAAATATAAGTGTGTAAATGAATACATAAAAATTAATTGCAAATTAGTCAGTCAGGCAGTCAGTCAGTCTAGAGTGCTTAAAATACAAATTATACTTTGGAGAAAGTTTGAAAGAAAGTTATATAGATAATTTTTATATCATAAAAATATTAGAAGTATACTTGCCAATTAATCAGAAGCATGTGGTAGACAAAATTTATAATAAACATACAAAACGCCACGGGAAATGCGAAACATGTGTATTGCAAATAATTAAAAATATCTGCATATTCCATATTAACACCTAGATTGCTAAAGAAAAAATAAATATAGTAAAAAATGTACAATTACGTAATTAATTTACATTAATATCGACATCTTTGGTAAGAAAAATCTCGATTTTAAATTATTAAGATTTCAATGGTGAAAAAAAAATCAGAGGTTGTTTGAAAAAGTAAGTTTCGGAACCTGTGTACGATGTTGTAAAAATGTGAAACTGTGCAAATAATATTAAAGTTATTAAAGTATTTCTTATTAATTTAATATATAAATATATTGATACTGGAGGAAGGTCACGTAAAAAGCACGAGGACCTCCCTGGAGGGCATGTATGAAGAGGTTGATGTCTGTGGCCGAGGCGAAAGAGGTATGCAGGGACCGTAGCGTTTGGCGCTCCGTCGTCTCTGGCTACCCCGCAAGGGATATGGCGTGAAGATAAATAAATAAATATATAGTAAATAATTTTGTATATTACGTACGTTGTCCACAGGGCTCTCATTGCAATCGTCGTTAATGCTGCATGTATAATTATTACACTACCTGAAAAAAAGAGAATAAGAATATACTTGTATAAATATCAAAATATCTTTATTCTAGGCATTTACACGCACATTTGAATCAATTATTACAATAAAAAGGTCAGTGTAGTCAGTTGGTAAGATACCTTCCTAATGCTGCTCTGAGAAGTGCCTAGAAACTCAACATTTGCTATTTTTAAAAGAAATTTAACAATCTTAGATGTACATTATAATATCAACCCTGCAAATGAGTCAATTTAAATTCCATATAATTTGATCCACTAAAAGCTCTTGAACATTATAATAAACTTATGATTTTAGTTTTAAAACTAAGAAAAGGAAGGTCTAAGATATATTGTGGAACTTTATTATATATGCCTATACTGCTATTATACTTCTACACTGGGATATATTAAAATATCATCAACTTTTAAAAGTTATATGTAAATAAAAATAATCATCTAAGCCTTTAACCAAATTGCAAATTAACAGAACAACGGCATTTCATGTGAAAACCATGAATTAAGAATTATTTTGGATAGGGTAATTCCAAACAATAAGTTTTTTTGAATTTTCACTACTAACCAATAGTCGAAGCGGAATGTATTGCGCTTAGTATAATGTATCTCATATGGTCATAATCCGGCTCTGTCTTCCTACTTCTGGATGTTGATGTCTGTAATATAAGAAATAATAAATATACTAGGATCTGCCGCCGTGCGCTGCGGGAGTTGAGCTAAGCCAACAAATCAAATCAAATCAAAACATAATTCTAGGTTGACGATCGTCAAACGCGCGGAAGTTCTGATAACGTAAAGTCTATGGAAGAAACAGTTTTTTGACCATCCTTTTTGAACAGAATGAGATGTTTTAATTCTGTTTTTACCCATGCCATCCCCATGCCATTGACATGCCCATTCCCAAGCTCTACAGCTCTGCCAATTTTCATTCAAATCGGTTCAGTAGTATTTATGTGATGTTGCTTCAAAAAGACGTGTCCCAAACGGTTAAGAGTTTAGCTTAGCTTAATAAAGGTTACATAATATGATAGTTGTATAATATAAAATATTTATTATAACCTGCAAATTCTTCAAACCGGTCGTTAAGAATTGAGTTATGGTCGACGTAACGATCAATCGATTTGAGAACATGGATAGAAAGAAAGCTGCCGTACTAGCTTTAAATATGAGTCTGAAACAGAAATGTATCATATTATGTAGAAAAAGTAACAAAAAATACAGATTGTTTCAAACCTTTTTCCTGAAAATTGACAACTGTCACCAGAACATAAGAGCCACAATATAATTCGACGATCACAACCAGATGTATTGATAAGTAAATGCAGCATCCCTCCAATGATAAATAAACAAATATTATCCTGGAAAGAGTTTTTTATATGACGGATTTTAATAATGGTTATTAAAAATTAAATTATGAAAGTATATTATTAAAAGTATTAAGCCGGTTTTCCCGCTAGGTAGCAATCTCTTCCAGACATACTTGTTTTGTTTCTGGGACAAATAATAATAAAATACATCATATAAGTACACATACATATAACCAGTAAAATAAAGGAAGGCGGTATAGTACAGCAATACAGATATAGGTTATAAAATAACTGAAAAGATTGTCATTGTTAGCAAGCTTGTGATTGGTTGAAATATTAACTCACTATTTTGTAGATTATAAAGTGATAAAGAAATATTTCTATGACTTACATTAAAATAATGTTGTGCAACCTCCACTGTAGGGGCTACGCCACACATGGGCAAGATAAATAAGGGAAGAAAGCCACTCGCAGGTATCGCAATAGGATGAATCAACATGGCCCAGAACATTAATAGCCAAAGACATTTTACTGTTATGTCATGCTATAATAAATATTGGTAAATTTTATTCATTATAGATCATAAATACAGGATTAAAATTAAAATTTAAGATTACAACATATTTGCTAGGATACATTTTAAATTTGAAATAAAAATTTATACATAACAATAATGTGCTAGAATTGCACCACTAGCTTACATTTCAGCAAAAGCACAGCAGAAATCATCATAATTTTCTTGTCCTTATTTTGTCCCATTTTGGAATCTGCGCGGTATGTTTTTGTATCCCATACTCTCCTGTTACTCGTCACCTACACATTCCCTTTTCCATATCGTCTTTTACGCCATCCATCCATCTTTTTTCAGCCGTCCTCTACCTGTCCATCCCTCCAGCCCATACCCAACACTCTTTTGGTCACATGCCTTTCATCTCTCCTCATAACAGCCCATACAATGACAGACAGTTACCTCTATTTTTTTCTGTCACTGGCGCTATTTAAGCTTTCCCTAATATATCATTTCTTATTCTGTCCTTTCTTGTCACCCCAAACATCCATCTCAATATTCTCATCTCCATTACATGCAAACGCTTTTCATCCATCATCTTCATTGCCCAGCACTGGACATCGCAGAAACAAACACTATTATATATAAATATATATATTCACTTGATGTCTACATCTATTGCTATGATAAAGTTCAGCAAATAAACCTCACCTTTCCTTTCTCTGGTTGCCATGATAAAAGTACAAGTGGTACCAAAGTTCCTAATATACCCCTAAAATGTACTCTGATAATATTCTTTAACCGTTGACCAAATCCTGTGACAGGCTTGCGCGGGTCTCCCCTTTGACTAAGTTGAAAATAAATAACATTTCACCTTTAAATAGTATGACATACATACTTGTACACTAGATACTTATTCAAGATATTATTGTCAAAGAATTATTTTATTTAGTTACTATCCTTTTTCATCTTAATTTACAAAATAATTTTGAGAAACATACTTAGCTTGTTATAAAAATAAATTGCATAAAACTTACAACCATGACCAATACCTGAAAATATATATGTATTACTATATAAAGTATGTAAATTAATATATATTTATTAAAATTACTACTCACGACCCCATTGTGAAATGTCGATATTATGAATATTACCAAAACATTGTTTTGACAACTATTGTTTTGTTTCAATTTTAGTGACTTATTTAGCGTCATACTTTTTTATATTTAGAATATGATATTGATAAGGTTTAATAGAAAATATGAAGAAATCAATTATTTTATTTTTTTAAATATAACTTAGTTAATCGTCTGTCAAAAACATTGTAAGGCCGGTCTTATCAAATTGTATATTTCTAGAGAATAATTATATGAGATTTACCTTAATTTAAATTTTATAATTTGTACAAGGGTGTAATAAAACAATCAGTATTATACAAATGGCAGTATTTAATTAAAGGAAATTTAACAGTCAAAAAATTGTATGACACTTGTCATTGTTCATAAATTCGAGATCACTTCCTGTTCTTACTTATGTCACATTAAAATGCAACGACAACATAAACACTTTGCCGTTATATATAGATATGGTTTAAAGATTCATTTAATGAATCACACGGGAGTGGTTCTGCGGTAGGGGTCGGTACCAACAGCTCGGTCATGTCGATTTTTTTTCTCCTCCACCGCTCTTACACCACCAAAAGTGACCATCTCCTCTTCACGAGGTTGCTCAACTACAGTGTTATCCAAAAACCTTCCACTAGCAACTGATGCTTGAGACTGAAATATCGAAGCACTCCTAAGACCACTCAATGTGTTGGCACTCTGGGGAACTTCTTTGAATTCTTCGAAATAATTGTCACAAGCCGTCGGTCGTGGTGCAGCTGGAAATCCGTAAAGGGTTGATGATGATAAATCTTTTAAGGATGCAGAGCTTAAATTTATTCTTCTATTCTTATGAATTGAGCAATGCGGTAAGTCATCACCGTCGTAGACAAAACGTCGTCGCTCTCTTGGAGTAGCTGCTGATGATCCACTTGGAGGATAAGTATCTCTTTTCATCATTCGTCTCTCTAGAAGCGTTGATTCTCTTTCTCTAAAATCCGAGAACGCAAATTCTCTATCCCATGCCCTGCAATCCGCTTTTGCTTTATCATTTAATTCTGTTATCCAGTCTTTTTGATACCACTGAAGGAATAGAAAAATAGCTGATGTTCCCGCTAATTCAGCAGCAACAAACCCACTTATATACAATCCAAATGAGTATCCATAGCTATATGACATCCACGGTGCGTCAAAGTAAGATATATATCGTAATTTATGGCCCAATTGAGATTTAAAAACAGATATGTACATGACGATCCCAGTCAACATTATGAGACCTGGAAACATTATTTTATTAACATTCCAATATTATTATAGATTTTTTTGTTTTATCAATATGTCTTACCAGATATAATGAATAGAACACCGGCTATAAACGTACAAAGTCGTCTCCCTTTAACACAATGACCCAAGACGCAGCACAGGGCTCCGACGGCTTGTGTAAAAACTGCCAAAATTAAAGGCGCGGCCGAACGAGTTACTATATCTGAAAACAATTTCAATTTTCTTCAGCATTATACATATAGCAAATAATCAATTTCAGTTGAAGTTATGTTTTATTGTAATAATTTTCATCGTACTTATATCTTAATATATATAAATTACGTGTCACGTTGTTTGTCCGCGATGGACTCCTAAACTACTTAACCGATTTTAATAAAATTTACACACCACGTGCAGTTTGACCTAACTTATAAGATAACCTAGAAAATATTGTTCAACTCAATTCAAAGTCGCAATATAATTTTATTGCAAATTATTTGTTTATTATTGTAATGGCAGATGTGCTCTGCACGTTACCCCTTAAATAGTTTATTACAATGTAATGAATCAAAACCATAGTCACAGCAACGCGTGGCCGGGTCTGCTAGTTACATTATATTTTATTTTTGTATATGATTGTTATATATTCTAGAATTTATATTATTCTATTATGCTATTATTTTTAAGTATATCACAATTTCTCAACTTCTATAGAAGTTAAATGGTAGAGAATGTCACACAAAATTTAAAAAAATAACATTAATATTTATTTTTATATATTTTTGGTAACATTTCTGATTAATTGAATTTCTATTAAAATTTTATATTTTATTTATTACAATATTTTGCATGTATGTGGCCGAAACATGTATGAACATGTATGAAAAATATATAGAGACAAAGCTTCTTAGCATTCCATGGATTCACCGTGCGGGTGCCGGGCTCATCGCCTTGCAAGGAGAGGAGCGCAAACAATGCCTGGGACTTGCGACCCAGGTGTAGGTTTAAGGCCGCTTTACTATGCGCATACACGTTCACCTTTACTGTTACCGCTCCTCCCACTACCTAACCAAATACCATAAGAACTTACTAAAGCCTAATGATACGTACTCGTAAATCATAAAAAAACTCGATACTAAATACGTACATGGTATAGCGTTGGTAGAATCACTAAGATCTGATGCGTACTGAGATAGTGGAAAATATGGAATATCCAGACATCGATAGACAAGGCTGCCAGCTGAAATTAAAAATAATAATAATTATAATATTGCACAGAAAGTATAATGAATTTGATTTAAACCGACATTTTAATTATAAAATTCTGATATCATAAATATTTATATAAAAAAATACAGGATGTACGTTCGAAATTACTAATTTTATCCAAAAAAACATGTCCGAGTTTATTCCAATTTATTTCATAATTGTTGAATTTTTTTCCTGCTTCAAATTAATTTTATTATATATGTAACCATTTCTTGAGCCAAGCGAGCGGAGCGTTTTATTGCAGACTTTTTGACATTCTTTGTCTCGAATAGGCTCGAAAACTACTTGATAGAAAATTTGCAATCAATAAGCCACACATTAGGTGATGGTTTAAAAAAAATAATTGAAAAAATCCGTGTCCGCAGGGGGACACGCGTGGGTAGACCTCGTGTGTAACTTGTTTAAAATATAACTCACTACCTAAGAATAACACATGATGCCGTTGTTTACATCAAAAATTTTCAAGAAAAAAGCGGTTTTTTTTTTCTCGGAAAAGGTATATTTTTTGGAAATACTTTTGGTACATAAATTTAGAGTAAAAAATAACCTTTCTATTAAAAATACTTGTAATGTAAGAATGCTTACCAGAAAAAAGTTATGATTTTTTTTCCAAAAATTTTCGGTTTTTTTACCCCCACCCCTAAGTTATTGAAGTTAGGTTTTCAGTTTATGTACATTAGCTATAGGTATCTATCAAAGACATCATATGATATAAACGCAAATGATCTTCTTTGTATAGGGAAAAAGTTATGGTCGAAAAACTGAAATCAGAAATAGTGAGGCCCTTGCGCCCCCTGTGGCCGGATTTCTCTGATTAACGAACTTGACCTTCATTTTTGGATGGTTGATTTTTGTGCAAAGTTTGAAAGCGATCAGAGCGAAACTGCGGCCGCTATCGTGCTGACAAAAGTCGAATCTGGACGCACGCACGCATATATATATATATATATATATATATATATATAAATAAACTTTTTGACCAATGGTCATTTCGGACTCAGGGGATCATAAGAAGACCTCCTGTGAAGAAATTTTTCCAAAATTCGAAAGTCGGGTACAAATGAATGGGCAGACCGAATTCTTCGAGGTCTACCCAAAATGGCATGTCGTTGAGGAATAATCGTCAAAAAACTGATATACCATTGAAGTAAATGTAAAACGATGAGTCATTACACTGGGCTCGCTTCGCTCTATATGCAAAGGTCACCCGTGATTTCGTGAGCGCAGCGAGTCGAAATTGAGAGTCTGTTGGCACCCCTAGTGTGGATAAAAGTTTGAAAATGAACATTATATAGCGGAGATCAGTCACAAACGTTCTAGATGTAATAAGAGCAGATGTACATAGGTAATGTAATACTTCGATAGTAGACTATACAATAAAACCCCTCGAGCAACTTTCGTCATTGTACCTTTACATGGAAGTTATCTTCTATTGTTCAAGTCTTGTCTATATTTCTATGATTTTATTTGTACTAACTTATATATTATATAAGCGATTTATCACTCACTGACTCATCATATCGAAATCTCCGAAACTACTTGTCCGATGACTCAATATTTTACATAGTTACTTCTTTTGTGACGTAGATGTCCACTAAGAACAGATTTTACGGAATTCCTATCCTAAAGGATTTCAACTTTTTCCATTTCGCCAAGTTTTAAACCTGTAGAACCTATACATTTAACGCGGGGGCTAGAGTTACTATGGCAACCGTTACGATGACAACGGATAATATGACAAAGGTTACTATAGCAACCTAAGTTCAAATCAAAATTAATAGTGAGCCCAGCGAAGCGGGAGGGAATAAGCTAGCAAATAATACTTACGATCGGTGTGACAAATACGCCATAGTCCAGACACAGTGTGTTTTGCAACCACTTCATATTTTCCAGTTCCATTAGCGTTTGGATTTAACATATTCTCTTGAATGTGTAACCAATTGTTCGTTGTCACAGCTATCAGGACTGCAACCATTGCGGTACCAGCAGATAAGGGAGTCAATAACCACAAGCAAGCTACGGACGAATCGATCTGTGATACCAGTGTAGGTGACGGGGGAATGGGCCTGAAAATGTTGTACAAAAATTGTTACTATCTTAATATATTATATCTAAATAAAAAACTACTTAGTAACTAGTGAATAAGTTATTTGGTTTTTGAGCTTATGTGGATATAAGATTTACATAATAAAGTTACAATAGTTGTAAAATAATTATGTATACTATATAATGTAATACTAACAGGAAGGTATTGTTTTAATCCTCTTTGAATTTGCTTATATAATGATATGATAATGTTCAAAAGGAAAATTTGTAATTTACTTATTAACAGGTCTTATTTTTTAGAATAAACTATTAGGTTATTTATTTATTTATATCTTTTCACTTGTCTATATCAAATGGGAATGACAGGCGGGCTTATTTTGATACTATACTTATTGAAATGATGTCTGAGAAGAATCACACAACATACTCAAACGGATATTTTTAATTTGATCCCTGTTTCACAAATATTTAGTGAACAATGAACGGACAACTGGAACGCGATTTCAGTCCCTCGTATAACACGTGTTTTCCCCCATATAACGCGGGAATTTCCCATTATATTTTTATACTATGAAATTAATATATATTTTTAACGTTCCTAATTACTTTGCACATTGCGTTATTATAAAATTAAATAAAAATAAGTATAAATTTAATTTAATTAAGATTCTTAATATTTCATTAAAACCGCCTTTAATGAGAAAAGTTAAACGTAAATTATTTGTATATAACGCATTATACGGTCATATGGGCGCGTTATATAAGAATATTCCTACAACGCGTTTTCCTGTAACGCGGAAGGAATCTACCGTGTTATAGGGGGGATAACTGTACCTTTATATAGACTGCCTTTAGTATACACTTTTAAGTGATACAATATTAGTGAAAATATGAATATAATAGTGAATGTACCTAGGAGGGCGGCGGCTAGCAATAGCCCCGCTGAGAGTGGGGGCGGGCTGCGCATGCGCACCTCTCGGCAGCGACGCGTGGACGCATTGCGCGCCGCCGCCCCACATGCCTTCCCGCTTTACTGAAAACATAAATCATAACTTCATTGTACACGCTATATTATTGTAGAGAAAATGACTCCTAAATCCAATCTGAACTATTGACATACTTGACTCGGCTTATCTTTTATATGTATGTATCTTTTAAAAGTAATTCTGTTTTAAATATATATTTTGCAATAACATTTTAGAGATCTTTAATAAAGTGAATCCCAAAATCATTGCCATATATTAACATCTTAGTAAAATATTATCTGATCATTCTTAAATTGTAAAACACGTTTCCTGAAAATGGTAAATGAAACAATATTTAGTATACCAACTCAGTGTCTTTCTTACATTAATATTTAAGTGAGTCTGATTCATTGGTCGGAAAAAAAGTCACAAAGTAGAGAAAGAACGATACTCGTAAATCCACTGTAAATAAATGAATCGTTAATCACGTAGTGAAATAGTTAGAACCAATTATTTACTAATTGACACTATAATTGTATATCATTTCTTAATGAGTTATTTATATATCTATCAAAACGTGCTCAGGTGGTTTGGGTACGTCGAACAAATGAGTGATGAAAGAATGGTAAGAAAGATTTATAAAGGAAAAGTGAGCGGTAAGACAGACAGGGCGCGTCCTCAAGTGACCTTCGAAAACACAGTATCTATGATACTGGAGAAAGGTCACGTAAAAATCATGAGGACCCCCCGGAGAGCACGTATGAAGAGGTTGATGTCTGTGGCCGAGGCGGAAGAGGTATGCAGGGACCGTAGTGTTTGGCGCTTCGTCGTCTCTGGTTACCCCGCAAGGGATATGGCGTGAAGCTAAATAGTAATAATAATATATATCTATCGCTCATTTGAACTATATATATGGGTTAATATGAATACATATTAGAGGTTGTTACTACAAGTGTGTCCCATGAGATCATACGATGTTTGTCTTGCGGAATATACTGTGTGATTTCGCCATGAGGAATTCAAGTGTAGGATTGAATGTTCCTTCGTAAATAGAACCAATTCATTGAGTAAATTGAGTGGATATCTTTGGACTTCTGTTTCACCGGAACCTTTGATTTGGATTTAATTTCTAAATTCGATTGGTTTGTCTGTTTGTAAATAAATTTATTTTAAAATAAACTAATATTACATTTTTATACAATATTGATATTAAGATAATGTTGTTATATATTTAATAAGACTAAAATAAAATTATAATATTTACAACATTAATAAACTAAATATTAATATACATACAATTAAATTGAAATATCTGTTTATATTTCCAAATAAACAGCTTTTTACTAAACGCATGCATGCGTCTGTCTGTCTTTTTGTTTGTTCCAGCTAATCTCTGAAAGAGCTGGACCGTTTTTAACAGGACTTTCACTGGAAGATAGCTCATGTTATAAGAATTAACTAAGACATATTTTAAAAACCATACTCCGAGCAAACGAAATCACGGGCAAAGCACTAGCTTTTTATATTTTTCCTCATAATATCATAATCAATTATGTATATACTATAACTATTATTGTAAACGATACTTTATATTCCACACCATGCTGATTGCAGAGGCTGATTACACTATCGGAAATAATCATTGAACTTTTTCCGGCTTCATTTTTTATATTTCAAATATTATTTTAAAAATATCTTTAGTGATAGAAGGAAAAATGATCGTTAATTAACCACAATATATACGTAAAGCACACAACAGATAGAATAGGCTTTTCTTGAAGGTAATTTCTCTAGAGCCTGTTATGTAGCAATAGAATGTGAGGAAATGTTCAAGCATTTATTCCTTAACCCCAAAAATAAGTAAAGTAAAAAGTTGTAGTTATAAACATCTGTAACTTTCTTTATTATTATTATTTTAAATTGGAAAGTGTATTTTCAGAAGGGCTTATTTTAATACATACGATATCGAAATAGGCCCTCCTGTCACTTCCATTTGACGTACACAAGTGATCACTGGTATGGATTCAAAGTGGAAAATATATAAATAAATTAATAAATTAAAAATAAATTAATATTATTTATTTACGTACCAGATGTAATAATAACAAATTATTCAGAAACATGAAAACATTGGATGAGCTTATCTCTAAAAAGAGATCTCTACGCATGAGACAAAGTTGTATTAAAAGGCCAGAAATAGGTACAGATTACATATTATACGTATTCTTAATAGTAAATAACTAAACACTCTTAACTAATACTTTATAATATACTTAGATATAATTACCATGTCATAATGATTCGCAAATCTATTTAATTGACATAAATATATTATGAAGATGAAGATGAAGAATGAATGAATACATTATGAGTCAACGAATCATTGATTAAAGTATGAGCTCAATGCCTTAAATTACTTATTGTTTGATTTACACCTAAGTCTGTTTTTACACGATAGATTGGTTCCAGAAAAAACCGTGTAAAAAAGACATTGATCGTATGCAAAAATTGGTGATTGGTTCCTAATCTTTAAAACCTATTAAAATTTGTGAAAAACAAGGATGTTTTAAGAACAAGTACTCAAGTTTATTTAAATAAATCACATATACAGTATTTATTTTTACAAGCATAGTTATTGAAGATTATTCACAACATATTAACACATTTCAATTGTTCTGACCAGTAAATTTGCTTGTAAGCACTAAAAGGGAATTCCCCTAAATTTGTGATATGAACATATTTCGCAGAAATTAAATTTGACAAAAAAAATTAAGCCCAAAAAAATTTATTGCTAAATGGAATAAAATCGTGTTAAAAAATTAAAAACATTTTATTTTACAAACCGTGTTATATCAAATCCGTGTAAAAAAAGACGGTGAAAAAACAGACTTAGGTGTATTTCAGAAAAGGATTTGATTTGGCAACACCAAAATACTACTGTTAGCACGATATTAGCCTAATTTTTGGACATAAAATTCTATTTAATATAAATTGTATATTTCAATACATATTAGTGTAGTAATATTTAATAAGTTATTAACAACAGTAGAATATATTCCCAAGTCAAAATTACTGTATATTTGTTACGTCAAGAACTATATACAGAAATTTAAGTTATAATTTAGTTGAGTAGCGAAACAGAAATTGTTAGCGAGTTTCCAATTATATACATTTCAATTATATTTCAGTACTGAGTATACAAATCTTACTATCTGAATCGCCTTAGTTTACTTAATTAAACCGGGTTAGCATTTTCCATTTTTATTGTTGTTGTTGAAGTTTTGCAAAATCAACGAAATACGGAAAATATTATGCAACGATCCCTCAATTTGTTTCTGAAACATCATCATAAATTTTAAATATAACCAGTAAAGATGCAAATATCCAGGGTATTTCCCGAACGAATTTTGACGTTTATAAATGTTAATAAAAAACAATTGATTTTTAATTAAAATGATTATTATTTATTTATGAAGAAAATAAAATATTAAATACATGTTTATTTATAATTACTAAAAAATTACAAATAATAATACAAAATAGTAATATAATTAAATATTAAAATAAACTAAATCAGTAAATTATAAACAGCGCCATCTCTCGACAGTAATGAAAATTTTTCCTATCCACAGACATCCATACATACATCCATCCGAGAAAAGTGAAAACAATACAGAACGAACAAGGTTCGTTCGTAAAAAATGCCTACTTAACTGTTTATTGTGAACATTATTCAGGAAAATAATTTCTTAATTATTTTTTTGAGGTTCTATGATGAAATTATTAAAGCAGTATTAGCTTTAAATACATATTTTGCTATAACATTATAGAGACCTTTTAACTCTGAAGTAAATCCCAAGACAATTCTCCACATGTACATGGAAAATATCTTTATATAAGTATCTTCAAACTTAAGATAGTCTATAACCTGAAATTTTTTACATACTTACTCGGCTTATCGTTTACAACATATAAGAAATAGGCCTATTTGTTATTAATTCTTTTAGCATAACTACTTCCTGTAACTTCGTTCGCGTGTAATATAGCTGCGTTAGTAAAAAAACTCTTGCTTATTTTTCGATTTAGCTCAAAAGTCTTGATTTTAACATAAGCATTTTCTTCGTCCTGAATATTGGTACAATATTTTGGAAATCGGCACAGTTTTGTAGATCATTTCCTATGTACAAACTTGTATCTTTACACCGTATTTATAAATTTTCTAATCCAAATATGTATTGGTTTCCAATTTTTATAATTTTAGCGTCGTAACATTGAATAAACTTGTAAAATATTACTTGATGATCATTGTAAAACATGTTTTCTGGAAATGGCAAATGAAACAATAAGTGAGGTACCAAATTCAGTGGCTTAGACATTAATATTCAAGCTTCGTAGCGCCAAGAGTCCGATTCATTGGTCGGAAAAAATCACAAAGTGACTATCAGACTGGAAGTGTTTCGTTATGTGGTTTCTTTTCGTATAAAGTTGATTGCGTCCAAAAAGGTTTGTTATTTTTAAATTTCTATCGAAATCCGGTTTATTATGTAAGTATTTTTTTTAACTTTTCCTATGTTAAATTTAATATTTTTGGTACATTTTCGTTGTTATAATGTAAGTAGAGCTGAAGTGAATTTTAATAGGATTTTATTCTGAAATTATAGTGTTCAAAATCTCCCAAACATATTTATTTACTACGATATGAGATACAAATAATAAAAATATATGATGAAGTTTCAGATAATTTTTATCAAAGCCTTCATAGATAGTTCTTTGTCAATGTATAGAAATGAAAATATTAAATTTTGTTATAAGTGACTTGACTTTGAAGTGTGACTCGGTAGAAAAGTTTAACTTTTACCACATTTACCACGGGAAGTGTTCCGATAAGCTATTTATCTGATGCCTGACGCCGAATTTCATCACATCATCGCCTCCAATACCATCCATACCACATGGATGCATGGCGCTCTTCCAATGTGCTGTTCTTAAGGACCTTTCTTTCATGTACCACTCGAATGGAGAACGAACTCTTTTCGGCGGTATTTCCAGATTGGTACGACATAGGTATTTAAAAAAAAGACGTTCATTCCTACCTCCAAGACCGGCAGCTTGTGAATCCTCGGATGTTGCAAGAATTCATGGGCGGCGGTGATCACGTATCATCTGAGACCCGCAAGCTTGTTTGCCCTCTTCTTATATAAAAAAAAGAAGCAGTAACATTTTATTTTTTACCTCCGATAAAACGAATATATAAGACTTACTTTGATCATTTGCAATTAATAGTTACTATTTTTTGTTTGTTGTGTGCTTTCATTTAAACCTGTAGCCAAATTCTAGAGGTGAGATGATTGACGTGAAGCAGCTATGGCTTTTGCATGTGGTAAGTGAGAGAAATCGATACCTATACTGTAGTTATTCGTAAATTGTTCACTAAATATATTGAAACACTGAAACAGTGATCACAATAAAAAAAACAGCTGAGTATATTGTGTAGTTCTTCTTAGACCAGGGTGCGTTTGAAACTAGCCTTATTTGAAGTTAGAGAGTGTCTTTACATAAGGCCTTATTTTGTATCAAAATAAGCCCTCCTGCCATTCCTACTTGATATACAAGTCATTACTAGTATTGATTCAAAATGGAAAAGATATAAATAATAAAATAAAAAAATAAATGTATCTTTCCTGATTTTACTCTCATTTACTCCTCGTTGTTCCTCAAGGGACTTGCACCTCCCAGTTTTTAATTAGCAGATGCCCATGGGCAAGGTAATCACTTACGAATTAAGGTTGCTATATAATGAATTAAAAAATCATTTTTTATATATAATATTTTTATATTTAGTACTAGCAGGTTACCCGTACTTCGCGACTTTCCACACCACCTAGGAGGTATCAAACAGGCGCTTTATATTTTTTGCAGTTTTTTAGCTGTAACTTTGGAATGGTTTGGATCTTTGCAAAATCCTTTCTCATTGCACCTATTCAATATGTCAGGAGTCTTGTGTCCAAATTTCAGCTTTCTAGGTATTACGGTTTGGGCTGTAGAGCGATGAATGAGGCAGTGAGTAAGTCAGTGAGTGTCTTTGTGTTTTATATTAAGATATATAAAATGGACAAAGCAACAAAAACTACGAATACATAAATTATAAATATACTATACATATATATATACTTATAAACAATTACTAGTGTATGGAGTAGTAGTGAATAAAAAAATCATTCTATTATAATATAAAATGTACTCACATAAATTGAATGACCGGGCTCCATAAAAAATACTTCATATATAAATTTAATTTTTTTATCAATAAAGAAAACCTATATGTTAAAATAAGCTGTTAGCTTTACAAAGTACATTACGTGAATGAAATGTTCAATACAAAATTGGTAATATCAAGTAAATATTTGATAAATATCAAAACATTTCCACCCTTCCTCACCGCTAGAAAGTTATCGTTAGCTTTCTTAGTAAGAGCTTTTAAAAATAAGTGAGAAATCGTGTTTCTTTTTAATGTATGTTTTTCAACAATATTTTTAATGTGTAATGTATTTGGAAGTTATAACATAAATAAATCAAAATATAATAAGAAAGTATTTAAAATATTTTAATAACATGACCAAGCTACTTATGACGGATGTTTATCTTTCATTCTAAGGGTTCAGGGTCGGAAATCGACTATGACACAAATATTTGTTAGGATCTAACAAAGGAAAACATTTTAGTTTCTTCAAAAACCAGTTTCAAAAGAGAGTTAAAATGTTATGGGTAAATAACACAAAAGTGGTAAGGTTTCCTTTGTCTAGTGATGTAAGTGGTAAGTATATTCTATAATTCCTAAGGTATACTGTGTGTAGTGGTATAAGTGGTAAGTATATCCTATAATTGCTAAATCGTACTGTGTAGTGGTGTAAGTGGTAATTATATCCTACAATTGCTAAAGTTTTCTTTGTCTAGTGGTATAATTGTTTAGTTTATTCTATAATTACTAAGGTGTACTGTGTGTTGTTTTATTAGTGGTAATTATATTCTATAACTGCTGGTTTCCTTTATCTAGTGGTATAAGTAGTAGGTATATTCTATCATTGCTAAGGTATATTGTGTGTGGGCTTATGTATGTCTGAATATAGTAGGGAGAATATTTAATTGGTATAAAACTAATTCCAATATTCTATTTCGTAAATAAATGGCGAGGATTGAGGGTAATTACTTCCACCGGTGCGTTCCTAACAAGGGCCGCATTGAAAACATTAACACAAAAGTTATATGCGTAAAGCTCTTCGGATTTCCTTTCATGGAATTAACAGAATGTTATTTAAGGAAAAGGAAATTAAATCTTTTAATGTAAGTTAATAAGTAATACGAGATAAGGTTAAGTGGAAAAGATATTACATAACGTTATTAAAAATATTTTAACATTTTTTTTTAACTCTAACGAAAATGAATGAATGGAAAGTTTTGATTTAAAATAATGTTATAATTTTAATAAACTACAAAATGTTCAAAAATACCTTTTTAAATTATTCTTTTTTATTTCAAACTAGCAAGTTACCCGTGCTTCGCAACGGTCAGCGAAAGTGATCAAACATTTTGTTTGAATTTCCATACCACCTATTAACGACAATTATTATCAAACAACTTTGAAACGGTTTGGACTTTTACAAAATCCTTTCTTATTACACCTATTCAATATGTCAGGAGTCTTGTGTCCAAATTTCATCTTTCTAGGTATTACGGTTTGGACTGTAGAGCGATGAATGAGTCAGTGAGTCAGTGAGTGTCTTTGTGTTTTATATATTAAAATTACGCTATTGACTATTTCATTAATCGTAAAATGATAGGATATATAAGTCTTAAAAGGATTATATTATATTTTTAACTTATTAAACTAAAAATAGGTTATATCAAAATCCAAATAAATGAAGAGAATGTTATCGTATTTACTTTATTGTAACAACCACGGCGATACTCCAGAGGCGTTTCAATATCTTTAAAAAATAAACAATTCATTTATCATTATAATATTTATTTATAATATTTGTTCATTTATATATTACATATATTTTAAGACCTTATTCTTTCATTACATTCAACTTTATTAAGTTTTAAGAGAATGTTCCGTGTAGCCGACGTCAGACCTTAAAACTTGAGGGTTTATGAGTTTCTTTGAATCTGTGTCCATTGTATGAAACACGTTACCAGGGATACTATTGAAATTAATCTCAAAATGTTATATATATGAGTATTATACATGTGTGTGTATGTATGTATGTATGTGTGTGTGAATATTACACAAACACAATTAATTGAAATGTATCGACATTTTAAAAAATTAACTGCCAAAGACACTATCACTTTTAAAAATAATTAATATATATCCTAGTAGAATCGTCTAAAAAAACTCAGCGTTTTTAGCTTTTTGATGTGTCTTTCATAAATAATATTGACTTATTGTATATATATATATATAATGGAAACAAACTCGGGCAAAAGGTCACTCTCTGAACTCTGATATTTATCATCCTGAAGTAAAATATATTTAACATTAAACTAATGTGATTAAAACTAAGACGTTACATAAAATGTAACAAATTATGTCATATGTATATAATACTATATGATACATAGCCAAATTAGTAATAGCAAAAGAAAATGGTTCGGAGACCTTGAGATTGCGTACCGTGCAACGTAATTTTCACCTTCTCTTATTTCCCGAACAAAGTGCTCTACTCATTGCAAAGATAAATACTTCTTACATATAAACACAATGTACTATTTATATATCTATTATTTATTTATCGTCATGCCATATCCCTTGCGGGGTAGCCAGAGACGACGGAGCGCCAAACGCTACGGTCCCTGCATACTCCTTTCGCCACGGCCACAGACATCAACCTCTTCATACATGCCCTCCGGGGGGTCTTCATGCTTTTTACGTGACCTTCCTCCAGTATCATAAATACTGTATTTTCGAAGGTCACTCGAGGCCTTCCCCTGTCTCTCTTACCGCTCACTTTTCCTGTATAAATCTTTTTTACCATATATAGACTATTATTATTTAGACTATATGATATGCCAATATGCCTGTTCATTAGCAGTCTAGAATTCCATAACATTTGCCTAACAATCATAATTAATAATCAAACTAATACTCAGATTGGAATCAACGTTAGATAACTTTCTACAAAATCAATCGACAATTAGTTATTGGAACTGTTAACCCAAGAAATATATGGTATATAAATTTTAAGTAAGAAAAATCTAATTACGGTCGCTTTTTAATTTCGATCGTTAATTACCGTGAAAGGGCGAGGGTTCCTCCATATTGTATTACCGTTATAAGTCTTAGACGAGATTCGAGATTCGAGATTTTATTCGCATTTGAATTACATTAAACATAACCAATTCAATCACATTGGTTTAAACCTCTATTTATAAGAAAGCGTTAGATGATACGTTATTTTTTTTATGGATTGTGATGTAGTACATGCTCTGTGTTATGAAAACCCAATAGTTCTGGTGTTTCTTACAAAAACCCTAAGAGAATGTGGACCATAAGCACGATTTCTTAATTATCCAACAACCATACAACGTAGGCTGACTAATCGTCTTCAAACTAGTGCTACAAACTACCTCTTTTGCGTATTGGTAAAAAGTTTATTAGCATTTGTCTTTACGCCTTATTAATGCTATTTCCTTTCTTCTAGGTTGCCTAAGAATTTTTTTTATTTCTCTGCATCTTACATGTTCTCCAGATATCTTCCAAATCCCTTGGGCTCATCTTACCAACACACTTGCAGCTTCATTTTAAATGGAAGGTAACTCCGAATAATCTCTCTTGCAACTCTTCGATGTGGCTGGCCTATATATAGGACGATATTTTTTGCAGATGAAGTATTTCTCCATATAGTGATATCGACTGAACTACGCTCATTAATACACAAGACACTTCAGAGTCAATTCAAATCAAACTAGGCCTCAAATGAAATGCTCTTAAAAAGTCCATCTCCTGTCCAAAATTACTAAGAAGTTAAATCTAGCAAAAGCCAGTTTAAGAAAATATAATAAATCACTTTAACACTTCAATTATATATCAATATTTTACTAACAAATTGAATGATTGTTCTAGTTATATAAGATAAATCAAATCACACATTGATTGGAGGCTCTAAGCCGAGATGTCGATATATCAAGATGACAGATCATTTGGCCAGTGAGGTCATCCATAACGGATAATCGCATAGCAAATTATATATACTAAATTGGCCAGCGGCTTTGCCCGAAAAATATAGGCAAATTAAATTAGTTATATTATGTCAGAAAGCCTCCTAACAGTTTTTTCCATTCCAAATCCAAAGGTGACTCGTGACATAAAAAAAATCTGGATGATTGATTGAGTAGTTATAGTGTAAAGGTAGAGCGAATAAACCAACAAACTCACATTCTCAATTTTAATATAAGTTAATAGTCCTCTTTAGTGCAAAAAAAAATTAATTTTCTTCAACATTACAAAATAAATTATGTAACTTTCATTTTTCCGCATAAATTTAGATAAGTATTCTTATGTAATCTACGCAAGGAGTGAGAAATAATTATATTGAATTGTATACGCTAATTTCTTATCTACAACTATGGTGTAATCTATATATCCATATATATAAACGATTTACCACTCAAAATCTCCGAAACTATTTCTTCGATTAACTTAAAATTTCACATAGTTTCTTCTTTTGTTACGTAGACGGTCACTAACTTTTTGCATTTTGCCAAGTTTTAAACCTCTAGGAGCTATACACTTAACACGGGGGTAAAAATTACTATAGCAACGGTTACCATAGCAACGGTACGATCACAACGGATAATATGAAAAAGGTTACCATAGCAACCTAAGTTCATATCCAAATTATAATTAAATATTAATGTGCCCAGTGAAGCGGGAGGGAATAAGCTAGTTATTATATATAATCCCAAATTTTATTAACACAATTTAAATAAGCAACAATAAATAAAAGTTGATTGTGATAAATGTTCTCATCAAACAGTATTTTTACGACTCATAAACGACTAGATAGAATTTCTTTTCAAGTCGCAATTTTAATTCATTTTCAGTGAAAATACTTCCGAGAAATCGTTTTCACATTTTCACCAGCAGTTTGAAATGTTAGTTCTAATGGCTTCTGTTTCTGACGATATTATCATACTATTTGAATAAAATAATAATTATTTAAGTTTAATATTAAATCCTCAGAAAAATGTAACTTAAATATCAGCTTAGTTTAATTATTAAGAATTGAAAACAAATTTACTTTAAACTTTTAATTAACATGGATAAAATACACTGTTACAAATGGTTTATACGAATTGTTTCAAATTAAACGAAGCTCGCCCTATGAGTGTTTAGTGACAGCGGGGAGTAGGCGTTAGCAATTTATTTAATGTATATCACCCATTTTATGTCTCTTTTTTACTCGAAATGGTAATACCATCTCGTCTTATGAAGTCATTTACTTCAATCCTCTTGGGAGTTTTATTACGTAAGTGACACTGCTTGGAAGTTTTTTTGAGAGGTTTTTGGTATAAATTTACTTTTTCCTCATGGTTTGTATTTCTTATATATATATATATTATATTTTGTGATAACATATAACTAATTTTAGATATATGACATGATGCTGACACATCATATCATAAATTACCAATTTTCTTAGACCGATGTCAAGGCGATATAGGTCACGATAAGGGTCGCGTTGGAATTGGAGAAATACATCAATCAAATCGAGTGAAGACTGTCAGGTTCAACGTTAAACGCTTTAGAGTGTTGACAGAATCACACATAATGATGCATAAAGATAAGATAAGATAATTCTTATAATATTTAAAAGCTTCGATTGTAATCTTTGATAAAATGCTACAAATATATTTGAGCGAAACGAGCTTAGCGCTCTACGGAAGACTTTCACATTCTTTGTCACGTATAGGTTCGAAAACTACTTGATTGAAAATTATGAAATTTTTCAATCAAAAAGTTTTAATGGTTTTTAAAAAAATATGAAAAATGTCATGTCGTTAAGGAATAATCGTCAAAAACTAATATACCATTGAAGTCAATGGGAAACGATGTGTCATTACACTGGGCTCGCTTCGCTCAATATGCAAACAGCATCGGAGATTTAGCGAGCGTAGCGAGTCGAAATCGAGGGTCTAATGGCGCCCCTAGTTATAGATTAATATATGAGAGTTATAAAGCTAGTCAAGCCTACAAAAGTTCTTTATTCAATAAAAGATTTCCTATTAAGAATATTATTTCCGTTTTTCCCGACAAATCCAACTTGCTGACCACTTATTGTGGTGCGACCGAGTGGAAAAAAAACTTCCCAATGAAGTTATACCACAGTCCAGACCCTTTTGTACGGCCTTCATACGTTTATAGTATAACTTGAACAACAGAAAGTTGTGTTTGGATAGAAATAGAACAATGTAGGAATGAACAATAAGTGGCGTTCGCGTTTCATGTTACAGCAAAAACATGTTAGACAAAGAATAATAAAAAGGAACAAGATAAAGTTTTGAGTCCGGTCTTTGTGTTAATATAAAATAAAACAACTTATTACTATTACTTAAAAACAATTGCTTAGAAACAAGTTTTAAAAATGATGATGATAACAAATATAAGTGTCTAAGTTAATGAGTTTAAACTTCATCAACACTTCGATTCGGCTTCGAACTTGTGATCTTTAGAATTTCGTACTGTTACTTTAACAATTGAGTTACCCTGTCCGGAATTCATTAATTCTTCATTCTATATATACATATAAATAAAATTGAAGTTTCTGTTTATAATTCCAAAATAACAGCTTTTCAGTAAATGCATATGGAAGTATATACGATCCTTAAATAAAAAAACAATTTTTGTCTGTGCGTTTGTCTGTTTGTTTCAGCTAATCGCTGAAAAGGCTGAATCAATTTTAACAGGACTTCTACTGGCGGATAGCTGTTATAAGGGGTAACATAGGTTACTTTTAGGCACAGCTTAAAAAATCTTAACAAGACAGAATATGTTCATAGACAATGTCAAATAATACATTCATAGACAATGTCAAATTATATGTTCATAGACAATGTCAAATAACATGTTCATAGACAATGTCAAATATTAATGGACGATGTCAAATAATATGTTCATAGACAATGTCAAATAACATGTTCATAGACAATGTCAAATAATATGTTCATAGGCAATGTCAAATAACATGTTCATAGACGATGTAAAATAAAATGTTCATAGACAATGTCAAATAACATGTTTATAGACAATGTCAAATAATATGTTCATAGACAATGTCAAATAACATGTTTATAGACGATGTAAAATAATATGTTCATAGACAATGTCAAATAACATGTTCATAGACAATGTCAAATAATATGTTCATAGACAATGTCAAATAACATATTCATGGATAATGTCAAATAATACGTTCATAGATAATGTCAAAAAATGTGTACATAGACATGTCAAATAACATGTTCATAGTCAATGTCAAATAATATGTTCATAGACAATGTCAAATAACATGTTCCTAGACGATGTCAAATAATATGTTCATAGACAATGTTATTCATTATAGTTATTTTATGCCACAAGCTAGAATGAACATAAAATAAATCTGCGCAGATTGAGGTTACCAATACATAACACTTTTAATTTATATACATAAATCATATACCTGTTAGCAAATTGCTCAATCATTCCCCATCTATTATGATGCAATCTACTCTGCTATTAATATTACAAGGGATTTCTCTTCAATCCCAGTGGGATAACGTATGAAGTAGACTTTGATCGATGATAGATTTTTATCATGTATTCTCATGAGGCAAAGGTTTAAGTTTAATTGCAATGTGGAAATATTTTTTATCTGTATATATAAATAAAATTGAAGTCTGTTTGTAATTCCAAATTTAAAAAAATCATTAGATGCATATGAAATTAAATATTGTATTGAGATATTTTTTTCTTTGTCTGTTCCACCTATTTCCTAAAACGGGTGGACCGAATTTAATAGTATTTTCACTGGCAGATAGCTGATGTTATAAGAAGTAGCTAAGGTTACATTTATTTAAAAAAAAAAAAAAAAATTATATATTTTTATCAATAGTAAATCAAAAGGCTTAATGGAATATATAGACTGTTTTAGCTTATTAACACTAAACCTACCAAGTACCGGTCAAATTGACCGTTCTTAAACTTTTGTAAAACTTACACATTTTTAAACGTTATAATATCGTTAACAAACTGCAAGACAATTCTCAGAATATGCATATAATATTTTCTACACTCTTTACTTTTAGTTATTTCCATTATTACCTGCGTTATATAATAAAATAACTTTTAATTACCGGTCAATTTGACGGCGTGCGGTAGGAACAGGTATACAAGAATTGTCAGTAAGTTTAGTATTAAATACAATAAAATTAAAAATATTTTTTATGATTATTTGTTTAACTTTCATTGTCATAGAACCCAACTCAACTGACCCAACTAAAACTCAACAAAAAGAGAGATTTCTATAACGTGGTCTAAAAACAGTAATAATTGAAACAAGCTGAATATAATAAATTTACAAAAGAAAAAACACAATTCCTTACCGGAATCTTCAATCTTAGTAAAAAGGCCAACCTTATTCACGTTGCAGTAATCGTTTGTAAGATTAACTTTTCCGGAACATAAACTTGCCCTCTTTATATTAAATTATTCCGGAAGTTTTTGGCCAGAAATAAGAAAGTCCGGATAACTTTTGGGTGTTCTAATTGATTGATGTTACATTACCAAGTTATATTAAATACTGATATGTCAATACATGCCACATAAGAGTGTGGTATATTTTAATAAACTAGGGGCGCCAGCAGACCCTCAATTTCGACTCACTGCGCTCACGAAATCTCGGGTGCCATTTGTATATTGAGCGAAGCGAGCCCAGTGTATTGACTCATCGTTTCCCATTGACTTCAATGGGATATCAGTTTTTTGACATGAAACAAAAAAAAATTGTTTTGAGGACATTTTTGATTTTTTTTAAAAACCATCACCTATTGTGTGTCTTTTTGATTGCAAAGTTTCATAATTTTTCGGCAAGTACTTTTCGAGCCTGTTTGTGACAAAGTTTGTGACAAAGAATGTAAAAAGTCTCCAGTAAAACGCTCCGCTCACTTCGTTTGCTTCGCTCAATCAACTATGTATTTGTATCCCAAAGAAATACGGATGTAATTTATGTTACTAAGAATACGTATTACAAGACAAATAGTCGAACATTTATCCCATTTTAATTTAGTTAAGTAGTCACAATTGCCTACTATTTGGTGTATAAAAATCCCATGCCATCCAGACTATATAATCAAGCGATCGGGAGACGATTACTGGGATTTTATATCGCTGTTTGAAACGAGCCATTAATCAAACAATGCTAAAGTGACGAGAAAGTTTTAAAATATTACACGTAATAATAAATGAGAATGTTAGAATAACGGTCTTGAATACTAAGAGACGTGTTTGTCACTGTCTAACTAAATGACTACATAATGGATCCATTTAAGTGATTTTGTTGTAATATGTTACGTGGTATAATCAAATCAACGTATAATAGAAAGTGTCAAAATACGTAGCCTGAAGCCTTTACTCACAGAGGTAAATCTATATTAATAATTTCGATTAAAACTTCGCCTCTGTAATAAAAAAAAATCGAATCGCCAACTATCTGCAAAATAAGAATTGTCGAATATTTTGTTAAATTCTAATGACGATGACAGAAGAATCGCATACACCATTTTGGACGCTAACGAAACGTCACTGACACCGGAGGCCATCTTGATTTCGTTAATCAAAGCTATAACTACAATAATCTACCAACATTATGTAAAATATTGATGAGAAGAGTCCCATTTAACCCGAGCGAAGCCGGGTTACCATCTAGAATAAGAATAGAATTTAATAGATGAAATTTATTTTCAAACTGTCCTCGGCTCTAAATTATCTTCTTCCACGTGTATAAAGCCACGGGCATAAGCTAGTCATTGTATAAAGTTCTTTAATTTTATTCAAACATTTAATATTAAAAGTAAGCAATCCAAAGTTAACATAATTAGCAAGATTTTCAAGAGACGTCAGCGGTTTTAACCGTATTTAGTTATAGAAATATTTCTTCTTATTATAAGAAAAGTCTTTTCATTAAAAATTAAGGTAGATGCAGATTATCAATTCTTTTAAGAAATTTTGAGGTTTGCTGGTATTTTATTATTGATTTCTATCAGTTTGTATATGCTTTTAGTTGTATTTAACATAATAGCTCATAGCACATTTTGTACCTATCCACATATCATACACTGAGCTACGTTTGTTTCAAACTTAACTTGTATTGTTACTGAGAATTTACTGAACTCGCTAAAGAATTTCTAGTTGGATACATTGAAATAGTTTTAACACTCAAATACTTTGCCACATTTTATTATTTTGTCACATTATTTGGTATTTTAGTTAAAAATATAACACCGAGGCATCGCATCTTTTGTAATGCTAAATAAAATATAGATTACTAGATAGAAATTTTATTTTGCTATAAATATAAAAGATGAGGAAGAAAAATATAAAAACGTATGAAATGTCTGATTTTTGTATATTTAGCAATTTTAGTGTTGTTTTTTAAATTAAAACCATTTTAAGAAGATTTAACTTTTTAAAGCTACAAGTCTCCTATAGCCATTCTTGTTTTTTTATAATTCCAAATTAACAGCTTTTCAGTAAAAGCGTATGCAAATATACTTACATTAAAAATAAAAATGTCTGTTTCTCTGTTTATTCTAACTAATCTCTGCAACGACTAGACCGATTTTGATAGAACCATTCATATTCATATTCATTTTTATTTGGTAATATTTTTGGTTTACAAAGTTCTTAAAACTATTTCCAAAAATATAAATTGGTCTAAAAAACTAAAAAACACAAATTGGGAAAAAATATTAATAAATACAACGGATATAAATAAACTACAACACATTACTTGTGGATAACGAATATATTAGGCAAGTTGTAGGCACAGTTAGTACACATATAACAAGGGAATAAATATGATTGAAAACTTTCTAAACCACAATATTTAAGCCCCCATTTGATAAGACAAAATAAATACAACGGATATAAATAAAAACTACAACACATTACTTGTGGATAACGAATATATTAGGCAAGTTGTAGGCACGGTTAGTACACATATAACAAGGGAATAAATATAATTGAAAACTTTCTAAACCACAATATTTAAGCCCCCATTTGATAAGACAAAATAAATACAACGGATATAAATAAAAACTACAACACATTACTTGTGGATAACGAATATATTAGGCAAGTTGTAGGCACGGTTAGTACACATATAACAAGGGAATAAATATAATTGAAAACTTTCTAAACCACAATATTTAAGCCCCCATTTGATAAGACAAAATAAATACAACGGATATAAATAAAAACTACAACACATTACTTGTGGATAATGAATATATTAGGTAACTCGGAGGCATAGTTAGTACACATATAACAAGGGAATAAATATGATTGAAAACTTTCTAAACCACAATATTTAAGTCACCATTTGATAAGACAATGTAAACTGAAAGTTCTTGTTTGCAGTTTAAAGTAATAAACTGTTCTCTAGTTAACATTCATGGTGCTTCACTCATTTTGTATTCAAAGGGCGAATGGAAATGAAATATGGACCGTTCTCCTTGCATTTTGAACACAGGAGACAGCTATATCACTTCTTATGAAAAATATTTTCATTTATTTGACTTTTGCCAAAAAGTGTGCGGTTTGAATAATGGATACATTTTCACTTTTTCTCTTTTAAGAAAAAGATGAATTGTAATATATTTTGATTGATTGCATTGCATTTATATTTTGTAATTTCTATGTTAATAATAATAGAGTATTGCTTGTCTGATTACAATAGAATTAGGATCCGCTAACCGTGCGCGGCGGGTGTTGAGCTGAACCCCTCTGTTTTCTTCTTTTCTTGATAACTTTTGAATGGCTAAACATATTTTCAATCTGTCTTGGCTATAACATCCGCGTTCAGCTCAAACATACATGAGAAAATTTTTAGCTAATTATCTCGTCGCATTCTGGAGACAGCTAAACACAAAAAAAGGTCTCCCAAACGGTTTAGAACTTCGCTTACGCTCAGCTCAATAAGTATTTTCAAGGAGTGTGGATAGTGAAGAGTATATAAACCAGGTCTTATATTTAACAGGTAGGAATATGAAATAGAATATAACAAGGGTCTTTTGTTTGTTTTTCATGGACTCCGTGAGATGTGAGTGAGAAATAATTGGGTAATTCTCATGGAATCTCGAAATTCTTGTCCTTTTAGTTTTTACACAGTTCGAAACTATTCATGGTGGTATTTTTTTTTTTTTTAAAGAACATCACTTAGGCTAATAATTTTGGTAATAACCTTAAAACTTTATGTATATCTGTAAGGAATAATAAATATATAATAGCCTTAAAATCATTCCCTTACTATGTCCCAAACTTTAAAATAAAACATGTTATAATTTTTTAACTAGAAATTGCTTAAAATTTATGTTTGCGCGTGTGACTATTTTATTAAAAATACATCAAAATTTCAAAAATTCTTCGAATTTAGGATTATAGATCGTAAATAAATGAGGAAATGTTGATTTGACATGTGTCCCTTAAAAAATAGTCATTCCCTCACACCATTACCGACAGTCGATAAGTTAGCGTACTTGAGATTTTTTATTGGAACTTCTATTAATTTTTGATAGTTGGTGACACTAACAATTGCTCAGAATGGCGAAGTTGTATTAAAATTGTCGGAGTACTTGTTGGAAGAAGATTAAATTACAATTTTTCAAAGATTACATTTCAGACAGTCATTCCATCACTGAGAAGAAAACAAAGAGGTAATTACTATATTCGAATATAAATTTAAAAATAAAGTATGTTTTTAGAAGCAGTAAAATCACCGAAAAATTTACATACAGCAGTTTACTACATTTGGAGATTTTTGAGGTTATGTTTTATTTTGTCATTCCCTCACTGTCATTCCCTCACTTTTAAAGTTTATCAATATTGATTTACTTCATTTAAAACTCGTTTATTCTGGGGACCACTATATTCCCTAAAGTTACTAACACATATAGTACAAATTTAAGATAAATTTAATAGATATTAACTAAAATAATTCTGAATAATTTAATTTACATTTTTTCGAGATTTCATGAGAATTACCCAATTGTATATAAATACTAGGAGCGCGAACCGGACCTCGATTTTGACTCGCTGCGCTCGCAAAATCTCGGTAGAATTCGCCGAATTGAGCGAAGCGTTAACCCATCTTCAAATCAGTGTTCAAAGCTTACATATAATTAAAAAAATATAGAATAATCAAATAGCACATAGCGAAGTGTTTTTACATTGAAGTCTATGGGATTGTCATTTTTTGGTGATTATTCCTCAATGACATGCGATTTTTTCACTTTTTCGCTATAAATGTACAAAATTTTATAAGAATCGGTAAAGCCGTTTTCATGCCAACCCCGGACATGGGATGTAAAAAGTCTCACATGGAGCGCTCCGCTCGCTTCGCTCAATAATTTTTTACCACTTAGTAATAGTTTTACATTAACATTAACTTACATTTAAATTAATATGCGACCCAAATTATTAACTTGACGAGATCATATATATTCTCACTCAAATATCTGTGTATAATATTCTTTTATTCGATTCAATTCGATTCGTTTCGATTTGATTTGATTTTAAAAGAACTATCACTTGGAGAGCTTTTATTTTAAAGAACGAATTCGATGTTGTTTTCTTTATGAACTAAATAATAAAGAAAGAGTGCAAATTAAATATTGAAATTAGATGTTTAAATTTCAGTGCTGCGAAATTGCTGTGAACATATATTTAATTAAATTCAAAAGTTGATACAATGCTGACTACATTACCATCTGTTACTAATCTGAAACACGCTTAAAGCTTATATTTGCATTTTATTCTGTACAATTATAAAATATTATTATTATTTATCTTCCCGCCATATCCCTTGCGGGGTAGCCAGAGACGACGGAGCGCCAAAGACCACACACATCAATTTCTTCAAACATACCCTCCGGGGGTCCTCATGTTTTTTACGTGACCTTAATCCAGTATCATACTCTGTTTTCGAAGGTCACTCTAGGCCTCCCCCTGTCTCTCTTAGCACTCACTTTTCCTATATAAATCTTTTTTAACATTCTTTCATCAATTATAAAATCACAGCTGCAAAATTGCTGATTAAAAAGATAATATCAAAGCCAAGAGGGTATTAATAAGTGAATTTGAAAGCAATTTGTTAAAAGCCCGTAAGAAGAGAATTGATTGAATGAGATTTTGATTACCATTGAGTCTTATACGTCTATATTTATACAGACGTAAATAAATTTATCGTTTCAGTGATAATCTACTGAATATTAATATTATAAGGATTGAAATGAGAATGATGATGATTAACTAACTTTGCCAGCGACTCTGTCTGTTCAGAATATATTTTTTTATTGGATCGAAATATGTGGAACTTAAGTTGTTGATTCATTTGCAGGATTTATATTATCATGTACATCACCTAGGATTGATAGTTTCTGGCCGGCTTTTCTCAATATTCTGAGCCGGTGGTAGCTTACTTACGGACTGACTACACTGATCTTTTTTTGTATTGTAATAATTGAATTCAAAAGTGCGTGTAAATGCCTACTTGAATAAAGATATTTTGAATTTGAATTTGAATATTCAAAATATCTTTACAAACATTTACAAGCACTTTTGAATCCATTATAATAAAAAAGGTCAGTGTAGTCAGTCGTGAGATACCTTCGGAATGCTCTGAGAAGAGACGTCAGAAACTCAACAGTTGCTCCTTTTAACAGTTAATAACAATTCAATTAATAAAAGTAGCCTAAGTTACTCCTTTTGAGCTATCCGCCAGTGAAAGTCCTATTAAAATAGGTCCAGCATTTCAGATAAGCCAAAACAAAAATACGGATGGACATACATATATACTTTTATCCACATTTAGTTAAATTAACTTGAAATTACAAACTGACACTCCAATTTTATTTATATGTATAGATTTATGATATGGAACTTTATTTGCTGATCGACTACATTATATAACATAAAACAATTTTTATATAAAACATATTTCATGGATATCATATATAAGTAGAAAATTATAATTACACTAGTAGAAAATTATAAATAAACTAGTAGAAAATTATAATTACACTAATAGAAAATTATAAATGAACTAGTAGTAAATTATAATTAAACTAGTAGAAAATTATAAGTAAACTAGTAGTAAATTAAAATTAAACTAGTAGAAAATTATAATTAAACTAGTAGAAAATTATAATTAAACTTGTTGAAATTTATAATTAAACTAGTACAGAATTATAATTGCATTAGTAGAATATTATAACTACCCTAGTAGAATATATAATATTGTAAATGAGTCATTATTATTTATAAGGTAAATTTGAAATAAATTCCTTCAAAGGAGCCGTTTAACATTAATATTATATTTTGGGTTCCGGTTTTGGTATTGAAATTTAGATTTACTTAAATAGAATGTGTAAATATATTTAATATATTAATATTAATTTATATAAATGTCTGTATGTTTAATATTAAGCTTATTTTTGGATAATTTGTTTTTCACCTTTTATCCTCGTTTCTGTATATACTAAAATATATAATATAATATACTAGCAATGCCCCGCGGTTTCACATGCGTAGATATCGATCGTGTTGTAGTGGAGTTTGAATGGAGTGTCCAATTTTAATAATTCAAAAAGTATTTTATAGGTGTTTAAACGGTCTTTGATATAACTTAATGGGATAAGGATTTGTGTAAAAGTATGAATAGTATGGTTTGATTATAGTCGCTAGTTTGATCTTATCAATTTTAAAATGTAAAAAAAGTTTTTATAATGGCATAATTACAGGAGTTGGATATATGGTATCCCGGACTTTCTTGTAGAGATTAATACGTTCTATAATACTGTAGAACATTTTTGTTCTATCATCAAAATTTCCGCAGCGCACGCCATGACAGATTTTTTATAACCAATTTTTACACACCTTGAGTTACATTACTGCATTTTTATTAGGGATCCCTATTTTTTTAAATGTTATATAGCCTATATCACTCAGTGAAGATGCAGTTTTCTAATGGTTAAAGAATTTTTAAAATCGATTCAATGGTTTTTGTGTGGAAACATTACAATCATACATACAAAAACAAATGTTTCCTCTTTACAATATTAGTATGATTATTTCGCACAAGTACAAGTAAGTTACAATGATGACAAGTCATGAGCTTTTCTGATAAAACTGTTCTAAAACATTAAACGTCAATATAAATAGCTTTTTTTGTATAAGTTTGAAAATAATACTGGTTTGTTCAATTGGACTTAATCCAGCTAAGAAAGTGGCAATGAAATAATTAAAAAAATAGATTAAAATTTTATCGAAGTCTTTTTTGATTTAACGAAATGTAATAGAGAAGAATTGCATTATAATAATAAGTGACAAGAGAAGCCAAATCAGACCTTAAGGGCAAGTCCCTCTATTAAAACAGGTGTGTAGTAAAGAATACTGAACTATAAGAGTTCAGCTTACTATCCTTCAAATTCAAATTCCAAAATATCTTTATTCAAGTAGACATTTACGTGCACTTTTGAATCGTCAAAGAGGATGAGTTACTAACTCGGAATAATTCTCTGAGAAGAGTCAACCAGAAAATCAACAGTTGCTCTTTTTAAATGAAATATAACAATGTTTGGTGTACATTATAATATCAGCCCTGCAAATAAGTCAACAACTTAAGTTCCACACATTTACAAACAAAACCTCACATTTATTCTCATCCGCCTTAAAATGCATAAATACTATCAATAACTTAGTTTCCTATTAATTAATTAAATAATTTCTAAAATCAAACATTCAGAATTAGATGCTCTATGTAATAAAAATAATAAAGCGAAGTGTAACTTTTCTTACGAAATACAACAATTAATTTAATAATTTCTTTTTAGTGTTATGTAAATAATATATGTTTTGTACACAGCTTTTCCTTAAAAGATATCCTTTATAAGGACATTTTTACATACTTAATTAATAGTGAAGACTACACGTTGGGGCGTTTATCCTCCGGGAAAACCAGAAATTTGTCAAAGCTAAGTAAATGGGAATCTTATTAGAAGTTAATGTTGTTAAACGACAAAGGATTTTATATAATATAGTTTCTTTCAAAACATGTTTACGCCACAAAGGACGTGTGTCACTTATATATATATATATATATATATATATATATATATATATATATGTGTGTGTGTGTGTGTGTGTGTGTGTATTTACATATGTATATGAATGTGTGGGTGACAAGAAAGGATAGAATAAGAAATGAGTATATTAGGGGAAGTTTGAGTATCGCCAGTGACAGAAAAGTTAGAGGTAACCGTCTGCCATGGTATGGGCATGTTATGAGAGATGAAAGGCATGATCAAAAGGATGCTATATTTTTCAATTAGTCTGATATAATCTTTCTAATCCTGAAGGCGAATTGTAATTACAAACTAAAACAAAAGATAATTAAGATTTCAGAGCTTTGATGTATTTACTTCGTTTTGAATGAAATACAAATAACTAAGGTCGAACTTTGTACATTAGGTCGGTAACAATCTTGCCCTTCAATGTTTTGTGTTAAGTACAATAGGCGACCCCTTTGGAAGTGTTGATCTGTCTTATCCATTGAAGCGTTGCTATTTTCTCCGTAACTTTATTAGAGATAATTAATAATTAATTGATTAACATTTTATTATATTGTAACTTTCATGAACTAATAAGTTAGGTTATTTATTGTTGTTTCAGTCTTTTGATGAATGAAGTGTTGTAACCTTTTTGCTCCATATAAAATAACTAGGGCCGCCAACAAACCCTCAATTTCTACTCGCTGCGCTCGTGAAATATTGGTTGCCGTTTGCATATTGAGCGAAGCGAGCCCATTGTAATGACTCATCGTTTCCCATTGACTACAATGGGATATCAGTTTTTTGACATGACAATAAAAAATATATATATATTTCTTTTTTAACGACATTTTTCATTTTTTTTAAAACCATCTTTTAATGTGTGTCTTTTTGATTGCAAAATTTCAATATTTTCCGTCAAGTAGTTTTCGAGGCTATTCGTGACAAAGAAAGTGTAAAAGTCCCCAGTAGAACGCTCCGCTCGCTATGCTCGCTTCCCTCAAATTAAAAAACAAGTTTTGAATAATCTTATTGCTATTTCTCTGTATTATTGTAATTTATCTTCTCTAACTCTTAGCATTTTCTTATCCTTAAAGGTTAAAAGTTGAAAGGCTTTGTATGCTGTCAGATTACATTTAAATGTATTTTGTTACCAAAATTTTATTTAATAAATAAATTGTGCGTCCGTTTGTAATTCAAGATTAACAGCTTTTCACTAAATGCATATGAGAATATACTTAAAAAATAAAATTAAAAAAAAATTGTCCGTCTCTTTGTCTGTTTGTTCTGGCTAATCTTTGAAACGGCTTGACTGTTTTTAAGAGGATTCTTACAAGCGGATAGCTAATGTTATTAGAAGCAAATTAAGCGACTTTTATTTAAATAAAAAATTAGCGCAAACAAAGTCGTGGGAAAAGTACTCTATAATATATCATACAAATACATATATGTTTATAATTTGAAATCATTGAAAGCGTATAACAAGAAGTTTAACACTAAACTTACCGACAATTCTTGTATACCTGTTCCTATCACACGCCATCAAATTCACCGGTAATTAAAAGTTATTTTATTATATAACGCAGGTAATAATGGAAATAACTAAAAGTAAAGAGTGAAGAAAATATTATATGCATATTCTAAGAATTGTCATGTAGTTTGATAACGATATTATAAGGTTTAAAAATGTGTAAGTTTTACAAAAGTTTAAGAACGGTCAATTTGACCGGTACTTGGTAGGTTTAGTGTTAAATACGAAGGTTATAAAAAAAACGAAAGAATAAGAAAATACTGAAGTATATGACAAATGATGTCTCTACTAAGATGATGTATGATAGTGGAACGTGATCCAAATAGATATTTCGTCCCAAAACAACTGGGATAAGAATGGATTAGAATTGCAAACACTTATTATTTTTGTAATAATTCCAAATACATTGAATAGTTACTCTTTTATTTAGTACTAGCTTATTTCCTTCCATTTCGCTGGGCACACTATTAATTTGAATGTCACTTAGGTTACTATGGTAACCTTTGTCATATTATCCGTTGTCATCGTAACCGTTGCTATGGTAACAATTGGTATAGTAATTCTTATCCCTGCGTTAAGCGTATAGCTCCTACAGTTTTGAGACTTGGCGAATTGCAAAAAGGTGAAATACGTTGTGATAGGAATTCCGTGAAATCCGTTTTGAGTGTACGTCTACGTCACAAAAGAAGTAACTAAATAGAATTTTAAGTTAATCGAACAGATAGTTTCGGAGATTTCGTAGTGAGTCAGTGTGTGGTAAATCGCTTATGTAATATAGATTGTTATGATATAAAATTGATTTACAATTTTTCTATTTGTTCCGTCATTTACATAAATATCGAATATTGTAAATCATGGTGTTTTAATAAATGGTGCACATCATTTTTCGTACACAAACAATCCATCAGAACCGCAAAGCGTTATTAATTCATGGGTCGATGAATTATATTTTGTAAAAAATTGTTACAATAAATCAATTGAATATATTTGTTGATTTAACATACAAACCAATCTTATTGTTTTTGGGTTTAACACTAAACCTACCGACAATTCTTGTGTACCTGTTCTTACCGCACGCGGTCAAATTGACCGGTAATTAAAAGTAATTTTATTATATAACGCAGGTAATAATGGAAATAACTAAAAATAAAGAGTGAAGAAAATATTTTATGTATAATTTAAGAATTGTCATGTAGTTTGATAACGATATTATAACGTTTGAAAATGTGTTGTTTTTACTAGATAAAGGATCAGTAGGCGTAATAGTCACAAACCATCTATGGTGAGATGATGTGGGTTCGGTACAGGGATAAAAATATCATTTGATAAATATTTTTAGGGGTTATACAGATAGTATGTCAGTGTACATTTACACGAAGGAACTTTGTTAGTTCTGTATTGTTTTCATTTTTCTCGGATGGATATCTGTGGACAGGAAAAAATTTCATTACTGTCGAGAGATGGCGCTGTTTATAATTTACTGATTCAGTTTATTTTCATATTTAATTTATATTACTATTTTGTATTATTATAATCACACTTTTTTGTATTTTTTAGTAATTATAAATAAACATGCATTTAACATTTTCTTTTCTTCAGTAAATAATAATCATTTTAATTAAAAATCAATTGTTTTTATTATTAACATTTATAATTTCGTCAAAGTTCGTTCGGGAAATACCCTAGATATTTGCATCTTCACTGGTTTGTTTTAGAGTTCCTTTAGGGCAACTTTCCTGAGCTTTCAGCTAGATGGCGTTGGGAGACACTATATAAACTTTTATAAATAAATTGACAATACTAATTAATTTAGTAGCAAAACCTGATTTGCCTGATACTAATTTACTACTACCATTTATATAACCCTGTGAAGTAAATCAACGTAGAACAAATTTACAGCACAAGTAAAATTAATATTCAAGGAACAAACATTATCCTCAACAGCGCTAATTAGTTTAAGTCCATAAATTATTAGTTTATAATACGACTAAATAGTTATTTAGTACAATTAGTCATATATAATATATGTATTTCAATTAATAATATCAAAACAATATACGCCTCTATTACTAAAATATTGAAATGGAATTAAAGCTATTGTTCAAATTCATACAAACAGCTTATTGTTTAAGCGTTTCAGCAATTAACAAGCTGGATTTATTATTTTGTTTACCTGGATTGGATTTAGCTGGATTTATGATATAATTTATACTATATATGACAAAATATTATGAAACATAAATGCAAAATACAAGGTCATATCAGTTAAAAGCAGTTTTAAAATACATGTAGTAAAAGAAACTTTGTTTAAGTTATCAATAAGCAAACAGAAAAAAAATAACTCACTAGTTCATAAATATATGCATAACCAGTAATAAAGTAATTAAATATATAGAAAAGTGGTAATAAATTATTTATATTATTATAATTTTAAAAGTGATAACACAAAAGTCATTTTAGGTAAGTTATAACAAAGGAGTCCTTTCACATATGTGTTAACACAGAAATCATTTCATATAAGTTATAATACAGAAGTCATTTTACTTAAGTTATGACACAGAAATCATTTCACGTAAGTTATAACTCAGAAATCATTTCACGTAAGTTATAACACAGGAGTCATTTCACATAAGTTATAACACAGAAAATATTTCATATAAGTTATAATACAGAAGTTATTTCACATAAGTGTTAACACAGAAATCATTTCATATAAGTTATAATACAGAAGTTATTTCACATAAGTGTTAACACAGAAATCATTTCATATAAGTTATAATACAGAAGTTATTTCATATAAGTTATAACACAGAAATCATTTCACGTAAGTTATAACACAGAAATTATTTCACATAAGTGTTAACACAGAAATCATTTCATATAAGTTATAGCACAGAAATAATTTTAATGTTTTTACTTTATGTAATAATTAATATAATATTTCTGATTGAATCAGACTTTGTGTGAATAAAATTGTATGTCTGTCTTTGTGCATCTAAAACATCAATGAATGGAGTAGGAATAGTAGTAGTAGCAGTAGATGTCTATCTATAGATTATACTAGGAGCGCCAATAAACACTCAATTTCGACTCGCTAAGCTCGCGAAATCTCAGGTGCCGTTTGCATATTGACTGAAGTGAGCCCAGTGTATTGACTCATCATTTCCCATTTACTTCAATGAATTATCAGTTTTTTTACAAGATATTAAAAAAAAAAATTTTTTTGAGGACATTTTCAATTTTTTTTTTATAAAAACCATCATCTAATGTGTGCCTTTTTCATTGTAAGGTTTCATAATTTTTCGTCAAGTAGTTTTTGAGCCAATTCGTGACAAAGAATGTAAAAAGTCTCCAGTAAAACGCTACGCTCACTTCGTTCGCTTCGCTCAAATAATATATTTTTATAGTCAAATATTATTTGATCATTTATATAAATCCCAATACTAATATGGAATTCTGTTAGAGCTTTCGCGATATATTACCGATAATTGAACCACAAATTGACCACAGACGGCAAAATCGTTGAAAATATATTCGTATTCGTTGTAAGCTAATGATCTAATGTTGAATAGTGGTTCAAGATTTAAGCTTGAGCTGGTTCAATTTAAATGAAGTTTAACAAGAAACTGTGCCTAAGATTTCGTTTAAGAATATGTTTATTAAAACCCTCGTAGCCTTATTTTAAGTTTGAGTGTCTTTGTAGAAGGACTTATTTTGATACATACGATATCAATACAGGAGGGCCCTCCTGTCACTTCCATTTGATACACAAGTGATCACTGGTATGGATACAAAGTGGAAAATATATAAATAAATAAATAAAAAATAAATAAAAAATAAATAAAATAAAATTAACCCCTTGTCCCTAACATCCGCCAGAGAAAATCCTGTCAAAATCGATTCAGTTTTTTTTAGATACAACTAAAACAAACAAACAATATATTCTATCATATGCATTTAGTAAAAAAATTAATTTGGAATTACAAACAGACACGTCAATTTTATTCATATATATCTTTTTATCTTTAAATAAAAGATAAAAAAGATATATGACAATTGTATTCCGTTCTCGCTGAAACCAAAACTTTAATAATTTATGTATGAACCTGAAATTTCTGTACGAATCCGAACGACATTTTCACAATTGCATTACTTAAAGTTTAATTTGGTACATATTTCATGATTGTTATTGGCACATTTATCTTTAACTTATGTTTTATCATGTTACGTAGTTAAAGCAGTATTTTTAATATTAATGACAATCGAAGTTGTGAACGTATATAGTCATTAAGTTAATGTTAATATAATGATGCTGTCATTAATATCTATATTATATATATAAGCGATTTACCACTCACTGACTCATCACGAAATCACCGAAACTATCTGTACGATTAACTTAAAATTTTACATAGTTACTTTTATAACGTAGACGTCCACTAAGATCGGATTTTACAGAATTACTATCCTATTACAACGGATTTCAACTTTTTGCATTTCGCCAAGTTCTAAAAACGTAAGAGATATACACTTAACGTGGGGGTAAGAGTTACTATAGCAACGGTAACCATAGCAACGGTTACGATGACAACGCATAATATGACATAGGTTACCATAGTAACTTAAGTTCACTACCAAATTAATAGTGTGTCCAGCGAAGCGGGAGGGAATAAGCTAGTTAAGCTATATGTGGTCCCTTTTTGATTTTTTGTAGTCTTATATTTCAATTTATATATTAGCTAACACAAACTGTTGTAGACAAAATATCTTCCATGATAAATATAAACCTTTATTATCCAAACGATATTTTTAAACAATTATTAAATGAGAATAAAAACAAATAAAAATATTAATGCACTTGCGCCATTACTTAGTACATACATATATTTCAAAATGGCGATTTCTATAAAACTGATATTGTATAAGCAGATTGAAAGTATTATAAAATAAATATTATTGCTTCATTCATATTACAGTTCACATCAAAAATACAATATACAATTAATAAAATGAAGTGAGGTTGTATGACTCACAACAAAACGACATACATTCACTTTATTTATTGCTTCTTTTCAACTATAAATGTGTTATTTTTATCCATTGACTGAATTATATTTATTTTTAAGCCAATAATGCTAAGCGCGCTTTGTATTTCTGGAGATATAGTAAAGTTGTAGAGATGGAATCTAAACTCTCTTAATTCTTTTTTAGAGATATAATTTTATCAATGTTTATTCTATAGCAACAAACATCCTTTATGCAAATTATTAATAAAAAAATATATTTAAAACAAAAAGATACATAATTATACTATTACAAAAAACATAGAAAAATGTATAACAAAGCATAAACTTATCTAATAGTAAATACGAAATTAAAAATAAAAGAATCACTTCGAAAAAAATATTGACAGCGCTTTGAAGAAAACTTCGTTTACCATTACCTTACCTTAGCTATTTCTATTCTAAAGTAAAGGTAAGGATGTGACCAAAAGAGTACTGGGTGTGGTAGTGGAGGGATGGATGGAAGAGGAAGAAAAGATGGATGGATTGTGTAAAGATATGGGGGGTGTGTACAGAGATGATGAGTAACAGGAGAATAAGGAAGAAACACACTGACCACAAAATTGAGATAAGGGCAAGATGATGATGAATGTAGGGTAAAAAATAATAATTTTAATAATCTTAATATATAAAGCACAAAGACACTCACTCACTGACTCATTCATCGCTCTACAGCCCAAACCGTAATACCTAGAAAGCTGAAATTTGGACACAAGACTCCTGACATATTGAATAGGTGTAATAAGAAAGGATTTTGCAAAGGTCCAAACCATTCCAAAGTTACAGCTAAAAAACTGCAAAGTTTACCCCCCGCTACCTCTCTTCTCCCATTGCATTGCAGTAGAAATTAAAATTATTTGGTCAGTCACTATGTTTATTCTCAACATGCTGCGATGTAAGAAACAAGAGTGTACCTATAACCCGATACGAATTAAACTCTGTAGTTATCAAACTAAAGGCTTTCTCGCACTGATAGCGAGTCATGATGGGTTGGAGGATGGAGCGTGTATGTGTCAAAGGTAGGGCCATGGGTTCAATACTCACGAAAGTCAGTCTTTTTTTGTTTATTCCCAGGTAACCTGCTAGTATATTATAAAATGAATAATAACTGCTGTATAAAACATACATACATACACATATAGTCTGCTTAATACTCGACATCACAGACGCAGAATACTGCATTTCATTACGTAGCAATTTCTACTAAATCACTTCACCTCGCGAACGTTAGAGATAGGTTAAATTTTTTTAGTTCCCATTTGTACTTAATTTTAGGTTTAAAATTAAACGAAATGCTTTTTCCTTCTCCAAAATACAACCTATTTATTATTAGACCATTTTGATTTAATGTAGAAATACCAAAACTAATTCAAATTCTATTTATTAGAAACATTAGGATCATAATACGGACATAAATTGTTTTAAAATATAAAATGAAGCAGTAAACGAAATGAAAGTAATAAAATTTCATCAACCATAATAGGTACTCCCAGTATAATCATGGACAGTAAAATTATAAACTATAATAAAAGGAATTGTTATATGAATTATAGGAGAAAATACATATATATATATACGAGGGAACGTACGAGGTTGGCACCCGCCCTATTTTGTAGCCAGATTCAATATCTTTTTTTGATGTATTACACATTATTGTGTGATTTGTGGGTGATAAGTGATGTGCGTGCGTTCAGAGTCAATTAGGTCGTTATTATATAGTAAGGATATATATATATATATATAAATAATATTAAATACATGATAATAGTCCTTAAAAAAGCAATGCAAAATACTTTAAATCAAGATAAGAAAAAGATAAAGAATAAGATGCACAAAACTAAATACTATCTTGAAAACTAAAGACCTTGAATGAACTAATTAGTGTAAGTACTATGATAACACAAAAACTAAAGAAGATTGTATAAAATACTTAAATAAGATAAATATAAAGCAAGAAAATAAAAATGTAATTCAAAACACACATACTACATACATACACACACACACACACACACACATAGTTAATATATTTGAAAAATTTTTGGGAAACAAGTCAAATACGATATCACCTAACAAAATTAATGGTACCTCTGAAAAAGTATATTTCTATTTTGATGTTGACTTTTATACAAAATGTTACCATATAATGAATTTGGATTTAATAATTATATTATCATTTTAAGAGTTTATAAATTTTATTTATACCGTTTCTTAGTACGTTAAATTAATAACAATTTGTATCAAGATTTACTTGTTATTCGCGATTACATAACATAACTTAACATAAAAATTTAAGAGTAATAACAATTTAACACTAAACCTTCCGACAATTCTTATATACCTGTTCCTACCGCACGCCGTCAAATTGAATGGTAATTAAAAGTTATTTTATTATATAACGCAGGTAATCATTGAAATAACTAAAAGTAAATAGTGAAGTCAATATTATATGCATATTCTAAGAATTGTCATGTAGTTTGATAACGATATTATAACGTTTAAAAATGTGTAAGTTTTACAAAACGGTCAATTTGACCGGTACTTGGTAGGTTTAGTGTTAAAATAAGTAATTGAAGTCTTATAAAATGTACACATTATAAATAGAGTTTAAATTTTAAAAAACATTTCTATAACTCATGTGCTGCTAGAATTTTTCATTTCTCATGACCTAAAAACGCGAAACAGATTTGCGGTTTCCTTTCTCGTTATTATTTTGAACCTCCCCAAAGATTTTTGTTTTCATTAAACCTCTTAAAAGGTTTTAAGTTAAATGTATTAGGGTTCTTCGTTAAAAAATGTATATTATCAATGTAAATGAGTAGATAAATTCAAATTCAAAATAGCAAGTTGATTAAGACGCATTTTTGAATCGTTAATTTTTACATTAAAAATGTTCAGTGTAAGTTAAATGTAAACCAAAATATATGTAATACTTTTTACGATTATTAATCTGGCGACAACATAGTAACTTTGGTTGGGTCAGATTAAAACCATCTCAAAGACTTGACCCCAACGATTTAAGTTGGAATTAGTTGACAAGTTCATGACCCATCGTACCCTAAGGCGATAAAAATGTTATTATATTAAGCAAATCATTAAAAGTTAGACATATTAAAAAATATTATCAGAGTCTAAAAGTAGAAATTAATCTTACACTGATAACAACATTAATTAAAATATATAATTTAATTTAATTAATTAATATTATATCTGAATTATGAGTAAATGAAATAATTATTAAAGAATCAAATCTGTTTTGCTATTCAAACATCACTCGACCTCACATTTCATAATTTTGCTATTCAAATATCACTTTACCTCTGACATTTCTTAATTTTGTTATTCAAAATGAAAAGAAGGTGCATCTTATACAAATTACTCATATTTCTGGACATTAAAATAATTTTTATTAGGTTATATTACTCTTTTACACAAAAATAAGTTGGTTTGTCTTTATTTTTATCCCTATAATTTGTTTTTCACCGAGATGTAAGGCCTGAGAAACAACATCGGTTACTTTTTATCTCCACTTTTCCAATCTTCAGTAAACATCTTTGTTACCGGAAAAGATAACATAGCTTAGAATTTCGCTTATAATTAAGGTAACATATAGCGTAGAATTTAGGTAACTTATAGCTTAGAATTTAGCGCTTAGAATTTTAATTACTTTAGATTCTTAAAGAGATTTTTTTATAAATATAAAATAAATATGTTCAGATATATGAAACTTATATAATTATAAATATATACACAATATCAACGAAACGGCCAGGACTCGAACCTGGATACCCTGGGCAGTTGTCCCGTTGATCTGTTAATTGAACTACAACTAATTGAAATATTTTTCATTTTATATATAATCGTCGTTCGTGGTTTTATATCCATAAGCCTTAGAGCATCGCAGTTTTTCCGTAATGCACAAGAAAATATACACGCAAACAGACAAGAATATAATTGTACACCAATTATTATTTAAAAAAATGTACCAATTTTCCCTGTTACTATGTATGTCTATATAACAAGTATAAAATAATAAAAACACAGAATATCCACTCACATTATAACACAGTTCACGAGTTGTTAGTACAATTTTTGTACAATTCATTGGTCAGACCAGAAAGACATCATACATTAGACCAACATTACAGAGATTACTATGAAATATTATCAAAATTTATAATGTTATGAGTGTTATAAAATAATGAAAAATATAGGACATTCATTCACATTACAACACAGTTCACGAGTTGTTAGTACAATTTTTGTGCAATTCATTGGTCAGACCAGAAAGACAATGAGGTATGAACCTCAGACCAATTTCAGAGATTACTATGAAATATTACCAACATTAATAATCTTATGAATGTAATTCAATTTATAAAATAATGATAAATATAGGATATCCACTCGCATTACAACACAGTTAACGAGTTGTTAGTACTGTAGTAGTAATTTTTGTACAATTCATTGGTCAGACCAGAAAGACATCATACCTCAGACCAACATTACAGAGATTACTATGAAGTATTACAAAAATTAATAATTAAATTTTTAAAACTCAAACATTAACAAGCACCAAACGAACATTCCTGCGTTTGACCTTTTTAAATTAATTAAAAATACCATTTTTTATTAAAATTTTTGATAAAATATTTTACAATACGAATAATATAAAAGAATCGTCTGGATTTAAACGTTTTTAAAAATAATTAGATTTCAAGATAAAGTTAAGCCTCGTCAAATTATAAATTTAATATAAATATTTAGTTCTTAATTAGAGATTTATTATGAAATAGGATTAAATATATTTTTTGTCAATCAAATGAAGTGTACACAGAATGTAACGAGGATAGTAATTTTTTGTTTCCATTCGCAATTACTCTGCTACATTGTTAGAACTTCGGATTTGCTTTGTTACGAACAAAATTCAGGAGAATGAGTGGAATTCGTTCAATTGGATGCATCCTGGTTTGGAATTTAAGTCCCTAAAAAAGGTAAAATGTAAAATAGCATGTATATGAGATTAATGTTTTTAAATAACTGTGATGTATATTATAACTAGCTGAGATCACGGGTTCGCTCGTTTGAATGTTTTAAAAATAAAATTAAGTTAAGTTACTTCTTATAATATCGGCTTTCCAGCAGTGAATTTCCGGTTAAAATAGACAGATAGACAGGTAGATATGCAAGTTTCCTATATACTTTCATATGCATTCAGTGAAACGCTGTTAATTTTTAATTACAAATAAACATTTAAATTTTATTTACATGTATTAACTGATTCATCGTGTTATTGACTTGAGCGTAAGTGAAGCTCTTAACCTTTTGGGAGATCTTTTTTTGTGTTTACTTGTCTCCAGATTGCGACGAGGTAATTAACTAAAAATTTTCTCATGTATGTTTGAGCCGAACGGGGATGTTATAGCGAAAACATATTGAAAAAATGTTTAGCCATTCAAAAGTTATCAAGAAAATAGAGGGGCTCAGTTCAACAACCGCCGCTCACGGTTGGCGGATCCTAGTTTAATATTTTGGAATTACAAAGAGACACTTCAATTTTATTTATATATATATATTACTCATCATTAATTGTGTATAAGTATCTTATAAATTTCATCCTAACTCTAGAGTAAAACGATTTACATATATAGTGTTTGCAATCTTATAGTATTCTATATACTCAAATTACCTGGATATTCTTAAACATTTCCTCATACCAAACTTGTATTCTAATGCTTTTGACTCCGCTTTTGCCTTTCCTTATTTTCAAAAGGTAACTTCTAGTACGTGAATTCGTTCAAACAAAATTGCTTTTCACATTCTAGATAGAAAATTCAAGGAATAGCTCCTGATAAAACCATAAAAGCAAATAACAAAACGAAATTATATCTTTTTAGTTATCACTTAAAAAGAAACTATATATAGAATATACATTATTTACAACAATTTGGCGTTAACTTCAGGATTTTGTAGGCTCAATGCCAAAAATCTGATAAACCAATAAAAAAGATAACCGCTTCTATAATTTCATTTTAACACATTAATATAAAATTAATGATAGGTTTTTCAACTTTATGTCGTAAAGATTTGGTTTTAAGTTCATTTTGTTTAAATATTCATGATTTGAATTCAGTTCAGACGTTTTAAAGGTTTTATATTTTGTTCTTATACTAGTGTAAAAATATTAGAATAACTGTTCATACGAGAGTAAAATATTTTATAGTGAGAATACTGAACTAAATCTAAACAAATTTCAATGTAACTATTACTATTTCTATATCATTGGGTTTCATACGCTATGGTAGTGTAAAAAATATAAGAATAACTGTTCATATGAATCTAAAATGTTTTATAGTGAGAATACTGGAATTATATCTAAACAAATTTCAATGTAACTATCACTATTTCTATATCATTGTATTTCATACACTATGGTAGTGTAAAAAATATTAGAATAACTGTTCACATGAGTGTAAAATATTTTATACTGAGAATACTGAAATAAATCTAAACAAATTTCAATGTAACTATCACTATTCCTATATCATTGGATTTCATACGCTATGGTAGTGTAAAAAATAAAAGAATAACTGTTAATATGAATCTAAAATGTTTTATAGTGAGAATACTGGAATTATATCTAAACAAATTTCAATGTAACTATCACTATTTCTATATCATTGTATTTCATACACTATGGTAGTGTAAAAAATATTAGAATAACTGTTCATATGAATCTAAAATGTTTTATAGTGAGAATACTGGAATTATATCTAAACAAATTTCAATGTAACTATCACTATTTCTATATCATTGTATTTCATACACTATGGTAGTGTAAAAAATATTAGAATAACTGTTCACATGAGTGTAAAATATTTTATACTGAGAATACTGAAATAAATCTAAACAAATTTCAATGTAACTATCACTATTCCTATATCATTGGATTTCATACGCTATGGTAGTGTAAAAAATATAAGAATAACTGTTAATATGAATCTAAAATGTTTTATAGTGAGAATACTGGAATTATATCTAAACAAATTTCAATGTAACTATCACTATTTCTATATCATTGTATTTCATACACTATGGTAGTGTAAAAAATATTAGAATAACTGTTCACATGAGTGTAAAATATTTTATACTGAGAATACTGAAATAAATCTAAACAAATTTCAATGTAACTATCACTATTCCTATATCATTGGATTTCATACGCTATGGTAGTGTAAAAAATATTAGAATAACTGTTCATATGAATCTAAAATGTTTTATAGTGAGAATACTGGAATTATATCTAAACAAATTTCAATGTAACTATCACTATTTCTATATCATTGTATTTCATACACTATGGTAGTGTAAAAAATATTAGAATAACTGTTCACATGAGTGTAAAATATTTTATACTGAGAATACTGAAATAAATCTAAACAAATTTCAATGTAACTATCACTATTCCTATATCATTGGATTTCATACGCTATGGTAGTGTAAAAAATATTAGAATAACTGTTCATAATAGTGTAAAATATTTTATAATGAGAATACATAAAATCTAAACAAATTTCAATCTAACTATCACTATTTCAATACGTAATATATATTATGGATAATATATACAAATTATTACCAACCAATTAAATTAATTATATATTCTCTATAGCGTGAGTTTCCATTTATCTATTTTGTGTAACCGAGTTACATGGTTTTGTAATTTAATTAATTAATGTATGATCACACTCCATCTACTGATATTATGTTTACTTATCACTTTGATTTTGATTAATATAATTATTTAACACTAAACCTACCGACAATTCTTGTATACCTATTCGTACCGCATGCGGTCAAATTGACCGTTAATTAAAAGTTATTTTATTATATAATACAGGTAATAATGGAAATATTTAAAGTAAAGAGTGAAGAAAATATTATGTGCATATTCTAAGAATTGTGATTTAGTTTGATATCGATACTATAATGTTTAAAAATGTGTTAGTTTTACAAAGGTTTAAAAACGGTCAATTTGACCGTAGGTAGGTTTAGTGTTAAACCTAAATAATATTAGAAATTTTGTTCGTTTATGCATATTTTTTGTATAGATTTTAGTAAGCTCTATTTTAGTACCATTCAAAATAAAATGCAAGCCAAGTCATAAAAATTATTATGTACATTTATTAAAAATTTTAATATTCATTTGATTAATATGATTATAAAATAATATTTAATCATAAATAATGTTAAAAATTTTGCTTGTTAGAGACATTATATTTTCACTGAGATAGTTAGTAGAGTATAATTTAAAATAAAATGCAAGCAAAGTCATAAAAATTATTATGTACATTTATTTAAAAAAATTAATATTAATTTGATTAATATGATTATAAAATAATATTTAAGCCTAAATAATAATAGAAATTTTGCTTGTTAAAGACATATTATTTTCACTAAGTTAGTAGAGTATAATTTTAAATAAAATGCAAGCAAAGTCATGAAAATTATTATGTTTTATTTAAAATATAAAAATTCATATATCTTAAAAAGTAGAGTCAAATTAAAATTAAAAAAGAAAAGATTATAAGTTCATGTAGTATTAATTGTATCATAATTGAGTTATTACTCTATTAGTATAAAAGGGGTATAAAAAGAGTATAAAAGGGGTATAAAAGGGGTATAAAAGGGGTATAAAAGGGGTATAAAAGGGGTATAAAAGGATTCTGTTTCTGTTAATAACACGATCGGTAATAAAACTAAGTGAATACATAACAGCAATAATCATAAAATATTATATTTTAACGCAATTATCGTATAAATTCATGATATGAAATTGATTTCATATATTTATTTGTTAAATATTATAAGATATAAAATCTCTTTCTTTGTACTGTATAACGAGATATCATTTCAAAGTCAGTAAAAATAAAAATTATAAAATTATAAAATTTTTGACTTATTTTACGATAGATTTGAGAAATATTTAAATATGTAAAGTTAAAGTTAATATTAGTATTATAAATATATATAAAAATCATTTTTTTTTAATATTTTATTACGACATATGTTATAAAATTTTAAACTCAATATTGATATAATTTTTGGTTTTTTTTTTTATAATTTTACGCTTTTATTTATTTGAAAAGAGTTTTATAATAACACTTTAGAATAAAAAAAAGTCCACTCACCATATAATAACACACAAATGCATCAAACACACACTTAACCTTATAATAAGTTCATATCACACTATAATGTTACACTACACCAAACACGTATATCTCGTATAACTCGTATTTCTCGTAAACCTCCTCTACACTGGCTGGCACGTGCGTATACCGTAGCTTGTTAGGCAAACTGAAGCACCCTTGCTACGCCGCAGCCGAACAAACCCGAACATACCCGATTTTACCCGAGACACTACCGTGATTGATATCAGATGAAATGTGAGGAATAGGACGCTATATGGCTTTTTGTTACAAGGATTATTTTTCTATTTATTGAGCGAAGCGAAAGAAGTGAGCGGAGCGTTTTACTGAGCGTTTTACTTTGTCATGAATTGGCTTCAAAACTACTTGACGGAAAATTATGAAACTTTGCAATCAGAAAGACACATATTAGGTGACGGTTTTTTTTTTAAATTTTTGCTAATGTCCTCAAAAAAAATTGTTTTTTTATTATTATTATGTTAAAAAACTGATATCCCATTGAAGTCAATGGGAAGCGATGAATCAATACACTGGGCTCGCTTCGCTCAATATGCAAACGGCACCCGAGATTTCGCGAGCGCAGCGAGCCGAAATTGAGGGTTTGTTGGCGCCCCTAGTATCTCTTGAGACTTATATTTTATTAAAAACTTTACTGTTAAAATAAATACATTAAAATATATTAAAATCATTCGAAATATATATTTTATTATTGCGACGGTTCTAGTTGTTCCAAAATAGCTTTTAAGATTGACGTTTGTGAAACAGTGATCACAATATAAAAAAATATACCCGGCTGAGTTTGTTGTGTGGTTCTTCTCAGACCAGGACGCGTTTGGAATCTTCATAGATTTAACATTAAGTTGGAAAGTGCTTTTACAGAAGGGCTTATTACGATAAATCTGGTATCGAAATAGGCCCTCCTGACACTTCCATTTTGACGTACACAAGTGATCACTGATAATGAGTCAAAGTGGAAACGATATAAATAAATAATCATGTAATAAATAAAGAGTGTCAAAATGAAACGAAAGTCAAAATATAGGGTCAATTTTTCGTATCATTGCTTTTACTACCTCATATTATTTTCCACTCGAATTATTTGGTCATAAATCAACAGATTTAATACTTTATATTATAAATTCAATAATATAATTAATATAATTTAACAATACAAGTATTCTTCACCTAATTCGTTTCTAAACTTGAGACCACTTATGTTACCATAGCGATGCCAGTAATTTGCGCATATTGAATTTATTGTTACCAACGGCTTCATTTTAAGGGAGATTAAGGGATTAAAAGGCTCTATACCCTACTTTATAGGTGTAATTTTACAATATATAATCTATTCATATATATTAGTATACCAACCCACGCGTTGCTGTGATTATGGTTTTTATTATATTAACACTAAACCTACCAAGTACCGGTCAAATTGACCGTTCTTAAACTTTTGTAAAACTTACACATTTTTAAACGTTGTAATATCGTTATCAAACTACATGACAATTCTTATAATATGCATATAATATTTTCTACACTCTTTACTTTTAGTTATTTCCATTATTACCTGCGTTATATAATAAAATAACTTTTAATTACCGGTCAATTTGACGGCGTGCGATAGGAACATGTATACAAGAATTGTCGGTAGGTTTAGTGTTAAAATATATTGTAGCAAATAATTACTCGATCTAGTCAATAGATACCGCCATTTGTTAGAATCGTTTGGAGCTAACTGAAAATTGTGACTGCCAAAAAATAAAAAAGTTATTAGCAATAAAATAATATTTTGACTATGAATTGAGATGAAAACTATCCTATCTTTTAAGTTAGATCAAACTGCACGTGGTGTGTAAATTTTGTTAAAATTGGTAAAGTAGTTTAGGAGTCCATCGCGGACAAACAACGTGACACGTAATTTATATATATAAATATATATATATATAAATATATATATATATATATAATTGAGAGTCTGATTAAAATCAGTTCAGTCCTTTCAGAGATTGAATTAACAAACAGACAAATGAAAATTGTTAAATTTTTTGTGTAAGTATTATATATACTGCGTTTAGCAAAAATCTCGGTTGCTAACATTATCAAATATATTAAATTATTATTATTTTTTATCTTATTTATATTTCTTTTAATCAATTTTATATTAAATTCCAAATTTGATATGTATTATAAGATTTTCATTAAGAGAATATCGTATTAGGGGAGAATGGAAATTGATGCTATTATATGAAGACATCGGCGACAAAAACGAAATTTATTCACCGTCCTAACTATTTTAATAATGGTCGTAGGAGAATCATTTAGTTGGGGCTTCCAAGCCATTTGTGTTCATTAGACAGTGTCCAATAATGGAATGACTATGGTATGGCACAATGGCGTCGAAAATGGTACTGCAGAGCATTTAACTGCACGTACAGAAGGACGGTTTTGCGAATAGATGGAAATTAGTCTTGGTATTAATTTGGAGTATTAGTTATCATTTTCATCAAGGAATATGGATATTTATATATATATATATATTAGCGATTTACCACTCACTGACTCATCACGAAAACTATCTCTCCGATTAAATTAAAATTTTAAGTAATTACTTATTTTGTGACGTAGACGTCCACTAAGAACGGATTTTACGGAATTCCTATCACAACGGATTTTAACTTGTTGCATTTTGACAAGTTTTAAACATGTAGGAGTTATACACTTAACGCGGTTACCATAGCAAAGGTTACGATGACAACGGTTACCATAGCAACCTAAGTTCACATCCAAATTAATAGTGTGCCCAGTCAAGCGTTTCTTTGTGTTTGTTGTGTTTTATATTTCAAGTAATATAAGATTTTGTGTTAACGTCAAAGAATATTAAACAATAAAACATGATCCCAACACAGAATGAACTGGATGTGTTTGCTTCCTTTGATACCTGATACTGCTATAAGCTTCCACTCTCAAGTAAATACTCGTACGTAATGTCTAACATGTGTTTTGAAAATTTATTTTAAAATAATATCTTTATATTTTAAACCTACAAATTGGTTTTCAATTAATTATAATATTAAAATCTACTGAAAACTTGTTTTACTTATATAAATGTATACCATATAATTCGGATCGTTTAACTTCATTTCCAATATTAATATTAATTAGAATTCCAATAGATATTGGATACTGTCTACAAAGTTTTATCTTTAATTACATAGATGTATGCATGTGAGCAGTGAAGTGGTATCTATCCAGAGCTGTATTCAGTGAGGATACGATTTAATAAAAATAAAACATACATATACAATTTGTTAGAGTAACGTTTTTTAAAACCACCCCTCACTGTAGACTGCAAGCTTCATTAGTACTCAAAAGGTTTATATATTTTTATGAAATATAAATAGAAATGTTTTATATTTTTATATACCATGAGCTTGATAGTTTTAGTATAACAGTAATGGTTATTTCATGTACAGATTTCATCATAAAATTAACAATTAAGATCAGCAATCTCGCTCCACGTTATTCTAAGGATCTAACTAGGATTCTAAATGATTCGGAGTTACTGATATACTGATGATATTACGGGTTTTATGGTATCAATTTAATTTTATAGCCACAATGATTTTGTGCGACAAAACTTAATTTCTCATTACCAAAATTCAATATATTTTATGTAAGAAAAAATAACAAATTTTATGTAAAGAAGTAAATTTTACAACACACTGTTCTTGGAAATATAATAAAAGGACAAACAAGATTAATTAGTGGAACCATTGTGAAAAGCAAACAAGATGTGAAACCCTAAAAAATATATTAAAAAGTTTATAAGTCAGAAACTTTACGTATCTAAGGTAGCATAATTAAAAGTTATGTGAACAAATTCATAAATTTTGTACTTTATTTGAATAAATTATTAAAATATCTGCTTTTTATAATGTAATAAATGAGCTTAATATTTTATAAAATTAATGGCGTTTAGATAAACATAATAATCAGATGAAGAAAATCCCTTTAAAGCGTTATCTGGGACCTTAACACTAAACCTACCGACAATTCTTGTATAGCTGTTCCTACCGCACGCCGTCAAATTGAGCGGTAATTAAAAGTTATTTTATTAATAATAATAATAATAAAAGTAATAATAGAAATAACTAAAAGTAAATAGTGTAGAAAATATTATATGCATATTCTAAATATTGTCATGTAGTTTGATAACGACATTATAATGTTTAAAAATGTGTAAGTTTTACAAAAGTTTAGGAACGGTCAATTTGACCGGTGCTTGGTAGGTTTAGTGTTAACTAAGAATCCGTTCTAAAAACAGTAATAAGGCACACCTTAACAAGTTCAAGATAAATCTTTTTGGTTTGGTACAAGACAAAGGCTGCAAGAAAAAAAAAAACAAAACTTTTATCAAAGCAATTTGACTATTTGTTCTTGAAGATTTATAATAAATAACATTAAAAAATAATAAACACAAGGCATTCACAATAACATATATGTTTATAATTGAGGTGAGCGTAAGTGAAGCTCTTAACCGTTTGGGCAACTTCTTTTTGAAGCAGCATTACATAAAAACAATTAAACCGATTTGAATGAAAATTGGCACAACTATAGCACTTGGGAATAGGCATGTTTTAAAGAAAACAGAATTAAAATATCTCATTGCGTTCAGAAATGATAGTCAAAAAACTGTGGGGGCTCAGCTCATCACCCACAGCGCGCGGCAGCGGATCCTAGTAAATGATGATTTAGAATTATATTATTGATTGTTGGATATATAAATTGATATTCTTATAATAATAATAATGTTAATCTGTCTATAAATTGAACCATACTTATTCGGTCAAGACAATGAAAAGTGTCTCGAGTCTGTAATAAAGAGTATTGAGTGAATGGTGCCAGACGAGAAGATTTCTTCCGTGGCTAATGTAAAGAGATGTAATTAAAGGACAAAAGAACTGAAGTTAAATATCATTCCTTAATTCTTATAACATTAATACATAATATTAGAATTTGATATTGAACATGTAATATTAAACATAATAATAACTCCTTGTAACATCAGCTATCCACCAGTGGAAGCCTATTAAAATCGGTTCAGCCGATTATTTATATGTATATATGTTTATATATAAGTATAGAGGAAATAGTGGCTTAAAACAATAATTTAAAAATAAAGAAACATGCTATTCATGTAGCAGAAAAGGCCGAAGAATACAATGCGGTCCGTAGAATTTAATATATAAAAGGAATGGTTGAAACACAGAACACAAATATCTACAGGCATTTTTAGGAATCCTCTATCTAAGTTATGTGCTTCCGACTCTTCGACTTTGAATGTTGGATTTTCTTTCACATTATTTCCACATTTGTTTATATTATACAGACAGGAAGAGGTAAAATTCTTTTATAGTTTTCACATTCAAATAAATGTTAAATAGATATTACTGGACTGTAATATCATAGATACGGCTACAAGAAAATCAAAATTGATTCCTCAGTTAAGGTTATCTTCCTGCATAAATTATTTTACGGTTCAATAGTTTCTCGAAAGTTATTTTAACAAACACAAACTTATTTAAATGTCTCAGAATGTGAATTGGTATTGAGGATCAGAATAATTATACGAATTTTGGCAACTCGATTGATAATACGCTCTTATATTATAGGATAATGAACTAAGTTTTGCACTGGATAAAATGTAGACAGAAACAGTTGCAATAACATGTTTAAACCGATAGATTATTTGTTTGAAATATTAAAAACCTAATTCATCCACTATAACAAATTAAAAATGTCTCATAACTAAAACAAAATATAACCTCGTAGTAATAATAAAGGATAAAGTGGACATTGTTGACACAGGACGTCAAAGCTTTTACGTAAAATTTAATAAATTTTATATAATTCAGAACATGTATGTGACGATAAATATTTTTCATAATATCAAGAGATAATAAAAAGCAACGCATTCTCCATAAACTCGGATATTATTAACAGATATAAAAATGTACTGACAAGAAAAATAATTTTACTGGTATATCATCTTCATAAGTGTAGTAAAAAGTTCTTAAGTACATTGGCAAAAAATCATTTGTTATTGTATTTTTTTAATGAGTTATAGAATATAGAATAAGTATTCGCTGTGACAATAAAAACAATGTGTATGGAATCAGCAACTTAAGTAACAGGCCTTCATTTTTTTTAATTAATTATATCAGGTAATATAAATATTTTTTTTGCATCGCAGATTAGGCTTGAAAAATTATGTTAGACGTCACTTTGATGTCACAAACAGGATATCCTAGACTCCAGAGATTTTCAGTTGCAGGAACAGCACCGTTTCCTTCTTCTTCCATCTTGATCATCACGATTGGTCTGTAGCCCATTTTAGGGGATTTAGTGTATAAACAGTATGGGTAATAAGTTTTCTTGATGTTTAGGATGATTAGGTAGTGATGAAATTGGATCACTGTCACAGTTGGTTGATCAAAGATCAAATGTGCTGAATTTTCACTGATCAAACGAATTAAACGAAATAGCCCAGATAATATTGAAAGTAGCAAAACTACTGAACTGCTGATCTATATGGCCATGATATTTTTGACACTAAAATGTTAACACCAAACCTACCAAGTACCGGTCAAATTGACCGTTCTTAAATTTTTGTAAAACTTACACATTTTTACACGTTATAATATCGTTATCAAACTACATGACAATTCTTAGAATATACATATAATATTGTCTCCACTCTTTACTTTTAATTATTTCCATTATTACCTGCGTTATATAATAAAATAACTTTTAATTACCGGTCAATTTGACGGCGTGCGGTGGGAACAGGTACACAAGAATTGTCGGTAGGTTTAGTGTTAATAACAAAAAAAATACCTATTAAAAATTTAAATATCTTGAAATGTATTTCGAATCATGTACATTATTAAATATAACGGTTTTTAACTATTATACTTTTGGAATGGTGGTTCTACCACATGTTTAACTTCATAAAATAAAAAAAGATGCAAGTTAAAACTACAGACGAGTGACGACGACATATACTTTTTAGGAGCACGTAAAGACGGAATATATAATAAGGTTCATACTAACGAAAGAAATAAAAGTTACTGCTATGAAATAACATGAATATTTGATATACGGCAGGCAATTGTAGTTCTGACTTGTTTCTAATATGGTTTCAATACTATACGAGAATACTAGAACGATATAACTCACTGAAAGTTAAACTTCACGATAGTACGTAACTTTTATAATGCCGTTCGCAAGTGCATGTCAGTCTCACATAAAATGTGCAAAAAAACTTCATACAAAGCTGAAGCATAAACTTATATTTCCATTCTTTCATATCTATTATTTTTTTATTTATTTATCTTCACGCCATATCCCTTGCGAGGTAGCCAGAGAAAACGGAGCGCCAAACTCTACGGTCCCTGCATACCTCTTTCGCCTCGGCCACAGACATCAACCTCTTCATACATGCCCTCCGGGAGGTTTTCATACTTCTTTCATATCTGTAACAATTAATATGAAAATGTGCTTAAATTAATGCATTAAGTCAACATTTAATTAAATTTCATACGTTGAAACCTATGGTTCAAAAGAATTTGTCTCCAAGTGACACAAAGAAGTTCTGAACAATTTTCACGTGACTCAAACCACAATTATCCGACTCTCGTAATGACTTCGCGATTTATGCAAAGAAATCTTTTTAACTTTCACAAATAAATGATAATAAAGCGAAAAAGTTTTAAAATTTCATAAAATTTTATCAGTAATGAAATTGTTTTCATTAAAGTGATAAGCTTAAAAGTAAAACAAACATTGTTCACGTTTTTATCAGATGGTTTACTGACTGTAAATTATTATACAAAAATGTAATCATATTGCAGCATGAGTCTGAGTGATAATTTAAAATATAATAATAATCCTGCTACATTATATTCACTACTAGCTACTCACGAATTCATTCATGTTTTATAAAAAGTATAATAACCGAACTCATTATAACATCAGTGAAAGTTTTGTTAAAATCGATCCAGTCGTTTCAAAGATTAGCCGAAACAATCAGAAAGACAGACAAATTTTAAGTATGTGCAATATATACTTTTATATGCATTTAGTGAAACGCAGTTCATTTGGAATTACAAACAGACACTTCAATTTGAGCTGATCGTAAGCGAAGCTCTTAACCGTTTGGCAGACCTATTTTGTGTTTAGTTGTCTCGAGAATGCGACGAGATAATTAGTTAAAAATTTTATCATATATGTTTGAACCGAACGCGGATGTTATAGCGAAAACAGATTGAAAAAATGTTTAGCCATTCAAAAGTTAAAATAAAATCATAAAGAAAGTGTATTCTGGTATCTCGCCAACATACCGAGAGTAATTCTTAAAACCCAGCCTACTCACTTTTTATTTTTGGCGCATTACCGTATTTTTAAAACTGTTTTTTTCAGTAAAGATTTATATTAAAACTTACATTAACATAGAAATTCATATAAAAAGGCAAATATGGTTGTTAAAAAACAAAATATTATATATATTGGTTATGTAAATCTACAGACAAGCAACACATATAATTTTAAATTAAAATTGGTAATTATGCTTAACTCGATCTGATATCAAACCCATAAATTTATAATAATCTGATGTTAATATGAGCTGTATTGGTTCAATGATGCTGATATATTTGTTTTTTTAACAGTGACCTGCTTATTATTTTTATAGTTGAAAGATAAAAAGAAATAGTGTTTAAGTTAAGGACTTAGAATTAGAATACTCCTTTAATCGACCTTTATTAAATTAATTATTTTATTTGTACGTAAAGACGGGTGACATATATGTATATCATAAATAGTTTAATACCTACTGTCTATTTCGCTTTATATACTACTCTACTTACTACTATACCATACTACTACTACTTTACTATACTACTACCTACTCGCAAGTAGGTACTTGTTAGCCAAGGTTTCGATATTTCACCACTTACTAGGACCATGTTCAGTATTGGTTTATAGCCAAAATTTCGAGAACACGCTGACACGGTTTCACATGTCCCTCAAATGTCCCTCACTATTGTAAATATTCCACCAGTTAGAGGAAAGTCATATTAAAAACATGTAAAAAAAGATATAAACTACTAAATATACTAAAATAAAAAAATACAATTTCATTTTAATATTTCTCATTTATAATTAAACGACTCACTGGATGCAATATTTATAATATTTTCTTTCATTTAACGCCAAAAAAATATGAAATAAAATATACTATTCACTTTTTAAATTAAAAAATATTTTAAAGTTACTTAACAATTAACAGAAATCTGGTAAAGGTAATAACAAATAATTGGGTAAAGTGAAGCGTGACGTTTTAATTTGAGAAGTATTACCATTCACTTCAAGGAATCAATAGATTTTTGAGAAATAGGATTGCTCGTTCTCAATTATATTAATTAGTTATGCTTTAATTTATAATTAAGACACGTTTTTTAACTTCTCTGTCTATCTGTATATACGAGTATGTCCCTAAAACACCAAACCTATAAAACCTATAAAATATAACCTATTAAAATCATGTATTTACTTTAAGAATTCAACAAAATTTGCACATATTATTGAATAGTTTCTATCTATCGCAGCCTAAGTAAATGTTGTTAGTTTGCTCACTACTAGATGGCGCTAGTAATATCATTTGAACATTTTCACCTAATACGGCGAGTGACTTAATAGCTGAAATATTTCAAATTCTTTCTTTCATTTAAAGCCAAAAAATATATAATAATAATAAAACAAAGCGGAAAACAAGAATATTATATTTAAATTATTAAAAATTCTCCAAAACAAAACACAGTTAAATAAATGTAGATACTCTGTTACTCACTAGATGGCGTTAGTTACATCATTTTAACATTTTGAAACCTTATTATCTTAACTAGAAATTTTGATAATATAGTAAGTTTTGTCTTAATACTGACATATCTAAGGTTATATCTGTACCGTTAATTGTATTACATTTTTATTTTAATGTTTCAAACACTTATTTGGTATGAATGACTGACTATACATAAGTTAAATTGTTTCTATTTCGTATTTCTATATTTCAAATTGTTTCCTACGATTGACACAACAAATATGAAATCGTATATTCTGTTGTACTTTTAAAATAAAAAAAATATTTGAAGTTACTTAACAATTAAATTGTTTAATAATTAGTCTTAAAAATCTGGTAAAGGTAATGTGGTAACAAATAATTTGGTAAAATGAATTGTAACGTTTTAATTTGAGAAGCTTTACCTCTTCTTCTCTCTCTCTCTCTCTCTCTCTCTCTCTCTCTCTCTTCTTTAAAGAATCAATAAATTTAAAAAAATAGCATTGCTCGTTCTTAATTATGCTTTCATTTACATTTCTGAAGACTTTTTTTCTTCTCTATTTATCTGTAAATTTATCACCGCAAAACGAAACCTGCATAACATATTAAAGTCTTTTTTTATTTTAAGAAAACTACATATTTTACTGAATTTTCTAATTATGGCATTTTTTTCTAAATAAAAATCAGAGCAGACAATTAGAATATCATATTTAAACTATTGAAAACCCTTCAGGACAAAACACAGCCGAAGTAAATGTTGTTAGTCTATTGCCTACTAGATGGCGTTAGTTACATCGTCCCAACATTTTCACACTTTATTTTCCTAATAAGAATGTAGATACACTAATAGTAAATTTAGTAATTTTGTCTTGATACTAAAATATCTAACATGATGTCTTCACTGTTCAATATAATAAAATTTTATTTTAATATTTTCAACAGATAATGCGGTGAATGACTTCTAGCTGAAATATTCCAAATTGTTTCTTTTATTTAACTACAAAAAATATAAAATAATAATAAATAATATATTCTGTTATATTTTTTGAATTAAACATTATTCGAAATTACTTAACAATTAATTCATCTTAGAAATCTGATAAAGGTAACGTCATAACAAATAATTTGCTAAAATGAAATGTAACGTTTTAATTTGTGAAGCTTTACCTCTTCTTTTAAGGCATCGATACGTTTTTATGAAATAGGACTGCCTGTTCTAAATTATATTAATTATTTTTTAAATTATGTTTACGATCACATCTCATCTATCTAACTGTATATATATTCCCATATATGAAATCTGCATAACATATTAAGGTCATATTTTTTTACTTTAAGAAATATACAACTTTTGCTCACGCCATGGCATTGTTTACATTTATGCACAATTAATAGTTTTTTTTTATAATTATGGCATATTTTTTTTAATAAAACCAAAGCGGACAATGAGAATATCGTATTTCAACTTTTGAAAACCCTCCAGGACAAGTCACAGCCTAAGTAAATGTTTTAAGTTTGTTACTTACTAGATGGCGTTAGTAACATCATTCCAACATTTCATGTTTTATTTTCTTACTAATAATGTAGATAATATAGTAAATTTAGTAATTTCTTTTTTGATACCAAAACATCTAAGATTATGTCTGAACTGTTCAATATAATAAATTTAATTTTTTAAACATATAGTTGCCGTGAATGGCTTACTGGCTGCAATATTTTGAATAGTTTCTATACATTTAACGCAAAAAATATGATATAATATATTGTGTTTTAATTTTATTATTATTAAATATTTTGAAATGACTTATTAAGTTGTTTAATAAATAATATCAGAAATCTGGTAAAGGTAATCTCGTAACAAATAATTTGGTAGACTAAAGCGTGACGTTTTAATTTGAGAAGCTTTACCTCTAAGACTAAATAATTAATAGATTTTTGAGAAATAGGATAGCTCGTTCTTACTTATATTAAGTGATTTTGCATTTTTTTATTAGGGTTTAAATTTAATTATGGTATCAATCTAAAAATCAACATATTTTAGTATATTAAGAAGATATTTCTTCTGAAAATAATAATTTAAAAGATACATGGCTAATATAATAAAATTATATTTTAATTAATTTCAGTAAACCATTATGTCAAGCGAAAGAATAAAATGTTTTATTAATTGAATACAAGGTAGTGTATATGAGAAATTGAATGAAACTATGTGGTTTAATGGAACATTTTTATTTCTTCATTGTTTTGACCAGTGAAAAATATTTTATATTTGAAACTTTATTAAAAATAACAGCAACAGCAATAGCTTTAAAATATCAAAGAGGGATGTTGTATATCAGGACGATTATTTAATACCGAAGAACCTTGTTATGTTAACATTATAATTAATTATTGTTATTTAAGATTTATGGTAATCAAGTAATATAAATTATACACTTACTTATTCACTACCTTTTAACATAGTGGAAATGTAATTATACCTTTTTACAAATTTTACATTTGCATTCTATATACAAATAACATACCATGATTTCTTATTACATCATATTTTTCTTAATAAAACTCAAGCAGGCAATAAGAATAACATATTAGAACTATTGAAAACCCGTCAAAACAAAACAGTCCAACTAAATGTCGTTACTTCCTAAATGGCGTTAGTAAGATCATCCCAACATTTTTACAATTTATTTTCTTAATAGGAATTTAGATAAACTAATAATAAATTTAGTAATTTTGTCTTGATACTAAAATATCTAACATGATGTCTTCGTTGTTCAATATAATAAATTTTTATTTTAATATTTTCAACACATAATGCGGTGAATGACTTTTAGCTGAAATATTCCAAATTATTTTTTTTATTTAACGACAAGAAATATAAAATAATAATAAATAATATATTCTGTTGTACTTTATGAATTAAAAATATTTTGAAATTACTTAACAAATAACTTATTTAATAATTAATCTTAGAAATCTGGTAAAGGTAATGTGGTAACAAATAATTTCGTAAAATGAATTGTAACGTTTTAATTTGAGAAGCTTTACATCTTTTAAAGAATCGATACATTTTATGAAATAGGATTGCTCGTTCTCAATTATATTAATTATTTTTTTAATTTATATTTACGACCACATGCTTTTTATCTCATCTTTCTAACTGTATATATATTCCCATATATGAAATCTGCATAACATATTAACGTAATATTTTTTTACTTTAAGAAATATACAACTTTTGCTCATGCCATGGTATGGCTTACATTTATGCAAAATTAATAGATAATGATTTTTATAATTATGGCATATTTTTCTAAAAACGAAAAAAGTGGACTATGATAATATTTCAACTTTTGAAAACCCTTCAGGACAAAACACAGTCTAAGTAAATGTTGTTAGTTTTTCACTTACTAGATGGCGATAGTAACATCATCGCAACATTTCATGTTTTATTTTCTTACTAAGAATGTAGATAAATGTATATTCAATTTAGTTATTTCTTTTTTGATACTAAAACATCTAAGATTATATCTACACTGTTCAATATAACAAATTTTGATTTAAATTTTAAAAACATATAGTTGGCGTGAATGGCTTACTGGCTGCAATATTTTGAATTGTTTCGGTACATTTAACGCTAAAAACATGATTTAATATATATAATATCCGTTTTAATTTTATTATTATAAAATATTTTGAAATGACTTATCAATTAAGTTGTTTAATAAATAATTTCAGAATCCCGTGAAGGTAATCTCATAACAAATAATTGGGTAAAGTGAAGCGTGACGTTTTAATTTGAGAAGCTTTAAGACTTATCTTAAGAAATTAATAGGTTTTTCTCGTTCACAATTTTATTTATTGATTATGCTTAGTTTGATTAATTAATATATTTATTTATTTATTTATTTATCTTCACGCCATATCGATTGCGGGGTAGCCAGAGACGACGGAGCGTCAAACGTTACGGTCCCTGCATACCTCTATCACCTCGAAAGAGGTATGCAGAGACCGTATATTTTGTATTATTTAATATCTCATATCTTGATTAAACAAGTGAAAAATATTTGTATAGAAACTTTATTAAAAATAACATAGCAGTCTGGTCCAAAAATTATACGATTTCAAAGAGGGATGTTGTTTATAAGAATTATTATTTAATACTTAAAAACTTTTTGATGTTAATATTATTATCAATTATAAATAATTGAAAATTTAATCGTATCTCTTCATACATTTAACAATTGAAATTATTTATTCAAAATGAGATGCATTGGATGAAATTTTACATCTGTTTACAAATAACAGACGATATTTTTATTACGGCATATTTTTCTAAATAAAATCAAAGCGAACAATGAGAATATCATATTTCAACTTTTGAAAACCTTCCAAAACAAAACACAGCCTAGTAAATGTTGTTAGTTTGTCACTTGCTAGATGGTGCTAGTAACATCATCCCAAAAATTTAACACTTTATTTTCTTAGTAAGAATACTGATAAACTAATAGTCAATTTAGTAATTTCTGTTTGTTTGTTTCAATGTTAGAAACTATTGAGCGAAGCGAGCGCAGCGTTCTACTGGAGATTTTTCACATTCTTTGTCACGAATTGGCTCGAAAACTACTTGACGGAAAATTATGAAATTATGCAATCAAAAAGACACACATTAAGTGTTTACAATGAAAAGCTCTTGAAGAATATTTTTAATCGAATTGTACTGTCCCTATGTTCGTTTTTTTTTCGAGCGGGCTCGCTTCGCTCAATATGCAAACGGCACCCGAGATTTCGCGAGCGCAGCGAGATGAAATTGAGGGTCCGTTGGCGCCTCTTGTCTTACACATAAGTTGATAATAGGTATATACTATTTTCGAAGTAGCTTTATTTGAAGCACTTAGCACAACTAGATTACCCGGCGTTCCAACAGGAATGCAGAACGCGTAAGAGGAAGTCAATCCTGCAGCGATGTTGTACCATAGAGGATTTCAATTAATCTCTTTTGCCTATAATATTATCGTTTTTAATTAGTTCAATAAATTTTTATGATAAGTATTATGATGTAGTGAAATGATAATAATTAAAATTTTAAATTTTTGCTGTGGAGATGCGATCTCTTCACAGAATATGCGAAGTCAGTCTAGCTGACCGAATCCGTAATGAAGAGATCCACAGAATGGCAGGTACTAGCGAAGATGTCGCGGTGATAATGAAGAAGAACGTGCTCAGGTGGTTTAGGCACGTCGAAAGAATGAGTAATAAAAGAATGGTAAAAAAAAATATAAAGGAAAAGTGAGCGGTAAGAGAGACAGAGCGAGGCCTCGAGAGACCTTCGAAAACACAGTATCTATGACACTGGAGGAAGGTCACGTAAAAAGAATGACGACCCCCGGAGGGGATGTATGAAGAGGTTGATGTCTGCGGCCGAGGCGAAAGAGGTATGCAGGGACTGTAGCGTTTGGAGCTCCGTCGTCTCTGGCTACCCCTTAAGGGATATGGCGTGAAGTTAGAATAAAAAATAATAAAAAAATAAACTTAATACCAAAGAAGCTATTATATTAACATTATATTTACTTATACTTATTTAAGATATATGTTAAATAAGTAATATAAATTATATATTTACTTATTTACTCACCTTTTTAACTCAATGAAGATATAATTACACCCGCTCAGATATTTTACATTTGCATTTTATATACAAATAAAAGACCATGATATTTTAATACAGTATATTATCATAATAATATTATAAAGAGGAAAGATTTGTGTTTTTGTATGTATGTTTGTAATGTTTTCACACAAAAACTGCTGGACCGATTTCAAAAATTCTTTAACCATTAGAAAATTACATCTTCACTGAGTTACATAGGCTATATGACATTTAAATAAAAATAGGGATCCGTAATAAAAATGCAATAATGTCACCCAAGGTGTGCAAAAATTGGTTATAAAAATCTGTCATGGCTGCGCTGCGGAAAGTATTGACGATAGAACAAAAGAATGTTCTACAGTATTACAGAAAGTATTAATCTCTACAAGAAAGTCCGCAATACTATATATCCAACCACTGTAATTATGCCACTATAACAACTTTTTTTAATGTCAAAGTTGATAAAAGTGCCGACTAGAATCAAACCATACTATTCATTCCTCTGCACAAATCCTTATCCCATTAACTTATATTTTATTAAAGACCGTTTTAACACCTATAAAATACTTTTTGAGTTATTAAAATTGGACATTCGATCAAAAGTCCACTACCACAAGATCGGTATCTACGCGTCTGGAACCGCGAGGAATTGCTAGTTCTCAATAAAAACAAAGCTCACAATGAGAGTATCATATTTCAACTATTGAAAACCCACCAAAACAAAACACAGCCTAAGTAAATGTTGTTAGTTTGTTACATACTAGATGGCGTTAGTAACATCATCCCAACATTTTTACACTTTATTTTCTTTATTACAATTTTGATAAACTAATAGACTATTTAGTAAGTTCAACCTTGATACTAAAATATCTAGAATACAGTATGCGCTGTACAATATCATACATTTTTATTTTAATATTTTAAAACACAAAGTGGGGTGAATGACTGACTAGAAGAAATATTTCAAGTAGTTTCTTTCATTTGACACTTGAAATATCTTAACAAATTACTTATTCTTAACAAATAATTGGGTAAAATTAAGCGTGAAGCGTATAATACATTTTTATTTAAATTTTTCGAACACATTATTGGGGATTTACTGGCAGCAAAATGAGATGTATTAGAGAAGGTTTACATCTATAAATAAAAAATAGATAATGATTTTTACAATTATTACCTATTTTTCTAAATAAGACTCAAGACGGTAATGAGAATATTTGAACTATTGAAAACCCACTTAAACAAAACACAGCCAAGTAAATGTTGTTAGTTTGTTACATACTAGATGGCGTTAGTAACATCATCGCAACATTTTCACGATTTATTTTTATAACTTTGATGTAGATAAAATAGTAGCTTATTCAGTAAGTTCAACCTTGATACTCAAATATCCAGAATGTCTGCACTGTACAATGTCATACATTTTTATTTAAATATTTTCAACACCTAATGGGTTTAGTGACTTACTGGCTGAAATATTTCAAATTGTCTATTTAATTTAAAGCCAAAAACATGAAATAATATATTCTGTTGTACTAATTAAATTAAAAATATTTTGAAGTTACTTAACAATTATCTTATTTAATTAATAATCTTAGTAATCTGATGAAGGTAATATCATAACAAATAACTGAGCAAAGTGGTGCGTGACGTTTTAATTGGAGAAGCCCTTCTTTTAGGGAATCAATAAATTTTTGAGAAATAGGACTGCTCGTTCACAATTTCATTAATAAGTTGTGCTTTATTTTATTAATTAAAATAACAAGCAAAACATATAAATATTTTTATATGATTTTCCTCTCAGTTTACGTACACTGCACCAAAAAATATTTTAGTATAGTGAAAAAATACATTACCCAAGAAAGGAAAGTTTAAAATATAAACACACAAACATACAAAATTTAATTTAAAACTTGATATGAAACCTTTGTTAAATAATTATTGATTCAGTCCTATGATACATTTTTCTCATTTACACACAGAGTTATTATAAAATAATGAATAGTATCGGATATCTAAAATAATATAAAGAACGTTCAATTACTCTCATTAAGGCGTTATATCAAGTTAAGGGATAAAAACTTATTCACATTTTGATACTTCTAGTTCTATTTCAAAATATGAAGGTAATGTATTAGAATTTGTGTGAAAATGTAAAGTATATATGAACAGTTTTGCTATATTCATTGTTTGAACCAATGAATAATATTTTCTATTTGAAGTTTTATTACAAATAACATAGGGAATCTACATTCTTCCCAAATAGTTTTAAAAATATCAAAAGCGATGTTATATATAAGGATGATTACATAATATATAAAAACTTTTTTAAGCAAGGAAAATTACATATTCACTAACGTATTTCACATAGTGAAAATGTTATTGTATCTCTTCACACATTTAACATTTGTATTTATTTATTCAAAATGACATGCATTTGAGAAGGTTTACATTTATACATAAATAATAGATGATTTTTCTATTACGGCATATTTTTCTAAATAAAACTCAAGACGGTAATGAGAATATCAAATTTGAACTATTGAAAACCCTTCAAAACAAAACGCAGCTTAACTAAATGTTGTTACTTTGTTACTTACTAGATGGCGCTAGTAACATCATCTCAACATTTTCACACTTTATTTTCTTAATTACAATTTTGATAAACTAATAGCCTATTCCGTAAGTTCAACCATGATATTAAAATATCTAAGTTGATATTAATCTATCACTGTTGAATATAATAATTTTATATTTAAATAATTTCAACACTTAATGGGATGAATGAATTACTAGCTGAAATATTTCAAATTGATTCTTTCGTTTAACGCCAAAAAATATGCAATAATATATTGTGTTGTACTTTTGGATTAAACCAAAACTTTGAAGTTACATAACAATTATTTTGTATAATAAATAATCTCATAACAAATAAATAGATAAAGTTTTAATTTGAGAAGCTTTACCCTATACCTTAAGAATAATAGATTTTGAAAAATGACATTGCTCGTTCTTACTATTATTAATTAGTTATGCTTTATTTTATTAATTAATGTCTCATAGCAAATTAAAATTACAAGCAGATCATATAATTTTTTTTTATGATTTTCTCTCAGTTTATGTACACAACGCCAAAAATAACATATTTTAGTATAGAAAAAAGTCGTTGCTCTAGAAAAAAAAGTTTTAAATATAATCATACAAACATACAAAATTTAAATTCAAAAAGTCATATAAAATCTTTGTCAAATAATAATTGATTCAGTCCAATGATATTATTTTTTTTATGCACAGAGATACTATAAAAAAGGGAAGAGTATCAGATTGCTTAAATAATACAAAGAACGTTCAATTACTCTCATTAATTCGTTATATCAAGCTAAGGATAAAAACTTATTCACATTTTGATACTTTAAGTTCTATTTCGAATTATGAATAAAATAGTAAAATTTTTGTGAAAATGTGAATTATGTTTGAACATTTTTGCTCTTTTCATTATGTTTGCACCAGTGAAAAATATTTTCAATTTGAAGCTTTGTTAAAAAAAACATAGCTTTCTACATTCTGCTCAAATAGTTTTAAAAATATCAAAAACGATGTTTTATATAAGAATGATTATGCAATATATAAAAACTTTTTTAAGAAAGGGTAATTACATATTCACTCATGTATTTCACATAGTGTAGTGAAAATGTTATTTTATCTCTTCACACATTTAACATTTGTAATTATTTATTCAAAATGAGATGCATTTGAGAAGGTTTAGATCTCTATACAAATAAAAGACGAAAATTTTTACTATTTCATAAAACTGAAGCAGAAAATGAGATTATTATATTTGAATTATTGAAAACCCACGAAACAAAACGCAGCCTAAGTTAATGTTGTTAGTTTGTTACTTACTAGATGGCGTTAGTAACATCATCGGAACATTTTCACACTTCATTTTCTAAATAACAATGTAGATAAACTATTAGTTTATCTACATTGTTATTGCCTATTAAGGCAATGTAGTAGTTTCTATTTTGTTACTAAAACATCTAAGATTACGTCTTCACTGTTAATAAAATAAAAATGTATTATATTGTAATACATTTTTATTTTAATATTTTCAACACATAATACGGTAAATGTCTTACTAGCTAAAGTATATTTTTTTCATTTGACGTCAAAAAATATGGAATACTATATTCTGATGTACTTTTTAGATTAAAAATATTTTAAAATTATTTAACAATTAACTTATTTAATAGTTAATCTCAGAAATCTGTTGAAGGTAATCTCATAATAAATAATTGCGCAAAGTGGAGCGTGACTTTTTAATTTGAGAAGCTTTACCTCTCACCTTAAGGAATCAATAGATTTTAAATTTCCGTTCTCAATTTTAATACTTAGTTATGCTTTACTCTATTAATTAATGCCTCATAGCTAATTAAAATATCAAGCAGAACTTATATATACATTTTTTAATTTTCCTCTCACTTTACGTAGACTGCACCAAAAAATATTTTAGTATAGTGAAAAAAGTCGTTGTCTTAGAGAGAAAAGAAATATAAACACACAAATACACAAAATTTAATTTAAAACCTGATATGAAACCTTTGTCAAATAATTATTATTGATTCAGTCCTATGATACATTTCTCATTTACACACAGAGTTATTATTAAAACTAGCTTTTGCCCGCGACTTCGTCCGCGTTTCCGTGTTTTTCGAAAAAAAATTAGCAGATGTCCTCCCTCATAGTTTTGACGTAACAGGCAGATTCACTTTCGTATTTTAGAAGGGCAATAGTAATATAATATGCCAATCCACAAAACTGTTGAAAAATATAAGTAACCGCAGAATATTATAATATACCCACGCTATACCCACGACTCGGTCAGCGTGTAACTCCTTGTTTTTTATTAAGATAATATATTGCTAATATTTTTAGATCAAATTAAAATGTTTCAGCGCAAAGCTTCTGGGTAGACTATGTTAAGAGTCGACCCGTCCGGCACGTGAACGTAAAGATTCCTAGAATTGCTAACCCGGGAAAGAGCGACGTATAATTGACCATGCGAGAAACAGCTAAAACCGAGATCTACTCCAGCAACACGAAAAGTCTGCCCTTGAGCTTTATTGATAGTCATGGCATAGCACACCGATACTGGGAATTGCGTTCTTTTAAATTGGAATGGAAAATTATTTGGTATTATGGGAATTCTGGGAATAAAGACAGTTTCTCCTGCACCGCAACCTGTTAAAATTTGAGCCTCGATTACATTTTGTTGCAACTGGGTTACTTTTAGCCGAGTTCCATTGCAAAGTTGAGGTGGTCTTAAATTTCGGAGCAGAATTATCGGTATGCCAATTTTTAAACAAATTATATGAGAAGGTAGTCCAGGCATACTTAAAGAATTTAAAAATTCTATCGGGTAATTAGTGGCTTCTTGTTCATCAACCATTCTATTTATTGAACTATAAACTTTGCTTTCTCCCTGTATATTAGACAGTATTTTATTATTAATTTCAGATGCCTGGTCATTGCGAGGAGTCAAAATGGACCTTTCGCAAAGCCAAGAATTGTCCCTATTTAATATAATTGTTATGTCACCGTAAACCGAAGATATAAGATGTTGTTGGGATTGCACTATACAACATAACTCAGGTGTCAGAATAAGTTTTCCTTGGTGTAGTTGTGGATAGGTACCTTCACCAATCTTCAATAATGTATCAGAAAATTCACGATTATCTGCGTTGTCTCCAGTTCTCACTCGCATATTTATAGTCAAATGCACCGATTGTATATCACGCCACAAATAAGAGCTTTTCAGGCAAGCCCTAATCTCATCAGCTCGGGTTCCCCGTGGTATTACCGGTAAGGTTTGTCGGAAATCACCACAAAATAAAACCGTAATACCGCCCATTGGTCGATCATTTTGTCTTATGTCCCTTAGAGTTCTGTCTACTGCTTCTACTCCTTTTCGATGGGCCATCGTACATTCATCCCATACGATTAAATTACACTCACGCAATACCTTAGCTTTGTCGCTATTTCTTGAAATACTACAGGTTGGACTTTCCGTGCGATCTAAATTAATTGGTATTTTAAACATAGTGTGAGCAGCCTTACCTCCTGGTAGCAATGTTGCAGCTATACCTGATGAAGCCACGGCAAGAGCGATTTTACGCTGATTTCGAACATAAGCTAATATTAATTTAGTCAAAAAAGTTTTCCCAGTTCCTCCAGGTGCATCTAAAAACCATATTGTTCCTAAATTATTCTGCACACTCTCGCACACGCGATCATAGACTAAGCGTTGTTCTGCAGTCATCATTGGGACACCGTTTTCTAATGTTACCAGCAGTTCCATTGGGTTGTAACCAATCTCTGCGGAATATTCCCTATTGGTAACCTCTCCGACTGAGGTTGGCGTTGGCAAACCATATTCACAAAGTGATTTACCGCCTACTGCTGTTAAGTCTTCCTGAAGAGCTAATAAGCACTGATTTATAGCCAGATCTCGAAAATTATCATTAGTTGCGCCTTCATTATTGTGAGATAAATTCCGAAGAAAGTCTTCTGCAAATTTTTCTTTATATTTTTCCCATAATTGGACAGGATCAGATAAATTACAAAATGTGAGTAATGTTACAAATAAATGGCGTAACCGTCGTGGATTATCACTAACACAGGATTCTGCTAAAGCGTCATCCCAATGTTGATCATTTTCAAGCAAATGACGCGCTTGGCAAGCTGCATGATAAGTTGGATAAACAACATCGTCTACTTTTCTCAAATCTATAAATGATGTTGGTCCTCGCACTGTATGTAATAATAATCTCAAATAAAAACACTCTGCGTTGTTAGGATGAACAGTATACACTCTACCAAGAACATGTTCTTTGAAAATACCTGTCTCGCCATCTACAGGCCTGCCTCGGCGTCTACGGTTAAAGACACCTCGTTGTTTATCGTAGGTATAATACGATGGAACTTCTTCATACAAAAGAGACTTTGCGAAATTATCAGTTTGGCAAAGTCGAAAGAATGCCAATAAAGTTGTTTGTCTAGGGTTCTCTAATCGTTCTGTAACATTTTCGGCGTTAAAATATATACGTTGACCGCCTTCCAGATGAACATCCAGATGGGTCACAGGTGGATATCTTTCGTGAATATTAAAACTTAAGATCCGCCACACAGCTTCTGAAGAGCTGATATATCTGCCTGACTGAAATCTAGTAACTTCATCATGTTCATTTCTTAACGCAAACGTAGCTTGGTCACTGCCCTTGTTAATGTACTTACAAATATATTTAATTGACTCTACACTATTACACATTTCTACATTTATGTGAGCTTGAAATGCTCTGGACAATACAGGCGAATACGGAACGACCCACCTATTATCTAAAGTAACCTGTTGTCCAGACATTCGCTTTTCAACAGTAAAACCACCATTGTCTCTTGAACGGCGACGATATAATGGGTATCCATCATGTCCTGTTACAGTTTCATCCACTAATGCTTTTGGATACCTTTTAGTGCAACGACCGTCTTGCATGCAAGGAGCATTTGCGTTAAATGCACCACATGGACCATGTATCATATGAGTTTTAACAATGTCGTATAACAGGGGATCTGCAGTCGGATCTGGAATTTCAGCACTGATTAATCTGTCTACATCATTAGGTCGAACCTTATCTTTTAACCAAAGCAAGATATGTGCGTGAGGTAAGCCGCGTTTTTGCCACTCAACACTATACATATAACACAATACTTCTCCAAAAATGTTATCTTTGGTAAGAAGATCTATCATTGATTTTAATTTTAAATGAAACACTCTTGCAATAATATCATGGCGGTCATGCGGTGCCTGACCCTCAAGAAGCTCCCGAGTGATTTCATCCCACTTGGGATTGGTAGTTACAGTAACAAATAAGTCGGGACGTCCATATTTTCTTACGTAACAAAAAGCGTCTTGAGTACGTTCATGCATGTAGCGTGGACCACCAGTAAAAGAAGAGGGTAAAATAACTAAACGACCCATATTCACAGTATCGTTATCTTGCTGCATGGCATCGCAAAGGTGCACGTATTCTTCAGCGCGCAGCTGCCTTTGATTAGATCGTATATAAACTAATCTTTCGGTTTCAATTTTTGCGTACATGTCAACAATAAACTGATTAAATAAGCCACGAAAACGTTGAAAGTATACCAATCTATTCCGTCTCACTTGCAGGTGGTAACAATAAAATTGAAGGCATGACACCTTTTTATTATAATTAGGTGCGCCTGTGCGCGGATCGGTTTAGTATACAGCGAAATTATAACCATCTTCCCCTCGACAGTATATCATAGGATATTGCAAACTGTCGTAAGCCCTGTGGGTTTCGAAAATACGTTGCAAACGATTGTCTCTGGAACGTATAACGATATCACGCCTATCACATTCCTGGTCGACCAGTACTACAGCAACTTCATTCGTGGATGGAACGTTATGACGCCCAGGGTGTTCCTGAGTTGGACGCCTATCGGCATTTATAACAATTTTATAATTGTTATTACCATCTTGAGAAAGGGCTTCTAATGCCGATTTAAAACTGCATACGTACGAATTAACCTGATGTAACATGTTCTGAAGTTGTGAAATGAGTTCAGTATTTAAATTCGGAAAATATTGATTTCTTATATTCGACTGTTCGTTGTAATCGGATACAAAATATATTTGAAGAAATTTAGGTTGTTCTTCAGGCAAAAGGGATCAAATGGTAAACCTGACCTTGTACCTTAAAAGTAGGCATGAAAGGGCCTTCTGAGATTTGTTTAGCACCAAAGGATGTCATTTGGAATGCACTATTATAAGTGCGAATATTATCTAAAAACTGTTTGGATTGCAAATGTTCCCCTAAAAGTAGTGATTTTAAAGGTTCCGGTGGGTCTTCGAACGAAGGCAAATTTATTTTACCTCCAGAACAACAGAAACCAGCAGACTCCTTCCTCCACTTCGAAGCATTACAAAAGGAACATACTACGTTCATATCGCCTATTTCAGAAGATGATCTGTAATCAATTGTGAGGTTATAAGCAAACCCACTTTTATATTTATCGGACCACGCCACCGAATTTGTAGATTGATCTACCACGTGTATATCTAAGTCATTAAGACCATGTCGAAATCTATCTGCAGTAAGACGGGCCTCTCGCTGTTCTTCTGTTTCAAGCGACCGAATATTTTCAATTCTTAATCTTTCATTAGATAAAGTAATCAATTGTTCTTGTCTCAAAGAATTGTAATAATCGCGTCCCGACTCTAGTCGTTGTTCATGCTCATGTTCATCTTCAAGAGATCGAATCATGTTATGGTGCGCCCTATCATTTGTCAAACGGTCTTGATATTGAGTAAAAGTTTCAGATTCTCGAGACAAAATATGACGTTCGCGATCAGCTGTAAGCCGTAATTCCCTCTCAGTGAAGGTTTCGGACTCGCGAGATAAAATATGACGTTCGTGGTCAGCTGTAAGCCGTAATTCCCTCTCAGTGAAGGTTTCGGACTCGCGAGATAAAATATGACGTTCGCGGTCAGCTGTAAGCCGTAATTCCCTCTCAGTGAAGGTTTCAGACTCGCGAGATAATGTATGCCGTTCGCGGTCAGCTGTGAGTCGCAATTCTCGTTGTAAAGCAGTTTCAGCTTCTCGGGATAACGCATGTTGTTCCCGGTCAATGGAACGCCTTAGCTCTCGTTGAGAAGAGCTTTGAGAAGCCCGTGTTGTAGCTCGTCTCGCTCTTTCAGCTGCTAATCGCATCTCTCTTTCTGGAGAGCTTTCATTAGCTCGAGATGTTGAGGCACTAACTCTCATAGAGTTTAACCGATGTGCTCTTTCCTCTTCCGATTCTTGAGAACGCGTCATTCTCATTCTCCTAGCTTGACTCGAAGTTCGAGATAAAGATGGTCGTTTTTTAGGTGGCATCGTTTATTTTATTTTTAATCGACGGTAACTTAAATTCTATTTAGTTACCCAACAAAAAACTTACGTCAGAGGTCCTAACTATAGCTAAGTATATAATAAATAGAATATAAATCTAAGTGCCTATTAAAACTAAAATAATATTCTAATCGAATTATAAATATGTACGTAGGTACCTACAAATTACAAAAGAATAAAAAATGAAAATAAAGCTATACTTAATGCGTGTGCAATACTATCTACACTTACCTACTTCACTTAAAAATGAATAATAAGAAATACCTACAACTACTGTAATTAATCAAAGTACCTATGCTAATACAAAAAAAACCTTAGATGTTCTAAGTACAGCTGCTATATAATAAAAAAATATAAATCTAAGTGCCTATTTAAACTTAAATACCTAATATTCTAATAGAATTAAACTAAGAAATATGTACCTACCTACCTACAACTTAGGTACAAAAAAAAAAGAAATGAAAATAAAGCTAAAACACGTGTGCAGTATAGGTAGATAGTAGGCAATATCTACCTATACCTACTTCACTTAAAAATAAATAAAAAATACCTATGAATACTATAATTAATAAAAGTAATTACCTACGCTTTTATCTACTCAATACAAAAAAAACTAAACATAAAATGCCCAAAACTAACCTATCAGTAACTAAAAATCTAACAATAATCTAATCTATCTATCTATTATCTAATCTAAAAATCGAATCTAAATCTACTTAAAAAGAAATAAAATAGGAACTATTAATAGTTAAGAATTTAAACAAAACTAAAACTAATTTAGAAAATAACAACAAAAGAAATTAAAATAAACTATTTAAAGACAAAAAGTCGCGCTGATAAGCACGGTTTATAAAATAACAATTATTGTCTGTCAATAAAGTTCAACACTCTGAACGCATCAACAGCCAAATATTGAATGACGCTTGCGCTCGCCTCCCGCCCCTTTTATACTCTGCCGCCGCGAGCCCCGTCGAGCGCGGCAACCGTTACGCAAAAATAATCCTTATAGCTTGATTCACTATTCACGCGCGATGTCTTGTTGGCGTATTTCATGTAAGTAAGTATAAGTTTGGTGTTTCTATACCGATTTCAATGATTCTTTTTTTATTGAATTGGTGCTAATGTTTATTTTTTTTTTAATTAGGAATGATGGTGAGCATTATTGGTTTTATAAACGTAAAAGTAAACAAATATAATAAGAAATCTCCGAACTGCTAAGCTATCGAGAGTTATGCGTGTTATTGTGAGTTAACTATAAAAGGTAGATATATGCTGTCTTGGAATATTTTTCGTGTATTTTTATGTAGAATATTTCCGTTATACATAGTTTCTATGTAGCTCTAACCATTAAGGCTGCACACGCGACGGAAGCTTAAAAAATCAAGCAACTTCTCCCATTTTCTCAACATTTCCTTTCACTGCTCTGCTCCTATTCATTGTAGTGTGATGAAAAGTATACTATTACCTGCCCAGGAGTATAAAGAATAATTGTACTAAGTTTCGTTAAAATCCGTCGAGTAGTTTTTTTTTCTATAAATAACATACAAACAGACAGACAGACAGACAGACAGACAAAAATTTTTTTAACTGCATTTTTGGCATCAGTATCGAACACTAATCACCCCCTGCTACTTATTTTGTAAATATATTTCATGTACAGAATTGACCTCTCTACAGATTTATTATAAGTATAGATAATGAATAGTATCGGATGTCTAAAATAATATAAAGAACGTTCAATTACTCTCATTAAGGCGTTATATCAAGCTAAAATATAAAAACTTATTCCAATTTAATACTTTTAGTTCTATTTCGAATTATGAAGGTAATGTATTAGAATTTGTATGAAAATGTAAGGTATATTTGGAAATTTTTGCTTTTTTCATTATGTTTGCACCAGTGAATAATATCTTCCATTTGAAGCTTTATTAAAAATAACATAGCAGTCTACATTCTGCTCAAATAATTTTAAAAACATTAAAAGCGATGTTGTGTTTAATGATGATTTATTAATACACAAAAACTTTTTTATGTGAGCAATAATATAAGTTATAAAAAGGTATATGTTAAATAAGTAAAATAAGTTATATTCTTACTCGTGAATTTCACATAGTGAAAATATAATCGTATCTCTATCTACATTTAACATATATAATTATTTATTCAAAAAGAGATGCATTAGAGAAGATTTACATCTATATATAGATAATAGATGATTTTTCTATTACGGCATATTTTTCTAAATAAAACTCCAGACGGTAATGAGAACATCATATTTGAACTATTGAAAAGCCTAGGTAAATGTTGTTAGTTTGTTACTTACTAGATGGCGTTAGTTACATCATCGGAACATTTTTACACTTTATTTTCTTAACTAGAATTTTCATAAACTAATAGTCTATTTAGTAAGTTTAACCTTGATAGTAAAATATCTGAGTCTTCATTATAATAAAATTTTATTTTAAAATTTTCAGCACATAATGCGGTAAATGTCTTACTAGCTGAAGTAATTTTTTTTCATTTGACGTCAAAAAATATGGAATATTGTATTCTTTTATACTATTTAGATTAAAAATATTTTAAAATTATTTAACAATTAACTTATATAACAGTTAATTTCAGAAATCTGGTAAAGGTAACCTCATTACAAATAATTGAGTAAAGTGAAGCATGACGTTTTAATTTGAGAAGTTTTACCTCACACCTTAAGGAATCAATTGATTTTGAACAATCGCAATTCCTGTTCTCAATTTTATTTCTTAGTTATGCTTTATTCTATTAATTAATGCCTCATAGCTATTTAAAATAACAAGCAGGACATATTAATATTTTTTTATGATTTTCCTCTCAGTTTACGTACACTGCACCAAAAAATATTTTAGTATAGTGAAAAAGTCGTTGCCCTAGAAAGGAATGTTTAAAATATAAACACAGAAACAAAAAAAATCAATTTAAAAACTCAATTAATACCTTTCTCAAATAATTATTGATTCAGTCCTATGATACATTTTTCTCATTAACATACAGAGTTATTATAAAATAATAAATAGTATCGGATGTCTAAAATAATATAAACAACGTTCAATTACTCTCATTAAGTCGTTATATCAAGCTTAGGGATAAAAACTGTTTCACATTTTGATACTTCTAGTTCTATTTCAAAATATAAAGGTAATGTATTAGAATTTGTATGAAAATGAAAAGTATATATGAACATTTTTGCTTTTTTACACACAAAACCCACATATTCTTTTTTACACATCAGTGAAAAGTATTTTCTATTTGAAGTTTTATTACAAATAACATAGCAGTCTGCTATTTGTAATAAAACTTTAAATAGACATTCTGCTCAAATAGTATATTAAAAATATTAAAAGCGATGTTGTGTTTAATGATAATTAATTAATACATAAAAACTTTTTTATGTGAGCAATAATATAGTGAAAATGTAATCGTATCTCTATCTACATTAAACACATAATTATTTATCCAAAATGAGATGCATTAGATAAGGTTTACATCTATAAATAAGTAATAGATGATTTTTCTATTACGGCATATTTTTCTAAATAAAACTCAAGACGGTAATGAAAATATCATATTTGAACTATTGAAAACCCACCAAAACAAAACGCAGCCCAAGTAAATGTTGTTAGTTTGTTACTTACTAGGTGCCGTTAGTAACATCATCGCAATATTTTCAAGTCTTATTTCCTTAAATAGAATTTTGATAACCTATTTGTCAATTTAATAAGTTTTACCTTGGTACTAAAATATACTAGGGGCGCCAACAGACCCTCAATTTCGACTCGCTGCGTACGCTAAATCTCGGATGCCGTTTGAGCGAAGCGGGCCCAGTGTAGTGAATTATTATTTCCCATTGTGATAGCAGATTTTTTAAGATTATTCCTCAACGACGTGACATTTTTCAAAAATTAAAACTAAAACTAGTCACCTGTCTTTTTGATTGGAAAAAATCACAATTTTCGGTCAAGTTGTTTTCGAGTCAATTCGTGACAAGAGAATGTGAAAAAGTCTCCAGTAAAACGCTCCGCTCGCTACAGTTCGCTAAAATTCGCTAAAGTTTTACATCAATAAACAAATAAAAGACGATGACTTTTTCTATAACAGCATATTGTTCTAAATAAAACTCAAGCAGGTAATGAGATTATCATATTTGAACTATTGAAAACCCTTCAAACAAAACACAGCTTAAGTAAATGTGGTTAGTTTGTTTCTCACTAGATGGCGTTAGTAACATCATTCAAACACTTTCACACTTTAATTTCTTAAATAGAATTTGGATAAACTAATAGTAAGTTCAACCTTGAAACTAAAATGTCTAAGATACTGTCTGCACTGTTCAAAATAAGATTTTTTTATTTAATTTTTTCAACACCAATGATATTCCTCATTCTCAAGTCTATTTATTCATTATGTGTGAACTTATGGTTAAGACCCCACTTACCTTCTCTATTTATCTGCACATATGCCCCCGCGACCCCTAACCTGCATAACATATTTTCTTTAAATATTGTATAAATTTTGCTGAGGTTATAGTACGGTTTACATCTATATACAAATAACAGATTATAATTTTTACTGTTTTGGCATATTTTATTAAACAAAAACAAAGCAGGAAATAAGAATAGCCTATTTAAACTATTGAACATCTTCCAAAACAAAACACAGTCTATGTAAATATTGTTAATTTCTTACTTACTAGATGGCGTTGATAACATCATCCCAACATTTTCAAGTTTTGTTTCCTTCAATAGAATTTTGATAAACTAATAGCCAATTTAATAATTGATTAACCTTGATACTATAATCTAAGATTATATCCGCTATATATAATATAAACATTTTTATTTATTTTTTCAATTACATCATTGGGGTATTATTAGACTATTGGGGACTTATTAGCTGAAATATTTTAAATTATCTCTTTCATTTAAAGTAAAAAACTATCAATAAATATATACTGTTGAACTTTTTAACTAAACCAATATTTTGAAGTTACTTAACAATTAACTTATATTATAAATAATATCAGAAATCTGGTAAAGGTAATCTCGTAATAAATAATTGGGTAAAGTGAAGCGTGACATTTTAATTTGACAAACTTTACCACTCACCTTAAGAATTAAATAGAATTTAGGTAAAGGGAATTAATTGTTCTTAATTATATGAATTTATTATGCTTTAATTTATTTAATAATGTCTCATTGCAAGTTAAAGTATCGCGCAGGACATAGGAACATCTGTTTTTGTATCTTCCGCCGTATAATAAAACAAAAAGAAAATATTGTGGTTAGTGAAAAAAGTTGTCCCAGAAGAGAAATTAAAACAAAAACATACACACAAACAAACAATATGTAAAATAAAAACTGATTTAAAATATTTGCTAGATGAATATTAATTGAGTTTTCAATTATGTTCATTAAACTATAATGTTAAGTAAAGGCACATAATTTTATCACGTTTTGATAATCATTGCTTTATTTCTAATTACGAAGGTAGTGTGTATGAAAATTTGTATGAAACTGTTGAGTGTATACGAACATTTTGCTTTCTTCATTTTGTGAAGAATATTCCTCTTTTGAAGGTTTATTAAAACTAATAAAGCTTTCTGCAGTCTGCTCAAATAACTCCAGTTTCAAAGAGGGACTTTGTATATAAGTATAATTATTTACCACAAAAGAACTAGGTTATATTAACAATATTTTGTAACACATTTAATTAATTGATATGTTGTGATTTATTAAATATACATATTATTAAAGAGAATGTAATTAAAAAGGGATTACAATTCAATAATTATAAGAAACTCTAAACATATCCCATTGGTTTGGGAACCGAGTTGATGTAAAATATTGAAGAGAATAATCACGGCTCACAACAATTATTTTGGTTTTATGGTAGCTATGTATTCATCCAATATGCAGACATATTTACACTCTAAATATATATACTATTATTAATTATATAACAATATTTTTTTTTGTCCCTAGATTATTAAAATTATTATAACTAAGAAGGAAAAAAATTGGAAAAGAACAAAATTTTACATAACTAAATTTAAATAATTTTAATATTAGTAACAACTTGTGAAACTTGAATTTATTTTAAAATTAATTATGATATTTTTGAATACGATGATGTTGTTATCATTTTCTATCATAATAATTATGTGGAAAAAGTAGGAAATTTATAATTTCTAAAAATATGAGAACTTTTATTAAATGTTGGACTTCTGCAAAATTTATATTACAGAAAGTGTAAATGGATTTTGGGTATTATTTTATATGCATTTATTTACTGCAACACGCAAAACCTACACGACCTACAAGTTTTTTTTTATTTTATATCTTAATTCTTGCAACAGGTTATCATATATTGGACATCTATATACAAATAATATGAATATGTTTTTACAGCATATATTTCCAATTAAAACTAATGCGGGCAATGAGAATATCATATTTGAACTATTGAAAACCCACCAAACAAAACGCAGCAAAATAGTTTATTGCTGACTAGATGGCGCTAGTAACAGCATCTTCAAATTTTCACGCTTTATTTCTTAAATAGAATTATGATAAACTAATAGATTATTTGGTAAATTTAACCCTTATACTAAAATATGTAAGATAATATCTGCACTGTTTATTAGCATACATTTTTATTTACATATTTTCAACACCTAATAGGGTGAGTGACTTACTAGCTGAAACATTTCAAAATATTATTTTTTTTATTTTAATATTATAAAACACAAAGTGGGACAAATGATTTAGCAGCTGAAATGTTTTAAATTGTTTCTTTCATTTGACTACAAAAATATGAAATTCTGTTTTACTAATCCAATTATAAATATTCGGAATTTACTTAACAATTAAGTTATTTAATAATTAGTGTTAGAAATTTGGTAAAAGTAACGTCGTAACAAACAATTGGGTAAAGTGAAGCGTCACGTAAAGCTTTACCACTTATTTTAAGGAATCAACAGATTTAAAAAAGTAGCATTGCTCATTCTTTATTTTATTTTATTTTGTTATTGCCATCTTTCCCTAAAGTATTTGTAAACCAACTCTTAAATCGGTTGATATCAAACATTTCCACAGGAACATTAAGAAACATGTACAAACATGATCAACCTACTAAGAAACATGTAATGCTGATAAAGTAAGAAATACAATAGTTTAATTTAACAGTATTAAATTTTCAAAATGGATGACTCAGATTCCAAAACAGTGAACTGAACTGAGGGTGTGTATATGTAAACGTGGCTCATGGTTGTATACATGGTTCATAAGACATTGTTTCACTTTAGAGTAACTGTATATTGAAATGAAACATATGTATTACACACCATGTAGTAATGGGAACTCTTAAGACAGTTTCCCTTAAGCAAAATTTTATATCAAGTACTGTTGGACATGATAAAAATGTGCGGATTATTTGCTACAAATAAAACAATGCCTGGGACTTGCGACCCAGGAGTAGGTTTAAGGCCGCTTTAGTACTATGCGCATACACGCTCACCTTCACTGTTCACGCTCCTCTCCCTACCTAACCAAATATCGTAAGAACCTATTAATTAATATAACTGTATTATCGTTGTATTTCGATTTGTTTTTGATAATATTTAATCTCCTTTGAATAGCATATAAGTTTTAATAAGACTCACTGTCTCTTCAATTAATAGGAGAATTAAAAACCTATTAAGTGATTAACTTAATACGGAATCAATCATTGCTATATCTTTTTTATAATGATTTAAGTCAATCGTTCAACACGTAAAACTTACATTACCTATTAATACATATTTTTACTTAAAAAAATCTACTAATTTTGTACAGGTATGGTTGAAATACAAATAATAGAAGATTTTTTAATACGTCATATTTTTCTAATTAAAATCATAGCGAAAAATGAGAATATCATATTAAAACTATTAAAAACCCTCCAAAAGAAAATAAAGCCTAAGTAAATGTTGTTTGTTTGTTACATACTAGATGGCGCTAGTATCACTGTCGTACCATTTTCATTTTATTTTCTTAACTAGCATTTAGATACACTTTAGCTATAAAATATATAATATTAATGGATATTGTGATTGTTATAGTTATAATCTTTTGCTATGTTATTTATTGTATTCAAAATTGTATTAAATGGTCCAAAAGTGGTAAATAATATAAGTTTTCCTACAGCTACTAATAATGGTATATTCCACACCTTTTATGCTGAATGTATATGCTATATATTTTTTTATCTTTACCAATCTCTATGAAATTTTGAACATTTGTAGCGATGGTTATTGCGATGGTTTATAAAAAAAATAAAAAAACAACACATGTCGTTGAGAAATAATCACCAAAAAATGACAGTCCCATAGACTTCATTCAATGTACAAAAATTTCGCTATTTTTTGATTGTTGGTTTCAGGTTTTAACGCTGAATTAAAGATGGGTTACTCGCTACGCTCAATGCGCCGAACTCTACCGAGATTTTGCGAGCGGAGCCAATCAAAATCGAGATCCTATTCGTGATTCTACTAATATAATGATATATCAATAATACTTATGTTGAAGGTATAGCATACTTCTCATTCTTTCTATCGTATCGTTTTTAAAAGTCAATGTCAACCATTAAAATATGGGTCTCCGTAATAAAATACTGTTCAGTGTAAGTATATGAGGTAAATATATTTATTCCTCAACTAAAAATGGTACCTAATATGTTTTTTTAATTACATCATATTGCCCTAATTAATAAGTTGATAATCATATCATATTGAAATCCCTTCAAAACAAAACGCTAAGTAAATATTGTTAGTTTGTTATCTACTAGATGGCGTTAGTAACGTCGTATCATTTTCAACCTTTATTCTCTTAAGTACTATTTCCCTAAACTTTAGGTGATTTAATAAGTTCTGCCTTGATACTAAAATATGTAAGATTATTAGTAATAAACGTATCAATTGGAATCGAATTTTCTCAGAGGACTATTTAAATTTTCAAAATACGTATACAAAGATATGAAATGCTGATTATATTTAGTGAAGTATTATTGTGGATGAAAAGCCATGTTGAAAAGACTCGGATTAAAAACCAGTGCTAAGTGTTAATATGTAAAGGTGGCTCGAAGTCGAGTCAGAGCAGGTTTATATTATATTACGTTTTATTTTCGTAATTTTTTTTATGTAGTATAAATGAAATTTAATATTTTCACAAGATAGAAGTGGGTTAGCTGGAAATCAGGGTTGAAGAGGCTTATAAGTGCTTCAAAATATAACAAAAAAAATCAAAACATATAATATATATCGAAACATAAATTTTAATTCTTATTAAAGCTAGAAGGTTGTACGTATTAAATAAAGTTTGTGATCCAGGGTTTAGTACAAAATAATAGAATCATTAACATTTTACTCATAAATAAATAACTATTACTTAACTTGTATACTATACACTAACTATACACTGAAATGTTATATCAATATCAACATTAAAACTTTGAAAAACTTCTTACCAGTTTGGTCCAGATTTTCATTTTGATATTATTATTCAACACCAAAAATAACAAAACAAATTCTACCAAACCTTGTATCGTATTTAACATTTTAATTAGGACGGAAATGTAAAATCTTACAACATAAAGGAGTAATTATTATTCTCCTAATTATTATTTTTCCAAACAATTTAAAACTATCTGTTATCAAACAAATAGTTGAACATATTATTCATTTCTTTAATATTTTAATATTAACATGGTACCGTATATCTTTTTAATGTTAGAACAGGGCAAACGAGCTTAGGGGCACTGATGAACAGTGATCACCACCACTCTTTCACTCTTGCAACATCTTGGGAGCCGCAAGAGCATTGCCAGCTTTGGAGAAAGTTCATTCTTCATCTTTGAGATACGTGAAAGAAAATCTCTATATAACTGTACACCTTTTAATAGCCATGCTTTTTGATGGTACGGATGGTATTGCAGGCGGTGATGTGCTATGCGTAGCTAGAATTCGGCGGCAGGCATCAGATCAAATGGCTCTTCGGAACACTCCCGTTTTGTAATGAAGGTAGAAGAAGCACAAAAAAGTAAAATCTCTTAAATACTCTATTCTCTGCTCTGCTCTATTGATCACCCCCAATTCCAGCAAAGCCAACGCCTTTTCGCCTTGATCTTCAGCTGACCACGGAACCGACAGTCTTTCGAAATCTTATGACCCAATTATCTATAACTGGGCTAGGATACTGAGTATAAAAAGGGCTTAAGAAAGTCCTTTTAAACAAATTATACCTTGATTAAGTTACGAACATGTAACATTCGTTAAATGCTTCAATTTCGCTAAGATAGTTATATTCTATAACTAGCTTTTGCCCGCGACTTCGTCCGCGTTTCCGTCGTTTTTCGAAAAAAAATTAGCAGATGTCCTCCCTCATAGTTTTGACGTAACAGGCAGATTCACTTTCGTATTTTAGAAGGGCAATAGTAATATAATATGCCAATCCACAAAACTGTTGAAAAATATAAGTAACCGCAGAATATTATAATATACCCACGCTATACCCACGACTCGGTCAGCGTGTAACTCCTTGTTTTTTATTAAGATAATATATTGCTAATATTTTTAGATCAAATTAAAATGTTTCAGCGCAAAGCTTCTGGGTAGACTATGTTAAGAGTCGACCCGTCCGGCACGTGAACGTAAAGATTCCTAGAATTGCTAACCCGGGAAAGAGCGACGTATAATTGACCATGCGAGAAACAGCTAACACCGAGATCTACTCCAGCAACACGAAAAGTCTGCCCTTGAGCTTTATTGATAGTCATGGCATAGCACACCGATACTGGGAATTGCGTTCTTTTAAATTGGAATGGAAAATTATTTGGTATTATGGGAATTCTGGGAATAAAGACAGTTTCTCCTGCACCGCAACCTGTTAAAATTTGAGCCTCGATTACATTTTGTTGCAACTGGGTTACTTTTAGCCGAGTTCCATTGCAAAGTTGAGGTGGTCTTAAATTTCGGAGCAGAATTATCGGTATGCCAATTTTTAAACAAATTATATGAGAAGGTAGTCCAGGCATACTTAAAGAATTTAAAAATTCTATCGGGTAATTAGTGGCTTCTTGTTCATCAACCATTCTATTTATTGAACTATAAACTTTGCTTTCTCCCTGTATATTAGACAGTATTTTATTATTAATTTCAGATGCCTGGTCATTGCGAGGAGTCAAAATGGACCTTTCGCAAAGCCAAGAATTGTCCCTATTTAATATAATTGTTATGTCACCGTAAACCGAAGATATAAGATGTTGTTGGGATTGCACTATACAACATAACTCAGGTGTCAGAATAAGTTTTCCTTGGTGTAGTTGTGGATAGGTACCTTCACCAATCTTCAATAATGTATCAGAAAATTCACGATTATCTGCGTTGTCTCCAGTTCTCACTCGCATATTTATAGTCAAATGCACCGATTGTATATCACGCCACAAATAAGAGCTTTTCAGGCAAGCCCTAATCTCATCAGCTCGGGTTCCCCGTGGTATTACCGGTAAGGTTTGTCGGAAATCACCACAAAATAAAACCGTAATACCGCCCATTGGTCGATCATTTTGTCTTATGTCCCTTAGAGTTCTGTCTACTGCTTCTACTCCTTTTCGATGGGCCATCGTACATTCATCCCATACGATTAAATTACACTCACGCAATACCTTAGCTTTGTCGCTATTTCTTGAAATACTACAGGTTGGACTTTCCGTGCGATCTAAATTAATTGGTATTTTAAACATAGTGTGAGCAGTCTTACCTCCTGGTAGCAATGTTGCAGCTATACCTGATGAAGCCACGGCAAGAGCGATTTTACGCTGATTTCGAACATAAGCTAATATTAATTTAGTCAAAAAAGTTTTCCCAGTTCCTCCAGGTGCATCTAAAAACCATATTGTTCCTAAATTATTCTGCACACTCTCGCACACGCGATCATAGACTAAGCGTTGTTCTGCAGTCATCATTGGGACACCGTTTTCTAATGTTACCAGCAGTTCCATTGGGTTGTAACCAATCTCTGCGGAATATTCCCTATTGGTAACCTCTCCGACTGAGGTTGGCGTTGGCAAACCATATTCACAAAGTGATTTACCGCCTACTGCTGTTAAGTCTTCCTGAAGAGCTAATAAGCACTGATTTATAGCCAGATCTCGAAAATTATCATTAGTTGCGCCTTCATTATTGTGAGATAAATTCCGAAGAAAGTCTTCTGCAAATTTTTCTTTATATTTTTCCCATAATTGGACAGGATCAGATAAATTACAAAATGTGAGTAATGTTACAAATAAATGGCGTAACCGTCGTGGATTATCACTAACACAGGATTCTGCTAAAGCGTCATCCCAATGTTGATCATTTTCAAGCAAATGACGCGCTTGGCAAGCTGCATGATAAGTTGGATAAACAACATCGTCTACTTTTCTCAAATCTATAAATGATGTTGGTCCTCGCACTGTATGTAATAATAATCTCAAATAAAAACACTCTGCGTTGTTAGGATGAACAGTATACACTCTACCAAGAACATGTTCTTTGAAAATACCTGTCTCGCCATCTACAGGCCTGCCTCGGCGTCTACGGTTAAAGACACCTCGTTGTTTATCGTAGGTATAATACGATGGAACTTCTTCATACAAAAGAGACTTTGCGAAATTATCAGTTTGGCAAAGTCGAAAGAATGCCAATAAAGTTGTTTGTCTAGGGTTCTCTAATCGTTCTGTAACATTTTCGGCGTTAAAATATATACGTTGACCGCCTTCCAGATGAACATCCAGATGGGTCACAGGTGGATATCTTTCGTGAATATTAAAACTTAAGATCCGCCACACAGCTTCTGAAGAGCTGATATATCTGCCTGACTGAAATCTAGTAACTTCATCATGTTCATTTCTTAACGCAAACGTAGCTTGGTCACTGCCCTTGTTAATGTACTTACAAATATATTTAATTGACTCTACACTATTACACATTTCTACATTTATGTGAGCTTGAAATGCTCTGGACAATACAGGCGAATACGGAACGACCCACCTATTATCTAAAGTAACCTGTTGTCCAGACATTCGCTTTTCAACAGTAAAACCACCATTGTCTCTTGAACGGCGACGATATAATGGGTATCCATCATGTCCTGTTACAGTTTCATCCACTAATGCTTTTGGATACCTTTTAGTGCAACGACCGTCTTGCATGCAAGGAGCATTTGCGTTAAATGCACCACATGGACCATGTATCATATGAGTTTTAACAATGTCGTATAACAGGGGATCTGCAGTCGGATCTGGAATTTCAGCACTGATTAATCTGTCTACATCATTAGGTCGAACCTTATCTTTTAACCAAAGCAAGATATGTGCGTGAGGTAAGCCGCGTTTTTGCCACTCAACACTATACATATAACACAATACTTCTCCAAAAATGTTATCTTTGGTAAGAAGATCTATCATTGATTTTAATTTTAAATGAAACACTCTTGCAATAATATCATGGCGGTCATGCGGTGCCTGACCCTCAAGAAGCTCCCGAGTGATTTCATCCCACTTGGGATTGGTAGTTACAGTAACAAATAAGTCGGGACGTCCATATTTTCTTACGTAACAAAAAGCGTCTTGAGTACGTTCATGCATGTAGCGTGGACCACCAGTAAAAGAAGAGGGTAAAATAACTAAACGACCCATATTCACAGTATCGTTATCTTGCTGCATGGCATCGCAAAGGTGCACGTATTCTTCAGCGCGCAGCTGCCTTTGATTAGATCGTATATAAACTAATCTTTCGGTTTCAATTTTTGCGTACATGTCAACAATAAACTGATTAAATAAGCCACGAAAACGTTGAAAGTATACCAATCTATTCCGTCTCACTTGCAGGTGGTAACAATAAAAATTGAAGGCATGACACCTTTTTATTATAATTAGGTGCGCCTGTGCGCGGATCGGTTTGGTATACAGCGAAATTATAACCATCTTCCCCTCGACAGTATATCATAGGATATTGCAAACTGTCGTAAGCCCTGTGGGTTTCGAAAATACGTTGCAAACGATTGTCTCTGGAACGTATAACGATATCACGCCTATCACATTCCTGGTCGACCAGTACTACAGCAACTTCATTCGTGGATGGAACGTTATGACGCCCAGGGTGTTCCTGAGTTGGACGCCTATCGGCATTTATAACAATTTTATAATTGTTATTACCATCTTGAGAAAGGGCTTCTAATGCCGATTTAAAACTGCATACGTACGAATTAACCTGATGTAACATGTTCTGAAGTTGTGAAATGAGTTCAGTATTTAAATTCGGAAAATATTGATTTCTTATATTCGACTGTTCGTTGTAATCGGATACAAAATATATTTGAAGAAATTTAGGTTGTTCTTCAGGCAAAAGGGATCAAATGGTAAACCTGACCTTGTACCTTAAAAGTAGGCATGAAAGGGCCTTCTGAGATTTGTTTAGCACCAAAGGATGTCATTTGGAATGCACTATTATAAGTGCGAATATTATCTAAAAACTGTTTGGATTGCAAATGTTCCCCTAAAAGTAGTGATTTTAAAGGTTCCGGTGGGTCTTCGAACGAAGGCAAATTTATTTTACCTCCAGAACAACAGAAACCAGCAGACTCCTTCCTCCACTTCGAAGCATTACAAAAGGAACATACTACGTTCATATCGCCTATTTCAGAAGATGATCTGTAATCAATTGTGAGGTTATAAGCAAACCCACTTTTATATTTATCGGACCACGCCACCGAATTTGTAGATTGATCTACCACGTGTATATCTAAGTCATTAAGACCATGTCGAAATCTATCTGCAGTAAGACGGGCCTCTCGCTGTTCTTCTGTTTCAAGCGACCGAATATTTTCAATTCTTAATCTTTCATTAGATAAAGTAATCAATTGTTCTTGTCTCAAAGAATTGTAATAATCGCGTCCCGACTCTAGTCGTTGTTCATGCTCATGTTCATCTTCAAGAGATCGAATCATGTTATGGTGCGCCCTATCATTTGTCAAACGGTCTTGATATTGAGTAAAAGTTTCAGATTCTCGAGACAAAATATGACGTTCGCGATCAGCTGTAAGCCGTAATTCCCTCTCAGTGAAGGTTTCAGACTCGCGAGATAATGTATGCCGTTCGCGGTCAGCTGTGAGTCGCAATTCTCGTTGTAAAGCAGTTTCAGCTTCTCGGGATAACGCATGTTGTTCCCGGTCAATGGAACGCCTTAGCTCTCGTTGAGAAGAGCTTTGAGAAGCCCGTGTTGTAGCTCGTCTCGCTCTTTCAGCTGCTAATCGCATCTCTCTTTCTGGAGAGCTTTCATTAGCTCGAGATGTTGAGGCACTAACTCTCATAGAGTTTAACCGATGTGCTCTTTCCTCTTCCGATTCTTGAGAACGCGTCATTCTCATTCTCCTAGCTTGACTCGAAGTTCGAGATAAAGATGGTCGTTTTTTAGGTGGCATCGTTTATTTTATTTTTAATCGACGGTAACTTAAATTCTATTTAGTTACCCAACAAAAAACTTACGTCAGAGGTCCTAACTATAGCTAAGTATATAATAAATAGAATATAAATCTAAGTGCCTATTAAAACTAAAATAATATTCTAATCGAATTATAAATATGTACGTAGGTACCTACAAATTACAAAAGAATAAAAAATGAAAATAAAGCTATACTTAATGCGTGTGCAATACTATCTACACTTACCTACTTCACTTAAAAATGAATAATAAGAAATACCTACAACTACTGTAATTAATCAAAGTACCTATGCTAATACAAAAAACCTTAGATGTTCTAAGTACAGCTGCTATATAATAAAAAAATATAAATCTAAGTGCCTATTTAAACTTAAATACCTAATATTCTAATAGAATTAAACTAAGAAATATGTACCTACCTACCTACAACTTAGGTACAAAAAAAAAAGAAATGAAAATAAAGCTAAAACACGTGTGCAGTATAGGTAGATAGTAGGCAATATCTACCTATACCTACTTCACTTAAAAATAAATAAAAAATACCTATGAATACTATAATTAATAAAAGTACCTACCTACGCTTTTATCTACTCAATACAAAAAAAACTAAACATAAAATGCCCAAAACTAACCTATCAGTAACTAAAAATCTAACAATAATCTAATCTATCTATCTATTATCTAATCTAAAAATCGAATCTAAATCTACTTAAAAAGAAATAAAATAGGAACTATTAATAGTTAAGAATTTAAACAAAACTAAAACTAATTTAGAAAATAACAACAAAAGAAATTAAAATAAACTATTTAAAGACAAAAAGTCGCGCTGATAAGCACGGTTTATAAAATAACAATTATTGTCTGTCAATAAAGTTCAACACTCTGAACGCATCAACAGCCAAATATTGAATGACGCTTGCGCTCGCCTCCCGCCCCTTTTATACTCTGCCGCCGCGAGCCCCGTCGAGCGCGGCAACCGTTACGCAAAAATAATCCTTATAGCTTGATTCACTATTCACGCGCGATGTCTTGTTGGCGTATTTCATGTAAGTAAGTATAAGTTTGGTGTTTCTATACCGATTTCAATGATTCTTTTTTTATTGAATTGGTGCTAATGTTTATTTTTTTTTTAATTAGGAATGATGGTGAGCATTATTGGTTTTATAAACGTAAAAGTAAACAAATATAATAAGAAATCTCCGAACTGCTAAGCTATCGAGAGTTATGCGTGTTATTGTGAGTTAACTATAAAAGTTAGATATATGCTGTCTTGGAATATTTTTCGTGTATTTTTATGTAGAATATTTCCGTTATACATAGTTTCTATGTAGCTCTAACCATTAAGGCTGCACACGCGACGGAAGCTTAAAAAATCAAGCAACTTCTCCCATTTTCTCAACATTTCCTTTCACTGCTCTGCTCCTACTCATTGTAGTGTGATGAAAAGTATACTATTACCTGCCCAGGAGTATAAAGAATAATTGTACTAAGTTTCGTTAAAATCCGTCGAGTAGTTTTTTTTTCTATAAATAACATACAAACAGACAGACAGACAGACAGACAGACAAAAATTTTTTTAACTGCATTTTTGGCATCAGTATCGAACACTAATCACCCCCTGCTACTTATTTTGTAAATATATTTCATGTACAGAATTGACCTCTCTACAGATTTATTATAAGTATAGATTGTTTACTTTGCCTTTTTTAGGAAACTAATAAATTTGATAAAACAACCTTATTGTATATTAATTCAATAATATTGAAACAGCGTTTGTTATAAAGTTAATGTATATAAATATATCTAAGTATCTATTAAGACAGCGACCCTATTAGACATTTCACTTATACACCATTACTTATCAAATAATTCAATTACTTTATTACAGCAGGCGGAAGAGATTTTCCTCTGGAATTTACGATCAACCTACAATATTGTGTGCTTAATGAAAAAGAAACATAAATTGTCCAAGACAGAAAAGCTAAGCTAGGCATCCCAGACTAAACAATGTTCTATGTTATATTCGTAAACTATCAATACCGTTTCCTTTTCAGAAATAAAAAATCAAGTCATCGTCCACTGAAGGGAATTATAAAGGGGTATGTTTAATTATACCTAACTACACCTACCATTAGTAAATATTTATAAGATATCTATATATATATATATAGGCGATTTATCACTCACTGACTCATCACGAAATCTCCGAAACTATGTGTCCAATTAACTTAAAATTTTACATATTTACTCCTTACTTGTTACGTAGACGTCCACTAAGAACGGATTTTACGGAATTACTATCCCAACGGATTTCAACTTTTGCATATCACCAAGTTTTAAACGTGTAGGAGCTATACACTTAACGCTAGGGTAGGAGTTATTATAGCAACAGTAAACACAGCAACGGTTATGATGACAATGGATATTATAGCAAAGGTTACCATAAGCAACCAACCTAACCTAAAGCAACCTAAGTTCACATCCACATTAATAGTGTGCGCAGCAAAGCGGGAGGGAATAAGCTAGTAATTATATATACGTATAAAGTATACGAAATGCCATCTGATAGAATCAGATTTTTCAGTTGTCATTCTAGCTGGGCGTCAGACAGGTGGCACTGAGGCGACCATCTTCCATATTGAACCTCGACAACCTCCACTCTCCAGCGCACCATCATCACGATGAGTCACTCTTTACCAACACAATCCTTAACTATTATTGTTATAATTTATGTTTACTTTATTAATAGTGTATTTAAAGAGTTAATTCAGTTTATATGTTGTGAATAGATTATTGTAATTTTTCATGCTCTGGCTTGAGACAAGTAGATTGAAAATATTTGATAAATAAGACTTAATAAAAGAAAAGTCTCAGTAAAAGCACACTTAATCATTTAAATAATCGATTGAACTTGTGAGAACTAATTTGTATAGTTAAATATTATAGATGCAATTTTGTTTTGCCACATTGCGCAAATGAAATAAAATTAACGAAGAAGATATGCAAAGAAGAAATAATAATAGAAATTTGTTAGTTTGTTATAGGTTTCTTAAAATGTTATTAATCGTTTATATAATGCGAACAATTTCAATAAATTTCATATGAAAAAAAACAAGGTTTAAAGAGGTCTTACAAGTATTTATAAAATTCTATCCAATATTGTTAATCTTAGGATAAAGCCTTCAGCAGAAAAAGGGATAGTATCGAGGGCAATTTTATGTGAAATTAACTTTAATTAAATACAGTATTTCTTCGGGATGGAAGTTCAACGGTTTAATCTACTAAAATTAATCTAAAAGGTTTTTCGATAAATGCCTAAATATCAAGTGAAAAGGAGATTGAATACGTTCCTAAGTTTATTTAATATTTGAGAAATTTTAGGTACAACAAACTATATAGTATTATGGTAAAATAATATTTACATTGTATATGGATTACAAAAGCCCATCATTACTCTTATAAATTATTTATACAGTATTATTGAATATTTTGCTTTATTCAATGGTTTTGAGGTTAATGCATTATGTAAGATACAATATTGCGTACCTCTTAACAGTTGTATGAAAACATATTCACTTTAAAATATCTTATTCTTTGGTTTATTTAAATGATAATAATAACTACAATTATTATTTTGCAGTTTTCAAGAAACAACATCAATCAACATTAAATTTTTTATCTTTTAAACCATATTTGTAGTGGTAAATAATCTCCCCATCTTTATTGAATGCAATCTAAACAACGGATGATATTCTTATTTTATTTTATTGTACTTCTTCTTAAAACAATCTTCTTTAAAGAAAGATGCGAATATATTTATTGGGATTTTAGAAAACTTTAATCAATGTGTTTAACTTGCAATATAGAACATTGCAAAGGTGCCACAGTCGAAGTTTATCGTTTGAAAATTTCTATAACCATTTTTTTATTTCATCTATACTGAAATTCAATAAAATTTATGTCATATTTAATTTTTTATAATTCAATTTTAATTTATATACAATGGGTAAACAAATTTACCTCAAAATATATTTATTATTTAATAAAACTTTAAACATTTAACAAATTAAAAATCAAACAGAAGAACTAGAATCTATAAAAGGTATTTACATTGGACCGAAGCATGAACCACTACCAAGATACTACAAAGGATACATTTACATTATCAAATAAAATTGATATTTACTTTGAAGTTTGTAAAATAGTTTGAAACATCTAATTAATAATAATAATCCAAAACATATTTTTTTACAATGTTTTTTGCCCACATATAGACAAAAAAGTCAAGTCAATCAATGAGAAACAACATTTTAGCAAAAGTTTAAATTATTCATTGTTGAGGGATGATACAAACTATATAACGATTTTATGAATATAGTAGTAGTAGCTGTAGTTGGTATACAAAATTTAGGTAATAAAATATCCATAATGTTTGATTTTTTCTTATAGTATAGTTTTTATAACTGTAAGATTATAACAAATATAATACTATCTTTGTTATGTCAATGTCTTAATATATGACATAACTAACTTTCCTTAAGGAAATACCGGAAATACTCATTAATAACATAGTTTAAATTTATATCTCAACCGATAAATTCCAATAAGTTTCGACTATCGCTAGTTAAGTTAAGAGATTTATGAGTTCGAGTCAGGATTACTCGATGTTGTGATTAGTTAACAACATCATAAATTTGATCTAAATTTTACATTTACCACCTTGGTAATTGACTAGAACATAGAACTTACTTTGTACATGTAATATAATTATTATTATTATTAATGCGCATAATTACATATTACAACGGATAATTTTATTATTACATAAATTTAATCTAAGAGTAGGAATGGAATAAAAATATTTTATTGAAATATACATCAAGTATGTAATTCTTTTGAAGACGAGATTTGACGTTTCGTTTGTGTTTAAAATATCTCAATGTGTAATCTTTAAATTATCAGATTAGAAGTTATGCTGAACAGCTGTTACATTTATGAAATAAAGAATCAATACAACTCAATATATATCAATGGTAGCAATAACAATTAATATTATACAAATGAATAAAATAATAAGAAGAGAAAAAAAAATGTAATGTTATAAAATATTATTTCTAAACAAAAAATATTATTAAACGTTAAACCTTTAAATTCAGATGAAGCAATTTTCGTATAAATTTTATTCATTAAAAGTCCAATTTATTTTGCACGATTTAACGGTCATATAAAATCCCACACGACATGAGAATCCCTGTTTCAAGATGACGAGTAGATCCCTCAATAAGTGATCGGAAAATATCATGGAATATGGATGACATCCTTATACACAATTTATAAAACCTCGGTTTTCATGTAATCTTTATGGATATTGAGCAAACTGTGGTATTAAACTTAAAATTATAATATTTTAAAATACAAAATAAAATCTTTTATATTGAACATTAATATTAATATTACACTCGTCAACAGTATAGTCTTAATATAACTTGACAAATAACAGAATTCAAACAGAGTTTCTTATATATTTTACTTAAACTGCCTTTGGGGTAGAAATATATAAAACTAATAAGTACAAGAAGTCACGTAGAGTCATCTCACGTAGACTAAACTGAATGCTTCAAATATTCTAAAAGATTGTTGCATTAACTCAAATCATATATTAAAACTAATAACGTCACATCGCCACTGATTTGATTATCGTCCATCAAAATGATACCATGATATACTTGTACTGTGGTTTTACATGTACTGTGTGTGTGTGTGTGTGAACCATGACGTCAATTTGAAGTGAACGTGTCAAACTTCTGTTGCACAGAATCTTCAATCTTCAAGTTTTCAAGCCGATAAGCCAATGTTGGTACAGTTGCAAGTGACTTACCAACATCGCTCCGCATACTTTCTAAAGTGTACTTTAACTTAAACAAATCAGATTTCTAAACTAGAATATTATAATATATTATTAAGTTAAGCTTGTAACGAGAATATGAAAGTAATATAATATTATGTATTTTTAATTAGGCATTGTACTCGTATATGCGGCTTGGAAAAAGTATTTAAGGTTAGAATTAAGATTTTTATAAAATTAAGATAATATAATCCGTTCACGACTTATTAACTTATGAATAGGAACAAAGAAAATAAACATAAACATTAAAAGTCGGGTACACCTGAATTGGCAGACAGAATTCTTCGAGGTCGGTCCAAAAGAGTTAATAATATTTATCGTTACTAATATAGTTACTAATAATATTAACAGAGTAATATTGTTGAAAACAGAATAATAACATTTGAGCATTTGAGAAATAATATAAAATTTGTTCAAATTAATATGATAAAAAAAACATATTTAAATGAAATCAATTAAAATCATCTTGAATCATCCAAAGGCCATAAACCTAAATGCTAAATCCCATCAGGCAGTATTTAAACCAATCAGCCTTTATTCTAACGGTGCTATTCATAAGAGTTTTGTTTGTCTCATATATAATTCAACATCAGAGCCATACACCATTCATATTAAACATCTATATACCAAAGTGTGGAATCGGGATTTTTATGTAAAATCATCTGCTATACAATGTTACTTTATTTTATATAGCCTCTATGTTACAGTGATTTTTTTTTCTTCAATGAATTAGACATATGTACATAGATAATAAAATCCTGAACGATGAATACATTATTATTATATTATTTTTTTTTTATTAAAAATATCTTCTTTATTGTGCGCCATACATCTATATCCATACATATTGGTGGCCTTAATATCCATCAAAATTAATATTCATCTAAACATTTAGAAGTAAGTAACTAATTTAATTTGCAATAAATGTATACTAATGTCATTATATTTAATCAACATTTAAATTTTCATTATATTTAATCATCTACATTGTTTATGGAACCTTTCTTAAGGCTAAATAAAAATCGATAAAGTTACCTTTATCAGAGCACGTTCTTGGCAGTTTGCCCTTAATTATAGTTTCACTTGGCCACTGCAGCTGACCACTCCTCTCTGACATGGTATTACCTAATTGTAAAATATAACATTACCAGCAATACTTACACGTTTATTTATAGGCTGGCATTGCCGATCTCTATAACAGAGTTATTAGCGTCCGGTGCCCGAGTTATAAGTTAAGAGAATTAGCTGGAGTCTGCTCATCTTCACTAGTTTCACTAATCCTTTGTAAAGCGAGTCGCTGTTCACAGTTGCTTAATTGAAACTGGCAACTACTTTCACAACAATGTTACAAATAGTTTATCAGCTCGTTGCTTATACTGTATAAAGCATAGAATATATTGTTATCCCTTGGGACTTATGTACACAGTATTTATTGTATGTATTTAAGTTTGAAACTTGTCATGACATGATTTTGTTGTTGTAAAATTTTTCCTAAATGTCTTTTTTTCTATCGAAAGCTGAATAAGTAGTTAAACTTATATAGGAATAGTTATATAGGAATTTTGAATGCACACGACATTAAGAAACTTTTATTGTAAACGATTGTAAAGTGCTGTAAAGGAAACTAAATTAATTATTAAATACTTAAAATAATGAGTCTAATGTCTATAAGTTCAAAGATTAGAATTATAATTTGAGAAATATACAATTTAATAAATATTTATATCAACAGCAATTAATACAATATAAGTGACAAAGTGTTTAAATATCCTGATGAGTAAAGATTTAACATTGGGAAGGAAACATTGGTACATGGCCTACACATGTATACAAGTATTTGACAAAAATAACAATTGCGTGCTTATTCATAGAACACAATATCAAATGTTATTTTCATATACATATCTAATGAGTAGGAAATTAAATACATTAAATTATTTTAAATTTTTTCCTAAAGTCTGTTAATGATTGTAATTCAAATTTAAATGTTAATGTCTTCTTTCATGTCTAACATATCTGGACTGTGTTGTTTTATATTTTACAGCATGCTAAATTTCATATTCAATGTCATATTCTTTAATTCCTACAAATTTTATTTAGTCTTGGTGCCATCTATGAGCGTTTCCTAGCGTTTTTTATTGATCGGTTGATGGTAGCGTGTAAGGTGTTGTCACTAATTGACGATAGATGGCAGATCACGGCGTAAATGATTTATTGGAGATATTTAATACAGCCTTCTTTTTTAATTAAAAAGAATTAAATTTAATTAAAGAAATAAAACGAACGAATAATAATTCTTCGCACTCACACTTCATTCTTATTTAACGACTAAATAATATATTGTCGTTTACTTAGTTCATTTTTTTATATTTTCGTACTTCTTGGATATACTTGTATATACACTGATTCATTATCACTGATTATTTAAATATAAAACGTTGTAATTTTGTTTCAACAATAATCTTCTCTTCTGTTCAATAAAAGTCTTGTTATTTGTTTCGTATTTTAAATTAACTTTCGTTGATGGATCTTAATTACTTAATACTTCTATTTTGTATAAAATTGTCATAAGTCACTAATTAAAACTCAAAAGTTATGTACAAAGGCTTTGTTTTAAGATACACTATATTAACGAATCCTCCTCCTGTGTTAAACATCAAAGTGTATATTAGTTATTACATTTTGTCAGAATAAAAGATATAATAATGTTTTGTATAACAACACATCCTTACCATATATCTTACGCTGTCTTGAAGTGAAATAATGTGCCGCATTAGCCTCACTTACTTAGTGATTACAGAGATCGGTAGTGTGAGTAAATGTAATAATGTGTTAACATTGTCCCACACATAGACAACAGTCACAAAAATGATCCCCAAGTTAAGAATCCCTCATAAGATAAATAAAATAAGACAAAAATATACGTACTTTGAAACAAAGTTTATAATAATTGAAAGATCAACACGAGATAAAACAATATTTCTGTCAAGAAGTGAGCCTGAAGTTCTATAGAGAGAGTGTTATAATTTTTTTCCCCTTATAAATCAGTGTTTCTGATACGAGTTATTTATAACGGCCATGATATATGGTCTCTGGAGTACGTCCAGTAACTTGCAAAGAACATGAAGATTTTTAAGATCGATAGTGATTGTACATGTTATAAAATAAGAGAAAATAGTTGTCTTATATAAAACCATTACCTGCAGTAATCTGGATCCGTTTGAGAGTGAGACGCACTTACTCGTATATAATATACTATGTGTCAATTGTAAAACATATACAGTATACAGACATCCGTCAACATAGTTCACAACTCATTTAAATATTAAATATATAGAAGCAAAACCAACCATGTCACAATATTGTCTTCAAAGGTCATTTTATAAACAGAGACAAAGAATAGTGAAAATATTATTTTAATAAAAAAAAATTACACATACCGAAGACGTTGATTTACCTCCTCAGGACACAATATTTAAAAGTACCTCTAATTTTAAAATAGAGCAATTAATTAGCTATAAAAAATCTGTGGAGCCGTCTGTGATACTTCCCTGTCTTTTCTCATGGGAATACGATTTATGTCAACAAAGCGACTTGTTTACGATCGAATAAAGAACGCTGAAAGTTACGTGGTGCAAGGCTGGAAAAATACATCGACACTGATATAGACAATCGAGCTGCCGTGTAAATATACAAGTCACAGTTGGCAGGGCTCAAGGACGATTTTCAAGAAGTCGCGGGTTCGAGTCCAACTCGGCTATTTTTAATTCTTTAATTATAAGAAAAGATAGTAAAAATAAGCTTATTAAAATATATAAATAAGTATATTATAAAATATATATTCAAGCCTAAACCAACATCTAATTCAAATATAATTGCATTAATAAAACCGTACTTGGTATAAGTCCTGCCTACGAGTAGTTAGTTTAATAAAGCGATTTAATATTTTCAACATTTTACAACCAGGGTTTAACGAAAATTGAGAAGCTCAGCCAGATCTCTCTTGCATTCTTCTCGCTAGTATTTTAGCATAAACGTTACTGCCCAAGCTAATCAAACCGATAGCCCTATAGCTTGCACAGTCTATCTGTGAACCTTTGCCTTTATACAAAGGTACGATGACTGCACCTCGCCAATCGTCTGGGACCTCTCCCAATTTCCAGAATAAATTGCACAAAAACCAGAACAAGTCCAAGACGCGTGGCCCACCATATTTGATCATCTCGATTGTTATATTCTCTAAGTCACAAAGAAAAAAACATATTCTATACAAGAAAATGGCACTTCATACTTAATGTAAAATAAGGGCATAAACCCGATTATGTCTCGTTATTAAGGCGAAGCTCCGAAAAGATATTATTACATAGCATCAACACATTTTCTACTTATCGAAGCTAAATATCCTCCATTTTTCTGACTATGATATAATCAAGAGATATTTTTATATCACGTTTCCTAACTTAATGTCAAATAGATATTTCTTAAATACGAGTATATTATAAGCGATAATTATACACAGGTATTAATTAACACGTAGTAATAACAAAAAAGGCTACGTTCAAGTCGAATTTAGGTATAAACGTTGTTTATATTTTGTAAATTGAAATATATTATTATTTAAGATTTGATATTGTAATTAATACAATCAATTACAAAGAAGGTAAATCACTCGCTAAGTGTAGAAAGATTTATAGGCACATACTATAAAACATATTACGGGTAAATAAACCAAACCAAATTTTTCTGCTCTAGATAATGTCTTTATCAAGCGTATGTGCGTTTAGTATGTGATAGAAAATTAATATAAATAAAAATAACTTTGCCTAAAACCTAAAAAAAAATAATAAAAAAATATCCAATGTACAAATCAACAAAATTAAATTCTCAGTCTTTTTTACTGTTATGTGCGTACAGGTTATTAATAAACTACTATCAGTATTCGTTCATTTTAATAAGATCATATGTCAAAATGTAATAACTAATTAGTTTATCTCTTCAAGTAATGTCAATAATTCAAAAATATTTTCACCGCAAATTTAAAAACCTAAATGTCAAACGATATTAATAGAAACTTGTTATTTTTTTTTTATCCTGAGTTAGTAATATAAATTTTTAAACGATATACGACATTTATTTCCTGTGAGGATAAAACTTGAATTCCGATCTACTCTTATGTATTTATTTTCTTCAGTTATGGTAGAAGTAAAATTATTTGGTATGTACATTTTCTATATACAGACGTATTCTGAGTGCGGCACGAGAAATGTAAATAAAGAATCACATTCAATAAAAACAAGAACTTATCTTTATTTGAATGTACATATGATTCAAGATTTCCTTTAATAATCCGCATCGTTGGATTTAAGTGCCTATGGTTATGGCTATCACATAACCAAGAAAGTCACCTAAGCTTATAGTTACATATCGCTAATAACTTCATTTCGTGGTTGGAATTAAAACGGATTAGTGGCCACCGTATGTAGTACGAAAATGGCAAGAGATGTTTTAAGACAAAAAGGTTTGATTATAATTACTATAAACATATAACAATGGTTTTAAATACAAACTTTATATTCTTTTTCTTTCACTGTCACTGCAGAGTCTTCAAGTACTATGTACTTGTCGAAGGATGCATGCAATTAGTTGAAAACACTATCTGTGAAAATGACGTAGACATTTCTAGAATGAAGTAAAATGTAGTCAATTCATCTTGTATTCAACTCCTAGTACCGAGGAGACATTTTGCATTTAGAGCTAGCTCGGAAAAACAATTATCAAAAAGTTATAAATTCAGAAAAGATTTCGAATGTTTTATTTTCATCACACGCCATAAGTTATAGCTAGCATAAGTATTCATAGTTGCCAACTTATCTATCTTTGTTCATATATTTATCAAAATACATATAATTTTAAGTCCTAAATATTCCCAGTTGCTTAGTCAAACTCTTTTCGGCTTTTGTGCATATTTCGGAAACTATTAAAACTAATGATAAAATATCTTTTTATTAAATTGATTGATATGGGAGTTGCAAAAATTATTAAAATCGTTTAAGTGTTACAAACGTAATGACTTATTTTTTTCATATATCTTTATTTATTTATGTAACTTTTGTCACATCCACTTTTTGCTTGGATGTGATTCTAACATTTGATGCCTTGATAAGTGTGATAATTATCAGACTGATTTATTGATTCACCGACCAAGATGAACCTACATTTGATGTTCCCGCGATTAGGATTGTTGCAAAGTATAATCATTAAAAGTTTTATATTAAAATAAATAAAATATATTCTATCGAACTCCACAAATATGTGATGAATCTGTAAAACTAAACCAGTTTAAAACAGTTAGTTGTACAATTTCACATTGTAACGTTGAAGTGGGTGTAATTTTGTTGGATTATAATATTACTAAGATTTTGTCAGTTTTGTGAACAAAAGCTTATCTCGGGGAGGATTGTGGACTTTGTGATAGGACCGCACTTACGCGTTGTGTACACAGAGATTTTGTTTAACATCACGTACAACTAATCTCACTGGACACTCTACAACAACGCATAAAAAAGACAATAAAATGTTGCAATATAAAGGAGTGAACAATAAAAATATGAAGTCATAAGATTAGATTTCATTGTTTACAAGAGTTATATGAGAATTTGGTAATGGACTTTATGGCTGTCGTGGTCCGTGACTTGAAAATGAACAGCTTTCGACGTAATTTTATAAAAATAGCTGAGCTACTATGACTTGTCCTTTTCGTGCCTTTGTCAAGTATAACTTTGGCTCAACAGCCAGGGTTAATCACACACCTATTACATTTTGTAGTACTATCATTTCAGCATTATTATCGATTGAGTATTATTGATTCAATAATTATTTGTAATACTACATGTACCTTATAATGGTAGTAGTCGTAGTGAGAAATATTGTATATAAAGACGAAGGTCGAGCAGATGTCACACGAAATTGAACGAAGTATGTGGTACCTCCACATACTTAACTTACTTATAAGAAGTAGTTTATTCTTTGGTAGTGTGTACAAATGAATCAGAAAAATGTCTTCATTAATGTTGATAGGATTTGATTTAATACATTTTATTACATTTACTTTTAAGTTTGGACATCAAGTGATGTGTCAGTGAAATCTCCGTTTTTATACGCATTACATATATGAGTTCATGTATTGTACAAAAAATAATATACATGGATACCTTCTTATTACCTTACACGGCCTCATAAGAATTGTTATTCTTTCCTATAACATATTGTCAGTGACATTTTTTATTCAAATTCAAAATATTTTGATTCAAGTAGGCATTTATACTCACTTTTGAATCGTCAATAAGCTACCACCTAAGCTAAGTAACCGGCTAGCTACCACCGGCTCGGAATGCTGCCCTGTTGAGAAGAGCCGGTCAGAAACTCAACAGTTATTAGTTGACATAACTAGAGTTAAGTTACGTAATAATATATGTTGTATTATAATAAGAATTGCATGACCTAAGATATACCAATTATATAAAAATATTGTCAAATGTAATCAAAACCTTTATAAGAATGTATCCCTTTCAAATGAGTAACGGTATGTATTATACACGTATACATCTGTATGTATGTATTGTTCAAGTCAATCTCGCTTACTTTATGACGTCACGTTTAACGACTGCTTCCAGATTATGAGTTCTGTTTATTGAGTTCCATATTTTGTTAATCAGAGAAATATGCTACTTTGGTGTACGATATTTGAATAAAATCTATTTTATATTTTATTAAACATAAAACTAACTTATATACTTGTATATTTGCTGACAAATTGTTTAATAATGAACAATTGGAACTACTCTTAATAAAATAACATTTCTTAATAAACAGTTAATTATCCAAATGATTTATTTATTTATCTTCTCGCCATATCCCTTGCGGGGTAGCCAGAAACGACGGATTATCCATAGTAATTTTAGGATATCATCATAGTATTAAATGCTTACATAGTACCACCTCATAATGTTAAGTAAATCATTGATGGTGATAGCGGGTAGGATCTATCGGTCAAGGTCAAATGTCAAATATTAGGGTGAGGTCGATAACGCAAACGAAGCATTTCAAATTAGTATTACTTGGTAATAACAATCTTTTTAATAACATTAATTATAATATCTTTGATCGTAGTTGAGACTATCTCATGATACTTTTATCAAACTTTTTTAAGTGATGAAATAAGCCAATATATTAAGTTTCATGTCACATGCCCCAGTGTCATTTATTGAGCTGAGCGAAGCGAAGCTCTTTACTGGTCAGATCGCAAAAAATGCGAACTCTCTGTTCTTAAAAACTATTCGAGCTACGTTGACGAAACTCGCCACAATGATTGCGAGCATAAGGCGCTAAGCATATATTTAATTTAAAAAAAATCGTTATTATAAATTCAGTATAATTTACTAATTCAGTTTAGGACAATTTACGTGCTAGCTATCATTTAACTACGCAGACCACAGTTTCGAAACTCGGCATGGTGTTTGATGCCACATTGTTTTATGACTGTGCAAAATTTCGAATAATTTCGATGGACAGATCTTGAACAATTAACAGAACTAATTTAGTTCGATTAGTGGCTTAACGGCGCGCGCCTGCTCGACGCAAGAGTAACGAGTGGATTAAAATTTAAAAAAGTTTCTAACTACTCTCATACATAGCAGAACTGACTATAAATTCGTCAGAATGCAATTCACATTTAGCTCGAAAGAACAGACCAGAACAGAACAGAACAAAAAGAATGGTAAGTTTTGAATTACAGAAAAAATGTTTCAATTCACCAGAAAATTGTCCATAGACTTATCATATGGAAAGTCTCATACCGACGCGCGCCCCAAGTTAAAAGAATAGCAAAATAGAAGGAACAACTGAACGACCGCTTCAGTTGCGTGTGAGGCTTCGAACAGGCAAGGTTCCGTCCGAATATTTTCTTTCACTTTTGTTTTTCATTTTGCTATCCCAATTTAATATTTTATATCCATTCGCTATACATTTCATCGAGTTTCATCAAGCTTCCATTTAATTATTGCTCAATCTTATTATATCATACCATTATTGTAAAATGGAACGTGGACGAGGCAGAGGAAGAGGCAGATGGCTTGCAAGTGGCATATCGCGATACACAGCAACTTCTGTTCGTTCACAACAGTATCGAGATAGTGCATCCACACATATCACACTTCCTATTAGGAAATATCGCAGTAAATAAGCGTCGATTCAATAAAAAAATATAAAAATTGGCATACGTTTCTTGTTCTAAATGTTCAATAATCGGTTTAAAAGAAGCAGGAGTTCCCTATACTTGCTCTGCATGCTGTTCTATTCGAACAACAGGAATGTTTACCGCAGAAAATTTTATGGATTCTGGGGCAGTACCACCACAATTACGAAGGCTGACACAGATCGAAACTATGATAAACTAAACAGAATATCCAAGCCGTGCCTGGGTAATATTATGCGTCTAGCTAGCTTATCGTAACGTTAACTTAATTCTTAAATGAAAAAATCACTAAATAAGATCTAGAGCCGTCTGCTAGGAACTCTATGTGAATCTGCCATATGGAATTGACAAAGTTACTGTTGTTTGAGAACGTACCACGATATCATCATAATAATTCGTTTTATCCCCAAGGAGGTCGAATGCTTTCTACTGTATCAATAGTATCGCAGTGGACCTGATTGTTTCAGCGAGATGCCATTACGAAAAGAGGGTGAGAAAGAAGGTGTTATGAGCAATTCTGTATAAAATTTTCCATTTAAAAACCTGAAACGAATATCAAGCTTGACATGTTTGGCAAATGATTTATTCATAATATCCTATATTTCCATTTAACTCTCGCAGCGTTTGTAAGGAATAAGCGAAAGAACATCGTAGTAAATAGCCTGCCGTGCACAGAACAAAAGTTAGCTCAGCTCACGACCCCGCTTGCGTGACCTAGTAAAATGACACTTGGGAAGACGAGATATATATTTTTCTAAGCAAAAATGTCGGAAAAATTAAATGAACGACTTTATAGAATCAATTGTTTTTTACGGTAATATTAGTTTATAATGTTTACAATTGAGAGAGGCAAAAATGCAATATAATTTAAATTATAACAGAATAATAATTATACAAAGTGCAGTTGATATTTTTGGAGAATTAAACGATATTTTAATCTATAAAAAAGAGCGTGAAATCTATTACTACACATAAAAAGGCTGGCTCGATAAATTTCTATCTATTTCCGGCAGACCACTTGTGAATCGTATTTCCGATTTATTTTTATCTTTTTTTCCTTTTTGTGCGGTACCGGAACTAAAGTGACAGAGACACTTCGCAGTTCATATATCACTTGACGGTGTAGCGGCCTGTTAACTACTCGTCTGTCATCCTAGTTATCGTCCTTCTGACCTTCCAATGACCCGTATATTTATCTCTAATGATTAGTATAAATATATGTAACCACATCTCGTTCCATAGTCGAGTTTTGATAATGGATTATCTCGATTTTAATAGTAATCTCATTGATAAGTTTAAAAAGTAGTTTTGTTATCAATAAACCTTATGTAATAAATGGTAATTAAAACCATATAATAGATAAACTATAATATATATATATATATTGTATATATTTACATAGAGCACTGATACGCAGTAATATCTGGATATTAAAAAAACGATCAAACGTGACATCCCAGCGTCTGTACGTGAGAAGTATTGCAAGGAGTGTAAAGTATTGCTTCGGGTTTTTTATTCCATCATCTGGGAATCAAATATATTCTTGAAAGTATTGGAATTTTTGTTATCCTGTTATTTAATTTTATATGCTAAAAAATTTAATTTAGATAATTATTTAGACATTACGTACTTTTTACTTCGGTTTATTACGTGTTAGTTAAAGGGGTTGAGTTATTAATAACCTCTTCCTTTCGAATGATATATTCTTTAATATATATATATTAAAGAATATATATATATATATATAGTAAAAGTAAATTAAAATTAAAATTTTAAAGGACTTTTCGATACGCGGTAGTCACCTAGATAACTACTACTAAAACAGACAAAAACTTTAATATATATTTTTTGTCTTGGTAGCATGTTAATAGCACTTTAAAAACAGTTATTCTATCATCAGACAGAGCTGCAGGCAATTGTTAGTATAATAATATTTATGGAACATGTTCATAGAGACATGTTTATACGAATAAATATTTTTTTCTTTGTTTTTCATTCAAATTGGTTTGTATTTGGTTCGTTATTCAAAAGCACGCTTCGGTGAATACATTTAAAATATCAAGCCTGCAGCTGTACCGTACTCAATCTATATAATATGTAATTAGTCACAGAAACCAATAACAAATAAAGATTATTTTATTAGTAATTATTATAGTGAAAAAATAATCACTTAAATCATTCCTTAGTACGTAAACTGCTGCCAGAGGGTCATGTTAAGTACGGGTAATGACTGAAAATAATTCAGAGGACAGAAAACTAAAATAATTGATTAAAAACTTTTCCCATTCTCTTTGTATTGCAAACCCTTTTAAAAAATTTATTAATAAAATATTTTATTTATTATTTTTATTTATATAAACATAATAAGTATAGTATGTTTCTTGTGTAATTTTACAACAAGAGGGTATTGATACCTTAACTTCTACTACTACTACTACTACTCATTATGAACTTAAAATATATGTAACTGAAGGTTATCTCAGTTAATCTGGTTTGATAATTCTTATAGGAAAATATTCTCCCGGGTAATAATACTCTATAAAGTTCCACCGCTAATGGTTTCCGTTTTGTGACTCACATGTAAATAAAAAAAAGATATGCGAGCAATATAGCATTTCTTTCAATTAATTTACCATCCATTGTAACTAAATTTACAAATGATCATATTGTTCATATATAGTATTTATTTTACTAATACCTAATTCAACTTCATTTACCTGAGGCTGTCTTACTGATCCTTCAAAATTACTCAAGATATCACCAAATAAAGAAACCTTTAAGGCTGGCGTGCTCCTTAATCATGACATTTTCTTCCTCACTGGTCATTTTGCAAAGCGAGTATCAAAACCTGTAACTTATCAAATCAATTTAATATAATATATAGATTAATTTATATTTATATTGTAAATTGAATTAGCTCAATATAATCTTTATTTAACCAATTTTGAAGGATATACAAATAGATATTAGTACTTTAAACAAGTAAATAATACAAATTAGGTACCTATATATAAAAGATTACCTAAACTTGTATTGAAAATATAAACATGACTATCGAAATATTAATCAGTGTTATTAACATTTAAATTACTAAAAAAGAAAGGAATTTAGAAAAAAATCATATATAAAATAAACAAAATGATATTTTATTAATATGTACTACCTTTCTAATACTATTATTATCTTCAATACTATCTGGCTTAAAGCATTGAGTGGAAATTAACTTGTGGTTTTTTTCCACACAATAGATTCATCAGTAACTTACTAAATAAAATATGCATATTTTCAATGTTTTGTAAAATAAAAAAATAAAAAAAAACTATTTCAGTTTAAATAGTACTTTTTGCTTCATTACACATATGTTCAAATGAGCATTTATTACTGAATTTAATAAGAAAGCAAAATATACTCAAAATTGGATTAATACCAGCGAGCCTCACTTGCACTTCATTCATTTATTGCAAGAATGAAAATTAATATTAAAGTAGACTTAATTGAATTTAATTTTCTTTTTAATTACCTTAAGTGCTTTCATATACAACTAAATATTGGTTTTAGAAAAGTTAAATTTCAATTTTTCTCCATCATCATGAAAACCTTTCTTACCCATCAGCCATAAACAGTAACTTAATAATAACAACATGACTTTATAGCTTTAATCGCAAGGAAAAAAATTAGAAAGAATTGTTTTGTAGTTATTATTGTTTTTGTTTCAAATGTTCAATCAAATTACATATATATTATACTTAGGTATTACTGACTATAATGCTGAAAAAGTCTATTTATAGATACTTTATAAAATATTATTTCAGGAGATTGTTAAATTTAATGCAAAAGTCACAGCAATATTTTAAACACTATAAAATAGAAAATCGCTCAATGTATGGAAATTAAATTCAAATTATCTTTTTGTAATTAACATTTTTTAAGTTAAATATATCATCGCATCGTTTAAATTAAATATTCATTTAAAAACCTGTCACATCTTGAACTGGGCACATTATCAATTTTTGATCAAATAAACTGTCTATGGTGAAAAAATTATGCTATCTGTGAATCGAACCTTAGGCTCAGCTGACAAATTCATTAAACAAGTTGATAAGTATATACTTACCAATATGTTTGATTCTACTACAAAAGTACATTGCATTTTTACGTTGTATTGACTCTTTCTTTGGCTGAATGCTGAATAAACTGATCCTGGAGAATTAATAATGAACTCAAGTTACTTGTATATTTTTCGGTTTAAATCTTTACAATTTCAACACTATGATAAAAATGTTACGGACAGCGCTTTTATTACTTTGGGACTTCAATTTATTTAAACATAATATTTTACAAGCTTCATTCACTGTGCTGTTGTTATCAGAGATACGTTTATTTTTTATTTGTCTACACAAACATGCCCCTTATAATAAAGTAATGGAGACACTAAAAATAGTAATTCTGTTTTTATAGAACTCAAATTATGATATTTTATTGATGATATTATACGACACCAATATTGTTCATTGAATATGTTACTTGGTATTAGTCACCTGCTAATTATTTCTCATTTTCAAAATTTGCGGTTAGCGGCCGGACTGTTGATGCCAAAACAGGAACATGTATGTCTATGTAAATGTAAGCTTCATTTGATATGATAACTACTGCCTTACTTCTTATTTGCATGACTTTGATAGCATCCGATATATCAAACGTTATATGTACGGGCAATGAGGTGTGGTATTTGCTTGTTTTTTTCAGTTTGTAGATGCATGAATTATTATCGTCTTTAGAATGCAAAGATTAAACGGAGTAGTCAGGCTATGGATGTAGACAGTGACAAGTCTGATGAAGACTAAATGCACATTGCTATAAAGTACAATGTTTTCTAACAAATAGAGATGATATCATGCCGACGACATCTTCAAGCCTTCAGTCGTCTAAAAATATTTTCTGCTCATCGTTATCAAGCGAAAAAAGTGCCGATAAAGATAATGCATCACTTTTTTCACTTAAAGCACGTAATAATCCTCGTAAAACCAACATCAGAAGTAAGAAACTAATTTTATGCTGTTCTTTACTAATTAAATACTTTAAAGCAACTGTCCATTATTTTACATAATTATCGATTTAATCACAATAATTAACTTTATGCTATAATGTAACATTATATTCATATTAAAACCTAACTTTTGAAATCATGTTCCACCTTGGGGGTTAATGTTAAATCATTAACGAAAATATTGCATTTTTGTTTACCCTTAGATTTTATATTTTGAATTATGCTATCGAACAACTGATAGAATTCAGTTATGAAAAGGAAAACTTTGAGAGCACGAAGATATCAATAATGAAAGTTTCGAAATTCTAATTGAATCGGTAAGTTAGTTGCGGTGAATTACCCGGTGTTATGTAAATGTCTTCAAAGTTTATCATTTCTCTCGATGTTAGTCCTCACTTAGAGAAAGTTAATTTTGAAATGTTAAGAGAGCTTTCTCAGAAATTCCTTAGCCTTTCAAGCAGGGTTAAATAGACTCTCCGGGAAATAATTAGACTTATGAAGGCTGTGGTGCCCTCGCTGGTGGCTATTTTTGTTGCCAGTTCTATGTAAAAAATAAAGATTAAAAGTTTCTTTGGACTGTCAAAACTATGTCAATAAAAGACCAATTTTTCATCAAAATCTAACCAAAATAAGCATTATACAGTCTTACTGAGTTTAGATAATGAAAGTGACGATTTTTCCAGATCAATACTCACACGTACAGACGCTGAGATGACACGTTTGTATTGTCTTTTTACTATCGCAATATTACCGCATATCCGTATTTGATATAAATATACAGAATAGATATTAGTTTGTACTACATTGTTTTAATTGCTATTATTTAATTCTTTTATCCTTTTATTTAAATTACTGTGTAAACAAAACATAACATTAAATTTTCTGGATATTTCATTAGGCAATTTCGAATAACAAAAGAGATCCGGTTAAAAATATTTTTGTAAATTATTAAAGATAAATATACGGGACATTGAACCATCAATTGTAGTTATCAGGGTCGTTGCACCTTTAAGTGATATATGAGCTGTGAAGTGTCTCTGTCACTTTAGTTCCGGTACCGCACTATAAGGAAATAAGATAAAGAGAATAAAATTGGTCTATTGTCGAAAATTTTGCTGTTCACTCCAAGATCAGGAAGGAAAGATCAGGAGCGGTTGCAGAAGCGGAAGCGCAAGCTCACGTGGTGACCGTGGTGTTTTAGAGACGATGATGATTAAAGAGAAAACGGAAGCAGTAGAAGATGATGAAATTTCAATATCAAATCGGAAGATTGAAGTAAAAACATATCAAAAACTTTAGTTTGATAATTATTATGTTAAGATAAAAATAACTGTATACATACTTCTTTTACAATGGTACAGTCATTGCAATATTTAATTTATTACGCTTTATCTATACTTATAATAAATCTGTAGAGAGGTCAATTCTGTACATGAAATATATTTACAAAATAAGTAGCAGGGGGTGATTAGTGTTCAATACTGATGCCAAAAATGCAGTTAAAAAAATTTTTGTCTGTCTGTCTGTCTGTCTGTCTGTTTGTATGTTATTTATAGAAAAAAAAACTACTCGACGGATTTTAACGAAACTTAGTACAATTATTCTTTATACTCCTGGGCAGGTAATAGTATACTTTTCATCACACTACAATGAATAGGAGCAGAGCAGTGAAAGGAAATGTTGAGAAAATGGGAGAAGTTGCTTGATTTTTTAAGCTTCCGTCGCGTGTGCAGCCTTAATGGTTAGAGCTACATAGAAACTATGTATAACGGAAATATTCTACATAAAAATACACGAAAAATATTCCAAGACAGCATATATCTACCTTTTATAGTTAACTCACAATAACACGCATAACTCTCGATAGCTTAGCAGTTCGGAGATTTCTTATTATATTTGTTTACTTTTACGTTTATAAAACCAATAATGCTCACCATCATTCCTAATTAAAAAAAAAATAAACATTAGCACCAATTCAATAAAAAAAGAATCATTGAAATCGGTATAGAAACACCAAACTTATACTTACTTACATGAAATACGCCAACAAGACATCGCGCGTGAATAGTGAATCAAGCTATAAGGATTATTTTTGCGTAACGGTTGCCGCGCTCGACGGGGCTCGCGGCGGCAGAGTATAAAAGGGGCGGGAGGCGAGCGCAAGCGTCATTCAATATTTGGCTGTTGATGGGTTCAGAGTGTTGAACTTTATTGACAGACAATAATTGTTATTTTATAAACCGTGCTTATCAGCGCGACTTTTTGTCTTTAAATAGTTTATTTTAATTTCTTTTGTTGTTATTTTCTAAATTAGTTTTAGTTTTGTTTAAATTCTTAACTATTAATAGTTCCTATTTTATTTCTTTTTAAGTAGATTTAGATTCGATTTTTAGATTAGATAATAGATAGATAGATTAGATTATTGTTAGATTTTTAGTTACTGATAGGTTAGTTTTGGGCATTTTATGTTTAGTTTTTTTTGTATTGAGTAGATAAAAGCGTAGGTAGGTACTTTTATTAATTATAGTATTCATAGGTATTTTTTATTTATTTTTAAGTGAAGTAGGTATAGGTAGATATTGCCTACTATCTACCTATACTGCACACGTGTTTTAGCTTTATTTTCATTTCTTTTTTTTTTGTACCTAAGTTGTAGGTAGGTAGGTACATATTTCTTAGTTTAATTCTATTAGAATATTAGGTATTTAAGTTTAAATAGGCACTTAGATTTATATTTTTTTATTATATAGCAGCTGTACTTAGAACATCTAAGGTTTTTTTTGTATTAGCATAGGTACTTTGATTAATTACAGTAGTTGTAGGTATTTCTTATTATTCATTTTTAAGTGAAGTAGGTAAGTGTAGATAGTATTGCACACGCATTAAGTATAGCTTTATTTTCATTTTTTATTCTTTTGTAATTTGTAGGTACCTACGTACATATTTATAATTCGATTAGAATATTATTTTAGTTTTAATAGGCACTTAGATTTATATTCTATTTATTATATACTTAGCTATAGTTAGGACCTCTGACGTAAGTTTTTTGTTGGGTAACTAAATAGAATTTAAGTTACCGTCGATTAAAAATAAAATAAAAGATGCCACCTAAAAAACGACCATCTTTATCTCGAACTTCGAGTCAAGCTAGGAGAATGAGAATGACGCGTTCTCAAGAATCGGAAGAGGAAAGAGCACATCGGTTAAACTCTATGAGAGTTAGTGCCTCAACATCTCGAGCTAATGAAAGCTCTCCAGAAAGAGAGATGCGATTAGCAGCTGAAAGAGCGAGACGAGCTACAACACGGGCTTCTCAAAGCTCTTCTCAACGAGAGCTAAGGCGTTCCATTGACCGGGAACAACATGCGTTATCCCGAGAAGCTGAAACTGCTTTACAACGAGAATTGCGACTCACAGCTGACCGCGAACGGCATACATTATCTCGCGAGTCTGAAACCTTCACTGAGAGGGAATTACGGCTTACAGCTGACCGCGAACGTCATATTTTATCTCGCGAGTCCGAAACCTTCACTGAGAGGGAATTACGGCTTACAGCTGACCACGAACGTCATATTTTATCTCGCGAGTTCGAAACCTTCACTGAGAGGGAATTACGGCTTACAGCTGATCGCGAACGTCATATTTTGTCTCGAGAATCTGAAACTTTTACTCAATATCAAGACCGTTTGACAAATGATAGGGCGCACCATAACATGATTCGATCTCTTGAAGATGAACATGAGCATGAACAACGACTAGAGTCGGGACGCGATTATTACAATTCTTTGAGACAAGAACAATTGATTACTTTATCTAATGAAAGATTAAGAATTGAAAATATTCGGTCGCTTGAAACAGAAGAACAGCGAGAGGCCCGTCTTACTGCAGATAGATTTCGACATGGTCTTAATGACTTAGATATACACGTGGTAGATCAATCTACAAATTCAGTGGCGTGGTCCGATAAATATAAAAGTGGGTTTGCTTATAACCTCACAATTGATTACAGATCATCTTCTGAAATAGGCGATATGAACGTAGTATGTTCCTTTTGTAATGCTTCGAAGTGGAGGATGGAGTCTGCTGGTTTCTGTTGTTCTGGAGGTAAAATAAATTTGCCTTCGTTCGAAGACCCACCGGAACCTTTAAAATCACTACTTTTAGGGGAACATTTGCAATCCAAACAGTTTTTAGATAATATTCGCACTTATAATAGTGCATTCCAAATGACATCCTTTGGTGCTAAACAAATCTCAGAAGGCCCTTTCATGCCTACTTTTAAGGTACAAGGTCAGGTTTACCATTTGATAGGGTCCCTTTTGCCTGAAGAACAACCTAAATTTCTTCAAATATATTTTGTATCCGATTACAACGAACAGTCGAATATAAGAAATCAATATTTTCCGAATTTAAATACTGAACTCATTTCACAACTTCAGAACATGTTACATCAGGTTAATTCGTACGTATGCAGTTTTAAATCGGCATTAGAAGCCCTTTCTCAAGATGGTAATAACAATTATAAAATTGTTATAAATGCCGATAAGCGTCCAACTCAGGAACACCCTGGGCGTCATAACGTTCCATCCACGAATGAAGTTGCTGTAGTACTGGTCGACCAGGAATGTGATAGGCGTGATATCGTTATACGTTCCAGAGACAATCGTTTGCAACGTATTTTCGAAACCCACAGGGCTTACGACAGTTTGCAATATCCTATGATATACTGTCGAGGGGAAGATGGTTATAATTTCGCTGTATACCAAACCGATCCGCGCACAGGCGCACCTAATTATAATAAAAAGGTGTCATGCCTTCAATTTTATTGTTACCACCTGCAAGTGAGACGGAATAGATTGGTATACTTTCAACGTTTTCGTGGCTTATTTAATCAGTTTATTGTTGACATGTACGCAAAAATTGAAACCGAAAGATTAGTTTATATACGATCTAATCAAAGGCAGCTGCGCGCTGAAGAATACGTGCACCTTCGCGATGCCATGCAGCAAGATAACGATACTGTGAATATGGGTCGTTTAGTTATTTTACCCTCTTCTTTTACTGGTGGTCCACGCTACATGCATGAACGTACTCAAGACGCTTTTTGTTACGTAAGAAAATATGGACGTCCCGACTTATTTGTTACTGTAACTACCAATCCCAAGTGGGATGAAATCACTCGGGAGCTTCTTGAGGGTCAGGCACCGCATGACCGCCATGATATTATTGCAAGAGTGTTTCATTTAAAATTAAAATCAATGATAGATCTTCTTACCAAAGATAACATTTTTGGAGAAGTATTGTGTTATATGTATAGTGTTGAGTGGCAAAAACGCGGCTTACCTCACGCACATATCTTGCTTTGGTTAAAAGATAAGGTTCGACCTAATGATGTAGACAGATTAATCAGTGCTGAAATTCCAGATCCGACTGCAGATCCCCTGTTATACGACATTGTTAAAACTCATATGATACATGGTCCATGTGGTGCATTTAACGCAAATGCTCCTTGCATGCAAGACGGTCGTTGCACTAAAAGGTATCCAAAAGCATTAGTGGATGAAACTGTAACAGGACATGATGGATACCCATTATATCGTCGCCGTTCAAGAGACAATGGTGGTTTTACTGTTGAAAAGCGAATGTCTGGACAACAGGTTACTTTAGATAATAGGTGGGTCGTTCCGTATTCGCCTGTATTGTCCAGAGCATTTCAAGCTCACATAAATGTAGAAATGTGTAATAGTGTAGAGTCAATTAAATATATTTGTAAGTACATTAACAAGGGCAGTGACCAAGCTACGTTTGCGTTAAGAAATGAACATGATGAAGTTAGTAGATTTCAGTCAGGCAGATATATCAGCTCTTCAGAAGCTGTGTGGCGGATCTTAAGTTTTAATATTCACGAAAGATATCCACCTGTGACCCATCTGGATGTTCATCTGGAAGGCGGTCAACGTATATATTTTAACGCCGAAAATGTTACAGAACGATTAGAGAACCCTAGACAAACAACTTTATTGGCATTCTTTCGACTTTGCCAAACTGATAATTTCGCAAAGTCTCTTTTGTATGAAGAAGTTCCATCGTATTATACCTACGATAAACAACGAGGTGTCTTTAACCGTAGACGCCGAGGCAGGCCTGTAGATGGCGAGACAGGTATTTTCAAAGAACATGTTCTTGGTAGAGTGTATACTGTTCATCCTAACAACGCAGAGTGTTTTTATTTGAGATTATTATTACATACAGTGCGAGGACCAACATCATTTATAGATTTGAGAAAAGTAGACGATGTTGTTTATCCAACTTATCATGCAGCTTGCCAAGCGCGTCATTTGCTTGAAAATGATCAACATTGGGATGACGCTTTAGCAGAATCCTGTGTTAGTGATAATCCACGACGGTTACGCCATTTATTTGTAACATTACTCACATTTTGTAATTTATCTGATTCTGTCCAATGATGGGAAAAATATAAAGAAAAATTTGCAGAAGACTTTCTTCGGAATTTATCTCACAATAATGAAGGCGCAACTAATGATAATTTTCGAGATCTGGCTATAAATCAGTGCTTATTAGCTCTTCAGGAAGACTTAACAGCAGTAGGCGGTAAATCACTTTGTGAATATGGTTTGCCAACACCAACCTCAGTCGGAGAGGTTACCAATAGGGAATATTCCGCAGAGATTGGTTACAACCCAATGGAACTGCTGGTAACATTAGAAAACGGTGTCCCAATGATGACTGCAGAACAACGCTTAGTCTATGATCGCGTGTGCGAGAGTGTGCAGAATAATTTAGGAACAATATGGTTTTTAGATGCACCTGGGGGAACTGGGAAAACTTTTTTGACTAAATTAATATTAGCTTATGTTCGAAATCAGCGTAAAATCGCTCTTGCCGTGGCTTCATCAGGTATAGCTGCAACATTGCTACCAGGAGGTAAGACTGCTCACACTATGTTTAAAATACCAATTAATTTAGATCGCACGGAAAGTCCAACCTGTAGTATTTCAAGAAATAGCGACAAAGCTAAGGTATTGCGTGAGTGTAATTTAATCGTATGGGATGAATGTACGATGGCCCATCGAAAAGGAGTAGAAGCAGTAGACAGAACTCTAAGGGACATAAGACAAAATGATCGACCAATGGGCGGTATTACGGTTTTATTTTGTGGTGATTTCCGACAAACCTTACCGGTAATACCACGGGGAACCCGAGCTGATGAGATTAGGGCTTGCCTGAAAAGCTCTTATTTGTGGCGTGATATACAATCGGTGCATTTGACTATAAATATGCGAGTGAGAACTGGAGACAACGCAGATAATCGTGAATTTTCTGATACATTATTGAAGATTGGTGAAGGTACCTATCCACAACTACACCAAGGAAAACTTATTCTGACACCTGAGTTATGTTGTATAGTGCAATCCCAACAACATCTTATATCTTCGGTTTACGGTGACATAACAATTATATTAAATAGGGACAATTCTTGGCTTTGCGAAAGGTCCATTTTGACTCCTCGCAATGACCAGGCATCTGAAATTAATAATAAAATACTGTCTAATATACAGGGAGAAAGCAAAGTTTATAGTTCAATAAATAGAATGGTTGATGAACAAGAAGCCACTAATTACCCGATAGAATTTTTAAATTCTTTAAGTATGCCTGGACTACCTTCTCATATAATTTGTTTAAAAATTGGCATACCGATAATTCTGCTCCGAAATTTAAGACCACCTCAACTTTGCAATGGAACTCGGCTAAAAGTAACCCAGTTGCAACAAAATGTAATCGAGGCTCAAATTTTAACAGGTTGCGGTGCAGGAGAAACTGTCTTTATTCCCAGAATTCCCATAATACCAAATAATTTTCCATTCCAATTTAAAAGAACGCAATTCCCAGTATCGGTGTGCTATGCCATGACTATCAATAAAGCTCAAGGGCAGACTTTTCGTGTTGCTGGAGTAGATCTCGGTGTTAGCTGTTTCTCGCATGGTCAATTATACGTCGCTCTTTCCCGGGTTAGCAATTCTAGGAATCTTTACGTTCACGTGCCGGACGGGTCGACTCTTAACATAGTCTACCCAGAAGCTTTGCGCTGAAACATTTTAATTTGATCTAAAAATATTAGCAATATATTATCTTAATAAAAAACAAGGAGTTACACGCTGACCGAGTCGTGGGTATAGCGTGGGTATATTATAATATTCTGCGGTTACTTATATTTTTCAACAGTTTTGTGGATTGGCATATTATATTACTATTGCCCTTCTAAAATACGAAAGTGAATCTGCCTGTTACGTCAAAACTATGAGGGAGGACATCTGCTAATTTTTTTTCGAAAAACGACGGAAACGCGGACGAAGTCGCGGGCAAAAGCTAGTACCATAATATATCAAGTATTCATCATTACAGTAAATATAATGTCTCTCAGTCCATGTTATCTTTAATAATCATTAATTGATTAAATCAGTAAAATGATTATGAAACCAAATGTTTAAAAGTAATCACTTTTAAACATTTATTTTCATAATCATTTTACTTAAAAATTAATTGTTTTTTTATTAACATTTATAATTTTGTCGAAGTTCGTTCGGGAAATACCCTCGATGGGCATCTTCACCGAATTTATATATTATTATTTGTTTATGTAACTTTTATCACATCGACTTTTAGCTATGATGTGTTTCTAACATTTGATGTCTTGATAAGTGTGATAATTATTGGATTGATTTATTAATTCACCGACCAAAACTTGATGTTCCTGCGATTAGGATTGTTGCAAAGTACTAATCATGAAAAGTTTGATATTGAAAAAAATATATTCAACATATGATCAACTCATTTACATTAATGTTAAGAAAAACCAATATATTTAAATAAACTTAAAATATAATAACATAAAATATATAGAAATATAGAAGACGTTAAAAAATTTGTAGTGTTTAGAATGCCTTTTAAATATATACTATCAATAAGTCAAATGTAATTAATTTAATTATAGAGTTCTTAAATGAAATTGGTTACAAACTTTCTCTCGTATTACCTGTTTATTACTTTCACGATAACTGAAATTGCAGTTCAAAGAAGACAATAACAACGTCTTTATTTATATTCTAAAGGTAAAATTATTGATAATATCTTTGCTGAGCTTAAAATACGAAATGCGAAGTCATACTCGTAGATGTTGCGAAAAAAAATACAATGGTATAACATAGGTAGAACATATTTTAATGAATAGAATTGTGTTGTATGACCTAAGAACCGTTTATTTTGTTTGAGATACTACTCCACAAAATACTTCACAGAAATCAGTGTGTAATTCAAAGACAGAATTGCAGGATAAATATAGTTACAAACATTTTCGATAAACAGAGACAATGTATGGTTAGTTTAAATATACGAGTAAGTATACAGATATTTGGAGTATTATATGATTAAGTTTTATAATTATTTAATTTGTAAACAGTAACACTATTCTGAATAAGTATCACTGAACCATTTACATTGATAACATTTAAAGAGCACTTAAGTTTAGTTTCCTCTTTATGTGCAAAATAAACAAGAATCTCTTAGAGGCGGGACCGTTCTATAAAATAAAGTAAGTCTAATAATTCAACTTCGCTCCTTAGAGGGTTCTAGATGGAAAAAATCGTCCCTAATTCAGTTCGGTCGGTCCTCGATCTACGAATGCAGGAGATGAGATGATTATCAGATAGGTAACTGTAACGTCCGTGATGGAAAAGACTTAGTGCTTTATACAATTCACTTTATTATAAACAAAGATTACCAACATTGTTAAATTTTATTAGATACATTTCATATCTCTTTGTTTCATTGTTTATACGTAAAATGTCTTAAGAATTTATAATGATTAAATAGTATATTATAATTAGTTTTAAACAATTATTTCTTTTTTAACTTCAAATTGACGTCAAGATACTTCACTTCTTTTGGTAAGTTTAATTTCTAATTTTGAGTTCGTGAATATCAAAATAACTAAATGCTTAAATATAACATAAAGCTTTTACTTTGTTACAGTTATCTTTTAATATTATGTTTTTTATAAAAAAATATTGTTTTACTGTAGAAAAGAGCATTTTATGCAATACTTTGAGTTGTATACCTGTAAAGAAAACATTTCCTATTGAAACATTCTGCACCCTTTTAGTTCAAAGGACGAATATCTCTGCGTTGCCTTTTCAGACTGTTATCTGAACTGATTATGTACATTGTGTATGGTGTATAGTGTCAAGGCACTTTGAATGTAAACTGCACAATCAATATATTTATGTGTTAATTTAATCGTAATTTTGATGTTATTGGTTTATAATGTTGTCTTACTTATTTTTAATGTGTTCTTTTCTTGAGTAAGTAATCAAGACATTCTCTCGGGGTGCGTCATAGTGGGGATTATGAGGGATTGCGAGCAGATTACTTCAAGTATAATTGATTATATGAATTGTATTAGGTTATAAGTGATACTCGTATATATAAAATGTACATTTGGTAGCTTTGACAATAATTAAGTGTAAATAATTTAGTGAAGGATCTAATATATAACTCTGTGTAAATTGTTGTATAATTGCTAGAAACACTAGTTTCTCTTAAAGGTGGATGGATATTATCAGTGGTTGTTCTATAAAAAGGTAGATGAATAATTTCACTGTTGTCAATTATTATAATAAATTATTATATGGAGTGAACACCGAAGATAACTTCAGTATATTATGAATTGAAGACTTTGGATTTATACTCCTTAGTGTTCAAATCATATACGAACGCATAAATGAAGATAATTTAATTATAATAATGAACGAAGCCTAAAAAGTATTTATGATATTAACAATAAGACTAGCTATTGAGGAACTTTCAGTTATAACGAAGTTTTGAGAAAGTTTACACATCCTTTATAAGAGGATCCAGAGATCACACAGCTTATAAACTTGTTAACATAATATGTACGTTATACGCAGCTTATATTAAAACTGAAGTTTGTTTCTTAGAACATTTTGGCCTTATAAATATTGTGAGAAATATAAACGTGTCAATATCAAAATATATAAATATTATTTTTTACAAAGGATTATCTTAAATTTGGTATACATTATGAGTATTAAATATAAGGCTCTGATATAGACATTTCAAAATACTAGTATAACTTTTATAATTATATATTATATATAATTACAAATATGTTTTCACCCTGAGTCATGACTCCCCCTCCATGAAGGGAGATTGCAATTGGAAAGTAAAGGAAAGGTGGGTGTTTGAGATTCCGACTCTGTTATCCACCATACAAATAATAGTTACGACAGGTATTCTACAGCAATCCTCAGTGTGAAGGTTACTCGTTACTCGCTACATGAGCTACTAAGTATGTTAGGTTAAGCCAAAAAAGGAACGATTTTTAATTTCAGATACTAAAGACAAATTTAAATTTAAGGTCAGTTGATCAAAATGTATATCTCAGTAGAAATATTAAATATTTAGCAGCTCAATATTTATTCATCTACATATTTTACAATTTCATTTTTATTTATCTTTAGGAAGGTAAATTAATTAAAGAAAAATCTATTTTTAAAGTTACTTTTGCTTCTTTAACATAACAGAATACGCGGTAGGGGTACGAGTTTAAGGCTTATTAAATAATATCCTCAAAATAAAGTATAGTACAATATCCATCTAGTTATACACTGAGACAATAATAACTAGGTTTACTTTTAAAAGGATACACTAGTATCTTAAGTTATTTTTTAGTGCTTGGTAAAATCTTTGATACATTACTTGACCTAAATTATTTCTACACCGTTGACGGCTCGTAACGGAACAAACAATAATATACCAGTAAAGAATGCTTTATCTTGCTATGATTATATTACAAGTCATAAAATGTTCTGAGTCTATGTAATTAAAAATTATAAGGCTAATTATCGATATAATTTTAGTCAAGGTAATTTTTAAAAAAAGTTTTACTAATACGTATAATATAAATTTTAGTAACTGGAAGAAATTAATATATCAATTTGAATACTTGTAATGTGTCAAATGTAAATTCTTTTTATCAGTAAATTTAATCATAGCATAAAATACAAAAGTGACTACTGACATATTACAATTTGATTTATTACATCTTTTAACTGCTCATTATTTTGTTTCAACACTGTCTACAAATATCTTCTTTTACTTTATATTTGAAAAAATTGGATTATACCTTAAGAAAAAGAAAATTGGATCTAAAGTAAAAAATAAAAATAAAGAAAGCTTCTTCTTCAGAATCTGGTATTTTCGTATTTTTTTTAGTAAAAAGTTAAGTATAATTCTGATTTTCTTTGACTTTGAAAAAAGCAGACTTTTCAAAAACTCGCTTTTGATCAGTAAAGGTATTATTCCTCTAAAGAAAATTTAATAACAGCTTTTACTAAATTGTATAATCTTTGAAATTATTTTTCATTTTGATTTAAAAAATTAGCAGTCTAAGATTGTAGATGTTACTTACTTTTCTATAACAATACTACAAAAATGAGAAAGTCTGCAATTCTTTTGCCTTTTTACACGTAAGTGCTAAACTGATTACAATAGATTTTGTCAATGTGATAGATTTCACCATGAAAAAGAATGAACTATTTTATATCAATAAAAAATAAAGTATTTTATTAGTCAACTTTCAACTAAAGGTGTTTTACGAAATACAATACATAGTAATTGAACTGGAGATAAAATTAGTTTAATCAACTTTTAAACACAGAAAGTCTTGCGCGGTACCTATATTACTGAACCGTCCTCACGAGTCTGTGAGGAGGAACATTTAGTATTAATTTTAGTTATACTTTCAAATAAGATTTCATGGAAACCTTTTGATTCTATGTGACAAGAATGGATAAAATTAGAAACTAGGATTAATATCCTCGTTTCTAATTTTATATTTCTTTTATGAGTGAGTTTGTAAAATTAGCCAGTGTTAGGCTATCTAGGGACAAGTACTAAAATGAAAAACTGGTCATGTCACCAAACGCCAATAATTTATAATGTTAGTAAAGCAAATTCTATAAAAATGTTTATGGGCAGATTAAAACTTTTATTGATTGCTAATTAAAATCATTACAATGATATATTACAGGAATATATTATATACAATCAATAAAAAAAAAACAAAAAGCATACTCAAAATTTTCAATCATAAAATTCTGTTGTATCAATGGATAAAATAATAATAGTTTGCTCACTCAAAGGTTCTTGCCTCAGTTTTCGATACCCAAAAGTAATTTTCCTGTATCGCCTGAAGCTAGTTGCCTCAGTTGGAAAAAAAACACGGCTAGGATATTAGTTTAGTTTTGAAGTTAAGATATTGTAGGTAGTAAAGTATTATAAAATTGAGAAAATAGTATATGATGAAAGTTTAAAAATAACAAAATATGAGGATTTTAAAAGTAGTTTTTGTATTAATCGCACCGTTATTATTCTATCTATATTTTGAAGTTAAAGAGTGTTTGCTTACTATTTGCTCAATTAGTATGAAATCTTTCTATTATTCTGTAAGCGTGTATTGTTTTTATTTAACACAATACGTCTATTTCTTCATACTTCACAATATTCACATAAACATCGTACACAAAGTGTTTGAGACTGAGAGTGACCAACTACATAATGTATTTTGCAGAAGCAACGGAATAATGGAAAATACTTTTCCAGTAGAGCGCTGCAACTTTGAGGTAAATCCGTAGTGATTTACAAACATGTCCCTGATAGCTAAATACTCGACAGACAAATTCTTTAAACTACATTCGTAGATGATTTTTTTCTATGAATTATTTGAATAAAAAAATATATATATCTTTACTTTTGCTAACTAATGCGTATTTTTATATATATTTCTAGATTATAACAGAAACGATTTTTTTAATAATGTTAAAATTAATAAATATGGAGTATGATATAGATAACTTCAAAACTAACTTTAAAGGAACGTGAACAAAAGATAATAGATATTTTTATATATAGTACAATATTAAAACTTCTTAAAACTTTAAATTTAAACATATTATATAATGATATCATTACTAATACAGAAAAAAAATATTTAATATTTAATAATAAGTTATTCCATCAAAAATAATGTATCAAGCATTGACGCATTTGTAACATCTGCTCAATGAATATTAACACAGAGTAGTAACTGGGTACTGTTAACTGTTATTGTTGTCTGTGTATCTGTTTTCTTACAACTACCAGTGATGTAAATGAGATGAGAGGTAGCTTTGATAATCAATTAAGTAATTGATATCATATCACTGATGGAACATTAATTAATATGTAATTATTTTACTATTAACGTATAAATAATATAATAATACTTCCATTATGTTTATTAAGATGACATTGTAATATTTATAAAAATAACTATAATACAAAGCTTTCTAAGAAACTGACGCATATATACCTGATAAATGAATTTATTTTTAAAATTAATGTTTTATTAATGTTTTCGTATAAAAATACTATCCTAATTTCTACGATTGATTTTCCAAAGACTTTTTTACAAATATTGTTCTAAAGTGGTGAAAATAAATTAAGTACAAAAAGAAAACACTGTTATTTATTATTATGATTGTATTTTACTTATTTTAATATTTTTCGACATTTTGGACATTTTAGTTTAATTATAATGATATGAATATTTTAATTGCTATTGTTATTAACGTGTTATCAGAGAATGTTAATTAATATAGTATTGTATAAATAATATTTTTGACGACTAATTTGGGACGCCCTAACCGGCAAATTTATATTTTTGGAAATAGTTTCAAGGAATTTGTAAACCAAAAATATTACCAAATAAATGAATATGAATATGAATATTGTTAATATAAATGCTTAAATTAACATATTATATAGATATTAATGCGAAATAAATAATATAAAAAATAAAATATATTATATTAAAAAGAGCACTGATATTTAAGCAAAAGCGTCTATAAAAAATAACAATCATAAAAACTTTCGTGATTCATAATTATTATTATATATATTTATCTGTCTGTACTCACGGTGCAGTTCACGTCGCGATTTCAGCTCATGACTAAGAACCCCGAATGATACTAAACTAGTCAGCTAATAGCGATAAATTAGTGTGAGTACAACCGGTTAAATTAATAAACAAAAATAGTCATCAAAACTTTTTTTTCTTTTCGTCATACCTCTTTATAATCTTCTTTTATTATAAGTTTACTTACCAACTCCGACTATTAAAAGGTTGCAAGGATAATGAAGACAAGACTCTTTATTATAGGAGCTATTGTTACATTTTAGTAAGTAAAAATTATTATTTTGTCTCTTAATTTATAAGTAAAGCAAATATGATTAAATAATTTATGTATATTAGAACATTTTGTCCTTATTTTTTATTACATTAAGTGACGTAAACAAGATGAACACAATCAAATCATACTAATATTATAAATGATACATAATAATATTATCTCACTATTGGACAAAAGCTTTTTCCATTTTTTTTGTGTTTTTGCAGTTGTTTTGAGGGGACGGTGTTTTATGTCTTCACAGATATACAATATTTTTCCACAACAAACGAGGCTTTTCCGCTATTAAAACAAAGTTACGTCAAAATTTTTAATGAACAATGAACAACATTTTAATGATTCTTCACGTTGCCTTTTATATATTCCGTTGTTTGTTTTGTATATTTTGTGTTGTATGTTACGTTTTTTTTCTATTATTTAATATAGATAAATGTTAGTTATAATTGCCATGACCGGACATTATTAAAAAACCAAAAGTCTCAATTTGTTCGATGTAATGTGAAGGATGTCATGATTAAAGAATAGTAGTGGATAGGACCTTCCATTAGACCTTTTATTAGAACAAGCTCTGACTATATACGAGGTAATGTAACTTATTTAGTTAACTTTGAATGTGATGTTTATAGAAATTACATACATGTTTTTTTTTTATGGAATAGGAGAGCAAACGAGCTCGCGGGTCACAGATGATTTGTGATCACCGCCGCCCATGAACTCTTGCAACATCCGAGGATTTACGGGAGCGTTGCCGGCCTTGAAGGTGGGAGTAAACGCCTTTTTTGAAGGTACCCATGTCGTACCGATCTGGAAATACCGCCGAAGGGAGTTCGTTCCACATTCGAGTGGTACGAGGAAAAAATGTACTTGAGAACCGCACAGTGGTGGATCGCCACGCATCCAGGTGGTAGGGATAGTATTGGAGGCGATGGCGCGCTGTGCGGTGATGGAATTCGGCGGTAGGCATCAGATCGAATAGCTCTTTGGAACACTCCCCGTGGTAAATGCGGTAGAATACGCACAGAGATGCAATATCTCTACGCAACGCCAAAGAGTCCAGCCATTCACAGAGCACCGGGTCCCCGACAATCCGAACAGCTCTCCGTTGTACGCGGTCAAATGGTAGACGCTGATATTGGGGTGATCCAGACCAGAGATGAGAACAGTACTCCATGTGTGGCCGGACTTGCGCTAGAGCTTGTGGTAGAGCGCAAGTCTTTGGCCAGGATTGAAGTACTGCCTCGCTCTATTGATCACGCCCAATTTCATCGAGGCCAACTTAGCCTTGCTCTCCAGATGAAAACGAAACCGACAGTCACTCGAAATGTCGAGACCCAGTATTCTGATACTTGGCGAGGCAATAAGGGGAGTGCTCTCGAAGAGCGGTGATACGACAAATGGGGTTTTCTTAGTGGTAAACGCGCAAACCTGTGTCTTCTGGGGATTGAACTGAACGTGGTTCAGTTCACCCCACTCAGAAACTATACCTAAGGAAGTCTCTATAGAAGATACAAGTTTCTTTCGGCACTCGTCGACGTTTTCCCGAGAGAGACCTGCACGGCCGGAATATACCGCATCCCCAGTACTGTCATCTGCATAACAATGTCAATATCATTGATGTGCAGGAGGAACAGAGTTGGGGATAGCACGCAGCCTTGGGGTACACCAGCGTTCACGGGCTTGGGGTCCGAGCAAAAACCATCGAGAACGATCTGTATGCTCCGCCCAGTGAGGAAGCTGGTGATCCACTTGCATAAACTCTCGGGAAGCCCATAGGAAGGTAGCTTCAAAAGAAGCCCCTTGTGCCATACACGATCGAAGGCTTTCGCCATATCCAGACTAACTGCCAGACCCTCTCCCTTACTTTCAATAACAGCTGCCCAACGGTGCGTAAGATATAACAGAAGATCACCAGCCGATCAACCATGGCGAAAGCCATATTGCCGGTCATTGACCAACTGGTGATCCTCGAGGAAGGTTAGGAGCTGCTTATTGATGATACTCTCCATTACTTTGGAGAGAAGGGAGGTAATGGCGATAGGTCTGTAGTTAGCTGGGTCCGAGCTATCACCTTTTTTAGAGATCGGATGGACAAGGGCACGCTTCCATGAGACCGGGACTACACCTTTAAGGTAGGAGTAGTTTCCCAGCGTGGCTTTAGACAGCGCCCAGAACTTGCGCGTGCCAGGCGGGTACTTTGCCAGCTGATCCCCAATTTTGACGACATGCTTGAACTTTGCTCTAGCAATTTTCCGTTTGAAGAATCTGGAGGCACGATTATATTTCCTCTTCAGAACTCTAGAGTTCGGATCCTTAGTGACTAACGCATTAGCCCAAGCTTGATAAGCCTGCCGTTTGCCAGCTGCTGCAGCCCTGACAGACGCATCAAACCAAGGCCGCGATCTGCCACCAAGTGGTACCACAGAGCTTGGTACAAATAGTTCCATGCCCTGAAGTATCACATCAGCTACAGCCGCAGCGCAGTCACTAGGATCATTGGAAGAGAAACAAATCGACTCCTATGGGTAGGATGCAAAAAAGGACCGCATTCCATCCCAATCCGTTGACTTGTAGTGCCAAACGCGTCGAGTCGCAGGTCTTGTGCGAGCTGGGCGTTCAATGGGCACTACACTCCGTACCTAGCAATGGTCAGAGGACCCTAAGGGAGCCTCGACAGTGACTTGGTACTTTCCGGGATGTGTAGTCAGCAGAAGATCCAACAAAGAGGGAATATAGCTGTCCACGTCCGGTAGACGAGTGTGCGTCTTTACCAGCTGGGACAGACCATTTGCCAGAGCAAAGTCAAACACAGATCTCCCCGCGTAGTCGGTGTCACGTGACCCTAGCCAATCGGCATGGTGCGCATTGAAGTCCCCGAGGACTACGACTTCGGCGGAGGGAATCTGTGAAAGCAGATCGTCAATCTTCGCATGAACATGGCCCAAGAGTTGAACCGTTTCTGCATTACCACTATGGGACCTGTAGAGGCACGCGTAGACTCTGACATGGTCGTCCATGTCCACGCGCAGCCATAGTACAGACAGGTCCCGACCTTCAAAAACCTGAAGGCGACGGTAGCAGATATCCTCCCTTACGAACACAGATACCCCGGCGTGTGGTATAAAATGGTGTTCTAGTTTATACCCGGGGTATGACAGGTACGCTGTGTCGCTAGATTGAGATATCTGCGTCTCCGTCACAAAACAACAAGGCCGGCTGCACCGTCTCTAGGTGATAGTGGACGGCGTTCAAGTTGGAATGAAGTCCCCGGATGTTGCAAAAGTCTACATTTAGAGTGGGTCGGGGTGCCGCTGCGTTGACTCGTCGTTTGCCTCAAAAAACACAAAAGGCGATACTTTGCCCGCCCCAGATACGACGGGCAGCCTGAGCAAAGTCCGAGAATCATTTCCCCGATTTTGCTCGGGGAGGGAGTCCCGGCTTCATCAAAGCCGGTACCCTCCTGGGGTATTTTTCTTTTCGGCATCGCTTTCATGTTTGGCGGTGGGGGGGGTGGTTGGGCTTCCGGATTCTCTCACTCACCGACGGAACATAACCAAATGAGTTTGATTACTACGCGTCGGTCTTCTGTGAGAGGGTGGTCCTTCCCCGGTCGAGCCAGCCCAAAACGAGCTGCAGTCAGATAACTACAGCTAGGCTCTACCAGTTTCAGCTGAATTACCTAAAAATCATGAGACACATGACATTATGTTTACCTCGTTATTTTTTATTGAAAATTTATATTATTAATTATGGTATTATTGTTACATTTGTTATATTGAGACAAGATATAGTCTACGACATTTGTTTGAAGAATATAGTGAAACTTGAATTTCCACTGGTTATGCATATTCAAAGACAGTAGATTCTAATTTATTGAGAATTCTTTTGGACATGCCAAATTATGGTCATTTACTCAAAATCAATTTCCAAAATATATTGAGAAAACAATGACACTATAACAAAATGATATATAAATGTATGATTATAATTTGTTTATGTCTTCTTTGTATGGATCATAGCAAGCTATCCCAACTAAAAGAAATAGCCCATTAATTATTAATCTGTTAAGCTTTAACTTATTTTTGATTTATCTTAATTTCATATTTTTTACCTCTTTTGTATACATGTATTATTTAATATTTAAATTACACCAATTTTAATTTATATGCAAATGTAAAAAATTGTCCCTTAAAGTAACATATTCAACTCTGCAAAGTGTATCAGCGTCCGTTGTGAGTTTTTATCCTCCGGAGAAATAAAATGTTTTGTTGGTATTAATTTACGACAAACGGACATTCAAATATCTTTATAGTTTTAATATAATAAAGAATATAAGATATAATAAGAACTCGGTTAAAGAAAATTAGTAATATTACTACAAGTAAATTACATGGTTAGAGATGTAACATTCCGTTCCTTTGTAATGTGGTCCCTAAACTTTTATAATTTTGTTATATAAATAAATCTTAAATATTGCAGAACTGAACAAAACCTTTAATAATATTTTTCGTACCCACCAATGTTGTTTTTGTCTCCGGACCCTTACAAATTCAAATGTTATTAAAAATTAGTTTACTTCGTCTGTTTTAGGAAGCTAATAAATTTGGTAAAAAAAACTCTTATTGTATATTAATTTAATAATATTGAAACAGCGTTTATGATAACGTTAATGTAGATAAATATATCTAAGTATCTATTAAGACAGCGACCCTATTACACATTTCACTTAAACACCATTACTTATCAAATAATACAATTATTTTGTTACAGCAGGTGGAAATGATTTTCTTCAGGAATTTAAGATCGACCTACTATATTGTGGGGGAGCTTAATGAAGCTTAATGAAAAAAAAACATTCATAAATTGTTCAATACAGAAAAGCTAAGCTAAGCATCCCAAACTAAACAATGTTCTATGTTGTATTCATAAACGAAACAATCAAAGGATTATACAGCAAATACAAATAATTTCTTCTTAGAAAAGAAAATAAAATAACTTTGTCTTATACCTTTGGATACCTAGTTTTAAAACTATATTAAGGATTTAAAACTATATTTTATCTATAGATAAAATCAAATCAAAGCGCTATAGCGCTGCAGTGTAAAATTAGCGTCTGAAAAGTGTTTTAACTTCGGTGCATAGAGATGACTTGTTCTATTACGAGACGGCGACGGTGATTCAATTCAAACTAGCCAAGTTACCTGAAAAGAACAATTTTGGTAAATACTTTGCTTAAGAACTTTTCATTTAGAGTTTGTTTCACACCTACATAATAATAATATTGTTAATAAATACATGTATATTTATTACGACAAGTTAAACATTTATAAATTACTATTTTTTCTATTCTTAGTGTTTCAGAAAGAAAAAAAACTTACAATGATCTCGTAGCGGCCGCTCACGTTGATTTAACCACGAAAATATATGATATATCTTCAATTTTAATCTGAAATTATGTTAATACCAAAAAATTCACTGAAGAAATACCTTTATCAATTAGGTCATTAATTGTTTTACATCTGAATAATGACGTTCCATTATCAATACCAAGCAAGCGAGCTATCTCAAATTATAACTAATAATTAATTTAATTGAAGTTGCTTATGTCCAAATAAAATTAATACTATATTATCGTTCTAAGTGGTTCTAATTCCACTGTCTATGGTGTTAGTGTGGTGTACGTTTGTCGGTGATTCAAAGCTTGTTATTCTAACTATTTAACAACTTCATGAAATTGAACAAAGTGAACCGCTACATTGTGCGTAGTCTCCTTTGATTTCATATTAAGGCAGATGTGATTTATTTTGTGAATCTTAAATAATGTTGTTTCTTTAAAGCAATTGGCCTACTGAAAATAGGTTTTTATGCAACAATTACATTAATATCGAGCAAAATTCTTATGAATATAGCTTATTTTAAGTGAGATTTGTGAAAATATTATGCAACTTATACTATTCTTTCAACTTCAGTGTTTTATGCAATTTGTGCAATGTTTGTTTACCTATTCTTAGAGGCAGGCTATATACCTAATAAACATGATGTTTGCACAACTTCTGCTATCTATTGATATTTAGTATTACTAGATACATTTAATGGACAGTATTATAACCAATTCCGAATTGAACTATAAATATTAATTTAAAATTTAGATAACAACCACAATTAAGGAACTGTAATTAGCGATAAAAGATTTGTGTAACTTGTGAGATGAGCCGACTCCGTTAACTACTTCTCATTCGACAATAATTACTTTACGAAGGTACAATGATCAAAGTTAAGGATATTATGGGCTTTATATTTTATACATTCTAATAATGAACTTGTTAATTTTATTATTCATATAACATTTGAGCAGCTTAAAGTGTTATAATTATAATTCTACTGACATTGATATTTTGAAAAATTTCCCTTTAATATAAAATTATCTTTATTATCTGGAACTAAAAATCGTTTCATTTTTTGTTTAATCCCTAAAGTATATTATAAAAGCCCAGGCTTGATAATATTTTGTATGAATTGGGGATTTTTAAAATGACTTGTCCGGCATAGCAAGGATGAACTAAGTGCTCCTCCACCATCTCCTTTACTTTAAAATGTGTATTACGATATTAAGTTGATTTAAAGTTATCATAAATCAATGGGAATTTGTTCCAAATCCCAAGGTGAGTATAACTTGCCTAAGTTTCCAGCATTATTAAAACATTTAAAAGGTTTAAAGAGCCCTTAATTAAAGATAATAGCTCCTGTGAAGTTTTCCGTTGTACCTCTCGAGAGCCATTAGGGAGAGTTGCGATAGGATTTATATTGCGATTATAGACTTAGTATTATGAAAAAAATATATACAATCTTTTAGAATCTAGAATTTCTGTATTTGTGATCTCCGTTTTCATTTGATTTTAATTCACGCTCTGAGGCTTCAGATGATTTAGATATTTAGACATTTTATAAAAAGCAAATTGTTATATCCATTAATGATACCATTTTACAATCATAATACTTATCATGTCTAATATAATTGTAATATTGTTTAAATAATAATGAATATGAATACATGATGAGTGTAAATCTCAACAAATGACCGATGTATTCTCTGAGTTTATTTTGTAACTAATAACCAAGCTCAGTCCATTTACCTGTTTCGTGAGTTAAACCTAACCTTTATTGATTGTTTGTCATTTTTCTATAGTAGGCGGGTGTGTTAAATCCCACCATTTATAAATATATGGCCATAAATATTCTAAAAGCTTAAACAACATTTACTATTAATATACTTACTACATTTGTTTTAATCTGTTTATTTTTTATCTGTAGTGACTCGTAGAGAATCCTAAATTATTAACTTTCTGTTTATTTTAATCTGACAGAAAATTAACTATTATATGTTATTTATAGTTTAACGTTAAAAAACAAGACATTTTTTAAAGGTCCACTACAAATTATGATCTTTGTCAGGACTTTAGCCACGAAGAGATTTCAGAATACAATTTAACAGTAATAGCCACATTAGATCCCTTGTATAAAGATAAATGAATTAAACATTTTGATACTAATATTAATATTTTCTATAAAAAAAAAATATAATATCTTTATATACATTTTGTTACAAATTTTTTGTTTGTTATTAATTTAATAATTATTGATGTATCATAGAAAAAATATTAAATATATTCTATAGTACTTTAAAAACTTGTTATTTATTTGAATTTTTTTAAACAATTTTCTGTTGCTCTTTTAATCTATATTCGGGAAAAACAAACATGTTTACTTAAACATAACATAAGTTCCTTATAATGAAAAAAATATAACATGTTATAAGTCGTTCATTAGAAAGAATTTATAAGTGATGAAATAAAACGTATATTAAGCGTTCCTTGTTATATTACCTGAATCAGCTTCACTATCGTGTAATCCTATTACTTTGTACAACAGATGCGAGAGAAGTACACAATTTATGATCAACCTACAATATTGTGTGAGCTTAATGAAAAGAAAACAATCGTAAGTTGCAGGAGTTAAAAAATCCATCAAGTTATACCAGATTAAACAATTTTGTATATTCTCTATAAATAAATAAAAAAGAGTATTTGTTATGAAAAAGTAATACGAATATCTTATATTCCATGAAAGATAGCTTACACTTTGTTAAAATAATTTATTGTATTTCATCTGAGAAAGTCTATTTGTTACGTTATTATTCATATAAAATACAAAGCTTTTAATTTCGCTTTAAGAAAATAAATTATAAGCAGTCAGTCATTTTCACGAATTTTGAAATATTAAATTTCGTTAAAAGTATTACAATAAAGAAAACGTTGAATTAATGAAAAGATCACTTTCTTTTACAAATATAACTTTAAAATACTGCCCGGAATGAGTATCTACTTCGACAAAACCAGTTGTTGCTGACATCATTACAAGAACGATGAATTAATTAAATTAAATTGTTACCTAAGTAAGGATAAATTTGAAACTTTACTTTAATAAAGATAACAAACAATAAAAAATGTAATTGAATTAATTTACAATGTAACCGATATGTTAACTTACATTTATATTTTTTGAATTATTGAACTTAAACTATTATACATGACTAACCTCATCTCACATTATGACATAATATATTATCATATGATATGTAGAAATATTGGAAGTTTATCAAAATAGTTCATATTAGGCATTTCTTTCTAAAAGACGGGTATATTTTTAAGATGATAGAACCTAGTTATACTTAACTTCAACTCGTGTTGTCGTGGGCAAGCGGTGTAAAGTAGGTACTTAGTTTTCGTAAGGTGGGTAAGAGAGCCGCAAAGCCCAAACACCTAAATTTCATTTCTTTCTAGCTTCTGTCTAGCCTCAACAGTAAATATTTGGTAACACTATCCGCGTGTGCGACGTAGCGCCAAAAGCTCATATACGTTCAGTGTATTAGTAATTTAGGTTGTCTACACTAGTACACTAAATACTAATACTTACTACTACTATTAACACTTAATACTAATACTTACTACTACTATTAACACTTAATACTAATACTTACTACTACTATTAACACTTAATACTAATACTTACTACTACTATTAACACTTAATACTAATACTTACTACTACTATTAACACTTAATAATAATAGTACACTAAATACTTTGTATTTTGAAGTTGAAATCATATTATATAGTGATTTTTCAATAATCCTTTGTAATATTTCATGTTTATATTTTTTAACATTAACATGGTTACATTTTCACAATATTTATATAAACAGAATGTTCTAAACAACAAACTTAAATTTTAATATAAGCTGTATATAATGTACATATTATGTTAACAAGTTCATAAGCTGTGTGATCTCTGAAATCGTCTTAGAAATGATGTGTAAACTTTCTCACAATTTCGTCATAATTTTAAGCCCCTTAATAATGAGTATTATAAAGTAGTCCGTATAATTTACACTAAGGAACTTTTAGCATTAAAATTATTTTATCAATAGAAGTTATTCCTTTTTATATTATTTTTTTTCTTATTATATCAAAATATTTTGATACAGTATAAGAATAATAAAAAGAAAACATCTCCAAACTCATACTGCCTTCATAGAAATGTGAACGGAGTACTACAGTGATCAATAATATTGTATATTTTTATAACTATCTTTTGTTAAAATATATTCACAATTTTTTTCCTAAAAAATAAAATAACTTCGATTAGATTGAAATATAATGAAATATTCTAATTAATTTAATCTGTTCATGTAACACAGACGTTACGGCTATGAAGTTGTTTTCTTTAATAACTGATACGAAACACGTCCGTCATGTCTTGAGTTTATCTGAAGTCATATTATCAATGAAATATGTACACAATATGAAACAATAACCATAATCTGTTGGACAAATTAATTGTTCCTGTATATAGACAACGTCACGACTATGGTCTGTTCGCTGCAGTATAAACTAAGAAGATTAAGGCTGTAGCTGTTTGTATGTTCTTTTAAATAAAACTATTCACCAAATGAACATTTTATTATATACACGTATATTGCATATGTCAAACACGCAGTTAAGTTATTGTTCTTTGCTCTCATAATTATTTATTATATTTTAAAAAGATGTATTCTCCATTAAGAGATTGTAATTTATCTCCCAAGAGGCTCGTATTTTTATATATATTCTGAATCGAAATAAATCACGAGTGCTTTGTAAATGTCTCAACAATATTGTCAAAGAAATTTAGTAAGCTTTTATGGTAATATCGCAATTTAATCAAATAAAGGGTTTTCGAGAAAAACATTTTATATTATATACTACGTAACAGAGCAAAACTATTCCTTATAAAGAACTTGTGAGGCTTGAGAATAAATAGTGTCTAGCTACTTATAACTGGAATAAAACAACACTAACAATCCTGTTATGAAGTTGCAATGATCACTGGTTTAAATTAACTTAGATATTAGTTGTTTCACACCTTGCCTGAATTATTTTTTATTGTTTTGAATTAAATGTTCTTCCATGTAGAAGCAATAAGAAATATAAAATGACATACTTTATAGGCGATTTCAAATGTAAAGAAAAAAACTGATCAAATATGGAGGGCCACGCGTCTTGGACTTGTTCTGGTTTTTGTGCAATTTATGCTGGAAATCAGGAGAGGTCCCAGACGATTGGCAACGTGCAGTCTTCGTAACTTTGTATAAAGGCAAAGGTTCATAGATAGACTGTGCAAGCTATAGGGCTATCAGTTTGATTAGCTTGGGCGGTAAAGTTTATGCTAAAATATTAGCGAGATGAATGCAAAAGAGATCTGAAAGGCTGTTGTGGGAGGCCCAAGGAGGTTTTAGACCTGGAAGAGGGTGTATAGATCAGATCTTTTCCCTCCGCATGATCACGGAAAAGTTTTTGGCCCTAAACCAAAAGGTTTTCTGTACTTTTGTGGATTTGGAAAAGGCGTTTGACAGGGTTGTGAGAAAGAAATTATGGGAGATACTGCCCCGATACAATGTGAGCGGACCCTTGCTATAGGCTGTAAGGTCTCTTTACTCAGATCACTAAGCCCGTGTGCGAGTAGGAGCGGGCATGTCGCCCCGGTTTAACATCCAATCGGGTGTTAAACACGGTTGCGCTATGTCAGCTTGGTTGTTCAGTTTGTATTTGGATACTTGTCTCCAAGGCGTGAAAGGCAGTGACATGGGAGTGAAAGTAGGTGACCTTAAGGTCAATTGCTTGCTATATGCAGATGATGCAGTGCTCATTGCATCATCAGAATGCGATCTGCAGGCATTGGTCACCACTCTGAAAGATGGATGTGAAAATAATGGTCTAAGCCTGAATGTAGATAAGACGAAGGTTCTGATATTTGAAAGAAATGAAGAAAGAACAGAATGTAAGATCAACGTAAATGGTAAGATAATAGAACAAGTGAATGAAGTGGTATATTTGGGAAGTATGTTTAGCAGAGACGGAAGATATGAAATGGATGTGGAAAGGCGTATTGCTGCCGGTAACAGAGTCAAAGGTGCTTTGGCTGCATTGTTGAGACCCCGAAACGTCAGCATAGCTGTACGTTTGGCTGTACATAATGCCGTTTTGCTACCGATTTTGTTATACGGCAGCCAAACGTGGGTAACACAGAAGAAGAATGTAAGAAAGATGAATGCTGTGGAGATGCGATCTCTTCGCAGAATATGCGGAGTCAGTCTAGCTAAACGAATCCGCAATAAAGAGATCCACAGAATGGATCCATAGAGTTCTTGTAACCAAATTCAGTAGCTTCATAAACAAGACAAGATAAACTAATTTTTAATAACATGTGAATTTGAAGGGTCCGGAGACAAACACAACGTCGGTCGGTACGAAAAATATTTATATAGGTTTTGATCCGTCTTCTATTATTAGTTGGTATGTATTATATTTTACATCTCCTGTTTCTCTAAGTATTAAAAAATGTTTTTGGTGGTAACACATTTTTGGATCTAAAAGTCTGCACTTACTATTGATATTCTGATGTTTTCAAATTTCAATATTTTATGACCTTAATCTGATTTCTGCTTGTCTTTTTTAATATCTTACTTGAATATCAAACTTAAATAAAAATAAGGAAATACAATTAAAATACTGAAGTTACAGGTACATAGAAAAATAAATCTCATTGTGGGTTAAATTTTGTAGTGAAACAATATATTGTAATTTGAAAATAATTTGTTACTTCGTACTTTTTCACCTCGTCTTAGATTTAAATTCGTATTAGTAAGAACATATACACATACATACACTTAGTAATAATCTAACGTTCCATTGATAAAGACAAATCGCTCCAAGTGTCAGCTCAAAGATAAACGCGGTGTGTGATATCTCAGTGTATAATAAAACACACACACAGCGCCGTTCTTATTCATCTTAAATGTTTACGTTTCTCTCCCCTACGTCACAATATAAGTCAATGTATCATGTTTAATCTTTCTTTTTTTTTGTTTATTTTCATAAAACACCACAATTTATATTAATGTCTAAGAAGAAATGAAATATTCTGATGGAATGAATATTTTACCTTTATGGTACTAACAAAAATGTTTGCATTTTTCGAAAAAAAATCTGTTATTTCTCATTTCTTCGAATTCTAACATAAATGTATACATCTATCATCGTAAATAACATTTATCTTATTTTATTTGTGACTGCCATTTTCTCTTTTGTTGTTAGATAACAAGTCTTAGTGGTTTTAATCTTACTTACAATTTCCAAAAGGTTATAATATATCACAATTCATCACACTTTGATGACTTTTTTTTCTAAAGACAATATGTTAAATGTTATGTTAATAAAATAAAATGCTAAATTGACATTATTAGCAACATTACACAACAGCTAGCCTGAATTTTAATCGCATCATTTTCATAATGTAAGAATTCATAAAAAGTCAGCTCTCGGCTTCTCAGGTTACATACTAATGAATAAGTTCATTTATCAAAACAATATGATTAATGATCAAGAACTCTTTCTATAAATACAAATGAAGGAAGTAAGGACGTTGGGTCACTGCCAAAGTGAAGTATGGTTTAGGGAGACAGACAGGAGACAGAGAGAGAGAGAAAGAGAGATAGTAAGTATTGTTTGAAATACAATACTAACATTTGGTCGTTTCACGATAATTTTATCTATTATTAAAAAGTTTATTCTGTTATAAAAGCTCAGTAATTTCCTAACCCTTCGAGTACTCTGAGTGACAAGTGTATAGGTAGTAATGAGTGTTTACACTACCTTTAATGACTATATGGTAATATATTCATTAAAGGTAGTGTAAACACTCATTACTACTAGTGTAAAATAACGAAGTGATTTTAGTTTAATTTAAAATGTTTTGACACTTAACATGTGAGTTGTTTCATAAAAAGTAAAATATTGACCTATACGGACTGAATCTGAATATTTTATTTTGCGGTTGTGAGAAATTACATTTTATCCAACGAATATCTGACTAAGACGCTGGTAGCCGATTGTACAATTATTATCCTAAACGCGTTGTGCTCTCACAGTACTAGGTTTTAGGAATAAATATGTCCTGTTTTAAGGATACTTTTAGATTTTAACCATTTGTCACACGTACATCTGTATTATTGCTTCAGAATAATAATTTACAGCTTTTAAATTTTAATAAACTAAGCACTTTTAGTCCAATGTATCTTGAACTTCGTAATACAAGTTACACATCTAACGCGAAGTCTTAACAAACTTAAATAGCTTTAAACAAGTTGCATAAATTGTGAAGAGCTTTATATAATCTACAGCGTCTACAATTATGACAAGCAAGCAAAATCAAAGTTCAAAATTAGTACCAGAGTTTAAATAAAATATTAAAATATATTTACTTACAAATAAATGAATGACGATTTCTAAGCATAACTGTAATATCACAATAATAAGGACATCAGTTCAATGTAACCTTAGAGCGCTTTTAATTAAAATGTTCATAACTTCTGAAATTATTATCATAAAATATTGTATATATATAAAGAAATAAATGTTAGTATATTCTTTGATTTATATTATACTGTATTGTTATCACACTTAATTTGTTAAGACCCATTAATATCAGTATAATAAATACTACTCAAATACACTTGATCAACTATTAAGTTATCCCTTATAACATGTTTTCGTAAAACATTCATTTAACACCCGGTACCGAAAAAGCACAAAAGTTATCATAAGGTTGTTGATTACAACGTCAGACAATTGACCTCACTTCCCACCAAAGCAACGTGCCGTGATACACATTTTCACAATAAAGTCTGTTCAGTTGACCGTAAATTCAACATATTGTGTTCGCCTGTCTCGTTACAATTGTAACGAGACAGGACATTTACGACAACACGACGTGATGGCTGGAGCTTACGTTATATTGCTGACATTTAGTGGATATGAGACTCTGCTTCTGTAATAATGTAGCAAAATGTAAAAAGATATATGAATATATTATATTATAAACGGATGCCTACCTAGCATTATGGCTTTATAAATAAAAGTTAAAATACCAGTAAAGTGAATATAAATTACTCAATATTTGTTAGTGGCAAGGGTTGGAACCACAACTGACATTATACAGTAATTAAAAACTTATTTATAATCTATTTTTTAGTACAGAGGTCCCTTCATATAATTTAACCAAAACAAAAACAGGATATTAATATCTATATTTAGAAATAAATATACATGTAAGTAATTTATAGTTCAAGTGTTTATGTAAAACGAGGTACATGAATAAATAAATAAATAATTAAATATTACTTTGTGCTTATTGAATTGAAATATCGTCCGACTCATATGTGTTTTAGAGATTAGATTACGTTTTTAATTGATTAATTATAACATGGAAAAGAAAATATTATTTTATACACACGGCATCACTGGAGGCTAAAACCGATAATGAGTTTGGTTTGTAATATTACACGCTACGTCGACTGTGAATTGATTTCAATTAAGGGAATTAATTGAGAAAAACAATCCCGCAACACTTTTATAGAACGATTCCTATAAAAGCCCATAAAAACTGAAAAAAAATGTGCAAAAACATGCCCGTAATTAAAAATCAGATGAGATTGTTTTTAAGATACTACTAAGGTTTTCATATTATTCGGTCATTGGATTCAAATGAGGAAAATCCATGTTTTTTAACTTAATAAATAATCATCGATAGTCTATTGTCACTTTGATCTTTCATTTACAACGGTACCTTATTGTTCACATTATTTGAGTGTGAAGTTATAGATTTTGTGCAAATTGTATTGTTTTACTTGCATTTTTAACTATTAGCACTTCACAATAAAGCATCTTTCTTATTAGATAAACGCCTTATTTCTGAGATAAAATCGGTAAAGTAAAAGTGGATAAATGTAAAGTGTAAAAATTCATATAATAATATGGTATGGTCTTATTACGGTATTGATACAATATATACATAATACTATATTGATACTTAAGTCAATATGCTGTACGTTTATATCATAACTTAATGATCGACCATAGGAGTGCTGTGTTTATTTGATTATTTGTATTGGTTGAATTGATTTTGATTTGTGTGAGTGTTTTTATTCAGTGAACAAGAAATAAATGATACTTCTATATATTTTCGAGCAGAAGGATAGATACATGTAGACTATAGACGGGCAGAGTACTCTAGTCAAAGAACTGATTATTAAGTATGTCATCCTTAAGCACGGCAACTTGCAGACAAACATCATCTTACGAAACAATGCTGTGTTACAAAATACTTTGGAAATGTAAGGGAAAATATACAAACGTTTATCCAGAAGTAATGTAAAAAAAAATTAAAAATTATGTTATACGTCAAACTAATATAAAAGTCACATATTGAGTGATCATCGCCTACGACGTCTTGGAACTCTAGAGAATTAAGAAGAGCGTTGGCGGCTTTTGAGGAAATTATACATATGACACTTTTATGGACGTATGTCCCGTGTCAGAAAGAGCGGGAAATATATTCAACTCCATATATGTTCTATGAATAATGTATAAAAAATATAAGGAAGGTAAAGCAAATTTGAATATTACTTCAATAAAACACTTATTAAAATAAGAAATCTAGTAAAAGCAATCGTGCATCTCACGTGAACCACAGTACAGTGCATCGTAAATAAGTAATGTCAGTTGACTGAATGAGACAGCTCGCTCACACACAGCATACATCGTCGAACACACACTACTGTTATGATCGAAGTACTCTGTAGATAAAATGTTATTTTGTTGGAACTTTGATTGATATTTTCCTATTAGTCCAGACAAATAAATGCGAAGTTGCAATAATATAAAATTGAGTAAATTATTCATTTCTTATAAAGTTAGAAAGTTGATAATTTATAATTAACAAATACATATTTTGATATGGTTTATTAAATACATTCACAGATTCTTTATCTAAAATTCATTGAAATGTTCAATCTGACTTGAATCCCTTTAAAAAAATCCTTAATGAAAAATGTTATGGCGACTAAATACGAGTATGTCTGCACTAAAATGACTTACGAGTATAATAGAGTGGAAGCAATAGACACACTGTCCGGATCTCAAGTTGATTGTTATTACATTGATACCAATCAGTATGGGATAAGTTTTTATGAGTTAGTATTAAAGTAAATAAGATTTAATAATAATTAGTAATTGCAAAATAATTAATGACAGGGATAAGTAACAATTAAAGTTATTTTTTAAAATAATTGTAAGTGTTGAGTGAAAGTGGAATCAATTTTGTAATCATTATTTTTTTTCAATTAGGTATAAATTGTTTTATACCTTTTGCCAGAATATAACTATGATATATATAGATAACTATGCTAATGACTGTTACTAATTCAGTAGACAGAAAATTAATATAATTAAATTAATACTTCCTATTCTATTTGTATTGCAAGCCCTTTAATAACATTTATTATTATTAAAATATTTTACTTATGATCTTTATTTATATAAATATAGTAAATAATATAGAATTTTCAAATAAATGAAGAACATTTCACGTGTAATTTTACTATAAGAATGTATTGATTGAGCGAAGCGAGCGGAGCGCTCTACTGGAGACTTTTTCACATTCTTTTTCACGAATAGGCTCGAAACCTACTTGACGGAAAATAATGAAATTTTGCAATAAAAAAAACACAAATTAGGTGATGGTTTAAATTTTTTTTTAAATGTAACGTTGTTGAGGAATAATCGAAAAACTGATATCCCATTGAAGTCAATGGCAAACGATGAGTCATTACAAAGGGATCGCTTCGCTCAACATGCAAACGGCACCCGTGATTTCGCGAGAGCAGCGAGTCGAAATTGAGGGTCTGTTGGCGCCCCTAGTGTATATAGAAACGATGCATATAACTTTTCTAACTTATCTATCTATCTATACAGGGATTTCCAATTACGCTATATATAATCCTTATTAATGTAACATATATACTATATTGAATTATGTTATTTTGTTAAATTCGTATTTCTTATTCGTATATGCTGCGACTAAGGAGTAATCTTATAAAATATTTATTATATTTGAGTCTATAAAAATAGAATTACTATTTTCAGTGTACTTAGTAATATTACTAATAAGGGACATGTTTGTGTAGATGAATTAAAAAATAAACGTATCTCCGATAACAACAACACAGTGAATGAAACTTGTAAAATTTTATGTTTAAATAAATTGAAGCCCCAAAGTTATAAAAACGCTGTACATAAGATTTTTATCGCAGTTTCGAATTTATAAGGATTTACACCGGTAAAAAAAAATTAAAAACTAATTTGGTTTATTGTTAATCCTTCAGGATCAGTTTATTCAGCACATTCAGCTAAAAATAAAGTTGATACAACGTAAAAATGCCACATGCTTGTAGTTGTAGTAGAGGCACAGAGATTATTGACCCTGACAGCTGAGTCCAAGGTCGGAGGTTCGATTCGCAGGTAGCACATTTTTTCATTACAGAGAGTTTTGAGAAATAAGCAGTTGTTAAGAGTCTGAGCGTACTTTGTGTCCTTTATGTTGATATCTGTAATATGTCCACTATTCTCTAGTACAGAAGTGATAATAACAATATATTTATATATTTGATCAAAAATCAAATACATTAAAACCTTTTTAATACTAATCCATCATGCCGGGACAACTTAAACAGTTAATGAAACAAATATACGTATAATATTGATGACACGCCCAATAAAAATAAAAATAAATTTAACCAAAAACAGATATTACCAATGTTGTATATATTTTACGTTTCCATTAGCACGAAATTATTAAAATACACAAAGGACTAATTAATAGTCAGATTATTTATTGGTGGTTTCAAAGAATAAAGCATATTCGGATTTATAGAACGGTTGTAGTAAAAAAATATTTCAAATTACTGTTATTTATATTGCTAAAATATTTGAGTGTAAATTATTATTGTTCTGTGCCTATTTTCTTTCCCACTTAATTACTTCTTTTAACAAAATAAATTTGTTAGTATTGTAAAATGCCGTAAGAAAAAAAAAAGCTATCGATTGTAAATCGATGTTATATACATGCAGAAAACATTATTTAAATAATTATTTATAAAAAATATTAAACAGTTCAGGTAATAAAAGCTTTAAGGAGATTTACACGAAGCCGCTAAACCCACTGATACTCGCACATCTTTCATTAACTACTTCATAACTTTTTTTACCTTTCGACCCTCAGTTTCTTTCTCAAAAATAATATTCCGAAAGCTGTGGGATTAAAAAATAATATAGAAGACAAAAAATGCGTGTAATATGGAGAAAAAACAACTTACCACCGAGTTGACGTATAATAGAAGGGCGAAAAGATTGTACCAATCCCAAACAACAAAATTTCCCCAAGACATCATCATGAATCAGGTAATAAATTTATTATTATTTCACCGCTGTTATGTTGGTAAGCACTTTACTGTTTGTATTATGTTTGAGAATGTGTAAAATTTAAAATGAACAGGAAAACGGAATTAATTCCATTTAAATATTTATTAGGTTAATGGAGGGCACTATAGAACTAAAGTAAATTTCTCTGAAGTTGAAATGTCATTAATTTAATATTTTAAAATTATATCATTCTAATATTAGAAATGTAAGAGAACTTGCAGATCTACTATCACTTATAAAAAGTGGAAAGATAAATAGATACTAGACGAGATAGTGCCGATTAGGGGATTTTGCGTTTCGCTTTACTTTTTTTTAGTCATATTTAGATCGGATTTATATTTTTCTGCGATAATTTTTTTTTAATGTAGTATTTAGTTTTTTAGATTAAATGGTAATTGACAGATCAGTTATTCCAATCTATCTTACTTTCTGTGTACTTACTGTGCACGGCCATCTTGTTATCTACCTACATATAATAAATCTGTAAGTGATCGCTATCTGTACAAAAAAGATGCTTAAAAGAAATCGTTAACAGAGATCTTTAGAAACGAATATAACTAAAAATTTTTTTTTTTAATTTTTATCTGTTTTTCTGTTTAGCTATGCATACGTATGTATATTTTTGATACAAGGATGATGAAAAATTATCATTTTTATACAATCAAGGTCATTCATAACTAGATCAAGCAAATTATAAAACTTATATTAAATTAAAATGTAGCAATAAGAGCTCTTATTGTTGTAAGGTTGTGATTTATTTTCTGTTGTTGTGTTTAATATCTGCTGACGCGCTTACAAATAAAATTTAAGTTTACCAAATCCTAGTGAAATGTTTAAATCTGAAGCAAGTCTTACTAAAGTTAACTAATATAATTTGACAAATAACAGAGTTCAAACAAAGTTTTAATTTATATTTAACTTTAACTTCCATTGGGGTGAAATGACCCAAACTCTTATCTTGGTCTTTATAATAAATCTTAATATACTGTTATGTCTCTATGGTCTCCTAAATCAAAATATACTGTTATGTACAAAATACATTGTTATCTCATGTAGAATAAATGAATGCTCCAAATATTCTGACGAATGTTACAGTAACTAAATCACATATGACGTCACACTCGTATTGCAGGTGATTTGAACAATGAATCATTTACTGTCTTCCTGAATATAATACCATAATATAAAATACCATCACCTCAAACCAAATTGAGGCGTCTATCAAATTGAGGCACAGTCAGAAGTGGCTTAGCAACATAGCGCATACTTTATAAAGTGTACTTTAACTTAAAGAAAACTGATTTCTAAACTAGAATATTAGAAAACCTTATTAAATTATAATACGCCTACGAAGCTAACATTTATATTTTAATTATTAAAGTTAAAATGTCAAGACACCCGTTAATGTTTTAACATTTTTATCTTTTTCCAACAGCGCTTATAAAGGTGCTTTGATTTACGGAAGGTTTGTTATTTAATTCTTACAAAATATTTATTATTTGAATTGAGTGTATATTTTTTAACAAAAGCATTCAAAATTTTCAAGAAAAATATAATCTTTTGTATAGATTACAATGATTTGCTAATAATCTCCTTCTATTTATATATATTATATTATAATAGCTAAATATGCAAGCTGAATACTTTTTTAGAAAGTAATAACATTGTGATAAATACTTGAAGCTACAAATACAGACCCTTATCTTAAATCGGTAAATTTAACGTGCTATCAAGTTTTTATCTAAGTCTACATCTACAAGGCTTTAAAATACAACTTTTTATATCATTATTCAGGTAAAAAAAAATTATATATAATATAGGATATCGTTACAATTGAACTGTTTATGTATGTGACGATTTTGCATAAATTTAATTTGATTTGGAACGAGGAGGAGCAAATTTCATTTACTTCTAGCCATTAATAGGTATCAGCATATTTGGCTTTAGAAAAATAATGCCGTATAAATAATATACCATATGTCACCTACTTCAGGTTATTTTTATTATCGTAAGATTATTATTTTTTAGGTTGTAATCGAAAGCTTAAAGACATATACTTTCCGATTTGTAGCACTATCACATACAGTTAGGTAACATTTACCATCTTAAATTGTAAATTAAACCTTAAAATATAAATAGATTTTGAAGAAGGTATGATTACGTAAAAAGCGGTTATTAAATTTTCATAAGAGGTATAATGATTTTACTGATCAAAAGCGAGAGTTTGAAATCTGTGTTTTTCAAAGTAAAAGGAAATGCTTTACTTTTTACCTAAAAATATACCAGATTCTGAAGAATGAGCTTCCTTTGTTTTTATCCCTTTATCTCTGATTTTAGATTGAATTTTCTTTTTTCGAAACATTCCTCGAATATAAAGTTAAAGAAGTCAATGATGGTGTCTGAATTTATAGAAAATGTTGAAGTATAATACCTAATGGGTTTAAAGAAATATTATAAATAAATTTTGTATTTGACACAGTAGTCACTTTTGTATTTTTAACTATACTTAAATAATATCTGATAAAAAGGACAAAAAAATAAGAAATTGGTATATTAATTTGCATATTTCTCTGATATTGTCATCAGCTTGTAATATAATATATTAACACTTCATATAACTTTTCACTACAGTTTATATTACAAGTATTATCACACTATATATTATAGCTATCTATATAACAGGAGCTGTGGCTCTTATCCGCTAAATGTCATCAATATAACGTAAGCTGCAGCCATCACGTCGTGTTGTCGTGAATGTCCTGTCTCGTTACAATTTTGAACGCAATATGTTGTATTTACGGTCAACTGAACAGACTTATTGTGAAAATGGCTCTATGACGGCACGTTGCTTTGACGGGAAGTGAGGTCAATTGTCTGACGATGTAATTAACTATCTTATGATAACTTTTGTGTTTCTTTGGTACCAGGTGTTAAATAAGTGCTTATAAAAACATTATAAGGGATAACTAAATAGACGGTCGAGTGTATTCGAGTCGTATTTATTATACTGATATTAATGGGTATATTGAATGTGTTAAAAAAACAGTATATTATAAATCAAAGAATAGACCAATATTTTTTTTTTTTAAATATATTATATTTAATGATAATAATATCAGAAGTTATCAACATTTTAATTAAAACAATCCAAGGTTACTTTAAACTGATGTCCCAATTATTCTGATATTTCAGTTATGTTTGGAAATCATCATTTATTTATTTATTTGTAAATGAAAAATATTTGTAAATGAAATATATTTTTATATGTTATTTAATGTCTGACACTAATTTGAAGTTTGCTTTTGCTTGTTTGTCATAATTGTAGATGCTGTAGATTATTTAAAGTTCTTCATATTTAAGTTTATTAATACTTTGTGTTAGATGTGTAACCTATATTATAAAGTTCAAAATAAATTTTACTAAAAGTGATTAGTGCGATAAACTCTCAACGCTGTAAAATATTACCCTGAAGCTACACTACAGATGTACGTGTGACAAATGGATAAGATTGAAACGTGTCGTTAAGCCGTACATTTGTTGGTAAAACTATTTTCGTAATACTGTGAGAATTCAACACGCTTAGAATAACAATTTTACAATCTAAAGCCAGCGTCGTCACGTGCGACATTCGTTGGACAAAATGTAATTCCTGACAACCGCAATATAGAATATTCAGACCGTACAACTATATTTTTCACTTTTTATGAAACAACTTACATGTATACGACAATTAATATTTATGTATGAAAGGTGTAGGGAGTTTTTGTTGTAAAAGATTAGATTAGTAAAACATTAGATTAGAAAAGCACAAATGAATTAAATATTTACGTGGATTTTTTAATACCTCCATATGTAAAAAATAAAAACATTTTAATAGAAAACCACTATTTTAAAAACTATTGACATTGAATAAAATAAATTTGCTCAATAAAATTATGTAGGACAGTGCATACATAATTATTATCTCTTTACTCTTGCCACTACAGCGTTTGCTAGAAAGATCCTGGATACATTGCATTTATATATCAGAATACACTTTTTAATAATAGACTACATTATAGTGTTCCGTACAAATTTTTGTTTTGTAATTCAAATAATACTTAGTCTTTTTCTCTCCCTAGAAGCATTTCTATGTCAAATGTCATAAGTCATACTTGACCTGGGCAGTGATCCAATATCCTTATTTCCCACATTTGTATTTACAGAAAGAGTTCAGGAACATTAATCATTCGTTTGATAAATTAATTTATTATTTTTATTAATCTAAGAGGCCGACACCCGGAAAGTAATTAGCATATGATTCGAATATATTATCCTTATCATAACAATAACAAAACTGTCAAGTTAAAGAACATAGATAATCTTATAATTTAATTTAAATTATTCTTCTTCTTGTAAACGTCTGTAGGGCTATGCCCTCCCTGAAAGATCACCACGATGACCAATCATACTAAGCACTAGTTTAAAAAGCTATCTTTAAATACCTATCTTTCAGGTAAATTTATATCAACGAGCTAAATAGGTTAAAAAATGTCTATGGAATTTTTTGTCGGTTCTTATTCACGGAACTACTATGGAGTATGACGGATCATAATTGAATGTATAATGTATGGGAACATGTAGCCAATGATACTTCGACTTTTACGCGTTGAATTTATGACCAAGTTGGACGAGAAGCAAATAGCAATAATGGTTTATGCAAATTCTCATTTCTGAAATCATTATGATATTCATTTTTCATTGCAAATTTACAAACTCGTTTTAAACTTTTAGTACAGTTTGACGATACGTAATAAATCTTCATTTCAAATAAATTTGGTTTTAAAGAGTTACGAGACGTGCATATCAATTGAAATAGAATATAAATAAGTTTGTTACTTGAAAGTCATATAATTTATTGACGCTTGTATCAATCAGACTTCTTGCTCTGCTTTCACAAAATGAATAACTTGTTTGTTTTTTTAAGTTTAGTCTAAATTTTATGTACAAAATATAGATTACTCCTTCCATTCTTTAACAGTATCCTTCTAAAAAGACAAAATATAATATGATTCATTTAATGTACCATTGAACTATTCTATACTTTCAAGATCTTTTGTATCTCTTCCTTGGTGACACGTGCAAGTACCCTATACTCTCTTTCCATTATTATATCAGCTCAGATTTTTTAAAACTTTAAACAATGAAGCAGCTTGCTGACATTTATATTTCGCTTTCAAATATAATGAGTCAGATTATTTGAATAACTTATTAACTAATATAATGTTAGATATTTTTTCAAATCTTTAATTAAAAAAAATATAAAATATTATGTGAACAACTTAAAAAAAATACTCCTATATAACAAATTTTGGAATTTACAATTTGAATATATTTTTTATAATCCACCAGCTAAAAATAATCGGATTATTAAGCACTTTAGCTTATTTTATTATTATAACACTTTAAATATTAAGTTAAATGTTTCGCAGAATATAAAACCTTTAATGTTTTATTCTACAAATTGATTTAAATATATTGTATTTTAATGTTTTCTTTTTTATATTTTGTACCGAAAGATAAATTACACATTTAAATGCAAAATGCTCGTTTATATTCTGCATAACATGGATTAATGTAATAGTTAAGGTTTAATAATTCTAAAAACATATAATACATTATAAATTTATATATGGTAGATATTTAAGATTAATTAAAGTACGTTTATTATTTTTGGTCCGTTTTATAAAAATAAACTTTCGAATTTATCTTTGCCAGATATTTAAGAAACTTTTTGGTTGAAAATAAATCATCGTGCTAGTAATGTAACTCGTTTTATAAAAATAAATATACATTCAGGGTAGTATTTTTTAGTTCTGCAAAATATAAAACCACATTTTTTCACTAAACACAGTAAAATTGCAAACAAATTTTTTAATGTTATTTAACTTTTAACTGAATTTATTATTTTAAAACTTATGAGAAATACTGCTTGTTTCTAGTTTTAAAATAATAATATCAATAATGACTTAACCTGAGATGATAAATTAATGATGAGATATTAACAGCACTTTTCAGTACAAACAATAATAATTTAAAACGATTAATGATCTTAAATTTAAAATAAGGTATTTATAATTTTTACATAACAAATACTTATTTTTATATATTTCAAGAGAATACACAACATTGCTCAATCTAGTATAATTTGTCGATTCTTTTGACTAGTGCAATATACGATTGTTTCTTATTCACTAGCTCCCACAATATTGTAGGTTGATCATAAATTGTGGACTTTACTCACTTACATCTGTTGTATAAAGTAATAGGATTACATGATAGTGAAGGAGCTTCAGTATAATATAACAAGGAATGCTCAATACATGTGTAATAATTGTCACTTATAATTTTCTATTGAAAGATGAATAACATATTAATTTTTAATACGAAATATAAGAAAGGTTGTAAAGAATGCTATATTAAATGAATATATATTTTGTTTTCATGATGAAATATTCAAAAAAACACATTTTTAAGTTAGTTTTAAAATGTAGATTAGATTGTAGAATGAAAAGTACTTTAAGTTTAAAGTCTCATAAAGGTTTAAAGTTAAATAAAATTCTAAAAATATATAAAATATAGTTGTCAATAAATAGACATATATTATGATGTTGGTTTTCTGAAGAGAGTGGCAAATATACAAATTACATCTTAATATAACAACAATTTAACAGCACCGTCAAGAAAGAAGTGCTGGCGCGTAAATTACCATTAACCAATAGAATATTGAAAATTTAATCGAATCGATCAAAAAGTTTCACAGAGGATTTTTCAATTTTTATATAAAACAACCGTTAAAATCATGTTTAAGACTTGGTTCTTGGTCGTGCTGTGGATTGGTAGGCGTTGTTCAGCTCCGGTTATCGTAAACTCGCTACTCGTCCTGTACAACAAGATTATTTGAACTGGCATCAAATTAAAAGTTTGGGGAATTAGCCTGAGTAGTCTCATCTTCACTAGTTTCACTAATCCTTTGTATACACAGACTCACGTGTTACCTAATTGAAGCTATCAACTACTTCTCAACAACGTTACGAACAATTTATCAGCTCGTTGGTTATACTGAATAAGACATAAGATACATTGTTATCCCTCGAAATTTACAATATTAATTTTTACTAATAAATAATGTTCATAAGTTATGAGTTATAAGAGTCAGTAAATATTTAATTGTTAAGTTTAAAATTTAATATGATATGACATGTAGTAGTATCATTGAAATTTCAATAAACGAAGAGACATAAGTAATTTATTTTGCTCTAATCTTAAACAAATATTATAATTTAAAAAATATAATAACAATTATAAGAGAAAATTATAAACGCTTTACCTATTTAATATTTACAATTCGAAAATTAACGAAAGATACAGTTTTGAAAAAAAAAATAAAAAAAATGTTTGCCTTTCCGTTAACAATTCCAAAATACGAATATAACAAACAATATAAAATTGGACAATTTATATTAACTACAATAAATAAATGTACTATTTATTGTTAGGTATCATACAATTATTTTATTTTTTTTATTTATTTGAGTGTTCTTTTTAATATGATGAATATCCTAAAAATGATAATAAATGTTGTTTATAGTGTTACTTTTACAAAATGTATAGTATATATGTAATATATATTTATAAATGGTGTTATTTAGTTATTTCACTTGCCGTAGAAAAATGGATAACAATCAATAAAGGTTGGGAAGGTTTACCTCACACGGGACGTAAATGGATATTACTTGTCATTATAAACATTTTGATCTATAAAATACCCATCACACGGTTTAATATAATACAGTAAAATGTAAAAAGATGTAAAGAGACTGTGTTGGAAAACATTTTATATTTTTTTTATATATGACGGAGAAGGGTCCACGTAAATGTGTTTTCTTTTTATGACGGTGGCTCGTGATGGGTCTACAAAGCAAACTTGTCAATGTTCTTAATTGCTTTTTTTATGTCATAATATAATCAATAAAATAGAGATAAAATTCAAATATCGGTCGAGAATTGTTCAAAGACCATTAACCTAAATCTCAAATCTCATCAGGCAATATTTAAGCCTATCAGTCTTTATTCAAACAGTGCCATTCATAAGCGTTGTGTTTGTCTCATAAATAATTCAACATCACGGCAAAACACCATTCATTTTTTACTGAGCTGGGACACCTATATACCGAAGTTTGAAATTGGGGTTTTTTAAGTAAAATGAAATGCTATACATTATTTGATTTCGAGATTAGTGCATTCGTTTTATTTACGGATTGCGCAAATTTGACCATGTATCCGAATATCGATTACAATTAAAGTGGCTCCCTATTCGCCGTCGCCGGAATATGCACATTCTTTCACTTCTTTTTAATATTTTAAATAACGCTTCCCCCCTTTACTTGCATGAGCGTTTTCATGTGACGCCACCAAGGACGAGACCATCTCGTGAATGCGTTACTCCAAAATCCCTAGTAGTGCCTTTTTACAACTCTATTTTTTTCAAACATCATTCTCGGTTGTTGCAGCTCGGCTATGGAACTCTCTTCCCCAAAGTATTTTGGATGGCAATCCTTCCCTCAACTCTTTTAAGTTAAGAGTTAAGCAACACTACCTATCTTCGGAAAGATAACTAGTATTTCTGTTTATTTAATTATTTTTATATTTTTTTTACAATTGTATATATTAATTCACTTTTATATGTGTATATATATATATATATATATATATATATATATATATATGTATGTATATATGTGTGAGTGTGCGTGTGTATGTGTATACAAGTATGTATTTGTCTAAGTATTTTATTTGCTATATTAAACGGATAATTTGTTAAGTAACCGTTAAAAGATTAATCTATTTTCAATAGCATTTCTTTGTTCTCTTTAATTTGTATTCAGTATAAGTTAACCGCACTATCTCGTACTCCCTCTCTCACACCAAAGGGTAACTGGGAGAGATCTCTAAAAGAGATAAGTAATCCTTTGTATTACATTATTTTTTGTATTTGTTATTTTTATTGGTACATAAATAAATAAATAATAAATAAAGATGAACGAATTAAATATAATATTTGATGCTCTTTGATTGGAAATGATATTAAAGTGACGGGAAAATGATATCTCAATTGCAATTCAAAGTCCTAAGCAATATCAGAACCCTTTGTTACTGACGTTTAGTAAATCCATTTAGTTCAAATTACTTTAATGGTTCCGTGGGATGGCAATAAAATAATATATTTATAAAGTATATAATTTTTAAACAGGTCAAGAAATAACATATCATTTTACAGATAGCATATAGATATAATAAATATCATTAACAGTCTTACAATGTGTATTTGAAGTCGATATCATATTACATATATAAGGAGAATTTTATTCTCATCATGACATAATTAACAATAAATAGCATTTAACTGTCCGTTTGACTGAGCGCTGTTTGGACTTGAAGTCTCTGTCACAAAGACGGAGAGAGTGGCCTCCGTTCACGTGTGCTACGGCCCTTACAAAGGTTTCCCTCGTCAGTGTTCATGTCTATCCAGATTTTGGAGGAGGTCGTGAAGGCTCAATAAAAATATCTGGGCCTCATTCCGGACGGAATATGAAGCTACGGGTCCCATTTCTCACTTCTGGACTAGAAGCAAGTATACACCGCAGGTGCTTTGGGGAGGTGCAGGTGTGTTTCTTGTTACTGCTGTAAATACAATAGAGAGAAAAATATTTTATATCTATATTATATGCAACAGAACCACAACGATAGTGTTTCACGGGTTCTTAAATATTTCATATCGTATTAAGCCTATAAAAGGATAAAGCTTACAACAGCGCCGTAACAAGTCACAATGAGATTCGATTTAGTCATAACGTTCCTTGTGTGTCCAATAATATTCGCATTGAATGATGAATTTATTGATTCGGCCGTAAGCTACTTTAAATATAAACATACTTTCTTCGTGTGTGTATTAACATGTGACAGTTACAGTGAGTATCGATAACTTATGATCTCGAGTTTACATTTCAATTAATTACCGTTAATCTTGTCCTGCAGCGCATAAACTTGCTAAAGTAGCGTCGCATAATAACCTGGCAATTTCAAGCGTTAACTTAATCGGTTCGGAAGAGCGAGATGAGAGCGAGATTGGTCTCTGCTTAAGTCAAACATCATCAAGCATAGGGGTGCTTATAAACTCAACATGTCCACTATTTGAACGTGTTCTTACATATGTGGGTATTTTCTATATATTTTTTAATCTGTCATTCGTTTGTAATTTTTTATTTCTCATATATTTCTCTTTGATCAGGCATCTCAAAACAATTTATTCGACTCCAAACACAAATGGGTAATAATGTGTGAGAAAACTGACCGTGAAGCTGTCGGAGAGCGATCTAACTGTTCTGAACCAAGTCGCGATATCAATGTTCCTCTCTTATCAATATTAAGTAATCTCAATTTAACTATAGACGTTGATATCGTGGTGTCAGTTAACACAGGTGATGATTTACTTATATTAATTATAATCCTTTAGAAACTCGACAAGATTTATTGCTTTGATTTATGGTGTTTGACTTCTATTACTTTCAGCAATAATTATTTTTTCTATCTAATCATGAAAATTTTAATATTTCTAACAAAAAAAAAACTTTTGTAAATATTTGAAATAAGGTAATTTTAATACTTTATGATTTACAAAACTTTATTCTTCATTCGACCTAATTATTTTTCTTCGTTTTAATAGGTGAAGGTCGTTGTCTGTATGACGTGTACAATTTCGGTAAACAAAGAAACGGAAGGTTTGTGGTTGAAGTTATTGGAAACTGGAATAATGTTACAGGTAACAATGTATGAAGAATGTTTTTTGGGCGTCTGCGTCATTTATATTTAAATATGTAATCTTATTATAAATAATTATGGTAGTGTTTGTTGTTGTTGTTGTGATGAAATCAAATAAACCCTTCTTAACAAAACAAATTATTTTTCATAAAAAAAAGTAATCCAAAATAAATTGTTTCGGCTTTTGATTTATCTTATGAAAATAATACGTTAATTTATTTTAATGTTAGTTAAGTTTGTTATAAATCTGAAAAATAATTTTAAATAGCAAAATGAAATTTATTATAAAACTATACAGTGTTTATATTTGAAGGTCTAAATCTTACGATACTACATAAATATTACCGCCGGTTTGATTTCCATGGAATGATATTGAAATTGGTATTTGTTGTAAGTACAATAATTAAATGTCCTATTGTTTTATTTATTGAGTTTTTATTCGAATGGAGTTTATATTTTATCTAGATAAAGCCAAGCCTCAGATATTTAAATAATAGTAATCAAATTCTATTGTTCTTGTTTCTTTCAGTACGAGTAAGTAGTGAAAGATGTCGAATACTAACGCAAATATATTTTTTGCAGATGTCTAAAATACCGAAAGTTTTCGATCCTCAGATGGTCTTAAATTGGAATCCTGATCCAAACGTGTCTATTTTAACTCATACGGGGTTCATTTTCCTGCACGAAGTCGCCGAAGTACATAACATTAGGTAGCGGTCACTTTGATATATGACTCTGTTGCATATTGTTTGTATTTGAATATGACGTTATGATGTGTAAGCTATAGGGCTATCAATTTGATTAGCTTAGGCGGTAAAGTTTATGCTTAAATATTAGCGAGAAGAATGCAAGAGAGATCTGAAATTCTGTTGTGGGAGGCCCAAGGAGATAGTTTTAGACCTGGAAGAGGGTGTACAGATCAGATCTTTTCTCTCCGCATGATCACGGAAAAGTTTTTGGCCCTAAACCAAAAGGTTTTCTGTACTTTTGTGGATTTGGAAAAGGCGTTTGACAGTGTTGTGAGAGAGAAATTATGGGAGATACTGCACCGATACAATGTGAGCGGACCCTTGCTACAGGCTGTAAAGTCTCTTTACAGAGATCACTCAGCCTGCGTGCGAGTAGGAGCTGGCATGTCGCCCTGGTTTAACATCCAATCGGGTGTTAAGCAAGGTTGCGCTATGTCAGCTTGGTTGTTCAATTTGTATTAGGATAGTTCTATCCAAGACGTGAAAGACAGTGACATGGAAGTGAATGTAGGTGGCCTTAAGGTGAATTGCTTGTTATATGCAGATGATGCAGTGATCATTGCATCATCAGAATGCGATTTGCAGGCATTGGTCACCACTCTGACAAATGGGTGTGAAAATTATGATCTAAATGATCATATAAGACGAAGGTTCTGATATTTGAAAGAAATGAAGAAATACCAGAATGTAAGATCAACGTGAATAATAAGATAATAGAACTAGTAAATGAAGTTTTCTATTTGGGAAGCATGTTTAGCAGAGACGGAAACTACGAAATTTTTTGCAGGTTTCTGCATCCGTCCATTCTACCAGTGACGGTGTCATGGCTAGTAGGGCTAACAGCAGAGACACATAAAAAAAAATATACGAATGGATGTGGAAAGGCGTATTTCTGCCGGTAAAAGAGTCAACGGTGCTTTGGCTGCATTGTAGAAATGGCGAAACGTTAGCATAGCTGCACGTTTGGCTGTACACAATGCGGTATTGCTACCGATGCTGTTATACGGCAGCCAATCATGGGTAACACAGAAGAAGAAGTGTAAGAAACATGAATGCTGGTGAGGACCGTTCTCTTCGCAGAATATGCGGAATCGGTCTAGCCGACCGAATCCGCAATGAAGAGATCCACAGAATGGCAGGTACTGAATGAATGAAGAAGATGAAGAATGAAGAAGAACGAAAAGAAAGAGGTGGTTTGGGTATGTCGAACGAATGAGTGATGAAAGAATGGCAAAAAAGATTTATATAGGAAAACTGAGCGGTAAGAGAGACAGGGGAAGGCCTCGAGTGACCTTCGAAAACACTGTATTTATGATACTGGAGGAAGGACATGTAAAAAGCATGAAGACCCCCCGGAAGGCATGAATAAAGAGGTTGATGTCTGTGGCCGAGGCGAAAGAGCTATGCAGGGACTGTAGCGTTTGGCGCTCCGTCGTCTCTGGCTACACCGAAAGGGATATGGCGTGAAGATAAATAAATAAATAAATAAATAGATTTATAGATCAGACGAAAAGGAATTGTATATTATAAACCAATAATATCTATATTTTTAAAGTATATAAGACTACATATATTTAAAATCTGCTACGTTCCTATTTATGTCGATTTTTTTTCCTATTTTAATCAAAACGTTTATTTCATAGATTTAATTACACTATTTTTGATATATGGGTTGGCGATTACAACAAGGAGCATACCGTAAGTATCACTGTACTATATTCAAGATATGTGTCCTCAAAAATATGAATTTATAATTACACTATTACTTAGTCTAATCTAACTATAATATTCTCAGGCTGTTACAAATAGTCTTTATTTTCAAGACCAAGACGTAACTCCTGTACTGAGACTGCTGCCGACACATGTGGATAAGTTTGATGTGACATTCCCGGTTTCACACGTCGAGTGAGCGATTGAGATTACTTTATTGTGGAAATTTTTTATATTGAAACACTTACTTCCTTCAAATTATTATTTTTCAGAACCCGATACTTCTACAAAATTCCGTCACATGGAATCGGGAAATTTGAGAACCAATTCCTTACACCGCTTTCACCAAACACGTGGTGGTGCTTTTTAGGGATTTCAATTCTTTGTGGAATAGTTCTGCTTCTAGCAGCCATTCGGGAGAGTAGACCGACTTCGTTACCTTATGCTATGTTCTCCATACTAGCCTTGATTTGTCAGCAATGTATATTTAGTAATTAAATGTAAATATTTTATAATCGAAATCTTAAAATCGGTAGTGACATATAGAGATAGACTCTTTGTTGTTCTTGTTCTTCGAAAACTAAAACAGAGGTTTTAGTTTTCGAAGAACAAGAACAACAAAGAGTATCTTCAGGTATATTGATATTTGCAAATATGTTATAAAAGTGTCTGATAAAAAACTAAATTAAAAGTGTGTTCATGTTTATTGTAGTTAGAAAACTGGTCATGCTGGTAACAGGAGTGTTTTGTCTCCTGATCTACAACTATTATACAAGCAGTGTGGTCAGTTGGCTCTTAAACGCGCCACCTCCTTCCATAAACTCCTTGTGGGATCTTCTTGATAGCTCACTTCAGCCAATTCTTGAGGACACAGGATACACTTATTCCTGGTTGCAGGTATTCCTTTTATAAGCCTCGGATACCTAAATATTAATAATATATTATTTTCTAATGTTCTGATAACTTTTGCTACATGATACAGTCAAACTTTTAACTTTTTATTTCATTATAGTTAAAAGATTACTACTACAATAAAAAGTACGCGAAGGCTGAGGATGAATTGAAAAAGAGATTACTGAATCTGAAGAAAAAAGGAAAACCAATATTTAAGCTTGTTAGGGATGGCATCGCTATGGTGAAAGAAGGCGCTACAGAAGTTGGATAGTTTAAAATTTAATTTTAAATGTAATTTAGAAATTCCATTTTATTGTATATCTTAATTTGGTAGGCTATGTGTATCACGTCGAAGTGGACAGTGCGAATAAAATAATTGCTCGAACATTCGACCAGCGTGAGCTCTGTGACCTGGGTTCCTTACGCTCACCGGAGAGGGAGTTACTGTATATAGCCGTGCATAAGAATAGTCCCTATAAGGAATTCTTCGTTTGGAGGTATCTTAGTATGAGAAATAATTTTATCAATATAAATATTTTAATAATTGTCTGTGGATAAAACAATTTCTTATATATTTATCAATGAATGACCTCATGCTTACCAAAATTGGTTTAGTTTACTGTAGATTTATATAGAGTCGATGGAAAGTTTTGACTTATTTATACATATAATTGGTGCTAAATCTGAACTATGAGAAGGGTGGTACAAGATATCGACACCATCTCATTCATTAATGATTAATCGCTATCATGACAAAGTTACATGCCTTCTGACAATTGTCTTATAACGACACCTGGAATTTATTCCTCCTAGTGCATGGAATCTTGGTTTCATGTGACAGATTATAAATGTAAATTAATGTCGTTATAATTTTAGTCCTCTGCGATTACTAGAAGCGGGTGTACTAAAGCGTGTACAATTAAGAACTTGGGGTCACGCTAACCGATGCGAAGGAAGCTCCCCGCGGGCGCTGGCGCTGGGCGGCGCTGCGCCGGCGTTCATAGTACTGCTCGGGGGATACTTAGTGGCAGTGGCCATTGTACTCGCGGAAAGGTATTTTAACAATATTATTAACTAATATTAAAGGTTAATCTAAGAGATAAATAATTTTCGTTGTATTACTAATTGCATTTTTAACGGTTTCAATTTTGCAGATTGATTTGGAATTATCGAATGAGGATCTCTGAATAAAACCTATAAGAGCAAATAATAAAACTGTATTTTATCGATATCATATTTACTAATATAATGTTTCTAAAAATTATATAAAAATGCACGTTTGATATAAAGATGCACGATGTAGAAAGCTTTGTACCTACAATATGAAGCCATAATGTCGTACACCTGTAACAGAGTGCTGTGATGTATTTCGTGAAGCCAGGCGGCGGTCTTTACGTGAGTTGGATTAAAAATGTTATATTAAAAATTTGATTTTGTTTCTTTTTACATAGTATACGGTGATATGATAATAAATTTATATATCGGTTACTTCAGCTTGTGCTTCAGTAAGTAAAGCTGATCAATAGTAATGTTACATATATAACACTCAGACGACACCAATCTGTACAGGTAATAAAATAATGTGAACGGAAGAGTTACAACTTTCCTTTGTATCATTAGTAATTAGTCTGTCTCAGAAACATCACCACTCTGTGTTGTAATAGATGTTCATGAATCTACTGCTCTTTAGACCAGTCAGTGATTAATTAGGATTATTATAATTTTAATTGATTGTATATGAACAATTACATCTAGCAACAATTAACACACTTCTTTCGTATAGTTACAAAAATCTGTATTACAAATATTCCGTATTAGTTATTATTCAGTTTCTATGATAACTGAAAGGTACTGATAAAATTATTTAATATTTTTAGGTCAATGTAAACCATAAAGTAACCTTCAAAACAATAGATTACATCTTTTAAGGGACTTGATCCAGTGATTATATTTTGTTGTAAAAGTGACCTCACAGGTAATTTTCTTTAAATTTCGTTAATTAATTTAATTTTGTTTTTGTTTTGAAGGTGTTCATCAACATCTGTGCTTTAAATTTATTTTACTTTTATTTTAAAATTATTTTTAAATTAATTTATAATTCTATGTTTATTTACACCTATAATTAAAGTATATATAATAGTTAATCTTACTCGTTTATGAGTGCGTGTTTTCTTTGAAAGTGCACCACACACACCTGCCTGTGACATAACATTTCTGAAGAAACTAATCAAGAAAAAAACTGATTAAGTGCACCTAAATAGTGAATATGCCCACCATAAAATCAATTGCTGAGGCACAGAAGTCATTGAGTTCACAACTCATGGCTCGAATGGCTGACTTTGAAAAACAGTTGGTTGTTAAAGTGGCAACTAGTCGTGATCGTGTTTCACGCCTGAGTGAGGAGTTTCATTCCTTTAAACAGCATGTTTGGGATATTTTATCAATTCTACAACGTCAAGTTGAAGAAATTTTTAAATCTGTTGACGCTACTGAGACGAGATATCTCAATAAGTTTCTTTTATTGTCGGGTGTCCCTGAAAATCCTACTGAGGATTTAAATGACTGTCTAATCTTCCATGATAAATTAAAAATCAATAATTTTGTATCTTCCTCTTTAAAATTTTGTAGCCACTTAGGCAGAATGTCGACAAACAATAAATGTAGACCTGTTTTAATTAAATTTTGTGAATTGTAAACTAGGTCTTTAGTGTGGAGTAAGAAGTCTTATTTAAAAGGCTCCCCCTATGTCTTGAGTGAATATATTGCCAAGACATAGGCAGACTTTGTTTTTTATCAGCTCGTAAGCATCTTGGCATGAGAAATGTGTGGACACACAATGGCAGTGCTATCTTAACGCTGCCAACTGGCCAACTGCAGAGGATCCTCAATCAAGATGAGTTAGATGCTGTAATGTTTGAATATCCTACGAGTATTACACAATCAGAACCTGAAAAGTCATCGCAAAATGTTTCAGTGTCAGTATCCACTTTTGAGCCCGGTCGCACTAAAAGAGTTATTAGAAGTAAGAAGAAATAACGGTACAATTTATTTATGTTTTCCTTATCTAAAAGTTTCTAGTCTTACTTGTTTTTCTATAGTTTAATTTAATTTTTTCATTTGATATATTTATGTAACTTTTTTATTGTTTATACTTTTACAATCTTATTGTTTTACTAATTTATTTGAGTAATGAACTGAATTCACAAATACATCATTTTAATTATAGATTTCCATGCTTTAGAGACTTTTCAAAAGTTTCTTGTGATTGCTAAGGTGGTAGAGCCTAGCTGTAGTTATCTAACTGCAGCTCGTATTGGGCTGGCTCGACCGGGGAAGGACCGCCCTCTCACAGAAGACCGACGCATAATAACCAAATTCATTTGGTTATGTTTCGTCGGTGAGTGAGAGAATCCGGAAGCCCAACCTCCGCCCCCCCCGCCAAACATGAAAGCGATGCCTAAAAGAAAAATACCCCAGGAGGGTACCGGCTTTGATGATGCCGGAACCCCCACCCCGAGTAAAATCGGGGAAATGATTCTCGGATTTTGCTCGGGCTGCCAAAGATTTTGGGGCGGGCAAAGTATCGCCTTTTGTGTTTTTTGAGGGCAAACGACGAGTCAACGCAGCGGCACCCCGACCCACTTTAAATGTGAACTTTTGCAACATCCGGGTAGTTCATTCCAACTTGGACGCCGTCCACTATCATAGTGGCAGCCGGCCTTGTTGTTTATGACGGAGACAAGATATCTCAACCTAGCGACACAGCGTACCTTTCATACCCCGGGTATAAACTAGAACACCATTTTGTACCACACGCCAGGGTATCTGTGTTCGTAAGGGAGGATATCTGCTACCGTCGCCTTCAGGTTTTTGAAGGTCGGGACCTGTCTGTACTCTGGCTGCACGTGGACATGGACAACTATGTCAGAGTCTACGCGTGCCTCTACAGGTCCCATAGTGGTAATGCAGAAACGGATCAACTCTTGGGCCATGTTCAGGCGAAGATTGACGATCTGCTTTCACAGACTCCGCTGAAGTCGTAGTCCTCGGGGACTTCAATGCTCACCATGCCGATTGGTTAGGGTCACGTGCCACCAACTACGCGGGGAGATCTGTGTTTGACTTTGCTCTGGCAAATGGTCTGTCCCAACTGGTCAAGACGCACACTCGTCTACCGGACGTGGACAGCCATATGCCCTCTTTGTTGGATCTTCTGCTGACTACACATCCCGGAAAGTACCAGGTCACTGTCGAGGCTCCTTTAGGGTCCTCTGATCATTGTATGGTACGGAGTGTAGTGCCCATTCAACGTTCGGCTCGCACAACACCTGCGACTCGACGCGTTTGGTACTACAAGTCAGCGGATTGGGATGGAATGCGGTCCTTTTTTGCATCCTACCCATGGGGGCCGATTTGTTTTCGATGATCCTAGTGGCTGCGCTGCGGCTGTAGCTGATGTGATACTACAGGGCATGGAACTATTTGTACCAAGCTCTGTGGTACCACTTGGTGGCAGATCGCGGCCTTGGTTTGATGCGTCTGTCAGGGCTGCAGCAGCTGGCAAACGGCAGGCTTATCAAGCTTGGGCCAATGCGTTAGTCACTAAGGATCCGAACTCTAGAGTTCTGAAGAGGAAATATAATCGTGCCTCCAGATTCCACCCGCCTGGCACGCGCAAATTTTGGGCGCTTTCAAAGGCCACTCTGGGCAACTTTAGCCAGCCGTCCCTACCGCCGTTGCACATGGGGAATGATTCTCTGGCCCACACGGCAAAAGAGAAAGCCGATCTCTTGGGCACTCTTTTTGCCTCCAACTCGAATTTGGACGACCAAGGGAAGACACCGCCTATCATCCCGCGATGTCAGAGCTCAATTCCGGAAATAGCTTTTCGGCAGAAAACTATAAGGCAGTCTCTATTTTCCTTGGACGTTCATAAGTCGAGTGGACCGGATGGCATTTCTCCATTGGTGCTACGAACGTGTGCCCCTGAGTTGACTCCAGTGCTAACGCGTCTATTTCGGTACTCCTACCTTAAAGGCGTAGTCCCGGTCTCATGGAAGCGTGTCCTTGTCCATTCGATCCCTAAAAAGAGAGCATTATCAATAAACGGCTCCTGACCTACCTCGAGGATCACCAGTTGGTCAATGACCGGCAATATGGCTTTCGCCATGGTCGATCGGCTGGTGATCTTCTGTTATATCTTACGCACCGTTGGGCAGCTGTTATTGAAAGCAAGGGAGAGGGACTAGCAGTTAGTCTGGATATGGCGAAAGCCTTTGATCGTGTATGGCACAAGGGGTTTCTTTCGAAGCTACCTTCCTATGGGCTTCCCGAGAGTTTATGTAAGTGGATTACCAGCTTCCTCACTGGGCGGAGCATGCAGGTCGTTCTCGACGGTTTTTGCTCGGACCCCAAGCCCGTGAACGCTGGTGTACCCCAAGGCTGCGTGCTATCCCCAACTCTGTTCCTCCTGCACATCAATGTATGTTGGATATTTCCAACATACATTGTTATGCGGATGACAGCCCTGGGGATGCGGTATATTCCGGCCGTGCAGGTTTCTCTCGGGAAAACATCAACGAGTGCCGAAAGAAACTTGTTTCTTCTATAGAGACTTCCTTAGGAATGGTCTCTGAGTGGGGTGAACTGAAACACGTTCAGTTCAATCTCCTAAAGACACAGGTTTGCGCGTTTACCACTAAGAAAACCCCATTTGTCGTATCACCGCTCTTCGAGAGCACTCCTCTTAATGCCTCGCCAAGTATCAGAATACTGGGTCTCGACATTTCGACCGATTGTCAGTTTCGTGGTCATCTGGAGAGCAAGGCCAAGTTGGCCTCGAAGAAATTGGGAGTGATTAATAAGGCGAGGCAGTATTTCAAACCTCGCTAAAGACTTGCGCTCTATAAGGCGCAGGTCCGGCCACACATGGAGTACTGTTCTCATCTCTGGTCCGGATCACCCCAATATCAGCTTCTACCATTTGACCGCGTACAACAGAGAGCCGTTTGGATTGTCGGGGACCCAGTGCTCTGCGAACGGCTGGACTCTTTTTGGCATTGCGTAGGGACGTGGCTTCTCTGTGCGTCTTCTACCGCATTTACAACGGGGAGTGTTCCGAAGAACTGTTCCGCCGAATTTCATCACCGCACAGCGCGCCATCGACTTGTTTACCATCCCTACCACCTGGATGCGTGGTGATCCTCCACTGTGCGGTTCTCAAGGTCCTTTTTTCCACGTTCCACTCACTTGTAAACATTGTGTAATTAGTGTACTTCAGAACACTGTACGGCTGAAATACTACCAAGTGTATACCATTCCTTGTATACATGGTATACAAGTGGAGCTTATTTATTTATCATTTTACACGTAAATCAAGCATGCATGCATGTATGCTGAAAAGAAAGGATGAATTGAAATATGTTTTTAAGTTGTTCTTTCATCAAAATTTACAAGCAACGTTTTAAAAATATAAACAAAAATGTGCGTTTAGTCATACGAGTATAGCAAGTAAACGCCATATAAATATTTACTAATGATTCTTGGTTTATATTATAGTAATATAATAAAGAAATATAAATTGTGGTGCCTAATATCTATAATTTTTCAATACTTTTATTTCCATTTCATTAATATATATCTAGTTGTGGACAATAATGAAATATTTTCTTATTAATTAAATCTACATTAAAAATTATTTATATTTACATATCTTTATATTAAAACGAACAAAACCTACAAAGGATTGTTACACGTATTGAAATAAAGGAATTGAAATCTGTATGTTGAAATAAAATGTCAAATATTAAGTTCAAAGGAGGTTTCCTCTTTCTATGTTTCCCTCGGGTGTGATTTCTCATCCGTAACTAGTACGTGTCTATTCTCTCTCTCTCTCTCTCTCTGTTCTGGATACCTTGTGGTATATTTTTTCACAGACTGATTTTAAAATAGTAGATTGTCTACATTTTGCAATAGTGAGAAATTCTACTGGAAATAAAATCTCAGTAAAAGACTAATCATTGAAATAATCAATGAAACTGGTGATAACTAACTTGGATATTAGTTGCTTTTAGCTTGGATGTTGTGTTTTGTGAAATTGTTCAAGTGAAATAAAATAAACAAAGAAGATATGCAAATAATAAATAATAATTGAACTTTTATACATATTTAGTATTGAAACTAATTACAGAACAACATTTTGTTGTCGACTTTTTATAATTTCAATAATGATTATGATTGTTTTTATAAAGCGAGCAAAAAAAAAATTTCATACAAAGGAAATAAGAGTTAAAGAAATCTTCCAAATACTTTTATCCAATATTATTAATCTGGGGAAAACGCTTCCGCAGAAAAAAGGGTAGGTACAAACTTCATTTTTCACTGTCACTGCAGTTTTCAAGTACAAATTATGTGACAAAGGATGCATGCAATCAGTTGATAACACTATCTTTGAACGTGACGTAGACATTCCTACAATGAATTAAAAGGCAACTGGTTGATATGTACTGTTGATATATCCAACTGGTTGGTATATTTTGATAGAAAATGTAGTCTAGTACTAAGGAGAAATTCATTCAAAGAATTCCATTTAGAGCTATCTTGATAAAACATTGGCAGGAAAGTTATAAATGCATCAAAGAAGGTTTTTGTAAAGGTAAATTTAGTTATTAAATTTAACTTAATTTAGTGAACTTAAGAAGCATAAAATAAAATTATGATATTATAAAATAAAAGGTCTTAATGTACCCTTTATATTTTTTTAGCTTTAAATAACAATATAGATATTTTTAATAATACTTAAAATAAGTTGAATTCAAAATAGAAAATCTCTTGCCTAGACTACACTAGACTTGTTTCTTTGGTATTTTACGTAGTATTACAAAATAGATATCAGTATAATAAAATTTCTTATTAGAGAAATACACGAAAGTATATTTTTTTACTTACAATATATATCAACAGTTTAGTCAGCAGTGCCTTTGACAAATTTACAATAAATAAAGATAAAAAAGAATTAAAACAATGTTATTTGTACATAATAATTCGTAGAGCTATTTGATTCAATAAAAAAATATATTTTGTATTTTTGTTAATGTTGTTTTTAATCTCACGTATCAGTAAAGCACAATTTGTAGCCAAATTAACCGGAGCGTAGTTATCTGGCAGTTTGCCCTTAATTACCGTGCAACTTGTACTAAGCTGGTGGTTTTCTAACTTGATAAGACCTGGTGAATTGGCAAGTGTATATTATAATTAACAATAAAACATGTACAAAACATTATGAATATGTTATTTATAAAATTTTGTTTAATAACTTATAAATAAATCGTTAAAATAAGTTGTAGATTTACTGAATGAAAGCGCTTCTGCTGTGTGTGTTAAAAGAGCAAAAATAATTTCAATAATCTGTAAGAAGGTTGTTCCTACTTCAAGTAGTATTTGAATATTAATTATTATATTATACTTCAAAATATTATATTGCTATTATACTTGATATTTTTTCCCATACTTTGTTTAATTTTACAATTACGATTTTGCTTCTGATTAACGTTTTCAAGAATATTTATACAATGTACGTTTCTGTTTACTTCGTACTTATTACTATAAGTATAGTGTGATCTAACAAAGTCAATTAGATGCAGTTTATTGATATCTGACTGAAACGTATAGTCCAATCCTTATACAAGGGAGTGGCTTTAAGAAACTATAACAAAAACTATTCGTACTGTAACAATGAAATAATGAAATAAAATAGTAAATATGTACCTAACTTCAAAATATAAACTAATATACCTAAACTATATAAAAAATATAAAACACATTGAATATTAAGAAAGTCAAAAAGCTACATTATTTACAATGTCGTGTAACTTCCGAGTTACACTCGTATTCAAAGCACGTTTTCTTTCCTACTAGGATACTCGTACTATCCTAGTAGGAAAGAAAACGTGCGTCACAAAACCTATAAAGAGAACTCCAAATTACCTTGGAAACTTTAGAGAAGAACATAAACTCGACTTTTGAGCAAACAGTTTCTTAATACGAGTTAACTGCTCTTGTATAATATAACAAGTAAAACTTCAATTAAAACTTATATTACTGATTATCACAAACATTATTCATTGATATTTGATGAAGGGTGGTTTATAAGGATTAATTTAGGATACTTCTATTTTAAAAAACATATTCCGCTCAACCGAAGTCGTGGACGCAGCGATATAGTAGTCGTGGACGAAGCTTTATATTTTTACGATGAAAAAAAAATACCTCCAACTCCAACTTTTCCTGTTTTTAGAACTAATCCTATATTACTTATACTAGTTCCTGAGATTTAAATCTCTTCCGATGTAACGGAATTGAATAAAATTGGTGTCAGACATTTTATATTGTGACTTATTTAAAAATCTATAAAAACACGTTGAAATAATTTCCTTGTTTCCAGAAAATATATTAAAATTATCTACACTATTTCAAGGCTGTATGCGAATTGAAAATCTCATTATAACTTGTAGAGGTGGCGTTTCCGCAGGACAGGGATGTCCTGTGGGTAGGCGGCGACCGGCGGGTCTACCGGTGTGGCGTGTCCCGAGGGGTTTCACAGGTTTCTGTGTTGGGACCGGTCTTGAGGAACCTCGGCTACGACTGGCTGCTCCGCTGTCCTCTCCTGCCGCGGATGGGGGTGTTGTGTTACGCGGACGGTACCCTCGTCTCGTGCAGGGGGAGGACCTTTGCGGAGGCTGCCCGTTAGGCCACGGTCCGTGTCACGCTGATGGCGCAACGCATAGGGCTGTTAAGATTTGAGGTCTGCGTATCCAAAACGGAGGCCATCCTTTTCCACGGTCCTGGAAAAGGATGGCCTCCTGTTTTTTTGTCCTGATGAAATTAGAAGCAACAATTGAATTTATTGATCAAAATATTTAAACTTAATAATAAAATGTATAAGCTAACTGAACTGAATAAAGTGTAATCAAAAAGTCTGATAAAACCTTAAGTTTGATCATTGTAACTTTGTGATCTGTTTATTGCCGAGTTAAAAGAAGTCAAGTTGCACAAAATCCTTTATCGTTAATTAAAGTTCCTTTATTGGGATTGTCATTTAAATAATTACAAATATTAACAATATTATTATTATGTATGTGAGAAACAAACTCCAAATGAAAAGCTCTTAAGCAAAGTATGAAGATTCATCAAAATTGTTCTTTTCCTGTAACTTTTGCTACTTTAAATTGGATCACCGTCGCCGTCTTGTAATGGAACAAGTCACCTCGGTGCAACGAAATTGAATCACTTTTCAGATGCTATTGTTTCACTGCAGCTCTGTAGATAAAACCAAATTTTAACTTAAAATAATGGAACTACATAACTAAAAGCTAACAAATTGTGATATTAAGTGCCACCTATTTTTTACTAACAAGTAATCTCTACCTACACTTAGAGGAAGTATATAGTTAAACAAAGTTTTCTATACTATATCCAGAGCTGACAGATATATTCTTGTAATCAAATTGTAATTATAAATTTGTTATTAAATAACGCTTGTTATACGCTACATGGCATACAATCTTACTACCTTTTTTTTAACCCTTAGCATTGAACGTCTTAACCTTCATTCTATAATCGACTCCTATAAAAAATCTTTTCGTCAAAATTTCCAAACAATTTCAGAATTCCAAACAGTAAAGAAAAACAAAGAAATTTTTAAAAGTGCACATTTTTTTTTCTAGGAAGGAAAAAATTTTACTTGTAATTTAATGTAACTTAGTTTACTAATACAATATAGAACATTGTTTAGTGTAGTATGAATTCTTAGCTTTTCTATCTTTGGCAATTTAGGAATGCTTCCTATTTATTCAGCTTCCACACAATATTGTAGGTCGTACGAAAATTCCAGACACCACTCACTTACATCTGCTGTACAAAGTAATTGAATTATATGATAAGTAACGGTGTTTAAGTGAAACGTGTAACAAGGGTCGCCATCCTATTATATACTTGATTACTTTTTTATCCATTAACGGTCCGACCTAAAGTAATAATTTACATAACAGAGACGAAGCTTCTTAGCATTCCATGGATTCACCGTGCGGGTGCCGGGCCCATCGCGTTGCAGGAAAAGGAGCGCAAACAATGCCTGGGACTTGCGACCCAGGTGTAGGTTTAAGGGGCCCCTTTAGTATGCGCATACACGCTCACCTTCACTGTTCACGCTCCTCTCCCTACCTAACCAAATATCGTAAGAACCTACTAAAGCTGCCTTTGAAATACGTTCCAGAAATGAACTGATGATCGTTCTAGAAAGGCCGAGATCCTTAAATAAATTGTAGAGAGATTTTGCTGTTATACCTCGCGCTCCTACTTCTACAGCGTACAAATTAACTTTAAATTTATTCCTGATCAGTTCGTTACACAGTTCGTAATACTTGTTAAGCTTAAATGTATGATCTTTGGGTATGTTTGTTTCCCAGGGTACAGTAAGCTCCACAAGTATAACGCGCCTTAGTTGTTTTGAATACAGGAATAAGTCCGGCCTAGATGACGAAACACAAACATCCCCGGGGATTTTGTATTGCCTTTCATACGTGTCCATCATGAGAGTCCAATCAGGAGACGCGTCCAAGATGGAATAAGGTTTTAATTTAGATTTTTTGAACGAACCTGCCTTTACGAACTCTACTGATTTTTTGGTGGTTGTTATACCCCTCTGCGCTCTTGCTACAGAAAGACTAACCGCTTCTCGTATGATTTCTAATACTTTATCGTGGCGACGCGAGTATTTACCTCTATTTAATAGTACCCTACACCCTACTAGCAAGTGTTTCGCGCTTCCTACTGCCTCCCCGCAGATGTTGCAAGATTTTTCGGTGGCTTTGCCCCATCTTACTAAGTTACTTTGATCTGGGAGAGTCATTTGGAATGCATTAAGATAAAATTTTAATAATGCTGGGGACCAATCATGAAGCAGGGTGCGCCATCTCAAAGCTAGCGGAATACAAAAATCTCCTATGGTCACCCATTCATTTTGCAATTCTAGGCTCATCGCGTGCAACCGGTAATTATCGTTTTCATCTTGCCGAATAAAGGACTTTGTTATTTCTAAGTCTTGTTGTTTCCTACTTGATCCTAACCCCGCTGTATTTGTTTGAGCACCTATCATAAATTGTTTATAGAATTGAAGTCTTGACTCTAGTTCTGCGGCAATTTTATCTTTTGGGAGAGACGTTATATTATCATCATTCGATTTTGAGATGATATGTCTTTTGGTCACTCTTAGGTGTTTATAGAGTTCCGATGGTTTCTTTAATTTTAACCCAAAATTGTGTCGGTCTCTAAATAAGGTAGAAGAGTCCGCTGGATGCGCTAACCCGAGCCATGACTTCAATGTCCTTATGACGCTTGCATCTAACTTCAACAAAAGGGTCTTATTGATATCGTAAACGAGGAAAGGCCAATTTAGACGTGATGTTAAGTAATTATCGTATATCCAAGTCTTTTTGATGTTACTTATTGGTTGATTGTCTACCTTTTTTAGATCATTCAAAAAGCTATCGACTATTATATCTAACGATGGAGTGCGCCCTTGGTAATCGATTTTTTTGCCTAAGAATTTGAACGGAGCTGCGTCGGTAATTGTAGTAACGCACTTACCGCCTATTATAAGACCCGGATCGTAAGAGGTATATCTGGTGTTCCGCCTACCCAGACATAGACTGTAGCATTTATTTGGTTTTGTCCTCAATCCGTCCGTCCAAACACAGAAATCCTCCACAACATTTAAAAGTAGCTGACATTGTTTTGGATTACGTGTCAGTATCGCGAGATCGTCTGCGAATGCTAGTATGGATTCTGTATATTTATTGTTAAACTTGAACCGATAACCCCATTTCTTTTCGTTTTTAATTAATTTATCTATTAAAATATTGATTACTATGTTAAATATTATTGGAGAAATACAACAGCCTTGAAATAAACCAATGTTGTAATTTAAGGGTTTGGAATGATTTTCATTTGTGATTATGGAAAATTTTAATTTTGAATAATATGATGCAATCATGTTACTAACTAACGTTGGAAAGTTATACCACCTTAGCGCGAACATCATCAGTTCATGTCGTACCGACCCGAAAGCGTTTTCTAAGTCTATCCAACATACCGTTATTTGTCGTTCACCAGTTCTGGCATCTTTAAGGCTTTCCGATAGTAACGTGTTATGTTCGAGGTAACCAGAAATGCCAGGCAAAAACCCTTTCTGGTGATTAGGCCCGAAATATTTATTATTTATCATGAATTGCGTCATTTTCGTTTGTAAAAAGGAAAAAAAATATATATTTTACGATCCGTAGTAAAGAACATAACATTTTAATGTAACTCACAAAAATACCTTTGAAACCAATTGTCTGTAAAATAAAGGATGTTTCTAGAAAACTGAAAATGTTTAAGTCTGTCCATACAAACCTCAGAGGAAGATTCTACAAGTTGCGAGTCAAAAATGAAGGTTTTTGGAGGGTGATTAAAATAAACATATAACATTTTAAATTGAAAGTCGTATTTATTAACAGGTACAAAAATAAAAAAGAACATACTAAAATAATTATAAGTTATTGAAATGATCAAATACCGTCTGCGTCAACCATTTTTAATATGTCAGTTGTTACATAAGAATTGTCAGGAATTACATTTCGTCCAACGAATGTCGGATGTGACGACGCTGACGGGAGAGTGTAAAATTGTTATTCTATTCGTGTTGAGTTCTCACAATGTTACGAATATTGGTTACGTATGTCCTGTTTTAACGATACTTTTAGATCTTAACCATTTGTCATACATCTGTATTGTAGTTTCAGAGTAATATCTTACAGCGTTTTAAAGTTTAACAAACTAAGCATTTTTAGTTCAATTCATCTTGAAATACGTAATACAAGTTACACATAACACAAAGTTTTAACAAACTTAAATAGCTTTAAACGAGCTGCATTAATTGTGAAGAGTCTTAAATAAATTTGTAGAGCGTCTACAATTAAGGCTTGAAATTAAAACGAAAGATAAAATAAAATAAATGTCAAACCAAAACAAATAATAACAATATATTTTAAAATACTCAGTGCATATGATTATATTGAATAACCTTCCATAGTAAAAGAAGTATAATATTGCTTTCTCATATTATTTTTTATGAATTACTGAATATGAGTTATAAATTAAACTTTCAGATAATATCTTTTAATTTTATCACTCAATACTTTATTTAGCCGGCATACTTTGAAATTATAAAATAAAAAAATAATAATTTTATGCATATATTAAATTTCCAGAATAAAGTTCAAAATGAATTACTCTACGACAACAAACAAAATGAATCATCGTCAGAAACTCTTTATATAGACTTAAATAAAGGAAGGATGGACATTGGGCCACATCCAACCGAGTCTGATAAATTAATTTTGACATATAAATGTTTCACTTCTTTTAAAATAAGTAAACGTATAACACCTGCGATAAAAATACTTATTTTATTAATAAAGGTTATCTTTAGCTATTTATGTATTAAAGTTACAGTAAGTAATTTACATCTTGCTCCAGTACACTTAAAACCACGTTGGTTCCTCTCACTACTTAAGACTAACTTTACTGTTATTTTAATTTAAGTACCAATAAATTAGTTCAAGTTTAACTTAACTGTGAAGACAATAAATAAAGACTTCACTATATTTTACGTCATTGTACCTTTATTAACAAATTAAAATTATTTCTGGAAACAGTATACATTCTTTTTTTATGTTAAATGCTAATTAATAATTATTGCTAGGAACACATATATGCTTTATTTAATCAATAAACGTGTAACCAAATAAGCATTGCCATTGTGAGCTTTATTAATGTTAACTACAAATATTAAAAAATGATCTCGCCGAAAATGTAAATAAGTTTCTTTATATCTATTAGATATGAATTATTTCAATATTTGTTGTTAGATAAATAATTGACCACAAAATTACGAGTATTCCTCCAGTACGCACTGCGGTCTTGAAACATACGTTGTTCTTGCATGTTCGTCCGTATTCTGTAAGTATCGGTAATTTTATATTTTAGCATCATAGATAGCAATAATCAAGAAGTATGAAAGATTTTCGACTAAAATAGTAAAAAATATTCTAACAACCTTTATTATATACAATTCAATATTTGAATATACGGACAAAAAATCCAACAAAATAGCCAATAAATTACAAAAGTAACTTACAGAAGGGTCTTTTAATATCGTGTCGAAATTGTACGACTTATATCTCATGAATATAATTCATTTTCTGCTAAATTTCTGCCCTTTAATGGCCGGAGGGTGTTGAATGTTGCGAAAGGAAAAAGGTTATTTACATATGTAAGATTATATACTTAGGTTGTGTTGACTCCTAGAGTCAATATCACACGTAATTCTAACTAAAGCGGATGAGTTTCTTCCGTTGAATTGTATTATTATCACCCTTTCATTGGATCCAGAATTTAACAGTTTCTTATATTAAATTCTTTGAACGTTTACTCAGATGTAAATAAGTTTTTCATGCAATTATTATTCATACCTAAATCAACAAACTGCATATTTTACACCAAACTTCTATCTTGTTTCTATTAACTATTGGAAGGCCTCCGTCTCTTGCATCTCTACGCTTTTAAGAAACACAAAGGCTGAAAAGACAAGCAGAAGTTTAAATTAGTTTTCAACCTACACATAGATAACCTAGCTCTTGCATTCGGCTCTGTCTGCGTGAAAACAAATTAATCACTAAATAACAACATCTACACGTATAGTGTCCACACTTTATACTTTATTTGGTAATAATATACATATGTGGATATAACCGCAGTTATTTAAATCGTTAAGAATAAAAATGACCAATAAAGACAAATAATACACTATATACAGATATTTCAGTCGATTGTTCTGTAATAATTACTAATTAGTTGATATGTTAATAATAAATGGGTGATAGGTTTCCCAGGTATTATACGAGTATCCTTCACGAGTCATCATATAAATAACCCTTGTGAGATTTTGAGACAGTAGTTCTATGAAAGTAACTTAATACCTTCAGGTATAGTTCAAGTATCGCTGCTGCCTGTTGGTACAGACTTGTAAGTAAATTATCTTAATATAACAGTAATGAGGTGGCCTTTTTCCATATTTCGGAAACAATTAAAACTATGAAAATATATATTTTTTTATAGATTGATCGATCTAGAAGTTGCCAATAATATTAAAATCGTTTCAGTATTATCGAAGAAATGATTAAATTTTTATATGAAGTTCATTTATATTTATTTATGTAAATTTTGTAACATCCACTTTTTCCTTTAATGAGATAGAAAGAAATCTTTATATTGATATGCAATTTAAGAATATACAAGCATCGGTTGTTTTTTGCTACATTTAATAAATTATTATTATGTCTATAATTGTTGCGTCTTTTAATAGACCGCCAAGCTGAGCTAATAAGCTTTGTCTCGTTGCTATTATATAACATGATTGTAGCTTTGCAACTTTTTCAATAATATGAAGAAGACCAGACAAGGCCGTTACTTATCTTTTGAAAAAGTTTAAGAATGATAATTTCAAACGACCCAAGCGGGTTTTGATCAGAATCCTAATAAAATTTTAACATAATGTAACTGAAAAAAAGTTGAAAATTTTATATATATATATATATTAATTATATATTTTATAAGCAGTTCTAATATTAAAACTAATAAAATATACTTGACTATAAAATAAATTTCCAATATAATCATATTCTTTGGATTAAAGAATAATTTATTGTGAAATAACTTTTTTTTAATAGTTATTGCGTGATATGAAACATAAACAGAAATAAAAATTTTAGTCAGTCAATTTGTGTTAAGATGACGTGAAAATCAAACTATTATTATCTCATAAAACTAAAATCGAAGTAGGTGACAGCCCTAATTGATGAACTGAGACCTCGGCTGAGTGATTAATGTAACTTGGAAGGTTAAGCCGAAATCCGTTAACACTCACTCGGAGCATCGAGCGCTAATAATCTTGTTACAAAGTATCTTACGACGGAACTATATTATGTAAAATTAATTAGACCAAATACATGTCAATTTACAAGTTATTCACGATTGTAAAATATAAATTTACTCAACCAAATACCAACAATCAAACATTTAGATCTGTAAGTGAACGTGTTTTAACTTTTTTTTACCCCTGCTCTTACTACATGGTTATACCCAATAATTGCCGTTTTATATCAGAACTAACTTTTTAATAATAGACTACATTATAGTGTTGCGTACACATTTTGGTTTTTGTAATTCAAACAATAGATGTCCTCTTTCTCTCCCTAGAAACATTTCTATGTCAAAAGTCATAAATCATACTTGACATGGGCAGTAATCCAACATTCTTACTTCTCACATTTGTATTTACAGAAAGAGTTCAGGAACATTAATCATTTTGATAAATGAATCTATTATTTTGTTAACCTGAGAGGCCGACAGCCTGAAAGTTATTTGCAAATGATTCGAATAAATTAACCTTATTATAACAATAACAACACTGTTAGAAAGAAAATAGACAATCTTGTCATTATCACTTTAAATTATTCTTCTTCTTGTAAACCTATAGAGGTTTACAAGAATAGGCTATGCCCTCCCCCAAAGATTGCCACGATGACTACTAACCACTAGTTTAAAAGCTATCTTTAAGTACCTATAAGATAAATTTATACTAACGACATGAGGTAAATGAAGTTAAAAAAATGTATGTGGAGTTTTTTGTCGGTTCTTATTAACAGAACTATATGTGAAAGTGAAATGTATGTGACAAGGTCACAAAGATACTTTGACTTTTACGCATTGAATTTATGACTAAGTTGGTTAAGAAGCAAATAGTAATAATGGTTTATGCAAATTCTTATTACTGAAACAATTTCCTCCTTGTCTAAAGTTATAAAATTCATTTGTCAATGCAAATCTACAAAGTTAACTAGAACTTTTTGCAGTTATGAAGGAAGGTAGTAAATCTACTTTCAAATAAATTTGGTTTTGACGAGTTACGCTACGCCAATATACATAAGAAATACAATATTAGAAGGGTATATAAATATGACCAAATTTGTAACTTGAAAGTCACATAATTCATTAATTCTAATATCAAATAGTTGATTGAATAGTTGGATTTTTAAGTATAGCCTTAACTTTTTTAAAACACTACTACGATCAGAATAAAATTAATTACTCGAAGGAAGCTGGTGATTGTTAATCGTCCCGTTATTTGACAATTTGTTATTCCTTTAAAAAGAAAATATATGATATCACCCATTTGATGATGCACCATTGAAGAATTTAGTTTCATTATCTTCGGTAAACTCTTTCTTCGGTAGTCACGTGCAAACACTTGCTTTATGCTGCACTTAGCTCCGATCTTTTCACACCCTTGCAGGTATGTCGGTTGCCAATTTCCTTTAGTTAAGCATCTTCTGACACTCAGATTTATTTTGCTTTCGAAGGTATGTAATATTTAAATAAAAACATTAAGTGGATAAGATATGTTTTAATTATGTGTACATAAGTATTTTTTTATTATTTTATATTAAAAAATATATAACGTAAAAAGGTGATTATAAAAAGAACTTATTTACAAAATATATTTATAAGGTAAATATATGGTTGGTATCTAAAAAGTGTACTTAAATATACTTCTATGTTTTTCCTCTCTGACTGACCTTAGACCACTAATTACATTTCTTAGGAGTCATTTATCACTGTTGGTGTAATTATATTTACAACACAGAGGTCGGGTACATTAAGTACTGTCTTGTGGTTTTCAGAGGTTTCTTGTAAAATTTATTTTGCTTTTACTTCTATATTTATATCTCTGGTAGATACAAATTTGTTTCGTCTTTTTATATTGAAATTTTGTAAAAACCAATTGTCGTCTTAAATCAAAAGTTTTAATAATAATACCTAATTTTGTAACCTAAAAGAATATCCATGTAATTTTTTCTTTATATCCTTTGAATAGTGCAAAATTCGCAAGGAATTAAAGAAATACAAATATACTTCATATATTCTCGCTCCCTTGTATAAAAAAATAAACAGTTTCATTATTTATTCAAAATTAATTTAAAATTTTAGTCATAATTCCTAAAAATGTATTAATAAAGAAACAAAACGGGAAACTAATGTATTATATTAAACGGTTTAGTATTATAATACTAAAATATATTTAAACAATTTATCTTAAATTTCATTAATGCGAAGACAATAAAAAAGATCAAATGTTTATTTTGCTGTAACTTTTTTACTCTTAAATTGGATTTCTGTCTCCTTCGACCATTAAATAACAAATTTGACGGGTTAGTAGGCACAATATCCTTTTACACTGAGTTATTTATCGAATTCCAATAATTGTTATTTTGTATTCAATCACTAGGAACTTCCTATACTTTGAATTAATATATATATATTAATATGAAAATATATTTTTTAAAGTAACTGCCTAATACATGAAATTATTATATGATCATGAACTCGTATCACGTAATTACAGTTCTTTCCTCAGAACTCTGCAGATAGCGTACCTAATAACAACTGGAGAGCGAACTCCCTGCTATGGAAATTGTTGTCAGAATAGAGTTAAACTGTCATCGTTAACTTCAAAGTGCAGTCGAGTCCGCTTCAACAAACTTTTATTACCTTTTATTATATTTATTTAGTTATTTGTTAAAATTCAGTTTTTCAGTAAATGTTACTTCCTCATCGTAAACTAATGTAAATTTTCCGTCTACGATCATCAGACTTTAACTATTGCTTGCAGCTTCAAGAAGTTAAAAAAGAAACAAAACTTAAAAAAATAGTATAGATAAAATCATCATTTATAGACATAACAGATAGTGAGAAAAAAAAATTTATCTATATCATAAAGTTGCGATACAATAAGGAACATTTGTTAAGTAATTTTCGAACATTGTAACTTATTATAATTATATAACACTAATATATAATAAACATTATTATATTTAACGAAAATTTTAAATAAAAAAATTTACATAAAATAGTAAAATGTTTTCTATTTTCCTAATGTTTTATTTTCAAAGCGCAAGCGACCTCAGTATTCACCTCAAGTACCTCAAGTGACCCACCACTGAGTATAGCGGGCATATTAACTATTGTATTAACTTAAATGTAAGTATTAATAAATTGAGTCAAAAATATTAAATTAGATGTTTGATTTATAGCGGTTACTAAAACACTAAACTGGAAAGGATACATTATAAAATAAAAGAACTTGCCATAACCAAATTTTGAACACAGAATAATACTTTCAAGAATATATTTGATCAAACATGATGATACTTAAAATCCCGGTGCCATAGTTTTCACTCTACTACTACTATTTAATAATTCTTGTTTATTTTTATTAAAATTACTCTGTAAACAAATGATAATAATAATTTTCGCGATATTTTATTAGAAAAACTCAGTAATGAAAAAAAATCCGGGTAAATTTGGCAAATCACTAGAGACAAATATACGGATCAATGGAGCATCAGTAGAAGTTAACGCGGCCGTTACTCCTTCAAGTGATATATGAGCTGCGAAGTGACTCTGTCACTTCAGTTCCAGTACCTCAAAAAAATATTTAAAAAACACCAAAATACCATTCATGTGTGTTTAACGAAGTGGTCTGAAGAAAATGGAAATATATTGAGAATGCCATTTATGTTGAGTAATAGATCTTGTTCATTTCTAATAAACCTTGAGATTCGTTATATCTTCTGAATTCTAAATAAAATAATTATTTTATTCTTATGATATTCCGGCTTTGTGATATAAATGTATATATTTTGACTTTCTAAGTGTCTCTTATAAATGACACTAGTGCATGCAGTGTCTTAAACTGCTAAGAATTCAGCTCGCGAGTGCTATATTGTAATATTGTATATTGTTTATTCCCACGTGGTTTGCTATGCTCTAAGCTCATAAATAAGGACTGTCAATGAGTACAAAACGATTTAGATAAATTCCGAAATAAATGCGTGAGTACAACCAAGTAAAAATATATAATTAATAAATAATAGCAATCAAGAATTACGAAAGATTAAATTGAATTGTGCAGACTGTACAGTCAAATTTGTTTTTCTCTTCTTGCGCTACTGGTGTTTTTATAACTGACACTAAAAATAATACTGTATCGTTAATTAAATGAAAATAAAACACTTTAATTGTTTTGTCTTCATTCTACTATATTCATAATATAAAGTATTCATTCTATTATATTTACAATATAAAGTATTTTAAAGAAACTTACACAATTTTGACTTAAAGCAAAAGTTCACTAACAGATTGTTAAAGTTAGAACTATTAAATCACTTGGTACAAACTAAACAACCCTGATTTATAAGCTCTGAACTATATGGGTCTCACATCCTTTACCTGACTTCAGATTCTATTAAAATTTATCTACCTCATGTGGTTTACACATTAAATAAATATTTTATATGATTTTATAAATTTTTATTACTACATAAATACAAAATTTATTTTATTTACATTTTGTACACATATTAACTGTTTTTTTGGTAAGTAAAGGCTTAATATAAATAAGTTATTGAATTTCGTTGAAATATCTAAAGATAGCTCGGAACTTGGACGATTGTACGTGAAAGGTTCAGGACAATTGTTTCCTTGATAGAAGGAACGCTATTTGTATTTGATTACTTTGTATCGGAATTGAGTTATTTTTTTCTGTAGACTGTAACGATATGAGTGAATTTAAATATGTAAAGAGATGTGATGTTATGAGTTCACTCCATATAATAATTTATAATAATTGATTACAGTGAAATTAGTCATATCCTTTTTTATAGAACTACTGCTGCTAATATCTATCCACCTTAAAGAGAAACTAGTGTTTTAAGCAACTATACAACAACATACACAGAATTATATATTAGACCTTTTACAAAATGTTCAAGTAACTATATTGTTCATTGCGACGAGTGAAGAGGGTACAACAATATAACGTACTGAATGAATGTAATGAACTGTGTTCATTTAAATGATGATTAAAATTACTGTTTATTTCTATACTTAAGCATCAAAGTGAAAGAAATGGGAATTTCACCGTAATGTATTGAAAAATTAACTTATTTGAGATTATAATAACTACACAAAAATGTATTATATTTCAGGTACTACTGTCATCGGCAACATTACGTTGGTATTAAAACAGTTTATTAATCTCTGATTTAAAACTGCAGCGTACATATCGCCTGTTATGTAAATACGGATGTTTCATTTATTGTTTCATTGTTAGAATGTAAATAAGACACATAACTATGTCCTCATCATTATTATTTTCATGGAAAGATGGTCTGAATCGCCATTAACAGCGATGTCATCTCATGTAGTACAAACCATACCTCGTTATACTGTAAATAAAACACATCGCTTTCAAGTCGTTGTTTCTGTAAGGAAAATTTTGTATAAAATAGTATAAATGTAGTTAAGAGTAGTAAAAATAATGAGGATATTAATAATGAAGTTTGTCATTCAAACGTTGCACCATATTAAAATAAATGTTTTTTAAATTACATTTTATAGTATTTTTTCTTGTATTCGTTCAAAACATTAAAAACAGAAACATTATTTGCAAAGATTTATTAAATTTAATTAAATTATTTAATGCAGAGCCGTCTTGTTAATCGGGTGAGCTCGTTGTGAAAAGAATCTAAATTATTTTTCGAAATGTATGCCTCATTGAACGCGCTAGTTAAATTTCTCCTTAACGCAATTTAAAAAGTACTTATCAAGTTGTTTCCTTAAAGCAGTCAATGCTAAAGGTGATCTAATTTTTATAAACGCAAAATTGCTTCAACGGTTCAAAGTTTATGTTATTTTATTACTTTATGTTTTGGTACAAGTTATTTTGTAATTTTTATGATAGAAGGCAGTTGAAGGTGGTTATAATGGAATATAAAAACCTTAAACTGCCTTCTATCATGATCAATATATAATGTGTGACCATTGATTAAATATTTCTTATATTCTTATTTGCCATTAAATTATTAAATTCGCATTTATTATATTTTCACGAATCGTGGAAACGCTGATTAGACGCAGGTGCATTGTATCATGTTAAATCCCAGAATGTAATGTAAAACTGAAACCCTTGTTTGTTACATTAATTTTTCTGTATTCTTTAATTATAATTTCATTTTATTATATTCATTCTTATCTCCAACTTTGAACAAGAAAAACGTATTTTGTAAATTATATATAAGTTTTAAATTTTAAGTTAATAAACTTGTATTCGTTAGGATCCTCAGGTTGTGACCGACGTAATTAGGTTATATATTTAACTAGCAGGTTACCCGTGCTTCGCGATGGACGGCGAAAGTGAAGAAGAGAGGGAGCGGGGGGTAAACTTTGCAGTTTTGTAGCTGTAGCTTTGGAACGATTTGGACCTTTGCAAAATCCTTTCTTATTGCACCTATTCAATATGTCAGGAGTCTTGTGTCCAAATTCCAGCTTTCTAGGTATTACGGTTTGGGCTGTCGAGCGATGAACGAGTCAGTGAGTGTCTTTGTGTTTTATACTAAGAAGAAGATATTATTTATCAAAAGAAATACAAAGTTATTAAGTTGCAACGTTGCAATGTTATATAAACATAAAGAGAAAAATTATAATATATATGATATCTGATACTGCTTTAAAATTGATATAAATATCTGCATACATTTAAAATACATGATTTAGCTTAAACGTTGACACTTTAGTTGGTTTTAAAGCAGCGAGAAAACTTCAAAGAAAATGTAACAAACTTAGAGTTAAAGATTGTGTTTAGATCTTCATGGAAAAAAACAAAAGACATGAGTATACAGAAAATTAAATAATAAATATACTTACTATGTGTTAGTTATATATAATATAAAGATATCTTTACGATCCGGCAGCAAACTAAAAACAATAATATCATTATATTATATAATTAAATAATTTATTTTCTCTTGAAGAATGCCTAGAATTAATTCAAGAAATATTTTTTAATATGTCTCATTGTGCGAGACCATTTAAAGAAATACCCACATTTTCTTTATTGCAATCATAATTTCTTATAAGTGTATTTTTTTATAACCTTACTTTTAATATTAATATCATAAATATGAATGTAGGTACACAGGTTTTAAAATAACTATAATAAACAAATTGAATATAAATTTCGAGTTATAAACTATTCAAACAATTTGTTTATTTTCTTGTAAAAATGCAGCTCTCAGTGAAGAATTTCACAACTGATTGAATTTAGAACTTGTTTCTCAAACAAAGGAGTAAAGTGCATCTTTGTAAGGCAAAGTTATGTTATTATGAATCTTATTTTACTAAATATATTTTCTTTCTTGTATTGTATTTTATGAACGAGTTCTTTCTTTTTATATAAATTAAGTAAAGTGTATTACTTAGAATAATTCTTTATTCAATGACAACATTTAATTGTGATTGATCTAATAATATAACTAAATATTCATATTTAATCTAATAAAATAATTAATTTTGTCAATGAATGTTAAATGTTTCTTAAAAGCCTGTAATAAGCTTTAATAGAAATATCAATAACTAACGAGTAGAAGAAGTATTCTTGTGTTCCAGTTCATAGAAACACGGTACACGTAGTTACAGTTCGAAAAGAAAGAAAAAAAGTTATGGTCTAGTATGGATATCTTTTATCCTGTTTCCACTTCTAACACAAAGAAACGTAGTTTTTAAGCGGCAGGCGCATTGAGTTTATAATAGTCGTCCTTTAGCGTATTAAAGTCATAAATATAGCAATAATTAGTGTATAATGTGTTTTATATTTCAAGACTTGTAAGATTTTGTGTTAACGTCAAAGAATATTGTAAGCAATAAAACTTGATCCCAGCACAAAATGAACTGGATGTGTTTGCTTCCTTTTGATATCTGATACTGCGCTTAAAGTGTCTCTATGCTTAAGTAAATACGTATTTCGTTGTCTAATATGTCTTTTGAAAATTTATTTTAAAGTGATGCCTATAATATCTAACATACTTGGGTTTAAATTTATAACAAATTTTAAAAGAAGTGACATCTACCTAAAACTGTATAAAAATCCAGTGAAAATATGATTCATTAAAAATAAAATTCATAGATTTCTTTTTTCACAAATAGACAAGTTGTTTGCGTAACTTTTTTAAAAGACCACCCCTCGCTGTAAGCTCACTGCAAGCTTCATTAGTACTCAAAAGATTTATATCAGTATGTTGCTTCGTCCTTTTCATGAAATCTAAATTGAAATTATGTATATTTTAATACACCATGAGATTAAATAGTTTTAGTATAGCAGTAATAGTTATTTCTTGAACGAATCTCATATCATAAAATTAACAATTAAGATCCGCAATCTTGCTCCACGTTATTCTAAGGATCTAACTAGGATTCTAAATGTTTCGGTTTTACTAATATATTGATGATATTACGGGTTTTATGGTGTCAATTTATTTTATAGCCCCATGAGCTTAGAACAGTCATAATGAAATTTCATTTTTTATTACCAAAAGCCAATTCATTGTTATTTAGATCATGTTACGAAAAAATATGATTAAATATTTGCAAATTATATATAAAGATGATTTTTTTACAACACACCTTTCTTGGAAAATTTAATAAAATAAAGGTCATACAAGATTAATCATGGAACCATGGAGAGCTTCTGCAAACAAGATGTGAAACACTAAAAAATTTATTAAAAAGTTTGTAAATCAACAAAATTTTACGTATAAGGTAGCATAATTAAAAGTTATGTGAACAAAAATATATATATATATATATTGTACTTTATTACTATAAAATTATTAAAATCTGTTTTTGTAATATTTCCTAAATCCAATGGCTTTGCAGGTAGACATTATGTTAATTAGATGAAGAAAATCCCTTTATAGCGTTATCCATAATCTCAACTAAGAATCCGTTCTATCTAGCAAACTGTAAAAACAGGCACATCTTAACACGTTCATGACAAAATATTTTGATTTGGACCAGATACATAAAGGTCTCAAGAAAACGTATATAAAACTTTTATCAAAGCAATTCAACTATTTGTTATTATAGATATATAATAAATGTAATACTTATTTATAATTACATTTACAAATAATAATTTTAAGATATCAAAGCGGGCGTCAGCTAGCTCCGAGTGACGAAAGCACCCATAGTGCTGAAAGTCTAACTCGGGTATATAAATACCTTTATATGCATTTGGTTATATATTTTTCGTTTGTTATAAAGTTAATAATTCTTAACGTATCGTAAAAAAAAATTGGAACTTCTTCTATATTGCAATGATTTAGATTGTTTTTACAAAAATAACCTTTTTATTACGAGCGTCTCTTTTCATAAGGCTGTAGCGAGGGAAAGTTTGTAACCAATTTTCTGTTAGAATTCCATAATTACATTTGGTTTATGGCAAATATTTAGAAGATATCCTAAACAATACTGTTACATATCTTCTCAAGTTACATATCTTCCATATTTCATGACACCGCAATTTTATTAAATGGATCGATCATACCATTATATTTTTAATAGAAAACTTGTGAAGTTGTGTTATAGTTTTATTTATCTGATATAAATGCTTTCAGACTAACTACTACTAACTATTTACATCGTTTAATTATTAATTAATAATAAGTGTAGTAAAGATATAAATCCATTTCATCAGGTTTATAAATACTTAGACGTATTCAATTAAGCTAAGCAAAAAAGTGAAGTATCTGGAAATGTGGGAGAGGTATTGCATTGTTTAAACTATTTTCTTGAAAACTTTCAGTATATCGTTACAAAAAACTTTGATAAGTTGACGTTTCGTATGATAGGGTATAGTGTGATAGTGAACTATTAACATGACCTAACTGTTAACAGATGTAATACAATCTATGAAATGACGTTATATTCATTTAATATTGAGAACGAGAAACATAGAAATAATATATTTATTTCTGTGCTTCATATTAAAAATATAACATTTCATTAACATTTAGAGTTATTACTATATCATTATATATTAACAGTAGACACAAAGAATAACTATTGAAAAATATATTCAATCCAAGATAATAGCCGTTCTTACTTATATTATTCACGAAATTTGTATTTTATGTCAAACGATACAATATAACACTTAATGTTTTTATATATTATTATTTCCTTCCGTTAAAAATAAAGTAATACATATGTTATATTAAAGCGGATGAGATATTTATTTCCTGTGAGGATAAAATTTAACTTCCAATCTATTTTTATTGAAGATAGATGTTAAGTTAATTAAATATGTACATTTTCTATATCAGACGTTTTCTAAGTACGTCAGAGAATTTGAGGTTTTATTTTTTATTTATTTATTTCTGTTTATTGCATTTAAATTTTACAACATAACCTGCTCCTAAACGCAAATCTTATTTAAAAGATTGTCGCGTTCATGGAGCTCACACGCTTCATAGCTTTATAACTACTACATAATTAATTAATATATAACATTATCTTATACTTATATAGATCTTAATATCTTATACTATAATTAATCTTAAACTTATATTAAAAATCTTATACTATGTATATATATATATATACGTTAACAATTAAAAAAAATAGAAAAGAAAATATGGTAAATCTATCATTTTCGCATGAAATCCACTCTGTCATTTCTTCCTAGCATATTATTTTTTTTTTATATTGCGCTATAATCGTAAACGTTAATTAAGTTACAGTGTTTAAATAAGTGGTTGTAGTTATCTCTAAATGTGAAAAATCACATGTAATAAAAAACAAGAAATTTATATTACTATACATATAAAAGGTTATATGTTCCCTTCATTATCCTTTTCTTTTGATTATACTACGGCTTTGACTATCGCATAAACCAGAAAGCCAACTAAGCTTATAGTAAGATATCGCCACAATTTCACATTTCGTAGTTGGATTCAAAAGGATTAGTGACCATTGTGTGTGGTTTTACCAACATGATAACATACTCTTCATTTCATGTTTTTAAAAACAAAATGTTAACCTTAAGTATTACAAATACACTGCTTTTAAATAAAAACTTTATTTTCCTTGTCTTTCACTGTCACCGCACAATCTTTGAATACAATTTGCGTATCGAAGTATGCATACAATCAGTTAAAAACACTATCTATAAACCTAACGTAGACATTCCTACAATGACCGAAATGGCAACTGGTTCCAGATGTCTTCAATAGAAAATGTAGTCAATTCATCTTGTATTCAACTCCTAGTACCAAGGTGAAATACCCATTTAGAGCAAACTTGATAAAACAATGATCGAAAAATTATAAATGCATTAAAGAGGTTGTATTTTACGGAAAATATCTATATATATATATATATATATATATATATATATATATATATTCTAAATTCTATCAGGATATTATTAAAATGTCTTTATTTTCATAGATATATCAACAAATTATTTTTTTATTAAAATATAAACTGTTCTTTTTAAATAACTCTTAAAATATGATGCATTCGAGGTTTAAAAAACTTTTTATGTTTTTTAGTATTATACCAGTTATTTCATAAAATATTAGGCCTTAGAGATCTACGAATTTCCTTAACCTTTCCTGTCATTAAAGTTTAGAAAGCACTTTCTCTTTCAATTCCTACTATGCAGATATGAACCATTCTTTACAAGATTCAAGCAAAACATTGAATCGCGAGAGGATTCTAAAATAGTATTCTCGAAACTATTAAAACATTACAATTTAAAGCAAAGACACCGTTATAAATTTTACTTTTTAAAATTACAAAGTACCCAGGTGTCGTGAGTCGAGAGAATTAAAACAAACGAAACAGTTATTTCTCATGAGAGTAGCTCTTAGATGTGAATTATCTTTTCCAGTTGCTTTTACTGTGAGGTTATGAGGATTTAATATTAAAGTAAACTCACAACTACGTCCTTGACCGAGTTTTTCAGTTTAGAGTTGTTTAGTGTTTTAATATTTAGCTTTTTTTTTTATTAAGATTAAATCCTTTACTCATCATTTTTAATTTTGTCTATATGTATACCAATATATTTATTAAAATGAAAAATGTCAAATATATTTCTTTAAATAACAATTATAATACAATACAATACATAAAACTTCTCATTTGAAACGGACATATTCTTTTGAAGGTATTTGTTTCATTACAGATACATGAACAGATCCATTATAGATAAATGAACTAAGATAAAACTGACAATTTGTTTTAGGCATTGTATATTATATTTTTATAAAGACAATAACAAGTTTTCCAAGTATATACCTTTGTTTAATGCATTAACTTATATATTGCCTAATAAAGACGGATTTATCTTTCACACACTTGATGTTCAACTCAAAGGTAATTGTAATAAAATGTTATAAATCAAATCATGGCAACAATAATAGCGAAAATACTTTTCTGATTCATTTGTACACGCTACCAAAGAATAAAAAAAGTTCTTCTTATTACCTCCATATATTTAGTTTAATCTCGTGTGAAGGTTGAGTAGAGGGCTTTTTATGTACGATATTCCTTCTACGGCTATTAAAATGTACATATAGTATTACAAATAGTTGTTGTTTCAATAATACTCGATAATAATGCTGAAGTCATAGTACTACAAAATATAATAAGTATGTTATCAACCCTGGCTGTTAAGCTAAAGGTCGTAGGTTCGATTTCTACACAGGATAGTTTTGATATGATCCATAAAATGCTATTTCGTGTCTGGATCTACTACGTATCATACTTGACACACACACGAAAACGACAAGTCATATTAGAAGTTATTTCTACAAAATTACGTCGAAATCTATTGATTTTCAAGTCACGGACCACGATAGTCATAAAGTCCGTTACCAAATTGTCATATAACTCTTGTAAACAATGAAATGTAATCTTGTGACATCATATTTTTATTGTTCACTCCTTTATGTTATACTTTGGCTTTCTTTAGCAATATTTTATTATCTTTTTTATGCGTTGTTGTAGTGTCCAGTGAGATTAGTTGTACATGAAGTTAAACAAAATCTCTGTGTACACAACACCAAATAATCATACATAATCCTCCCCAAGATAAGCTTTTGTTCACAAAACTCACAAAATCTTAATAAGGTTATAATCCAACAAAATTACACCCAGTTCAACATTACAATGTGAAATTGTACAACTAACTGTTTTAAACTGGTTTTCTTTTACGGATTCATCACATATTTATGGATTTCTATCACATATGTTTTTTTTTTTAATACAAAACTTTTAATGATGATACTTTGCAACAATCCTAATCGCGGGAACATCAAATGTAGGTTCATCTTGTCGGTGAATCAATAAATCAGTCTGATAATTATCACAGTTATCAAGGCATCAAATGTTAGAATCACAACAAAGCAAAAAGTGGATGTGACAAAAGTTACATAAATAAATAAAAATATATGAAAAAAAAATATTCATTACCTTTGTGATACTGAAACGATTATAATTTTTGCAACTCCCATATCAATCAATTTAATAAAAACATATTTTATCATTAGTTTTAATTGTTTCCGAAATATGCACAAAAGCAGAAAAGAGCTTGACTAAGCAACTGGGAATATTTAGAACTTAAAATTATATGTATTTTGATTAAAATATGAACAAAGATAGATAAGTTGGCAGCAATGAATACTTAGCTATAACTTATGGCGTGTGATGAAAATAAAACATTCGAAATCTTTTCTGAATTTATAACTTTTTGATAATTGTTTTTCCGAGCTAGCTCTAAATGCAAAATGTCTCCTCGATACTAGGAATTGAATACAAGATGAATTGACTACATTTTAAATTGAAAACATCTGGAGCCGGTTGCCTTTTACTTCATTCTAGAAATATCTACGTCACTTTCCCAGATAGTGTTTTCAACTGATTGTATGCATCCTCCGGCACGTACAGTCACGTGCAATGAAAAGTATACACGGGCAGATTTTCAAAAAAAATTCAAAAATGTATAATACATTATTTTGAGAAACTCTGGTTGTTATATACGAGTAATGAAATTTTCAGAGTGAATATTTTTTTGAAAATCTGCCCGTGTATACATTTCGTTGCACGTGACTGTACATAGTACTTGAAGACTCTGCAGTAACATTGAAAGAAAAGAAAATTAAGTTTGTATTTAAAACCATTGTTATATGTTTGTAGTAATTATAATCAAACTTTTTTAGTCTTAAAACATCTCTTGCTATTTTCGTACTACACACGGTGGCCACTAATCCTTTTAATTTCCAACCAGGAAATGAAGTTATTAGCGATATGTAACTATAAGCTTAGGTGACTTTCTTGGTTATGTGATAGCCATAACCATAGGTACTTAAATCCAACGAAGCGGATTATTAAAGGAAATCTTGAATCTTACATATGTACATTCAAATAAATATAAGTTCTTGTTTTTATTGAATGTGATTCTTTATTTACATTTCTCGTGCCGCACTCAGAATACGTCTGATATAGAAAATGTACATACCAAATAAACTTTACTTCTATCATAACTTATGAAAATAAATACATAAGAGTAGATCGGAATTCAAGTTTTATCCTCACAGGAAATAAATTTCGTATACCGTTTAAAAATGTATATTACTAACTTACGTCAAAAGAAAAAAAAATAATAAAAAAAAAGTTTTAATTAATATCGTTTGATATTTAGTTCTTTAAATTTGAGGTGAATATATTTTTGAATTATTGACATTACTTGAAGAGATAAACTAATTAGTGATTACATTTTGACATATAATCTTATTAAAATGACCGAATACTAATAGTAGTTTATTAATAATCTGTACGCACATAACAGTAAAAAATTAAGAAAGAATTAAGAATTTAATTTTGTTGATTTATATATTGGATATTTATTTTATTATTTTATATTTTTGGGTTTTAGGCAAGGTTGTTTTTATTTATATTAATTTTCTATCACATATTTACGTGATTTAAGATAAAAATGAGACAGGCAATGCTTGATAAAGACATTATCTAGAGCAGAAAAATTTGGTTTGGTTTATGTACCCGTAATATGTTTTATAGCATGTGCCTATAAATCTTTCTACACTTAGCGAGTGACATACCTTCTTTATAATTGATGATATTAATTACAATATTAAATCTTAAAAAATAATATATTTCAATTCACAAAATATAAATAACGTTTATACCCAAATTCGACTTGAACGAAGCCTTTTTTGTTATTACTACGTGGTAATACCTGTGTATAAAAATCGCTTATCGCTTATTTATTACTTATTACTAATATATTTAAGAAATATCTATTTAACATTAACTTAGGAAACGTGATATAAAAATATCTCTTGATTATGTCATAGTCAGAAAAATGGAGGATATTTAGCTTCGATAAGTAGAAAATGTGTTGATGCTATGTAATAATATCTTTTCGGAGCTTCGCCTCAATAACGAGACATAATCGGGTTTATGCCCTTATTTTACATTAAGTATGAAGTGCCATTTTCTTGTATAGAATATGTTTTTTCCTTTGTGACTTAGAGAATATAACAATCGAGATGATCAAATATGGAGGGCCACGCGTCTTGGACTTGTTCTGGTTTTTGTGCAATTTATTCTAGAAATTGGGAGAGGTCCCAGACGATTGGCGAGGTGCAGTCATCGTACCTTTGTACGTTCACAGCTAGACTGTGCAAGCTATAGGGCTATCAGTTTGATTAGCTTGGGCAGTAACGTTTATGCTAAAATACTAGCGAGAAGAATGCAAGAGAGATCTGGCTGAGCTTCTCAATTTTCGTTAAACCCTGATTGTAAAATGTTGAAAATATTAAATTGCTTTATTAAACTAACTAGGCAGGACTTATACCAAGTACGGTTTTATTAATGCAATAATATTTGAATTAGATGTTGGTTTAGGTTTGAATATATATTTTATAATATATTTAAGTTAAATTTTTTAAATAAGCTTATTTTTACTATCTATTTTTATAATTAAAGAATTAAAAATAGCCGAGTTGGACTCGATCCCGCGACGTCTTGAAAACCATTCCCTCGCTCTGCCAACTGTGACTTGTATATTTACACAGCAGCTCAACTGTTAATGTGGGTGTCGATGTATTTTTCCAAACTTGCATCACATAACTTTCTGCGTTCTTTATTCGAACGTAAACAAGTCGTTCTGTTGACATAAATCGAATCCCCATGAGAAAGTAAACGGAAATATCACAGATGGCTTCACGGGTTTATTTATAGCTATTTGCTTTATTTTAACATTAGAGGTACTTTTAAATATTGTGACGTGAGAAATCAACGTCTTCAATATGTGTCAATGATTTTAAATAAAATCATATTGTTTATTATTCTTTGTTTGTTTGTTTATAATATAACCTATGAAGACAATATTTTGAATGGTTTATATTGCTTCTAGATATATGTTTCAAATGACTTGTGAAAGGATGCTTGTATACTATATATGTTTTAAGAATATCAATATATAAAGGATACATATTATAAACCAGTAAATGCGTTATCACTTATTAAAAAATATTCAGAGTCAAACCAATCCAGATTACTGCAGGTAATTGATTTATGTAAGATAAATAGTTTATCATATTTTATAACATGTACAATCACTATCGATCTTAATAATCTTCATGTTCTTTCCAAGTCACTGGTCGTACTCTAGAGACCATATATCATGGCCGTTATAAATAGCTCGTATCAGAAAGACTGATTAATGAGGGACGAAAAATTAGTACATTCTCTCGATAGAGCTTCAGACTCACAACTTTGTTAACAATAACAGAAAGATTTTTATCTCGTGTTGATCTTTCAGTTAAACTTCTACACTTCTACACTTTGTTTATGTTATTTAAGTTTGCAGGTATTCTCAACTTTTCATAAGGAGTATGATTATGAATTGTTTGATCACGCTTTAAATAAAATAAGTGCTTATTTACACAACACACTAGATAAAAATAAAATTTGATGTAAGATATTACTTATAGTATAATAACTCGAGGCCTCAGTAATGCAATACCTTATATAATCTATATCCAAAATCGGACTCTAGTTACAATGTTACAAATAAGTTTTGAGAGTACCATTCCATTACTTAATAAGAAACAATTCTTATATCTTGATTTATTATCAATTACAATCCATTAAAATTTGTTATAATATCGTTAATAGATATATAAACTTATTTGGTGTCTAGGTGTGAAAGACTGTTAACACATCATTATACTTTGTCACACTACCGTCTCATTTTATCACTGTTAAAGATATTTGGAGTGTACGATATATGGTCAGGATGTGTTGTAACATTGTGACTGTAAATATTTTATGTTCTTATTAAAAGTGGAGGTGAAGGGTTCACGTATGACGTATTATGACGCTGGGTCATGACGGGTCTTCAAAGAAAACTCGTCAATTATTGTATATTCGTCAATAATAATTGCTATACATATTATCTGGACAACCTAGTATTGTCCCAGAGATACATGCACCGTCCGTTAACTGAAGTAAGAATGTTGACTTCGGACAATGCAAGGGTATTTATATCGCAAATAGCACCTATTCAAATAAATTGGTTCACAATTCAAATCAGACCTCGTCTTTTTCTCGATATATACATAATGTTCTTTAAATATGATTGAAAAGTAACAATTTAAACAATTGTTATGTAATATAATTAATAAAATAGATCCAGAACCCACACAACCTTCGGGAATTAGCAAATTCTCAAATCCCGTCAGGCAGTATTAAACCGATCAGCCTTTATTCAAACGGTGCTTTTCAAAAGCGGTGTGATTGTCTCATAAATAATTCAACATCACAGAGGTCACATCACATCACATCATTCATATTTTCCTAATTCTGTAAGTCATACCGACATAATATATGTACTTCTTTCAGAATACGAGAGCGTCAGAAATAAGGACGATCATTGTCATGAAAACTTCAATATTACTATGTGGATTCAATTTGCTTTTAGTATTAAACCCATAAAATGTGGTATGTTTAACTAAATACATATAACACGGGCTTAGTTTTAACTTTCTTTGTTCTTTAATGATTAGTTAAATTCGGTTTTTTATACTGAAAAAATTAACTTTGTTTGTTATTTTATTAAATTATACTTCATCATTTAAGGACACTGAAAAGATTCATAAATTATAACGTGTATGGCATTTATTGATATAAATGCCATACACGTTATAATTTAAAGGTAATTTATTGTGTTTCTTTAATAAATCTTTAAAACCAACTCAATAGTTTGAGAGTGTCAAGAAAAGTTTTAACTTGAGCTGCGAGAAAAGAATACAGAAATGTTAAAGCGTTAGCCAAGATAAGGATATGTTGGTTTAATAACTGACTAATAAGTTTTCACGCTCCATTATGACTGTGTTACATTACTTAAGATAAATTTAATTTTAGATATGCAGCCAAGAAAAATAAATTAAAAACTGGTATAAATTTACAATTAATCAATGCAATAATACATAAGGTATCACGGTAGATTACATAGAACAGAAATTAAACTATCTGGAACAATATTCGATAACCACAATATTGTTGTGCCCAAGTAAATCAAATCGCATTACCACCAAAGCAATATATAACAGTAACAATTATTGCTGATCCAATACTATCATTGTAATGGTTTGTATGTTGAATTTAATTTACGTCAGCACTGAAATTCATGAAACTTACGTTTTTTATTTTTGATTCAAAAGTAAACAAAACAACTAATTAATTCATATTTGTATAGTTTAGTAGATAGACAAGTATTAGTTATAACTAACACATTGAAATCTAATTAACTGATTATTCCTCGTGTAAGTCATTCGTATTCTTTATATGATGTGTTATGATGATATGATGTATTTTATTTTACATTATTGAAGTTGTCCAATTGAAGGCATTCCGTGAAATCAATGCAGGAGTATAGTTGTTACGTTATCTTCTTACTCGAAATAGCTCTTTATTAGACAAACACTCAAAAAAATCCTTTATTACTTATAATACAACTACAACGGTTTTGTAAGCACGGTTAATAAATACATCATAGAATACATACATTATATATTTTTTTAATTTACAAGAGAAATAATAATATAAAAAAATATTAAAAACATAATATATGTACATAGTAACTAATAAAATATCTGTTTTGTATGTTTTATTAATGTTTGTTTTTAAATCTTCTCACGTATCAGTGAGCAGCAGTATGGAGCTAAATTAACCAAAGCGTAGTTATTTTTGGCTGCTTGCCCTTAATTACAGTGCAACTTATAATTCTAAGCTGGTCGCTTTTTAACTTGATAAAACCTTGCAAATTGGCAAGCCTTACCTAGGAGGTATATTATAATTAACAATAAATAAAATGTCTACAAAAATTGTACTACTACTTGTAATTGTGTAGACTGAATGAAAAGCACTACTGCTTTGTATGTAACAAGAAAAGAAATCATGAATAACTTTTAAGAAGTGGAGTATCTTTTCTCTAATTGATATGATATTAATTAATAATCAAATACCTTGTGTTTGATTATTATTTTTTTAATATAAAATTTTATTTATTTATTTATTATATTTTATTTAAAAACTTTATTGTACAAAAACAAACAAAGTGGCGGACTTAATGCTAAAGCATTCTCTACCAGTCAACCGAAAAAAAATGCACAATAGAATGGGTACAATAGAAAGAAAACAAACAAATACGCACAACTTATATAAATAACATTTAATATATATATTTATACTTGTACTACATATAAATATATTAAATATATAAAAAGATACATATATACATACATACATACATGTTCAGGGCGATAGTAAGACGATGATCTATATGTAAAAATAAAGATTATATTATGCCAAAAGATCAATATTGATAAAAATATCACTACTCAATAATAATTATGAAAAGTTAAAAGAATGGTTATGTCATTTTCAGGTGAAGATATCTACGGATACGCTTTTTGAATACAAGTTTATTCGGGGCACGTCAAAGCACATCAGGGAGGCCGTTCCAGAGTTTAATAGCGTGTACTGTGAAAGAATTAGACAGGAAACCAGTATGGTGCGGTACAAATAAGCTAAGATTAGAATCTGACCAAAGATGAAAGTCGTGAGTTGACCTCAGTAGCTGAAATTTACATTTCAAGTATCGAGGAGAAACTGGATCATTCAGGATAGAGAATAGCCGACATAAAGTTCTGGATCGACTTCTTTCGCGGATAGGTAGCCATTTAAGTTTAGAGCGGTACTGAGAGATGTGGTGAAATTTTTGGAGATAAATGGAATGAAACGAATGGAACGGTTAAAAAGACGATCCAATTTATCTAAAATAAATTCTGAGATATTAGAGCAGCATACATCAGCGTAGTCAATGAGCGGAAGGATTAGGGTCTGCACTAACAGAGTTTTGGTCCGAATGGGAAAAAAGTGTTTATGCCGATAAAGAGATCGTTGTGAATACGTTACTTTTCGGCCTAATTCGACTATGTGGACGTTCCAACTAAGCGTGTTGTCAATATACAGACCCAGGTTTTTTACTGAAGGCGTGAAAGGTATTATAATATTGTTATACATAACTGGTGGCGTATTACAACTATCAAAGTTAGAGAGCCCATATTTGCTACCAATAACAATTGCCTGACATTTATTAGGATTTACTTTAATGCCAAATTTTGAACACCAATCGAGAATGTGCTGCAGGTCATTGTTAATGGCATTGTTTATATAAAATTAGTAAATTTTTAATCATATTTTTTTATAATATGAACTACTCCGAAGTAACAATAAATTAGTTTTTGGTAATAAGAAATGAAATTTCATTATGACCGTTCCAAGCTCATGATATGGCTATAAAATAAATTAATACCATAAAACCTGCAATATCATCAGTATATTAGTAAATCCAAAACATTTAGAATCTTAATTAGATCTTTAGAATAACCTGGAGCAAAATTGCGGATCTTAATTGTTAATTTTATGACATGAGATCTGTACAAGAATAAGCATTACTGTTATACTAAAACTATCTCTTACACTAAAACTATATATATGACTTCCTTTCTTAGCATTTTCAATTACTTACATTTGATGATAAGGCCATTCTGTCTTTTTCGTACTTGCCCATACCAAGATAACTTATTATTATATATTTTAAAAGTTTTTTTTTTATTTTAACTTGAATGCAAAAGTTTGGATCCAAAACAATGCAGAATCTTGAATAACAATACATAATTGGAAATGTATGGAATGCGAAGATATTTATCAAGTGTGATAAAAGAAACTTTTTGCCTTCTTCTCCACTTAGGTTCACGAATAATTGATAACTGCGTGCTCATTTTACTGCAGTATCATTTATCATCCAGTTACTAATTTGTCAATATTTTAATCACTTTATCAAAGCAAAGAATAGTAAGAGTTAAAAAAAACTGCAATTTAAAGACGTTTTAGGTTATATTCTTATTCTATGACATTATATTAGGCGAAGAAATGTCAGTGGGACCGGGAGCTTTTTACTCCTACCTACAAGGCCGGCAACACTGTTGTAAATCCTCGGATGTTGCAAGAGTTCATGGGCGGCGGTGATCACGTCCATCCGTGACCCGCCAGCTCGTTTGCCCTCCTCTTACATAAAAAAAAATAGAGCTACTACTGAAGATCCTAAATAACGTTTAATTAACGGATAACAGATTTCCGTCTTTTTCTAACGCCAATTGGAGGTATTTTCTTTTCATTAGTTAGGGTTGATGCTACACTCCCTAAGGATAATTGCTATCGTATGTGTTAAAGCTAGTAATACATACAAAATACATTATGTAATTATATTATTTGTCTTTAAGTATGACACAAAAAAAAACGACAGTTATAAAAAAAATATATATATTTTATCTTGCTTATACATATGCCTTTGTTTATTATTTTTAGGATGAAAATACTTACTACGTGATTTAAGATTCAAGAGAATAGAGGAGCTAATAAATTATAGTACTTATTGAATTTCCTGCAGAGGTTCTAAATTTTCATGAATTTGCATCTGCGATAATTTGAGTTATTTTGCGAGGAACGTCACTTTCATAGGAAATGAAAAAGTACATATTTTAACAATCTCTCGTGAAGCGGCGACTCACCTGACCTACAATGACTTTTCATTGATATTCATTAATTTATCAATAAATTATAAATGTTGTATCATCTTTTATATTTTAATACTACAAACTTAACAGATATATTTATCAAGGGAAAAAATGCCGAAAATATACTCAAGCCGCTCGAAATAAAAAAAATGAATATTAATTTTTAAAATAGTTTATATCTTGCACGTTTTAAAAATATATTTTAGTAGGTTATATAATAGTTCGACTAAGCTACACGTACACTTTAACTATAACCTTATAATTATATATTTAATAAATAAATAATATATATATATATATATTTGCTATAGATATTAATTTGAATATTTGGGGATATTCTTTGTAATGAAACAATTGTATTACATACCCGACCTTAGTCTGATCTGCTAGAGTCACTAAACAACAAAACAACCAAATATGTGTTTCTACTTCTAAAGTACAATGTATTTATACGTTGTATCGACTTAATCCTTAGTTGAACATACTGAGTATACCTATACTCGAGAATTAATAATAAACTCATATTGCAGGTATTAATTTTTGCGAGTTTAATAAATCTATATAAAGTTAACAACGTTATAACAAGTAAACAAAGATAATAAACGTATTAAGAATAATTTTAAAATTGTAACTGAAACGAAACCAAATTACATATGATTTAGGTTATGTCAATATTTAACTGTTTTAATAGTTATCCTGTTTAAAAGTTATTTATTTATCTAAACCTTTATCCTGAGTCCTGATATCTGATAGTGGGTTTCATTAGCCTCTAGCTACTAAAATTAATTTTAGCGTAACTTTAAGTTATCTGTAAATTTGATTGTTATAAGCTAAAATATGCACTGGTATTAAAAAATGTTTTAACTACATTTTAATTTATTTACTAGTTTTATACATTCTTTGGAATTTATGGAATCAGTTGATATTAAAATGTATGTTAAAACTTTAATATTGTGGTTTGTTTAAAACGAAACGCTTTATTCATTATAAGACTTTATATATATTATTGTACCCATATAATAGTTAAAATCTAAAATAAATTTGTATTCATGTACTAAATAATAATTTAAAAATCAAGGCTCTTGTTTTGGTACAATAAAGAATATCATATCATATCATGTCATATATAATATAATTTATTTTGTGTCCAAACCACATGAGATAGATGAATTTCAATAACATCTTATATCATAAAAGAATGTAAGACCCATAAAGTTCAGAGCTTGTAAATCAGGGTTGTTTAGTTTGTACCAAGTGATTTGATAGTTGTAACTTTAACAATCTGTTAGTGAACTTTGACTTCAAATCAAAATGTTAAGTTCCGTTAAAACATTTTATATTGTAAATTTAATAGTGTGAGTAATGATTATAATAAAATGATATATTGTTATTGAATGCAACCGAAATAATTAAAGTTATTTTTAGTGCCAGATATAAAAACAAGAAGAAGAAGAAGAAGAACTACTAACGCAAGAAGAGAAACTGAAAATTTTGTACAGTCTAAACAATTGAATTTTATCTTTCGTGACTCGAGTTTACAGCTATATATCTTTACCTGGAATTATATCATAATTTGTTCACTAGTTCTGCACCCTTTCGCTGTCTTTATTTTACCTCGGAGTATGGTGGAATCGCGGTATACTTTTCACGAATTATTAACATGAGTACAGCCGCTTATATTGTTTATTATAACTTAAAATTAATACATTGATAGGAATAAATCAGTAATATTTATTAATTAACAAATGACACCGAACACGCTTTATTAATAAAAGAAAACGAAGTTAAAGTCACAAAGCCCTTTCATGAACGTTAGTAATGAAGATATAATTGTATTTCAAACTAATTAAAATGGTTTGCATTAATAATATGATTGAAATCCTTTAAATAAAGTTCAATTTTCATCATAATTGCTTAAAATTACCCGGTGATGAATAGTTATCAACTATTGTCCAAGAAAATATCATCATTCTTTTCTAGGACATTGCGATATTTTAAGAGATAGGACTTATCTATATATAACAAAATACAGAATAATAAAATATTTATATAAAAATATTTAATGTTGGAAAAAATTTGTTATCTTATAAAAATGAATTGGTCCCTGAATACATTACAACAGTATGTATGTCCCACATGCGGTATGAAGTAGAAAGCTTTCAGTTTTCATTATAGTCGGTAACAATATTGACAACATGGCTAATAATATTATTGACAAGACGTTCCTTGAGAGGGTTGTCACTGTGTTAAGTTTTTTTTATGGACATGTACAATAATATTTATTGTTGTAGGTCGATATTATTGTTAAAAGCTGCATGACATCCGTATGAAGGTGTTAAGTTTCGTAATTTATAAAACGATCTTTATGTTTCTGAATGCTTGACATTGATTTCTACTGAAATTAGTTGTTAATTTACAATACAATACAATTTTAATTTTTTTAAATATTTTTTTTTACAATACAAATGTTTACAATGTTTGTAGAAATATAGTTTTGTAGTTAATGCAAGCTAATTCGTATTTCCTGGTGATAATAAAACAGTATCAAATTATTATTTCTTAATAGTCTACTTATACAGTTCTAAGATAAGTTACCATTACGTCCAAACATCATATATCTTCTTTCTTGTACTGACTTTCTAGTCTACTGATACTGCCTTAGATCACAAGTTAACTACATTCAGACCGTAATTAAATAATCTACATATATAAAGTTATAACTCAGTGATTTAAAATAAATAACAAAATAGAATAGAAAATATAACTATTGAATGTTACTCCTATAGTATCTCATTTGGATTATTAATGAAGCAAAAAGTACTCCAGTGAGTTGGAATATTACCAGCGAACCTCATTTGAAGTTGCATTTTATTTATTTCTGTATCTGTGAAATGAATTTGAATTTCAACCTTAGCGGTATGATTATTAATAGTTGTTTGTAAAGTTGTGACTATCCTATTTATATTTTATTATAATCAAATTAACTGTGAACTAAAAATAAATCTAAACTTATAATAATATATATATATAATATAATAAAGAATGAAATAAGATATTTAATTAACGTATCCGTGAATAGCAAAAGGCCTTTAGATCAAACTGTGCGTCGAAAGTGTGTTGTCCAGAACTCTTCTAGAATTCTAGAACTTGGGAAGATACCTCAGTGATTAAGGACGGCAGTATGTGAACATGTAATAGACCAATAATAATAAAAAGGCCAATAGTTATATCCGATTTGATAACTCAAAGGTACTTTCTTGCTCGTGAACGTAGATATTTTTATATACTAATTCAAAATACTATTTTACTTGAAAAACATCCTAATTTAAATAGAGAAAATGGTTTTAATCTATTTAACACCTGGGGTCTTCTCATTTAAAATATTACATACTATATCTGTGAGCACAATACAAAATACCTCGTTCGACAGGGTCGATCGTGTTAGGTAGATTCCTGTCACGCGATTCTCGATATGCAATATTCCAAGGTAACAATGATTAGAATGAATGATTGACTTTAGTTGTGGGGGGGGGGCGGTGGTCGGATCGACAAATAAAAATTAGCCAGCAGTATTCTACTAGTCATTACGAGTCTTATGACGGGTCACTCGGCATATATTGGGTGAGGGGGGAACCACCACCCATCCCTATCTCCTAAACGGGGGGTCGCATCAAAAAACTTTTCGTACAAAAAAGTTTCCTCTTTTAATTTGTTAATTTTCTAAGATTTTTTCGACGGCAACATTTTGCCTTCTTCTGTGACTTTTTTCGGTTTTTAACTTTCAACCCCCCGACCGATTTCCCCCGTTCAAGAACTTAACCTTCATTTTGTCCTTAAGAATGTGTATACCGAGTTTGAAAATCCTCCGTCAATATTTGCGACCTGTAGCGTGTCCCAAAGGTTTGCACTTTCACCCCCCCTCCCAGCCACCCCTTTCACTTTTTCCAAAAAATCGAGATGTTTCGTTTGTCCTACAAATTTATCCTATCGGCCTGTTAAGCCAGATTTCGCCTACGATGAATTTGGACTGATGGATCATATATACATATATATATAGAGGGATAAATAATTTTTTTTTTCGACGGATTCTCAATCTCCAGTTCATAAACGGCGTAGCGCCCCTAATCTGGGGTCTGGGTCCCGTCATCGCATCGATTGCAATAGGTAGATTCATCTATGGAATCTACCTAAAAACTGTTAGTTAGTTTTGCATCATAAACTCTATGTCCAGAAACTAAGAAACTGTTAGAGGTAGATGACGAATTAAATGATTTACAGAGAGACATGTACTTGAAAGATATACACCAGACACGTTCAGTGCATTTGAAATGTCACGTTAATATTAAAATGTATCCGATATATTCGAGGTAAATCCTTAGAATTGTTTTTAGAAAACATGACATAGACTATCTTCTTATCAAAATTTCTAAGGACTGGTGGTTATTTATATAAAGTCATAATATATAATATATATATTATGATTTATTAAACTACTAATTAATAAAAGTTATTTGATTAACTTCTCAAATGACGTTCCTTTTTCCATGAGAAAAAGCAATATAATAACAAAAGTTGTAAGCGATGATACTCGAATTCCAATTTTATCGCATATTATATATTGAAATATTTAAAAAATTCTGTTAACGCGTCTGGGATAGACGTTTTTAATGCATCCTTTTAAATTAACGGGTCTCGGCCTCGATTTCTGGTTATAACAACTTTTATTTTGCTGAGTCTGAAGAAACCTGCTCATTTGGGAATAATTCCTTTGATCTATCCCCCAAACCAGGGAGATAGGCGTCATGTTATTATAACAAAAAAGGAGGCACATGCTCAATAACAAAATATTGAAAAATATGTATTTACTATTACTGCTAAAGCTGTAGTATTTTAGCATTATTAAGGAAAGACTTACCAAGTTATATTTTATTTGCCAGTTCAACTTCGATATAAACATTTCAATAGTAATAATCGAAACAAACAAAACCTTTAAAACAGTTTGCTTAGCTTTAAGTTAAAAGAAGACTCGTTAAGGCGAAAAACTCGGGTATAGGTTTTATAAAGACCGTTTGGATGCAAATAATGAACCTTTCGCTTCACTAAATCTCTAGAAAATGAATACGGATTCTTTTGAGAGGAAACCAGAAAATAATACTCAAAGTTTATAAAACAATACATACAATGATATTGAACAGACTCTAAATAGTAATATCTTTGGCTTTGACAATACATTTTTTTTTAACCTGGTTGCACCTGAAGATAAAGCAGATTATTTTGTAACTAAGGTGCGAGGAGCAAAATAAACAAAGACGAAGATAAGCAGTGTATAATTTTTTTTTTTTTTTTTTTTTTATGTTATAGGAGGGCAAACGAGCGTGCGGGTCACCGTTAATATGTGATCACCGCCGCCCATGGACTCTTGCAACATCCGAGGATAAACAAGAGCGTTGCCGGCCTTGGAGAAAGGAATATATGCCTTTTTTGAAGGTACCCATGTCGTATCGATCTGGAAATACCGCCGAAGGAAGTTCGTTCCACATTTGAGTGGTACGTGGGAAGAAAGTCCTTGAAAACCGCACAGTTGAAGATCGCCACGCATCCAGGTGGTATGGATGGTAAAGGAGGCGATGGCGAGCTGTGCGGTGGTGAAATTCGGCGGTAGGCATCAGATCGAATAGTTCTTCGGAACACTCCCCGTTGTAAATGCGGTAGAAGACGCACAAAGAAGCCACGTCTCTACGCAATGCCAAAGAGTCCAACCGTTCGCAGAGCACCGGGTCCCCGACAATCCGAACGGCTCTCCGTTGTACGCGGTCAAATGGTAGAAGCTGATATTGGGGTGATGGACGGACCAGAGATGAGAACAGTACTCCATGTGTGGCCGGACCTGCGCCTTGTAGAGCGCAAGTCTTTGGCCAGGTTTGAAATACTGCCTCGCTCTATTGATCACTCCCAATTTCGTCGAGGCCAACTTGGCCTTGCTCTCCAGATGACCACGAAACTGACAGTCGCTCGAAATGTCGAGACCCAGTATTCTGATACTTGGCGAGGCAATAAGAGGAGTGCTCTCGAAGAGCGGTGATACGACAAATGGGGTTTTCTTAGTGGTAAACGCGCAAACCTGTGTCTTGTCGGGATTGAACTGAACGTGGTTCAGTTCACCCCACTCAGAGATCATCCCCAGGGAAGTCTCTATTGAAGACACAAGTTTCTTTCGGCACTCATCGACGTTTTCCCAAGAGAGACCTGCACGACCGGAATATACCGCATCCCCAGTGCTGTCATCCGCATAACAATGTATGTTGGAAATATCCAACATATCATTGATGTGCAGGAGGAACAGAGTTGGGGATAGCACGCAGCCTTGGGGTACACCAGCGTTCACGGGCTTGGGGTCCGAGCAAAAACCGTCGAGAACGACCTGTATGCTCCGCCCAGTGAGGAAGCTGGTTATCCACTTGCATAAACTCTCGGGAAGCCCATAGGAAGGTAGCTTCGAAAGAAGCCCCTTGTGCCATACACGATCGAAGGCTTTTGCCATATCCAGACTAACTGCCAGACCCTCTCCCTTGCTTTCAATAACCGTTGCCCAACGGTGAGTGAGGTATAACAGAAGATCACCAGCTGATCGACCATGGCGAAAGCCATACTGCCGGTCATTGATCAACTGGTGATCCTCGAGGTACGTTAGGACCTGTCGGTTTATGATAATCTCCATTATTTTGGAGAGAAGGGAGGTAATGGCGATAGGTCTGTAGTTAGCTGGGTCCGAGCTATCACCTGTTTTAGGGATCGGATGGACAAGGGCACACTTCCATGAGACCGGGACTACGCCTTTAAGGTAGGAGTGCCGAAATAGACGCGTTAGCACTGGAGTCAACTCAGGGGCACACGTTCGTAGCACCAGTGGAGAAATGCCATCCGGCCCACTCGACTTATAAACGTCCAAGGAAAAAAGAGTCTGCCTGATAGTTTTTTGCCGAAAAACTATTTCCGGCATTGAGCTCTGACACCGCGGGATGATAGGCGGTGTCTTCCCTTGGTCGTCCAAAGTCGAGTTGGAGGCGAAAAGAGTACCCAAGAGATCGGCTTTCTCTTTTGCCGTGTGGGCCAGAGAGTCATTCCCCATGTGCAACGGCGGTAGGGACGGCTGGCTAAAGTTGCCCAGACTGGCCTTTGAAAGCGCCCAGAATTTGCGCGTGCCAGGCGGGTACTTTGCCAGCTGATCCCCAATTTTGACGACATGCTTGAACTTTGCTCTAGCGATTTGCCGTTTGAAGAATCTGGAGGCACGGTTGTATTTCCTCTTCAGAACTCTAGAGTTCGGATCCTTAGTGACTAACGCATTGGCCCAAGCTTGATAAGCCTGCCGTTTGCCAGCTGATGCAGCCCTGACAGACGCATCAAACCAAGGCCGCGATCTGCCACCAAGTGGTACCACAGAGCTTGGTACAAAAAGTTCCATGCCCTGAAGTATCACATCAGCTACAGCCGCAGCGCAGTCACTAGGATCGTTGGAAGGGAAACAAATCGGCCCCCATGGGTAGGATGCAAAAAAAGACCGCATTCCATCCCAATCCGCTGACTTGTAGTGCCAAACGCGTCGAGTCGCAGGTCTTGTGCGAGCTGGACGTTGAATGGGCACTACACTCCGTACCAGACAGTGATCAGAGGACCCTAAAGGAGCCTCGACAGCGACCTGGTACTTTTCTGGATGTGTAGTCAGCAGAAGATCCAACAAAGAGGGCGTGTGGCTGTCCACATCCGGTAGACGTAATTATAATTCAAGCACTCTTTACGTTATCAAGCAACTATTAACAAGTTTAGTTCTATCTTGTCAGTCGTTTCTTAAGATTACAAAGACTTAAAGATTTATTAATTTGGAACATTTTTCGTTCACAAAATATACCTGTTTACTGTCTAGGGTCTATTAATATGTAATTAAAAAGAACTCATAACCAAAAAGTACTTGTAGACATTGTTTCATATAATTTGATATCAAATACTGTTTTATTTAACACCTGAGAGATTTCTATTATTGAAAGAGAAACTTCGAAATCCCAAAGGTATCAATAACGAAAGTTACGAAGTGTTAAGTTTTCTATGGGTTTTCTGGTTTTATGTAAATTTCTTCAAAGCATCACTTTTCCCACGCGTTCGGTTCTCTCTTAGAGAATGTTAATTTTGTAAAGCTGAGAGTTGTCTTGAAATTCATTTGATTTAAGGTTGGATTAATTTGAGGTTCAATTCTGTAAATTATTTAAATAAGAAGAGATAACATTTATTTATTTTTTTAATACCATATTTGAAATTGGTCGCATTTCAAATTGAAATTCATTTTAAATATATACATATAATTTTAGTTATTATTTTATTGTATTTTATGTTTTACTTTTAATGTTTTGAAAATATAAATTTTAGCTACGAGTATCTTATGACAATATGTTGAAAAACATAACATTAACAACCCGATTTCAATTGTAGTAAATGAGATGAAGCTTCTTAGCATTCCAAGGATTCACCGTGCTGGTACCGGGCCCTTCGCGTTACAAGAAGAGGAGCGCAAAAAAAGTCTGGGACTTGCGACCCAAACCTACAGTTTAAGGGGCCCTTTTACTATGCGCATACACGCTCACCTTGACTGTTCACGCTCCTCTCCCTACGTAACCCAATATCATAAGAATAGGTTCTTTACTTACTTACTTACTCTTTCTAAGTAAAGCCACCTTTGAATTACTTTTCAGAAATGAACTGATAATCATTCTAGAAAGGCCGAGATCCTTAAGTAAGTTGTAAAGAAATTTTGCTGTTATACCTCTCGCTCCTACTTCTACAGTGTACAAATTAACTATAAATTTATCTATTTATCTATTTATTTAGGAAAACTTACAAAACATACACTTTTTATAAAATTTATAATAATTAAATGTAATTTTTTTTTGCTGAGTGTTTGTTTCAATTACAAGTTGCCACGGCATGGGATGGGACAGTTTCGATTAATTAAAGTTTTTCCTACTATTTTAACTTTAAACTTAACAATATATAATATTATGTTAATGCTAAATTAATAATATATAAATTTATTTAACAAAAAAAATATGAAAGTACACAGAAGACAATTAAACATTTAAAATATCAAAAGTTATTAAATATAATTATAATACTAATTATACTAAACGTGATCGATATTTAAGAAATAGTGATTCATCTGTATTTTTAAAAATTTAGGATTAATATAGAATTTATAAAGGTCATATAAAGTTTTCCAAAACTTTGCTTTTAAATTTTCATCAGATTGTCCGAAAAGATGTCTACATCAATTTCTTGATTTTTTGTCAGTTAGTTATATTGTTTAAATAGTTTGCTCATAGTAGCATTCTGACCCATATTTGTTTTCGAGCATGGTATCGAAAATGAACGAACGTATTTAGTCATACGGGGAAGCCTTGAGGGTGCATTTATATTAATTTTTTCTACAAGGTTAAGACAGTCTAATGCACCGTTAACTAATTTATATAGAAAAATCTAATCCAACAAATGTCTCCGATCAAGCAAGCCATTGAGGTTAAAGTATTGTAAATTTATTCCTGATCAGTTCGTTACATAGTTTGTAATACTTGTTAAGCTTAAATATATGATCTTTGGGTATGTTTGTTTCCCAGGGTACAGTAAGCTCCACAAGTATAACGCGCCTTAGTTGTTTTGAGTACAGGAATAAGTCCGGCCTACATGACGAAATACAAATATCCCCGGGGTTTTTGTATTGCCTTACATACGTGCCCACCATGAGAGTCCAATCAGGAGACGAGTCCAAGATGGAATAAGGTTTTAGTTTTGATTTTTAGACGAACCTGCCTTTACGAACTTTACTGATATTTTGCTGATTGTGATACCCTTCTGCGCTCTCGCTACAGAAAGACTAACCGTTTCTCGTATGATTTCTAATACTTTATCGTGGTCACGCGAATATTTACCTCTATTTAAAAGTACCCTACACCCTACTCGCAAGTGTTTTGCGGTTCCTACTGCCTCCCCACAGATGTTGCAAGATTTTTCGGTGGTTTTGCCCCATCTTACTAAGTTACTTTGATCTGGGAGAGTCATTTGGAATGCATTAAGATAAAATTTTAATAATGCTGGGGACCAATCATGAAGCAGGGTGCGCCATCTCAAAGCTAGCGGAATACAAAAATCTCCTATGGTCACCCATTCATTTTGCAATTCTAGGCTCATCGCGTGCAACCGGTAATTATCGTTTTCATCTTGCCGAATAAAGGATTTTGTTATTTCTAAGTCTTGTTTTTTCCTACTTGATCCTAACCCTGCTTTATTTGTTTGAGCACCTATCATAAATTGTTTATAGATGGTTTCTTTAATTTTAACCCAAAATTGTGTCGGTCTCTAAATAAGGTAGAAGAGTCCGCTGGATGCGCTAACCCGAGCCATGACTTCAATGTCCTTATGACGCTTGCATCTAACTTCAACAAAAGGATCTTATTGATATCGTAAACGAGGAAAGGCCAATTTAGACGTGATGTTAAGTAATTATCGTATATCCAAGTCTTTTTGATGTTACTTATTGGTTGATTGTCTACCTTTTTTAGATCATTCAAAAAGCTATCGACTATTATATCTAACGATGGAGTGCGCCCTTGGTAATCGATTATTTTGCCTAAGAATTTGAACGGAGCTGCGTCGGTAATTGTAGTAACGCACTTACCGCCTATTATATGACCCGGATCGTAAGAGGTATATCTGGTGTTCCGCCTACCCAGACATAGACTGTAGCATTTATTTGGTTTTGTCCTCAATCCGTCCGTCCAAACACAGAAATCCTCCACAACATTCAAAAGTTGCTGACATTGTTTTGGATTACGTGTCAGTATCGCGAGATCGTCTGCGAATGCTAGTATGGATTCTGTATATTTATTGTTAAACTTGAACCGATAACCCCATTTCTTTTCGTTTTTAATTAATTTATCTATTAAAATATTGATTACTATGTTAAATATTATTGGAGAAATACAACAGCCTTGAAATAAACCAATGTTGTAATTTAAGAGTTTGGAATGATTTTCACTTGTGATTATTGAAAATTTAAATTTTGAATAATATGATGCAATCATGTTACTAACTAACGTTGGAAAGTTATACCACCTTAGCGCGAACATCATCATTTCATGAATACTACCTAGCTTAGAATATTGGGTGGAAATTGAACACAACACAATAAATTCATAAATAACTTACTAAATAAAAATTGCGTATTTTTAATGTTTTGGTAAAATAACTAAAAAAGTAATAACTATTTCAGTTATAGGACTGAAATAGTGCTTTGTGCTTCATTACACATGTGCTCAAATTACTGTAATGAAGCAAGCTCTGGTGAGTTGGATTATTTCCAGCGAGCCTCACTTGAATTTACACTTCATTAATCTATTGCAAGAATGAAAATTAATATTAAAGTAGACTTAATTGAATTTAGTTTTCTTTTTTCTGATTGTATTATCTTAATTGCTTTCATATTCAAAAAAAAAAATGTTTATTTTAGAAAAGTTAAATTTCCATTTTTCTCCATCATCATGAGAACCTTTCTTCCCCATCGGCCATAAACAGTAACTTGATAATAACTACATAACTTTATAACTTTAATCGCTAGAAAAAAATTAGAAAGAATTGTTTTCTAGTTATTATTTTTTTGTTTCAAATGTTCAATCAAATTTCATATAATCTTAGTTATTACTGACTATTATATTGAAAAAGTCTATTTATAGATACTTAATAAAATATTCTTTCAGGAGTATGTCAAATTTAATGTAAAGGTCACAGCAATATTATAAACACTGTTCTAATAAAACTCAATTTTGTACAAAATTTAAATATTTATATAATGGAAATAATATTGTTTTTTTGTTCTTATTCATATATGTTTATTTTTTAATTTGGTGTATTAATAAGCTGTTTAATACTCTTACTTATAACAAATATAATTTACTAAAGCATCAATAATTAGAAACTATAGTTAGAAAATAGTTCCGGCAATGTTTTAGAAGCAATAAATAGAGGCAAGAAAATCAGGTAGTGAATTTATAGCAGCCATTTAGATGCAAATGATGGGCATTTTACTTCCTAAAATCCCTGGAGAATGAATACAAATTCTTTTTAGAGGTAAAGACAAAATAAAAGTATCATAGACAGTTATCGTCAAAGTGCGTCTCACAAAGCAAGTTCAAACTACTTTATGCCAAAGCCGAGGTTGTTTCATCGCGCTGTAATAAAATGCTGAATGACGCGCCAAAGTCATGCTACGAGTATGTCATGATAATCAACTTTTGGATGACTGTCTATATCTATGCTTTCATAAAAAGGATAGGTTTTCAATTTATTAAATGGAAACCGGCATATAAAATAGTAACTTATGTCATTTTAAGTTCTTCTACACAAACGTATATTATTTATAAAATGAAGAACCTTATTTATGCAAGTTTATTGTTTCAGGAACCTGCTGTAAATTTCTTTTATATAAATATTAATAATCTTTAATATTTCTTCTATAAAGTTACATTTTGAGATTTATGATAATTATGTATAAGAATATGACACAAGAGTAAATTTATGTTAGTGATAGGTCAAGGTTCAAAGAAATAGATATAGGAGAAGCGGGTGAGGGACGTCATATCCTTCCGGCACTCTCCAGCCGGAGATGTGCGGTTCATTGCTTCAACAGATATAATCTTACTTCGTAATTAGATGAAATATCTTTGTTATAAACAAAAACATGGAATCCTTTATTTATTCGATATGTTAAAGTAACTATTACGTTTTCTACTGTTTGCTAAGTTAAAATAAGATATTAATGTATATTTGTAAGCAATAGCGTCTAAGTCTAACTATGTTTGCAACAAATTATGGCATGTAACAAACGAACAAAATTTTTTATTGCATCATTGATTTAAGATTTTAAAGGACGAGTTTTTATAAACTAATAATAACGTTTAATTATTAGAATTATTATTAATAAAAAACATACAAAGATAATTTTTTAATTTATCAAACATTTCTACTCAAAAATTTTGTTTCAGAAAACTCAAGAATGAAAATAAATAATAAACAATACCTTCAATATAACACAAATGATGATATTCAAAGGATATATACATTTTTATTTGATAAAATACAAATATATCTTCTGCACGGGTATAGTTGGTAATCGTTAATGTTTCGCTTCGAGCGAAATCCCTTCTATAGATTGCGGTTTCATCGTAAATAACTGATCGGTTTTCGTGGATGAGACCATAACAATTTTCACTCCTTTTTTTTACTGTTATTTTTTGTCGATTTGAAGCGTTGTGGGATGAAAAACAAATTATATTTTAATAACGTTAATTACGTTAGCTACGTCTACGTCTGTACGTAGAGCCGAAAAGAAACTAAAACTACTTTCAACTAATTTTATTTAAAAAGAATTACAATTGTAAACTTACTAACTACTTCAAGAATTACCTACTCGATGTAAGCACAAATAATTATTAATTAAAATATTATTAAAAAGTTATGTAATAATCAAAATGCATACGCATATATGTAATATTTTGCTTTACTTTTGTTTATCATTATTTATTATAATAATATTATGTTTTTAAAAGTACTGATGTTCTTTTTAATCCATATACAATATAACAATTTTCTTTTTCTTAATATAATGTGTTATTCTTAAAATTGTTTAAATATTAAACCAACTTAGGAACACTATTCAATCTACTTTTCACTTGATGTTAGGCAGATATCGAAAAAACTTTAAGATTAATTTTGGACGATTCAATCGTTGGATTTCCGTTCCCAAGGAATATTGAACTCTATAAAAGTGAATTTGTCATGAAACCGCCCTTAGTACCTTTTTCTTTTTCTGCTGCTTATTTTATCCCAAGATTAATAATATTCAATATAATTCTATAGATATTTGTAATGTACTTTAATGGTGAATGTAAATTAAACATCGCAGTAAGTAAATATTGTAATTTATTTTATAAATAACTATGTGTTGAATGAAAACATAATCACATATGAAATCATTATTTAATAGAATTAGGTATAAATTATTTGACAACTTTTGCCAGAGGGTCATTGTAACTACGGCTAATGACTTTGAAACTAATTGAGTGGACAGAAAATTAACACGATTAATTAAAGGCCGTGATAGTAGGTAGTAGGAAACTATATAGTAAAATTGATTTTAGGACCCTGCATTGCCTAGTCTATGATGCAACACCGATACCGTACCTAGACAGCGCAAGAAATTTAGGAATAATTATAGACTGTCACCTAAGTTGGGCAGCTCAAGTTAATGATGTAAGTAAGCGGCTTCACCATTCCATACATTCCCTTAAACGACTGCACAATTTCCTTCCTCTTAAAACGAAAACTATACTGTCACAATCCCTCCTTCACCCTCTACTCGACTACGCTGACGTTTGCTATTTAGATGCGACTGATGAGCTACTTGATAAATTAGATCGACTCCAGAATTTGTGCATTCGTTTTATTTTCGGCTTGCGCAAATTCGATCACGTCTCCGAATACCGCCGTGAATTAAAGTGGCTCCCCATTCGCTTTCGCCGGAATATGCATGTGCTAACACTTTTATACAATGTTTTAAAAAGTTATGGCCCGACATACCTTCAGGAACGCTTTCATTTATCCTCCCCTAGAATTCGACCTGAACGTTCTTGTGTTGCACTGAAATTTCTTGAAGTGCCGAAATACAATACTAATTTTTATCGTAAGTCCTTTTCTGTTCTTGCTGCGCAACTTTGGAATTCACTACCCCATTTCATTTATAAAGACTTTCCTAGTACCACTGTATTCAAATTTAGACTAAAGAAGCACCTACTTTCTCTTTCCTCGTAATAATCAGCATCATTTATTTACTTATAATATATCCATTAGTTATATGTATTGTGTAGACAGTTGTGTATTTATGTGTATGTAAATATATATATATATATAAGTATATTTCTATTTATGTATATTAGTATGTAAGTATATAATATGTTGATATATAAAAGCTACAATGTGTAATTTATATTATATGTACCTATACCCCATATCTATAAATATCTCCATTTACTAAGGGTTTCTGGCAGAGATCTCTTGCAAGAGATAAGTTATCCTTTGTGTAAATTTTCTTTGTTATAATGTCATTTTTAATATTTATGGTACAAAAATAAATAAATAAATAAATAAATAAATAAATACTTCCCATAGTAGTTGTATTACAAATCCTTTTAGAACATTTATTACCAAATCATTTTATTTATTATCTAACTAAATTCCGCCGCTAATGGCTTCTGTTTTGGTACTTAAATATAAGTAAAAAATTAATACGTGAGTACAAAATGGCATTACTTTCAATTAATTGACCATCCATATCTTCCCTAATACATTCTAAATGAAATGCAAATCGTCATATTGTTCATATATAATATTAATTTCACTAATACGTTATTCACCTGTGTTCATTTACCTGAGGCTGTCTTACTGGTCCTTCAAAATTATATCACCAAATAAAGTAATTCTTTAAGGCTAGCGCGCATGACATTTTCTTTCTCAGTGGTCATTTTATAAAGCGAGTATCAAAACCTGTGATGTTTGAATTAGTCTAATAGAATGTTTATTTAACCAATGTTGGAAGAATATATAAATATTATAGATAATAGTACTTTAAACAATTAAATAAAAAAAATATTGGGTATTAATTATAACAAAAATATAAAAATGACTGTAGAAATATTAAACAGTGTTATTATCATTTAAACTACATGATTTTTCGTGTAGGTTACAAGGAAAGGAGATACGAAAAAAATCTAATATAAATAAAAAATCTTTAAAAAGCAGTTTGTATTATATATTTAAGTAACTACTTCAAAAAATATAATGGTTATAAAATTATTTTAAATATATGTGTTTTTGAAACAAAAATCTCTATTTAATATTAAGGGAAGTGATAAAAATTTAGTCAGACTGGACTTACCTTAAAATGTTATATTGAGACCCGACTTGAAGGAAAATGATTTGAAGCGAAAACAAAGACAATACAATAAGAGTATTAAAAAATTATATTCTTTTGTTTGATATTTGACATTTCTTAAAAACTTTGAAGCAGTATTTATTTTTACTGAGAACACAAAAAAGACATGCCAAAGAAACAAACAAACAAAAAAAAATACAAACAAAAAATGTGAATGTGCTCGAAACGTTGCACAAATTGCATTTTTGTTTTTATTTTATTAGATTGATCAAGGCAATTTGGTAACGTTCCGAACACATTCACATTTTTTGTGTTTGTTTACGTTTGTGAATAAAAATGTTCGTGGTTTTTTTCGTTGCAAAATTCATATCAGGAGTTTTGTCAGTGGATTCGCTTTCATCACTCGGTATTTACTTTGTTGAGAAGTTTTTGTTTTGATAAGAGATGACAGTTGATTGAACGCGACCGAGCGCTTTGTCACAGAGTACGTTATACTATCCTCCGTACTGCACTGATTACATATCTCTTGTGTTCATTAACAATGCTGTAAATCATTAAAGGAGTAATTTATTTTATTTTGCATAGAAGCTCCAAACAGATAAGGATAAAAGAATGTTTATTCGACAAATTATTTCAAAGAGAAAGAGTTTCTTATCGATTGCTCTTCACAGACATACATTTTTACTAGGTCACGCAAGCGGGGTCGTGAGCTGAGCTAACTTTTGCTCTGTGCACGGCAGACTATTTACTAAGATATTCTTTAGCTTAGTCCTTACAAACACTACGAGAGTTAAATGGAAATATAGAATATTATCAATAAATCATTTGCCAAACATGTCAAGCTTGATATTCGTTTCAGGTCTTTAAATGGGAATTTTTCTATAGAATTGCTCATAACACCCTTCTTTTCGTAATGGCATCACGCTGAAACAATCAGGTCCACTGCGATACTATTGATACAGTAGCATTCGACCTCCTTGGGGATAAAACCTGTTGCTGTTGCTGTTTCGCGTCGTACAATGATTATTTGCAGATATGCAAATCGTTGAGGAAGTACAGGTGCCATCGTTTGAATTTCTTGTTCGACGTTTAAAATATGTCCTGCATAACGAAATTGTCCAGGCCCACCGCTTGCCCTGAGCCGATACACTCGCATAATTGATTGTATGCGTGCAATGAGCATAGTTTCGATCTGTGTCAGCCCTTATAATAGTGGTGGCACTGCCCTAGGATCCATAAAATTTTCTATGGTGAACATTCCTGATTGAACTCATGAAAATTGAAAATTCATGAACTCCTGCTTCTTTTAAATCGGTTCTTGAACATTTAGAACAGGAAACGTATGCCAAATTTTCTAACTCTTTATCAAAGCGGGCGTCAGCTAGCTCCGAGTGACGAAAGCACCCATAGAGCTGAAAGTCTAACTCAGGTATATATACGTGCAATATCGAACTTTTTATACAGGAGACCTTCTGGTATGAGTGGGGTATTTTTAGAAAGCCCTTGGCCCATAGACCCAGAAAATGCATTTACACTTAGCAATATACCCACCGCCTCCACCTCTAACGGCCGTTTGAAAAATTAGACTAAAATTTAGTTTTCAGCTCCGCACCCGTATAAAATCTATTTAAAATATATTTTCACCTTGAAAGGGTTTTCCTGAAGGTTCTCGTCTAGACCTTTCCAACAAGTCCACAAACGCCAAAATCCGACCACCGGTTGATGAGATATGACCTTTTGAAAGTTTTGACTGGCGCCTCCATCGAAGATTTCTTGAAAGTACTTTGTCTATTTGTGTATATGTTATGTGCAAAAACCAAAAAATGGTCGACTGGCAGGGGACATATCGACCATTTTCCCGAAAACGGCGCCAACCATTTTTTCCAAAATTTCCTCATTTGTAGCTCCAAATTAGAGCTAAAATTTGGTATATAGCACATATCTGGAAAAACTCGTTATTTTGAGATATGGCCGTGAGAAGTTCAAAAAATCATAAAAAATTACCATAAATGGTCAAAAAATGACTTTTAAAGCCAGAATCGTACTCACAGCACGGTTAAAATTCAATTGACATCGAAAAAAGATATATTCCATAAAATACCAATTCCCACTCATGTGTATTTCTAACAAACACCAACTAATGAGCACCATAAATGATGCGATTTGATGAAAATTCAAAATTTGATATTTTCACCAAAATTTGAATAGTCTTCTAATATAAAATCGATATATATTTAATTACAAACGCATTTACAGAAAAAAATTCGAATGTTGAAAAAAAATCAGTTTTGAAGCAATCATAAAACTAATGAAAACTAAAAATATTCAATGAGAAAAAAAATCAAGCCTTTGTGGGGATTGAACCGATGGTCTCTCCTTGTTCGATGCGTAACTCATCCACTGAGCCATCTAGACTTATTCTGTGAGAGGCTATTGTTTCATTTAAATTGAGACACATGGGTATTGTAGTGAGTAGATTCATGAATGTCAGATTTTTTCCCGCTGATTTTTTTTTTCAATTGTTCAATGGATATTGATTTCAAAAGTGATTTTTTTCAGCATTCGAATTTTTTTTTCTGTACATTTTGTTTTGTTTCTGACGTCGTCAAAATTTTAATGATAATTTTACTAGTTGAACAGTGAATAAACTCACTAATTATCGCATTGCCGACTGTGAAAATAAAATAAAATTTACAGAAAAAAATCCGAATTCTGAAGAAAATCTGTTTTGAAGCAATGAGTTAAAAAAAATGGAAACTGAAAAAATCAAATGAAAAACAAAATCGGGCACCTGTGGGAATCGAACCCGAGGTCTCGTCTTTGTCATTACAACAGTCATCCTCTGGGCCAAAACACTTTCATTTTGTCAGAGGCAACTATTCCATATAAATGAGGATAAATTTGCATGAAAAATAATCGCACAGCATTTTGTTTCCAATCCTTTTACAAAACTATTGATAACAAAACAAAAACTTCTCAACGAAGTAAATATCGAGTGACGAAAGCGAATCCACTGACACAAAACTCCTGATATATGATAAAAAAACCACGAACATTTTTATTCACAAACGTAAACAAACACAAAAAATGTGAATGTGTTCGGAACGTTGCACAAATTTCATTTTTTATTTTATTTTATTAGATTGATCAAGGCAATTTGGCAACGTTAAAAACCCATATATTATAGTATTTTATTTTTAATATATAAAAAATTAAAAATTGTAAATAATCTACAGTTTATTATCAATGTCGTTGTTAACGATATTCTACACCTTAACCTAATACAATATTCATAGCATGTTTCTTCCCAACTACGATAACTAGCTTCAATAGCTACAAAGAGTGAGTCTAACGTAACTAGTACTTATCCTTGTTAGACAAAACTAGTAACAGCTATCTTTGAGTGAGCAAATGTCAAGACTGTCTAGGTCTTGGTATGTGGAGTGAGACGAAGAATTTAATTAATCTCATTAATCATAAAGTGTGTAAGTATACTAAAATAGTTGAAGAAATATTCTTTTTTTTTTTTGGTGTTTTTGCTTCATGATTTGATTTTCTATCTATACATAAAAACAGTAAATAATTTTAAAAAAAAACTTAAGTTGGTTTTGAAAGTAAACACTGGTTTGTCGAAATGAAATTAATAGATTTTAAACTCATTGAAAAAGATGATTTATAAATATTTTTTATTGTAATGTAAGCTTTAATAACACAGGCACACAAAAAAAAAAAAAAACGTCATGAACCAGAGGGGAGACCCCATTATTCCTAGGTTTTTGGGATCGCTAAAACCGAATATGACAATAAAAACTAATTTTAAATGCCCGTTTTGCCGCTAGCACCCCCTTACTACCTCTTAAGGGGTGAAAATTGAAATTTTTGTAAAAAATCAAGATAGATGTGTCTTTCTACGTTTTTTGGGATGCTGAAACCGAAAATGATAACTAAAAATAAATTCATGACCACTATCACCCCCTACCATCCCTTACAGGGGGTGAAAATTTCATTTTTTTTCTATAAAATCAAGACAGATGTGTATTTCTACGTTTTTTGGTATAATGAAACCGAAAATGACAACCAAAAGTGAATTTGATACCTCTTTTACTCAATATCACCCCCTAACTACCCCTAACGGGGGGGAGGGGGTGGGGGTAGTTTCAATTTTGTATAAAATCAAGATGTATGAAGAAATTTTGACGATTTACAGTAAATGACATGTTTATCAAACTAGTTTGAAGTTACTCTTAGCTCTTATATTAGAAATTCAAATGCTTTATCGATCAGAAGTATCTGATATATATTCATGATTTAATTCTATTCTTAGCGTAACCCAGGAACAACGGCGTGGACGTAGTAGATTTCTGTTCCCTTTTGGAGTGCTGGATTAAAGTGAGTCCCCTTGCCTCTCACTATTCAGCGTCTACCTGTTTCTACGATAACGAACTCTCTTGTTGTCAAAAGTTCTTCTAAGTGGTTTCCTTTTATTGGTTCTTTTCTGTTCTGGCAAATCTCTTTTTAAATTCCAACAGTAGTCTGCCAACATATTGACATCCCATTTACCCTGATAGCGCTGTTCCATTGTCTTAAGATCCTGTCTGATGGAACCTTTCACCTTGCTCCTCACTGTAGTCTCCTAAATTGGCCGAAATATTTCTTTTCCGCTTTCTATTTCTATCTCGGAGGCAAAGAATTAGGTTCAGCATCTTTTAAGCGTTTTACAAGACTGCCGGATGGATAACAGTATAAACAGAATTAAATAGAAAGCAAAAAAAAAAAAAACAAAAAATGAAACAACTTGTTAAGAATAGGACAAAAATCATGATTCAGTCTTAGTATCATAATAACAAATATATGCATACAATAAGGTTACCATATACTTTATAATAATTTTTTCTCTCAGCATCTTGAAAAACATAGAAATTCACATATTTTCGGTTTCAGCATCCCAAGAAACGTAGAAATACACATCTGTCTTGATTTTATAGAAAAAAATGAAATTTTCACCCCCTGTAAGGGATGGTAGGGGGTGATAGTGGTCATGAATTTATTTTTAGTTATCATTTTCGGTTTCAGCATCCCAAAAAACGTAGAAAGACACATCTATCTTGATTTTTTACAAAAATTTCAATTTTCACCCCTTAAGAGGTAGTAAGGGGGTGCTAGCGGGAAAAGTGGCATTTAAAATTAGTTTTTATTGTCATATTCGGTTTCAGCGATCCCAAAAACCTAGGAATAATGGGGTCTCCCCTCTGGTTCATGACGTTTTTTTTTTTTTGTGTGCCTGTGTAATTCTTTAATATTTCGTTTCAGGAACAGATTCCTACAGACATTATTAAAATACATTATTTTATTACTTGTATAGTTAAGGAAAGTAAAAAAATTATATGTAAAATTCACAATAAAGCTGATTTTGTACTTGGTATACTTTAATGAACGGTCTTTTTGTCCATACAGTAGTAATTTTAAAATATTAAAAAAAAACAAATGTGATAAAAAACAAAAAAACAAAACATGACAAATTTACTTACAAATTGAAGTAAAAACAGGAAAAAAAAATAACATTTAATAAGAGTGGGAGATCTGTGTGTTTCATTAATAACGATGAGATATCACACACCACATTATTCTCTGACACTGACACTTGGAATAATTGGTCTTTATCAATCAAATATCTCATTGTGATAATCCAAACTATTCGATTATGATTGGAATATTCCTGTAAAAATTTATAAAAGAAAGAAAGAGTTATTTAGTCCTTATTTATTCTGAATATAGGTTTTTAAGAAATGTGTTTTTCTATTAATTTCATTGATATTACCTTTCTAGATTGGTACTATTTTAAGAGATATTTTATTTTCATATTAATTTAAAGCTATAAACGCCGATATGGGTATCTATTTTAAGGTTTTTAATAATACATAAACACTTTCATCGAAACTCTTAAAACTGTTATACAATATGGTGACAAATTTTTGGATTCATAGAACGGCTGTAACCCAACGAATCCTTGTTAATAGCAAAGGTAAATTACTATGACTTAATCTCTTAGAGTAAGTTTAAATTTATGTGTATAATATATTCAAAGTAAAGCATGCGGTTGCATACATAAGCTTAAAATTTATACTGAGTTCCACCTAGTAGTGGTAACCGTTTACATTAACATATTTTTTTTTGATAATTCATCCAAGCGAGGATTTAATTATTCGGTAATGTAAACCTCAAATAAACAAAGTTGTAACATTCATTACATACATCGCTTTGTTGGACTTTAATATGTATATATAAGGAATTAGTAAGTAATGTTTTAAATTCTTTGCGTTAATTATTAAATATTCTGTTATATTTAGATAAATATCCAAGTTATCAAGTCAGTTGTCAAGTTAATTTCCGTTAGGTTTTTCTACAGAGGTCCTCAAATTTAAGAATAGAAATTACATACAGTGCAATTTAATACTCTAAAATGATACCCAGATAGTTCATTTTTGTTTAAATTTTTTAGTACATCTGTGGCCAAACGAGTGCTTGTTATCTTCGCTGTACTTATTGCTTCAGATTTAAAACAGATAATGAAACCCTTGTTTTGTTTTCTTAATATAATATTTTAATATTCTCCAACAAACATCAGTTTGTATATGTCTAATGAGTTTACATTACAAATCTGTAAAGGAAACTCTGAAGTCAATTTAAATACATGACGTGAAAATATTTGAAAATATTTAACAACTTCTTCTTGCCAAAGGTTAGGTTCACAAGAAAGTTTGTTTTTTTTAATAGGGTATCAAAAGCCAGATTGTCCATTTCCATGCAACCTCTATAAGTTCTAATGAGATTTTCAATTCGCATAAAGCTTTGAAATAGTGGAGTGGAGATAATTTAAATATATTTTCAAGTTTGAAATATTATATTTATAAATTTATTAACAATTTGTTTTGAGATTGTATTAATATTATGTAAAATAAAATGTGTATGACATTCAATGGAGAAATAAAGATATTAACATAATCTACAAGTCCAGAGTACTAACCTTTTATTTTTTGTTGAACAGACTTCTATTTAATAAATACTTATTTTAGCGTACTACATAAATGGTAGTTTCCTGGGGTCAATGAAAAGAAGAGATCTTTGCACAGCCGTGACAATGACAAAGAGCAACAAACCATCTATCACTTAAATAAATATTCTTGTAAAAAATCTCGCTCGACACATAAATGGTGGTGTGTTAAAGTGAATTACAATGAATTATTTTAAATAATATTTGTAATACAATGTTACAGGTAACATTGTTGTATTCATTCATGATGTCATGCAAAGGATTATTAACCTATAGTACATTACACATACACGTACTACATTTCGTACGTACGTACGTACATTAGCTGGTGCTACTATTGATAAATAAGAAAGAGATGAATCTAAACAAGTTAAGATTTAATAAATTAAATAAAACTGTTTAGTTCAATAACATCATGATCATGATCAATAGTATCCAATACTATTTATTAATTATTCGTGGTCTCTATATTTCTATTTCTGGCATTTGAAGACTATTCTGGTTTGCTTACTATACGCCAAAACTGTTTTGGAATTTTCTTAATAATTTATATGACACAAGAGGAAGGAGTTCCCTTAAAAAACATTTGGTTAATCTTAGAGTTGTATCTTTTCTCTGCATTTTAAATAAAACTCTTAAGACGTGACATTATCTACTATTTATCTTTTTAAATTTCATGTATAAAAACGGAGATTTCACTGACACATCACTTGATGTCCAAACTTAAAAGTAAATTTAATAAAATGTATTAAATAAAATCGTATCAACAATAATGAAGACATTTTTCTGATTCATTTGTACACACTACCAAAGAATAAACTACTTCTCATAAGTAAGTTAAGTATGTGGAGGTACCACATACTTCGTTCAATCTTGTGTGCCATCTGCTTGACCTTCGTCTTTATGTACAATATTTCTCATTACGTCCATTACAAGGTACATGTAGTATTACAAATAATTATTAATTTAATAATACTCGATTGATAATAATGCTGAAATCATAGTACTGCAAAATGTAATGTGTGTGTGATTAACCCTGGCTGTTGAGCCAAAGGTATACTTGACAAAGACACGAAAAGGACAAGTCATAGTAGCTCAGCAATTTCTATAAAATTACGTCGAAAGCTGTTCATTTTCAAGTCACAGACTACGATAGCCGTAAAGTCCATTACCAAATTCTCATATAACTCTTGTAAGCAATGAAATGTAATCTTATGACTTCATATTTTTATTGCTCACTCCTTTATATTGCAACATTTTATTGTCTTTTTTATGCGTTGTTGTCAAGTGTCCAGTGAGATTAGTTGTACGTGATGTTAAACAAAATCTCTGTGTAGACAACGCCTAAGTGTGGTCCCATCACACAGTCCACAATCCTCCTCGAGATAAGCTTTTGTTCACAGTACTTAGAAAATCGTATTAAGATTATAATCCAATAAAATTACACCCACTTCATTGTTACAATATGAAAGTGTACAACTAACTGTGTTAAACTAGTTTAGCTTACCGGATTTATCATATATTTGTGGATTTCTGTCACATATTTTTTGTTTTTTTTTTTTAATATTAAAGTTTTAATATTTAATAACTTGCAACAATCTTAATTGCGAGAATGAAATTTAGTGTCATCTTGGTCGGTGAATTAATAAATCAATCAGACAATTATCACACTTATCAATTACATTACAGACAATTACATTAAATGTTGGAATCACATCACAGTAAAAAGTGGAAGTGACAAAAGTTACATAAAAATATTAAAAAAAAATAATTCATTACTTTTGTAATACTGAAACGAATTTAATAATTTTTGCAACATTTTTACTTTACTTTACTTTACTGTTATATAAAGATAATTTACTTACCAATCTGTACCAACAGGCAGCAGCGACCTGAACTATACCTGAAGGTACCTACTCTCTTTCTCTCTCTAGAAACATTTCTATGTCAAAAGTCATAAGTCATACTTGACCTGGGCAGTCCAACATCCTTACTTTCCACATTTGTATTTACAGAAAGAGTTCAGGAACATTAATCATTCGTTTTATAAATTAATTTATTATTTTTATTAATCTAAGAGGGCGACACCCGGAAAGTAATTAGCAAATGATTCGAATGTATTAACCTTGTTATAACAATAACAAAACTGTCAAGTTAAAGAAAATAGATAATCTTATAATTCACTTTAAATACAAATTATATAAATTATATATATATATAATTTATATTTTATTTTTTATATAATTTATGTTATATTTTATTTATATATATATATAATTTGTATTTTATTTAAAAATGAAATTTTATAATATTTTTTATGAAAATGATCGAATTATATTTTAGATATTTTTTTTAATATTAAAGAATTAAAATAATACCTAACATCATATTAGTTAATAAGTTATTAAAATAATTTGACTCATTATATTTGAAAGCGAAATATAAATGTCAGCAAGATGCTTAATTGTTTAAAATTTTAAAAAATCTGAGCTGATATAACAAGAGTCTAGGGTACTTACACGTGGCAATAAGGAAGAGTTACAAAAGATCTTGGAAATATAGAATAGTTCAATGGTACATTAAATGAATCATATAATATTTTATTTTTTTAGAGGAATAAAATACTGTTGGAATGAAAGGGATAATCTATATTTTTACATAAAATTTAGACCAAACCTAAAAAAAATACAAAGAAGTTATTCATTTTGTGAAAACAGAGCAAAAGGTCTGATTGATACAAGAATCAATAAATTATATGACTTTTAAATAACAAACTTATTCATATACGTACCCTTCTAAAATTGTATTTCTATTGATATTGCCGTCTTGTAACTCTTCAAAAACAAATTTATTTGAAAGTAGAATTATTACGTACCTTCATAACTGCTAAAAGTTCTACCTTACTTTGTAGATTTGCATTGAGAAATGAATTTCATAACTTTTAACTAAGAGGAAATTGTATAAATACATAAAAATATTTCTAGAGAGAGAGAGAGAGAGAGAGAGAGAGAGAGAGTAAGTATTGTTTGAATTACAAAACCAAAATATGTACGGAACACTATAATGTAGTCTATTATTACAAAGTGTATTCTGATATAAACGCAATGTTTCCATGATCTTTTGAGTAGATGCTGTAGCGGTAAATATAAAAAATAGTAATAACTATATATGCACTAACCTACATAATTTTAATAAGCAAATTGATTACTTTCAATATCAATAGATTTTGAAATAATATGTTCAATGTACAAATTTAATTCTAACACATACAGAGGTATTAAAAATCCACATCAATATTTAATTAACTTGTTCTTATCTAACGTGATTTAAATAGAAAAACTCCAAACACCTTTTGTACATACATTTTAATTGCCTGTGTATACACATAAGAATAATATTTAACAGCGTTCACAGTTTAATAAACTAAGCACTTTTAGTCCAATTCATCTTGAATACGTAATACAAGTTACACATCTAACACAAAGTCTCAACAAATTTAAATAGCTTTAAACAAGCTGCATAAATTGTGAAGAGCTTTAAATAAATTTGTTCAGCAGACAGCATTTACGACCTACAAGCAAAAGCAAATTGCAAATTCGTACCAGAGACAAAAATATTTTATAGTTTTGAAATGCTCATTGTATATAAAATATAAAAATCTGACAAGTAACTTTATACAATAAATAACTTTGAATTTGAGTAATTTTAACTTAAAACCCGTATAAAACTAGATGAGGGATGTTGCATATTATATAAATATATCGATGACATATTAACAAAATACATAGTCGTGTTTAAATTTAAATTAATTCCAACAGATAATAATGAATTAGAATAATAATAATTTATATTAACATAAGGCTTTATTTCTTGAGGTTTAAAACATAATTAAAACAACCGCTTGTCTGAAGTACTTTGATTATTTTTTAAGAAATCATTTGCCGATGTGAGAAAATCGCAGTTAAAATAGGAAGCATTAATACAGATTAAATAAAATTATTATACAGCTTCACAAGTTCTATATTAAAGGTATGATTAATACTTTTATTAACTGTAATATTAACTTATCATATGTAAGAACATGTAAGATATGGATATTACCCTCTCGTTTTATGGTTTAAAAGTTTAAACTTTACTCGAAACTACTTCTCTACCAGCTTCAAATACATAGAGTTGCGATAGAAACTACATTTTGAAACTACATTCATGTTATGTTATGAGATACTTGAATCTTGGCGATCCTCACTCTAAGTGTGATCTTGCAATAAGGTTTTCGTAATCACTATGCTATAAATAAATTCCCCCTCAATACCTTCCCGTTTTATAAGTTCATTTAGCAAATTGGTCATTTTAGTTGGTAATCGAAAATAATATGTGATGTTCATATACGAGTCGAAGAACGGTTTAAACACTAAATTAAATAATCAAATATAACTCACGTTCGTTTCCGCTGGTGCCTGCAGCCCGGGGGTATTGCGGCGCTCCTTGGGATTTCTTCCTGGTATATCAAAACAGCGAATGTATCCTGAAATATTCAATCATAAATAAACAGGGAAGTTAGATGAATTTTAGTGCAGACGTAAATATAGTCACAATGAACCGATAGTATCGGATCATCTATGATTGTTATGATATATATTGCTTGATTGTATTACAATTTAGTTGCAACAATATTGTGGTTATCAAATATTGTTCCAGATAATTTAATTCCTATTCAAAGTAACCTATTGTAAGTACATTATGTATTATTGGTTACATTAATTGTAAATATATACATAATTTTAATTTATTTCTCATTGTGCAAGTATATTTAAACGAATCTTAAGAAATGTAACTCTGTAATTGTGGAGCGTGATAATAGTTTTTCACGCTCCACAATTTCTGTTATCTCTCCTCGCAGCTCGGGTTAAAACTTTACTTTATTAAAAAAAAAACAATAAATTACCTTGAAATGATATAAATGCCATATACATTATAATTTATGAATGTTATCGGTCTTTAAATGTTAAAGTTTATTTGATAAAATAGAATAAATAAATAAATGAGCGGTTCGTTGGTTTTTTTAAAGTATAAAAAACCGAAATTAAGACTACGTCCGTTTTAAAGGTACAGAGATTAGGGAGAAAGGTTCGATTGTTATATAAAGATGTATGATAATATCAACACAAAATAACCTTAAAATTTAGATGTTCTTATTATTCCTTAATGACTCATGAAAGACGAATTATATGTAGTAAATTTTAAAGTTTTGTGTGAAGGGATACTGAAACAAACAAACAACTATATTAATGGTTAATTATTAACAGACAAAATATAATATTATGCATTCCACATTTTATTGGTTTAATACTAAAAAGAAATCAAATTCACAAAGTAACATTAATGTACTCTAATGAAAGATCAACACAAGATAAACAATATTTCTGTTAACAAGCGAGTCTGAAGCTCTATCGAGAGAATGTAATAATTTTTCACCCCTTATAAATCAGTGTTTCTAATAAGAGCCATATATGGTCTCTGTGGTACGACCAGTAGCTTGCAAAGAACAAAGATTTTCAAGAACTCACGCTCCTCTTTCTACCTAACCAAATATCGTAAGAACCTACTAAAGCCGCCTTTGAAATACGTTCCAGAAATGAACTGTTGAAAAAAATTAATGATCGTTCTAGAAAAGCAGAGATCCTTAAATAAGTTGTAGATAGATTTCTACAGCGTACAAATTAACTATAAATTTATTCCCAACCAGTGCGTTACATAGTTAGTAATACTTGTTAAGTTTAAATAGGTAAATTCTTTGGGTATGTTTGTTTCCCATGTATATTTTATATATGAATATTCATAAAACGTATACAGTATACAGGCAACAGATAGACAAAGTTCACAACTCATTTGAATAATTATAAATAGAGGCAGAATAAACGACAAGGTCACTTATAAACAAAGAGTCACAAAGAACATTTATTTATATCTTTTCCACTTTGGCAGGAGAGCCTATTTTGAAATCATACTTCAATATACAAACATGCTTCCTACTGAGTCCGACAAAACCTACAATAAAATTATAAAGTATTGTGTAATAAAATCTAGGAATTACTTTAATTAAACAGTGCCTTGTTCTGTGGATTGTTCTCTATCATTGGCATTTGTTTATACGATTACTATACGATCTCTGTTAAGTCAGTTATACTGCCTGTATACAGACTTAACAGCCTATATGTGTCTCATTAACAGCACAATCTATGTCCATATAGACAGGCAGCCAATTAAAGAATCAGTAAAAGTATAAGATCCACAATTGCCACACTGCCATTACAAATTAATATTATTATAAGGGATATATCTATTTTTAAATAGAAACAAAAGAAAAATCTATGCTTTATTAAAATTTTAATATATAAAAAAGCATTCTAACTACAACTAATTTACAATACAATAATGTTATTTACTAAATTAGACACATTGTATATATCTATGTACATTGTATATGTTATGTACTTAGGTCACTAGGTTATTATTATACCATATTCTATGAAGTACAAACATCGGTAACGATCGCAGAATCACTCTTAAGGATGCTGCTAAAGGAAACGAAATCACAAGAATCCCGTGAGATGTGATTTCTCCAACTTCGTGCTACGACAAAGTATCTCATGGAGCAAGGCTGAGGCGACGGGACACTTCTTGTAGTCGTACTGTTCGGTCTCCTTGCTAGGAACTGTGGTTCGTCCGTTTAGAGTGCTTGTATGCTCAGTGTTGTATATAAGAAGTTGAATTAACGCAGTCACACTGTATTCGCTGTTCCGCTTGTGCTCGATTACTTCATCCAGCTCGCAAGATGTCTGACGATGTTGCGCCCATTTCTGTGGATCCGAAAAGTATATATATATAGTATATATCTAATTATTATAAACTTACTAACCTTAGTCTTATATCTTAAAAAAAATCTACACTCAGTTTTATTTATATAATTCATTTGAACCATTTTTTACGTATACCTTTATACCTATTATAATATTTTACTCATTTAGCAATTTTATGATAGTCAGGATATTTACTGAAACTCCTGAACTGTTAACTACCGAGATAATAAAATATTAAATTTTATTTAATTTAGTAAGGTACTATGATAAAAAAAATAATAGGACTTCAAATATTAAAAATAAATAAAATACTCTACTATAAATTTTCATTTTTAAAAAAATCATTTGTCCGCAGAATGTTAAAAGTAATCCCATCAGACGGTCTGATCCCCGATTACAAACCATTGTGCGACTTCGATCAAAGATAATGTACTCTTAATTGCATTTTTATAATTGCCTGACGAAGTACCGACCATATGAAATACATTTGTCGTGGATATTATTGAGAGATCCGTATCAGATTAATAATGATAATATTGCACACTACCTACTAGACTACCAACTAAACTATCTACGATTATCTGTTAGATCTTTTTACGTTGTTAAATAAATTAATTCAATGTGAAGTTGCATCCAAAGCAGACTCACGACCATATCAGTGCCGGCAAGCATTCATTATTTATCAAAACGGAACTTATGCGGCACCCTTATTGAAATATTTGTGTGTTGCCAATATGATTTACTAGACTATTATTAAGCCCGTAGAATATTATATGTATATAATATTTTGTGAAGTCGGTAACAATACCATTGATTACATAACTATTTCATTATTGTAAAACAATGTAATTTTAAAGTGGATAAAATAATGATTTGATATATTGGCGGAGACTACCATCTGACTAGACATCTGGTCAGTTAACTATTTTTATACAAGTAAATTAGGCTTTAGTCTTTTAAAGTACGTTGGAATCGAAATCTCTACGGGGACTTACGCTTATAAGAGTTTAGACAAGTCGAAACAAATCGAAGCGAATATGAAAATCAGACATACCTTATATTACCGTTTCATCCAACCGTCGATCAGTGATCCCCACGTCAAACACGTTCGTGGCCAACTCCCATTTTCTCGTAGCATATTCGGCGAGGTTGCTGGCCTGATCGCTGGAGTAGTCGATGAAAGTCAGATCGTCGTAGTACCGCGCTACGTCTGAAAAGGTTAAAATAAGACCAATTTTATTTCTGTCAGGTCACAATGGGTTTTGAAGTCTTAAGGTCTTTTGAGGTCTAAGGTTGCGACAACACTTGAATTGTATCGGTCCGGTCATTAGGTAAATGTGTCAGATACTTCTCATACGTGGGGTATATTAAATATTATAATAGAAGCATTAAACGCTTGGGCAGTGGTTTGAATTAACTGGGTCATCATGTGTTGCATCATATTTTGCATGAACTTTAAAGGCACAAATTCTACTTACATCGAATCCCGATTGTTGTTTGTACACGCCGAGTCATGACTGTCAAGCATCGTGGCGTCTGTCTGAGCAGTGCTGTCATCAGCCACACCATTATTTCGAGTAACTGATTGTGGATAGGTCCAGAATTTTGCCTGATGATCGGTAAAGTGTGTGCGAGACGTCGCATCACTGCACATAACCCCAGTGAAGTGGCTACAGGCCGATTCCGCTGGTCATCATCCAACGACAGGGCTCCACATTGCTGTACATTTTTGTGAAATTCTGAAACAGTTCAGTACTAGTTTTGGTAACAAATCCCACTTCTAATGTGACAGAAGAGTTAAGAAAATATTAAAATGTGGTATTATAATATTATTAAAATAATAATATTATTAAAATTAGTAAGTGGTGGAGTATTTTAAATGATACAACGCTGAGACATCAACTGTCTCAAGTATTACATCCACGGCTGTGTGTCTGACCTTACCATTACTGTGTTTGTTGTATCAGCGGGTCACTCTGAACCAAATATCACATTTAATATTTGTATCACTTAAAATAAATGCAACAGAAAACATGCTACTAGCAACTAATATCAGCGGTGGGTCACACTGAGGAAAACTATCCAAATACTTGTATACGTTAAGACTGCATTCAAAAATGTATTCTTCAAATAATAATTTATAGTGTTGAAAATAATATTTATAAATTTGTAACTCACCATATATCTTCTTAATATTTCATCAAGGATCAGACATTTAAGAGCAGGCTTCGCATTCAGCTACAGATCAGGAAACCGGATATCCAGGACGACGCCCCGAAGTTTCCAATTACACCCGCGACAAAAAAATATTCCTCGTTATAAATTCTCTTGTAACCAAAGAAATTCTCTAAAAGCACTAATCACTCTGCAATCTATTCAAATACCTCATGCAATACAATAGCCTATATCTACTACAATTTTCGAAACATGACAAATGCTGACATGCAAGGTAAAGGAAGCAAATTATGAAAAGTAAAATACACCTAATTTTAGTGAGAATTCAACTTACGTGTGCCGGTAATACGCATATGGATAATCCATAATATTTAATCGACCCTGCACACACACAGATAAGGACCAACGACTTATAAACATTACTAACACTAATAACAGCAACACTCAGCGGAAGGTAGTTAAAAAGTCAATCTTGATTGTGTTTTCGATAGGAAAAACTGGAAAGGCCATGACATCGAATGCAAAATAGTGTTGCTACACATCCAAAACGTCAGACTAAATGAGGGTAAATTAAAAATATTTTCAAACAAAAATAATTTAGTAATATTAAACTAAACTGAATATATGTAGAAGACATCGTAAGTAGCATCTAACCATGAAATCGATGATTATACTTTTAAGTAATATTCAGTAGTCTGCTATCAATTTATAACAAAAACACTGAATCTAAATAGTATGTATCGGATTTGAAACGCTGATTAAATTCCTAAAAAGGCCAGTACTGATGATCTCATCAAGGACAGTACTGGCATTGGATTTTTTCAGAATAACAAATAAATTCAAAATTCAAAAATTCAAAATTCAAAATATCTTTATTCAAGTAGGCATTTACACGCACTTTTGAATCGTCAATTATTACAATACAAAAAAAGGTCAGTGTAGTCCGTCCGTAAACAAGCTACCACCGGCTCGGAATGCTGCTCTGTTGAGAAGAGCCGGCCAGAAACTCAACAGTTGCTCTTTTCAAAAGAAATATAACAATAGGTGATGTATATTATAATATAATATAAATCCTGCAAATGATTCAACAACTTAAGTTCCACATATTTCGATCCACTAAAAACTCTTGAACGTTATAATAAGCTTTATTTAACAATAAACTTTTGATTTTAGATTTAAAACTAAGAAATGGAAGGTCTAAGATATCTTGTGGAACTTTATTATATATGCGTATACTCAAACCCATGAAGGATTTATTAACTTTTTGAAGCCGAAAGTTTGGCGTTACGAGTTTGTTTTTATTTCTCGTATTTATCGCGTGTCTGTCACTGTTTTTTATATAACTATTTAAATTTTGACGTATATATAAAATGTTATTAAATATGTATTGGGAAGCGACTGTAAGAATACCTATTTCTTTAAAAACATCTCTCAGAGAATCTCTAGCTTTTAAGTTATAAATAGCCCGCACAGCTCTTTTTTGTAAAATAAATATAGAATTAATTTCGACAGCACTGCCCCATAATAAAATACCGTAAGATAAAATACTGTGAAAATAACTAAAATAAACAAGTCGAGCCGTATTTATGTCCGTTAATTGTCTAACTTTTCTAATTGCAAAGACGGCGGAGCTGAGTTTGGCTGCGAGTGTTGAGAGATGGGGGTTCCACTGGAGCTTTCTATCTAATGTTAAACCTAAGAATTTTGTTGAGTCGAATAATAAATTAAACGAAAATAGAAATTAATTATTTATAATTAATTAGTTTGTGCAATTAATATTTATTAATACTAGGTTACATGAGAAATAAAATCTAAACAAAAATCAGTAACTATATATAATGTGGTACCAACATTATTTCATGCAGTAATAATAAAAAACTTACCGAGTAACCGCTGGAGCTTACGTAGGACAGACTTCTTCTTGTGAATGTCTTTTCTGGCCTATTGGCCATGGCAGCGTCACCGATAAAAATGTGTAAGACTAGGCTGTGCGGCCGTATAAATACGTTCACCCCACGCGCCTCAGCCGGGTGGGGTGAGCGAGCAAGTAACGTCTACCCACATTTTAGTTTAAACAATTATAACTCAAAGATTAAATAATAACTAAGAAAATTCACCTAAATCTATAAATTAAACAGCAATAAGAACAATTGATTTCTTGAAAAATACCTAAATCTATAAATTTAATAGTAATAAAGACAATTGGTTGATCGCGAGTTATCAAAATGTCATACATTTACAACAATAACAAATGTTTTCATAGAATTAAGTTTAGGCAATAATTTTAAGCTCGTTTTTAACAAAAAAATACCTAAAATTAGTAATAACTTCTTAGATCGATACAACACAACACAACACAATAATACATCACATGATCCGCTTCTGATAACGTCAATAACATAACTTCTAAAAATAATAAAAATACTTATAAATACGAGTACTTATAGTCAATTTGCTACAGTGTAAATTCGTAACACAATAATTAATTTAGTTTTAACTTAATAAGATGATAAACCGTAACATTATTTTATTTATTTCTGAAAATAAAAATAAATAAGCTTGCGGCGACATATACATATTTTGTCTTTAAACATAACGCCTAAAATATCCATATTTTTCACATTATTGGGACATTGGGACATGGGACAAGTTTTTATAACATACCTACATATTTTTTATTATTAAAACATTGTATTGAGAAGTTATAACGTGTCTGCATTTTGAATAACTGATTTCCTTTTACTTAAATACACCTATTCAAATACATAGTTATTCGACACGGACTGTTAAGAGTTTGTCAAACAAGTGATATATGCAGTTTACGGTGTTCAACTGGAAAAATAAGTGAAACCACATGTAATAAAGTTCCTTAGCAAGGCTTCTAGAAGTAAAGTGGTTTATAGATTGTATTCGGTATAATTCAGTACTTAATTGTCATCCAATGCTCTTAGACAGGTAGTATTTAAGATAATAATGTTATCAGAAGGTTAGTACATATTGATAAAACATAATTTTGTTTACTTTATATCTGCTTTTTTCTTAGTTCCTCTCTGTTTAATGTAATTTAAATGTTAATAACACTGCTTAATATTTCAATAGTCATGTTTGTATTTTCAATACAAGTTTATGTAATCTTTTATATATAAGTATATATTTGTATATCCTTCCAACAGTAGTTAAATAATGATTGTATTTAGATAATTCAATTTAAAATATAAATATAAATTAACGTAAATATTATATTAAATTGATTTGTATAACGTTACAGGTTTTAGTACTCGCTTTCCAAAATGACGAATGTATAACAGTCACTGTTCTGAAGGATGACACACTTATTATTCGTTCTTTGAAAACTGTACTCTGCCTCTCTATAGTCTGCATGTATCTGTCCTTCTGCTCGTAAATACATAAATACAGTTTGTGATTATTTAAAATTTATCTACATACACTTTGTGATTATATTAAATTTACCCACATACTGGTTGTGATTATTTTTAATTTACTACATACTCATTATGAATATTTTCAATTTACCCACATACTGGTTGTGATTATTTTTAATTTACCCACATACTGATTGTGATTATTTTTAAATTTACCCACATACTGATTGTGATTATTTTTAATTTACCCACATACTGATTGTCAATATTTTCAATTTACCCACATACTGGTTGTGATTTTTTTAATTTACCCACATACTCATTGTAATTATTTTTAATTTACCCACATACTGATTGTGAATATTGTCAATTTACCCACATACTGGTTGTGATTATTTTTAATTTACCCACATACTCATTATGAATATTTTCAATTTACCCACATACTGGTTGTGATTATTTTTAATTTACCCACATACTGATTGTGATTATTTTTAAATTTACCCACATACTGATTGTGATTATTTTTAATTTACCCACATACTGATTGTGAATATTTTCAATTTACCCACATACTGGTTGTGATTTTTTTAATTTACCCACATACTCATTGTAATTATTTTTAATTTACCCACATACTGATTGTGAATATTTTCAATTTACCCACATACTGGTTGTGATTATTTTTAATTTACCCACATACTGATTGTGAATATTTTCAATTTATCCACATACTCATTATGAATATTTCCAATTTACCTACATACTGGTTGTGATTATTTTTAATTTACCCACATACTGGTTGTGATTATTTTTAAATTTACCCACATACTGATTGTGATTATTTTTAATTTACCCACATACTGATTGTGAATATTTTCAATTTACCCACATACTGGTTGTGATTATTTTTAATTTACCCACATACTGGTTGTGATTATTTTTAATTTACCCACATACTGATTGTGATTATTTTTAAATTTACCCACATACTGATTGTGATTATTTTTAATTTACCCACATACTGATTGTGAATATTTTCAATTTACCCACATACTGGTTGTGATTTTTTTAATTTACCCACATACTCATTGTAATTATTTTTAATTTACCCACATACTGATTGTGAATATTTTCAATTTATCCACATACTCATTATGAATATTTCCAATTTACCTACATACTGGTTGTGATTATTTTTAATTTACCCACATACTGGTTGTGATTATTTTTAAATTTACCCACATACAGTTTGTTATTATTTTCTATTTTCTCACATACCGTTTGTGATAATTTGTGATTAATTTAAATTCACATACATAGAAATTTTGATTTTTTGTGGTTATTTTCTATTTACCCAGATATAGTTTGTGATTATTTTAGATGTCATCCTCTCTTCTTTAGATTTTAATATCGTTTCATTGGTCTAAAATATCTCCTTGACTTTGAATAAATATTATTCTATAATTTAAAAATATATTGTATTTTTTGCGTCTTCGAAAGGTACAGTCGGAGAATATAAAGGTAAGAAAAAAAAATGTTTATGTAAAGTGATTCATTTTATGCTTGCTAAATTCAAGTTTTGAGATATCTATAATTTATCGTGTCACGTTCAATGACACTAAGGCATGTAGTGCCCTAAGTTATCAGGATTGGTAACCCTCGGACCCAATGAAAGGGTAAAATAATTTCAAAGGATGAATTTCGTCCGTTTCGATTAGCATTACATGTAATATTGACTCTAGGTCGAGTCGACACACCTAAGTATATAATCTTACATATGTAAATAACCTTGAACCTTTCTTAACATTCGACTCTCTTCCACCATGAAAGGTTGAACATTTCACGGAAAAATAAAAATATTCAAAAGATGTACATATGTCTCACACTTCAAACACGATATTAGGTAAAAATTCTTTCTTTTAGTTGCTTTTGCCTTAAATAACTTTTTTATATTTAACTTTTATATATGATAATAATGATAAAAATAATTACAATCGTAGAAGTAACTCACTACTGAGATGACGTAGGATATAATTGCGTAGAAGGAAATGACATATTACACCAACTTCAAATAATTATAATAAGGGCAGGTAGAGAAGGATAAGCTTATAATTATATAGTACATGTTTATAAGCTATAGACTAATAATATTCTTTTATATAATAGATTAGGGAAAAATAAATAATAAATTAAGAAGTTTATACCCTTATAGCTTTAAGCAAAGTAACTTTCAAATTATTAATAGAAGTGTGCTATAATACTCATTAAAGTTAGAAAAGTTTAAAGTTATAAGAAGCTTCTAAGTTTCTTGTTCAGTAAACTGTAAGTATATTCATTGTACATATTTTTAGAGATGTTATATATATATATATATAAATATATATATATATATGATTAAAATTCTTTAAATATAACTATATGACACGCTTGTGATCAAGTGACGATATGTTTATTTATATTCATAAATGTATACAAAGGGGTCATTACAGATGGTCGGTCAGTGTTTCTCTTCATTAAGCTCGTCCTACGTCCTAGATAGTCGTCGGAGCTCATTGAACGTTGAATTCATATGAAACAAGAGTAAATGTATATTATTAAGAAGTTAAGGTTCAAAGACCTAAGTATAGTAGGAGCGCGTGATTGACATCATAACCTTCCGGCACTCTCCAGACGGAGAGGTACGGTTCATTGCTTCCACAGATGTAATCTTACTTCTTAACAATACAATGTCTTTTATTAAATACGAGGAATTCTTTATTTAATAAATGCTTTAAGTTATCTTCTGCGTTTTCTACTATTCACTAACTTAAAATAAGGTATTGCTGTAACTTTAAATCAAAAATGTTTAAAATAAAATCCTCTTGCATATATCCTACAATTAAAATAAAAGGCATTATAAATTTAATTCTTAATAGTGAGATTCTAAGGTCTATATTTGAATAGCTACAAACAATTGTCGAGGGTTGAAAGTATAACTATTATATACTCAGTATGTCTGTCTTCAATCCTTCCTTTCTTTGTGTGTTAGAAGTGGAAATAAGGTAAAAGAAAACTATACTAATTCTAACACTATTTTTTTATTTGTTTTCAATTTTTAAATACGTATGTCGTGTGTTGATTTGCAAATTTTATTTTATATTACATTAATTATTATTTACACTTTATACTTCCTAGAGAAATAGTAAATTAAGAAATTGTAAGTAAAATTTATATATTTCGTATGTATTATGTCTATGAACTGAATCATGGATACAATCTGATCTACTCGTTATCTATCTATATTTTTATTAAATCTTACCTCATCTCAATATAGTCTTCTAAATAACATTCTTACGTTTGAAGAGATGAAATTGTTAACCTTATCGATTATTTTTACAAACTTTTTCTTTATTTATTTAATATTACATCAAACTTGATTAAACATCAAAATCAATATTGTCATTAAAAACAGTTATTAATTATTTTGTTTGTTCTTAAAATATAAAAAAGAAGTCACTCCTGCATAAAATAAGTTACAAGAAAGAGAAAATACTTAGTATAATAAGATTTACAATAAAAAACGTTTCCTTACACTTCACTTCTTTGTTTGAGAAACAAGGTTTAAATTCAATCTTTTATGAAAATTTTACACAGAGAGCTGCATTATGACAAGAAAATAAATAAATTGTTTTAATAGTTTACAACTCCAAGCGGGCTAACTTTAATAGATTAGTTTGAAAATATTTTTTATTGTCAAAGCAACCACCGCCTCAGCAATGTTATTGTCAAACTTGAAAAGAGCCAGCTTTAACTTAGCGGAGTTGTTTGTATTTCTTTATATTTTATATAAGAAAATAATCAAGTGTTAGTCAACATTTCGGCAAATATGAGTCTCTTTTTATGTCACATATTGTGAACTAGTTTTTTATGATATAGGTATAAAGTAAAGTAAGGTAAGTATAGTATTACTAACACGCCATGCTAATATCTAAGATTATACTTTTTAACCAACATTAGATCCTCATGGTCTATTGACGCATAAATCTAAAGGGCACTTTTGGTATAGTTGTAACTAAGATCGTAAATGTATTTATCCAGCAATACTTACAGTCAGGTAAATAGTTATAACTAAAAAAAATATTGATTTTTTTATTAGTATTATAACTCAATTTCCTTTTAAAAGATGTGTTGATTGTAGAACGAAGTAATTTTCCATAGATAGAAGTGACACAAGTGAAGGTGCTTCATATTCTTCTAAAAGTGGGTAGAATTTAAAATAATAGAAATTTAAAAATGTTTAATTTAAAACTTAAAACGAATTTAAACCGACCTTAGAGCATATAATTTTAAAGTTCTTAATGCGTCTACGTTCTTCTCGACATGGAAGAGCTATTAATACAAGACAATAATAAATAACTCAGACAAGGTATGAACCAACTTACATATTAAGTTACCTTAAACCAGTGATCATTGCAACTTCATAACAGGATTATTTGTATTGGTCTATTCCAGTTAGAAGCAGCTAGACACTATTTATCCCCATAAGCCTCACAAGTTCTTTATAAAGCATGTCTTTACACTGTTATATATTTTAAGTATATAATATAAAATGTTCTTCTAGAATACCTATATTTGAATTACGTATTAGTGAAATGAATTCTATATATTAACAATATGATGATTTATTTGTCTGAAAAAATAAGTGAAATCACCTGTAATAGCGGTGTCACTTGGCAGGGTTTCTAGAAGTAAAGCGATTTATGGACTGTATTGGGTATAATTCAGTACATATTTTATTTCCACCCAATGGTCTAAGCCAGAAAGTATTTAAGTATAAGATAATAATGTTATTACAAGGTTAGTACATACTGATAAAATATAATTTTGTTTACTTTATATCAGTTTTTTTTAAGCTCCTTTCTGTTTCATGTAATTAAAATGTTAATAACACTATTTAATACTTCAATAGTAATGTTTATATTTTCAATACAAGTTTAGGTAATCTTTTATATATAGGTACCTAATGTGTTTTTATTTACTTGTTTAAAGTACTAATATCTATTTGTATATCCTTCAACAGTGGTTAAATAAAGATTGTATTAAGATAATTCAATTTAAAATATAAATATAAATTAACCTAAACATTAAATTAAATTGATTTGTATAACGTTACAGGTTTTAACACTCGCTTTACAAAGTGACCAGTGAGGAAGAAAATGTCATGATTAAGGAGCGCGCCAGCCTTAAAGGGTTACTTTATTTGGTAATATCTTGAGCAATTTTGAAGGATCAGTAAGACAGCCTCAGGTAAATGATCTTGAATTACGTATTAGTGAAATGAATACTATATATGAACAATAGGGTAATTTGCAAATTCAGTTAGAATGGATGGTAAATAATTTTAAAGAAATGCTATGTTGTTTGTACTCGAATATCTTTTTTTTATTTAGGAGTTAGTCACAAAAGGGAAGCCATTAGCGGTGGCATTTAGTAAGTAAAGTATCATAACACGAGAGACTGTTTTATATAAAGATTATAATCCAATAAGAATTATCAAATCAGATTAATTGAGATACCCCTCAGTTACATATATTTTAAAGCCTATAATGAGTTGTAGTAGAAGTAGAGTAGTAAGACTATCAACACCTTCTTGTGAAATCTGCTGTTGTAAGATCACACATAAAGAGTACTGTACCTATTAAAAAAAACTAAAAATAAAGATACTAAATAAAATAATTTAATAAAACATTTTCTAAAAGAGATTACAATACAACGACTATGGGAAGTATTTAATTAATTATTTTAGTTTTCTGTCCACTGAATTAGTTTCAAAGTCATTAGCCGTAGTTATAATGACCCTCTGACAAAAGTTGTGAAATAATTTATACCTAATTTAAATTAATAATGAATTCATATTTGATTCTATTTTTACTCAACACAGTTATTTATAAGATAAACTTCAACATTCCCTTATATATAATAATTATTATATCTTATCTGATCTTATACTACCTTAATCATAATACATCGCAATGTTTAGCATCTCTTTCTGTTTCTATATATTTCGTAGTTAGCCTTATAGACTTTATCTGAAATAATAATACATAAGTTTACAATATAGTAGATAACGTATGCTTATTTATTAAGTAGGTGAAATATTACATAATGTATTGTTTTATTAAAGAACTTTAATTAAAGAAACATTATGTAATATTTTTATTGAATTAATTGTTTTATTAAAGAACGTTACATTATTCTCAAAACAAAGCGACAAAGATAACAATTACGTTAAGGGATTTTTCTAATCCGACTGTCACACAAAACAGATTACCATTCGTTACTAAGATTGTGTTTTCTTTTAGGTTTTTCTTTTAGAAATAACAACCAACATATATCATTAATAAAACACCTTTTTTTAACAAAAATTATTATTATTAATATACATATTTTAAGATACAAAATTATCAGGTAAAATTATTCCACAAAAAAAGACGTAAATCATTTTTATCATTAGAAAGATTCTGTAATATGTAATGTTTGAAGTCGTTGTTCCTTGAATTGAATTTGATTTCGATTCAAATAAGTAACAAGCTACAAACACTTCAAAGAATTTATTACAATATAATATTTCTACATAATAAATAAAACATATAACATTTTTTATATAAAAAACACTAAACCCTAAATACATATAATGTAATGAACAAAAACAAATTACAAAGTAAAAGCTTATCTGTTTCACATCATAAGCAAGTATTACATCTTAAGTACAAGTCGAAAGAAGGTAAAACCAAAAGAAATATAAAGTGGGGGAACTAATGTGGCTATTACTGATAAATTACAATTTTAAACAGTAATGGCTTCATCGGTGTAAGTCTGACAAAGACCGCAATTTGTAGCGTTGATTTCCCTAACGTCACACCGAAGATAATCACTTGTTTTGTCTTTTTAACATGAACCTAAAAACATTCATTTACTTCATTTTATAATAAGTACTAATATTAATTTATTATTAAACTTAAATATTATCCAAACCGTTTGTCCTTAAACAAATAATTATTTAGGGTGAATTATCTGATTATGTATCATTATTTCATTAATATTTTTTCAAGTAATTAATATGTTATGTATGTATTGGTGTTGTGATTGGACAATAAGTGATAACTATTTTTTTTCAATTAGACTCTTTTTTGTTTCGGAAAATTTAACACATTTCTGTCTCATGCACACACATCACACGCCTGTGAAGAAGAATCGATAAGACATTCTCTTTTAAATAATTTGTTAAATTAACTTTTTTATTCCAATTCATTATAATTTAATATATAATATATTTACTTTATGTTTCCTATTTATATTTCATTATAGAAACAATGTATTTACAGGATATAATTATATTTTTTTAATAAACGATGAAACTGATTTAAAGTATTTGTAAATTTTTTACAAATTTTACAACAAATATTTTTTGTTGAAATGATATTTTAGATGTGTTTTTGTGTTCTCAGTAAAAATAAAGAACGCCTAAAACTTTCTTAGAAATGTCTTGGTAGAAAACAATATTTATATCAAACAAAAGAATATAATTTCATAATACTTTCATTGTCTTGTCTTTGTTTTCGCTTCAAATAATTTTTCCTTTAAATCTAACCTCGGTATAATATTTCAAGGTTAAATATTTTTTACTGTTTTATTCATTTGGCCGTAGACAATATAAATATAATTTAATTATAATGTTTTACTTTTTTGTGGAAGACTGCTGAAAAATGTTTGCAATAATTTTTATTCTAATCCTATTATTGTTACTTGAGAGAATAGACACGTATTTTTAATAAAATATTACGTCAAATAAATCCTGTCTCTACTAAAATGCAACTCACACTCTGAGAATTAGTGACACGCCCTTTTACTCGATATCCGTTAAATTTCGTTAAATTAAAAAATATATATTAAAAACCTTACTTTTCTCGCAATGGCTACAGTGTGCACAAATTACCATTCTTATAATATTTTTCAAAAACACTGATTCAGATATTTTTTTATTTTAAAAATAATTTTTTAAACATTATTTTAAGTATTTACTTAAATATAATATACAAACTGCTTTTTAAAGAACTGAACACTTAATTAGTTCTCTCGGCACAGCGTCCTTCATATAAAGCTAATATATATATATATATATATATATATATATATATATATATATATATATATATATATATTAATATCCATTTTCCAATAATATTAATTTTTATTATTTTATTATATAATCGCAAGGGCAAATAAATATACATTTCATCTGATAGTTAGCGGTTATTGTCTATAAACATTTGCAAAATATAGGAAGGTTTAGTTTTTTAGGCACTTCACTTAATAAATGTCACTGATTATTGCTACGAGTGAAAAGAGTACAACCATATGACGATAAGAACTGTGATCGGTTAAATTATAATTAAAATTGATCTCTATTATGATTATTTATATACAGATGTATCACAGGTGTAGGAAACGGAACTTTTAAGCATAATGTAATAAAACTCGGAAACAATAAGTTGTTATCATAACATTTTTAACATCGTATTTATCAAAACTGCAGTATACATATCGCGTGTCATGTTGCTGTGTAACTGTAATAATCCGTCATGTCGTAAAACATCCTCTTCATAATGACTATCCTTCGTCACAAACTTGCTTTACATTACAGAGTACACTCACTATAAGAGCGAAAAAAGGAACTATCTTGTTTAAAATAATAAATTTATTTATATACAAAAATATAAAACATTATTAAGTTTTGCTTTTTTTAACTGTAAAAGAAATGAATTTCCTTATAACTTGTCCTTAAGATATTTACGTAAATATTTGACTTTAAAGACGACGTTGTTCACGTTTGTTAATATGGATGTTTCATCCACTGTTTATGGTAAGAATATAAATGAGACACATAACTAATACTATATCATTAACAATAACATAGAAAAGATGTCTGTATCAACTTTTTAAAAATTAAATATAGTCACCATTAACAGCGGTGTCGTCTCATGTAGTACAAACCAGACCTCGTTACGCTTCCTTTAAAACACATCGCTTACAAGTACATGTTACTGTAAGGAAAATCTAGAAAGATGAATATAACAAATTAAGGGAATAAAAATAACAAGAGAGGGATTCAAAAAATAAAAGACTGTAATCCAAGTAAGATCTTAGACATTATAGAAACTTTTCATCTGTGGACGTTCTGCTATGTTGCAACTATTTAAATTGTTTTTAATAACTAAGATGATTTTTATTATGAACGTCTTCTATTTACAAAATATAAATAATAATGCTATAACTATCTGTAATAAAATGTAATCAATCTTTTAATGAAAGTAATAAAGTGAATTGATGTTGCGAGGGACAGTTTGTTATAAATTTTATGTTAGAACTCCATAATCGTTTGGTTAAGGGCAAATATGTAGAAGTTATTCTAAACAATACTGTTAATACAAATCAATACAAGTAATTTTCTTAAATCTTACTTGTTCATCTGTTAAGATATTAATATATATATATAGATATCAAAGATAATAAATGTATTAATCATACCTTTAATATAGAACCTGTGAAGCTGTATATAATTTTATTTAATCAGTATTAATGCTTCCTAACTATGAACTTTTCACATGGACAGATGATTTCTTAAAAAATAGTCAAGGTATTTCAGAAAATGTTTTTTTAAATGGTATGACTGGAACAAGATCTTTATGATAAAAGCAATAATATTAAAAAATAATTATCGTACTGTGCGACAAACATATATACATATTTTGTTAGATTTAATCACGTTTTGGTATAAGTATACAAAGTCGAGGTATGCAATATATAGCTAAGGGCAACCTGCCAAAAAACAACGCTGTTAACTAATTTGGCTCCATATTGCTGTTCAGTGAACAAACGAGAGAAGATATAAAAATAACATTTACAACAATTTTATGTATTTTTATTTTTGTTATATAAAGTATAATGTATGTATTAAATCTATGGTATATATTTATAAACAAAAGTTAATCGTGAGTGTTTGTTTATTAAAGTATTGTTTCAAGTAAGAAGTAAAACGTAACAACTATACTACGACGTCGATTTCACGGAAGACCTTTAATTGGACAACTTGAGTAATATAAAATGTAATACATTTACTAATTTTTTTGTTATTATAAAGAATACGGGTGACTTATACAATGAATAATCGGTTATTAGATTTCAATGTTTCATGAAAATTAAACTAATGCATATGATCTATTAAAGTATATAAAAATGAAATCGTTGTTTTATTTATCTTTAAATCTTTAAAAAATGCGTTAGTTTTATGAATTTCGGTGCAGACGTAAAGTATGGTAAATAAAATATATAAGCAAATGAACCGTTAGTATCGGAACACCAATGATTGCTACTGTTATATATTGCTTTGGTTGTATTACAATTTAGTTTATCTGTTTACAACAATATTGCGGTTACCCGAATATTGTTCTAGATATTTTAATTTCTATTCAATATCATCTATCGTGGTACTTATGTCCTAATCTTGGCTAACTTTTTAACTTTTCTGTAATCTTTCCTCGGAGCTTGGGTTAAACTTTACTTCACTACCCTCTAAGGATTTCTTACAAAACAATTTTGTGTGTTATTAATAAACACCTAGTGGATGGATTTCTTCAATAATGTTAAAACTATTGGGCTACTTTTAAAGATTCATTAAAGAAACACAATAAATTACCTTAAATGATGTAATTGCCATATATATTATAATTTATGTATCTTCTCAGTGTATTTAAATTTTAAGCCTAATTTAATAACCTAAAATAAATAAAAATAATGAATCAATAAAGCGGTTCGTTGATTTTTTACAATATAAAAATCGAAATCATGAAATCATTACAAAGTACAAAGAAAGTAAAGACTATCCCTGTTTTACAGATGTTGTTATGAAGCTATTAGATAATAAATTTGTCATAAATATATTATCAATACAAAAGGACCTTAAAATTTAAATGTTGTTATTATTCCTTTATGACTCTTGAAAGAAGAATTATACGCAGTAAATGGTAATACTGAATAAATATATATATTAATGGTTAATTATTAAAAGAAAAAATATAATTTTATAGATTCCACATTTTATTGGTTTAAAACTAAAAGCAAATCTAATTCACAAAGTAATATTGAAATTCTCATGACAAGGGTCGACCCCGTACCTAACTCTCTCGTGTTCTGAAAGAAATACAAATATGAGGCGGTAATACTTACAACCTTCGGAAAATATTATTTCGCTAATCGATGCGATCGACGAATAAGTATTTTTAGCTTTAATAAATAAAATCTGATAAAAATTTGTATATGCATTTGCTTACTTCTCTGAAAATTTAAATTATTGGGTTCGATCAGTAAACCTTTTTTTTATTACTTCGACTATATGTACATAGGACAATTAGTCTTATAATTTGTAAATACGTAAAGTCGTAATATCATAATGACTTGGAATAAAATCGTTGCAATATTTATTCACAATAAAGCTAGTGCTATAAACACAATATAGTACTTCCCAGCGGTTTCACTCGCGCTGTGCAAGTTTCTTTCTTTTACCTTTTACTTCTTTTGTTTGATTCTTAGTGTCTTAATTTTTTTTTGTCTGCGGAACACTGGCTAAACGCGCAGAGTAGACAATTTTTTGGCGGCGTATAATTTTAAATCTATACTATCTACTAAAGTATTTATAAGATTCATATAGTGTAAGAGACAGCATTTGTTAGGGACAGTATTAAAAATTCAAATTCAAATTCAAAATATCTTTATTCAAGTTGGCATTTACACGCACTTTTGAATCGTCAATTAATACAATCCAAAAAAAGGTCAGTGTAGTCAGTCCGTAAGTAAGCTACCACCGGCTCGGAATGCTGTTCTGTTGAGAAGAGCCGGCCAGAAACTCAACAGTTGCTCTTTTCAAAAGAAATATAACAATCTTAGGTGATGTATTCTATAATATAAATCCTGCAAATGATTTAACAACTTAAGTTCCACATTTTCGATTCACTAAAAACTCTTGGACGTTATAATAAGATTTATTTAATAATAAACTTTTGATTTTATATTTATTTCATTAATAGCTTTGTCGATATTGTGAATTGTAGTGAAAAATCTAGAGTCTAAGACGAGAATTTATAATGAAGTCACAACATATGGTTTAATTTTAGATATAATTATATATTAAATCGTTGTGATATCGACTTTATTCATAAATGTACTTTAACATGTTTTATTTTTTAATAACAAAATCATTTTGTCTATAAACTTTCTTGATTTCATTTTACTTTCACTATCAACAAACATGTCATTAAAGTAAGTAGTTAATAAATAATTATACGATACATTTAAACAAGATAAATTATTACATTATATCATAATTTTATCTCCAAAACTATCAAAAGAAAGACAATTAAATTGTAATCAAACAAAAACATTATTTTCAAAGTATAACAGTATAGTGTGTAATTGTTTATAATTTAGCCTTAAATAATTTATGCATAATTAGGTTTATATGTTAATATAAAGCTAAGGCCAACAAAATCACAATTTGAGGCATTCGTATTTAAAGTAAATATGAAAGAGTGTAAGTATATAGGAGCTGTGGAATGCAATGATCTGGTCTGGTCGAATAGTGCCGGAAGAATGCGCTGTCCGTTGTCGGCTCTCGCTGCACAGTTTCAAAGAATTTATCTATATCCATCTCTTTATGTTACGATGTGTGTTTTGCTACTATTTAATGAATCCAATAGTATAGAATTTTTTTTATAATGTTTGGAAAAATATCGTCCTAGAGTTTTATGGACTAGTTATATTGATTACACCAGAAATATAATTTATTAAGAATACCTTCGCCGACTGTGTCTATAGGAGGAAAAACGTTAGGATTCTTCCTGTTTTTCTTTACCCCTAATCTCCTGCATTATAAACGGACCACTAATTTAAACCTAAAGTTAAGTATATCCATAACTATTCGTGTACAGATACTGTCACATGTTTATTTTGTAATTTATTAAATTGTGGTGTACTGAGTTGTAACCACTGCACCTCGTGAAATCCACTATAAATAATTTCCCATCATTATCTCATCCCCTAACGTAATGAGCTCTACTGTTCACAGAACGACTAGTATTATTTATTATATTTATAAATTTGCCTTGTTAATTCAAATTCTTCGTCTCAGTCCACATAAAATACATCTAGATTGTCTTTTTAAATATTTGTTGACTAAAAGGCTGCGTCCACTAGTTTTGTTTAAAAAGAACAAGTTCTAGTTACGTTAGAGTCTCTCTTTGTAGTTTTAGAAGCTAGTTATCGTAGTTGGGAAGAAACGTGCTTGGAATATTGTAGTAGTTTTGGGTCTAGAATATCATAAACAATGAAATTATTAATAAATGCAAATATACGAGTTCCTTCACAAAGATGTTAGTAAGGTTTTTTCTCAAGTAGAGTTAATCCAAATACGTGCTGAAGTGAATTTACTACACTAAGAATAAAAACATCATATATTTGATTATTTTAAAATATGTTATATTCAGTTTCAAAACATAAACAATAATTTCATAAACTAAAATGGTATTATTTATATGACAATTTAAATACAGGCTTTTTGAAGACCAACCATTCGTTTCATATAAAAAACAAGACTCACAACTTAAAATAAACCCCAATGCTAAATATAAAATCCAACACCAGAGGATTTAAAAGTCGTGTCTCATGTTTGGATACACAGAATTATTCCCAACAGAGAAAAAGCCATCGTTAACATGTGTAAACAATGTGTATGCAAATCATGGAGTTTTGTCAACGAAGTGCGGACTTTAAAATCGCCTCGTTACGGCTTTTGAACTAAATTTAGTTACTTTTTGAGTTTTTTATGTTGATAATTTGTGTATTTGTTGTACGTGATATTTTGTTTTGAATAAAGTCTGATTGAAAATTTAGATCTTTTTATGGTTAATAAAACTATAAAATATACAACTTAGTATATATTAATCAAAAAAATAATTTTATGGATTTATATTAATAAACCAATAAAAAGACACAAGACTAGACAAAATCTTCTATAGTATTAAGTAAAAAAAAATCAGTCTTCATATTGAAATCCGATATATTCAAGAAATAACTTCATCTAAATTAAAAAAAGATTATATTGATGAATTGTATTCGCTAGTCTCTATTACATGAACATTGTTCGAATTAGAATACTTGTCAAATTAAATTGAACGTTTTAACTTCTGTGTAATGTTCTGTAGATACATCTTCTTATGTTCTTTAATACTTTGCAATTTATAGTATTTTTAAAACACGAAAAATACACACGCTCAATAACCTGATTTGGTTAATAATAGTAATCTATAATTAAAATATTTAATCAAGTTACACAGACCCGCTGTCCGCTAACAAACACAATACGAGTATATATATATATATATATATATATATATATATATTACGAGGGCCAAACTGAAAGTTTTTAGAACTGGCCACTTAAAAGCATTATATTAAAAAAAATAGTTTAAATTTTGAAAATAGAACTCTTTACCAATATTATTGAGTGTACATTTCATTCATTTGTCATTTGTTTTACGATTTGGCGGCAAATTGAAAATTGTCTGTGAACGTCAGAATGAATTTAAGCCGAGAAAATTTTCGTGCAATGATTTTTTATGACTTTCGATGTCATTTAAGTCAACAAGAAAGTTATGATAGACTTAGATTGGCTTTTCACGATGAAGCCCCATCTCGTGCTACAGTTTACAACTGGTTTAATGAATTCAAACGTGGTCGAACTAATCTCACCGATGATTTTCATGAGGGACGGCCTTCTACAGCGACGACTGAAGATAACATCAGTGTTGTGCGGCGTATGATAGAGACTGACAAAAGAGTGACCTATCAGCAGATTCGGACAAGTCTAGGCATAGGTATGAGTCAAGTGCACAAAATCCTCCATGAACATTTAGCGGTCAGGAAGCTTTGTGCCCGCTGGATACCGCATAATTTGACCGAGGCTCAAAAACTCCGCCGTGTTGATTGGTGCCGAGAAATGATTCAAAAATTTAACGGAGGTGACTCAAATGCTGTGTTCGACATACTAACGGGTGACGAAAGCTAGATTTACTGTTATGATCTGGAAACCGAAAGACAGTCTGCTCAGTGGGTGTTTCCTTCCGAAGAGTTGCCAACTAAAGTGAAAAGAGGTCGAAGTGTTGGAAAAAAGATGGTGGCCTCGTTCTTCGGAAATACAGGTCATTACGCGACAGTAGTCTAAAAGGATCAGAAAACGGTTAATGCAGAGTGGTATACTAACAATTGTTTGCCACTTGTCTTGGAAAAAGTTCGAGAGAAACGACCTCGCAGCAGGATCCTCCTTCATCACGATAATGCCTCGGCGCACACCGCCAGGCAAACGATCGACTATTTGGTGACCTCAGACGTGGAATTACTGGGTCACCCACCGTATAGCCTCGACCTCGCACCCTGCGATTTTTATTTATTTCCGAAAATAAAAGAAAAACTTCGAGGAAAACGTTTTATAAACGCTGAAGAAGCAGTGGCTGCGTTTCAAAACGCCGTCGAAGAGAGCCCTGAGGTCGAGTGGGCAAGGTGCTTTTCTCAATGGTTCCATCGAATGCAGCAATGTATTGATGTAAATGGACGCTATTTTGAAAAGTTACAATAAAACTAATAACTTGCTAGAATGCTTAGTTTTTGATTTTCTAAGAACTTTCAGTTTGACCCTCGTATTATTATTATTACGACTATATATGTCGATTGAATTATGATGACAACGATAGTAATCATCATAAGTCAATTGACGTCCACTGCTGGACATAAGCCTCCCCCAACGATCTCCAAAACGGACGGTCTTGTGCACTTGACGTCCAACGGCGCCCTGCAACCTTTACAAGGTCGTCCGTCCACCGATTGGGGGGCCGACCCACGCTGCGCCTTCCCGTACGTGGTCTCCACTCTAGAACCTTACGGCCCCAACGGCCATCGGTTCGTCGAGCTATGTGCCCTGCCCATTGCCACTTCAATTTGCTAATCCGCTGGGCTATGTCAGTGACTTTAGTTCTTTTACGGATCTCCTCATTTCTGATTCGATCGCGTAGAGAAACACCTAACATAGCCCTCTCCATAGCTCGTTGCGTGACTCTGAGCCTTCTTATGAGGCCCATAGTTAGAGACCACGTCTCAGTCCCGTAAGTCATCACTGGCAACACACATTTATTGAAGACTTTGGTCTTGAGGCACTGAGGTATTTTGGACGAGAAGATGTGACGAAGTTTCCCGAACGCTGCTCAACCGAGTTGGATTCGTCGATTGACCTCTTTCTCAAAGTTGGACTTACCTAGTTGAACCATTTGGCCTAGGTATACGTATTCGTCAACAACTTCGAGAACAGAGTTCCCAATGGTTATGGGGGTGGGCACAATATGGACATTCGACATGACCTTTGTCTTGTCCATATTCATTTTAAGGCCCACCTCTTGGTATACTCTGTTGAGGCCTACGAGCATAGTGCCTAAGTCCTCCAGCGATTCTGCCATGACTACGATATCATCGGCAAATCGAAGGTGAGTGATGTACTCGCCGTTGATATTGATGCCGAATCCTTTCCATTCTAGAAGCTTGAAGGCGTCTTCAAGCGCGGTGGTAAACAGTTTCGGAGATATGACATCTCCCTGTCTTACCCCGCGCTGTAACGGAATAGCCTTGGTATGCTCTTCTTGTACTCGGACCGACATAGTGGCGTTTTTGTACAAACACTTCAACACTTCGATGTACCGATAGTCAATATGGCACCGCTGGAGAGACTGAAGCACAGCCCAAGTCTCGATCGAAACGAAGGCTTTTTCATAGTCCATAAACGCTAAGCATAATGGCAAGTTATACTCACCGGTCTTCTGTATAACTTGCCGCAGCGTATGGATGTGGTCTATGGTAGAAAAGCCCTTTCGGAATCCGGCTTGTTCGGGAGGCTGGAAGTCATCGAACCTGCGAGTGAGACGATTCGTGATGACTCTAGAAAACAGCTTATAAACATGGTTCAGGAGCGATATCGGTCTGTAGTTCTTCAATTGGGTGTTATCTCCCTTTTTGAAGAACAAGATGACGATGCTCCTGTTCCATGCTTCTGGCGTGGTCCCTTGTTCGAGCAAGACGGAGTTGAAGAGCTTCTGAAGGGCTTTAAGTACTGGTTTTCCACCCGCTTTCAGAAGCTCCGAGGTGATTCCGTCCTCGCCCGGCGCCTTATTGTTCTTTAGCTGTTTTAGAGCCATCCCAATCTCGCACAGGCTGATGTCCGGGATGTCTTCAGTATAGTGTCGAGTTAGCTTGGCTCTGGGTTCTTTCTCCAAGGCAACAACAGGTTTCGTAGCTGATGTGTATAACTGTCCATAGAAACTTTCCACCTCCCTTAGAACGTCGGCCTTAGTCAACGCTATATTGCCGTCCTCCGTCTTCAGCTTTGTCAGCCGGCTTTGCCCAATAGAAACATTCCTAGCGAATACTTTGGAGCCTTGGTTTCGCTCGATCGTGTCTTCAATACATTTGGTATTTAAAGCACGGATGTCGTATCGCAAGGAAGTTTTTATCTTTCTATTGAGCTGCCTATATGACTCTGCGTCATAGGATGACTGCAACACCATTGAGCGCCGACCTGCCATGAGTTCGAGAGTATGGGTGGAAAGTTTTTGAGGTCTACCTTTACGAAGTGGTGTAAAAAACTTTGACCCCACTTCATGGACAGTTTCAACAAACCTGTTGTTTACATCGTCCACTGTAACGCAATCTTCTAAGCAACTGAAGCGATTCTGCAATTCGAGTTGAAAGCTTTCGGGGTTTTGGATATGAGCATTAGATGGTCGGAGCGTAGACTTCATCAGTTTAGCCCTTTCGAGCTTGACGTCGATCTTCAATACGCCTCTTACCATTCGGTGATCACTGCCGGTTTTCACCCTGTGAATCACGGAGACATCATTGAAGACGTGTCTCTTGTTGGTCAAGATGAAGTCTATCTCATTTTTGACCACACCGTCGGGGCTCATCCAGGTCCACTTCCTCTGAGGCGGCTTCTGGAAAAAGGAGTTCATCATAAAGAGTCCCTCCTTTTCCAGAAATTCGGCCAGCCTCTGGCCCCTTGGGTTCCTTTGTCCATATCCAAATTGCCCCACTCTCATCTCTGAATCGCTTCTATTGCCGAGTTTTGCATTAAAGTCCCCCATAACAACAGTGAAGTGAGTTTTGGAGGTATGTATGGCTCTACTTACGTCCTCATACATAACCTCAACTTCATCATCAGTGTGTGACGAGGTCGGTGCATATACCTGGATAACCTTCAACGAATATCTTTCAGATATTCTGAGTATCAGGTATGCCACCCTACTCGACACACTTCCGAGGGCACTATGTTCTTTACAAGGGACTTATGGACGATGTATCCGACACCACCCTGAGATTGGTGTTCACCCTCCCGGTAGAAGAATAAGTTGCCGGAACTCAAGGTCACGGTGTCCTCACCCTCTCTTCGGACTTCCGATAACCCAATTATGTCCCAGTTCAACTTACTCAGTTCTTCTTCCAGCTCCACAAGCTTCTCGTCTGTCCTCAAAGTGCGGATGTTGTGTGTTACCAGAGCCAGTTTCCGTTTGATGTGGTAGCCGAATCTCTTCCGGGGATTCTTAGCACCCCCTGCACCGCCGTTACCATGACTGCTACCGGAGCCAGGAATAGCAGGGCTGCCGGGGACTAGGGGCCTGGTTTTTAGTAGTCGTATCATTAAGGGGAATTGCCCGTACTCGCCACGCTGGGCAGGCGGGTTGGCGAGCGCAGTACAGATGGACTGTAATAAAATGAGAAGGAACGCTGCTGCCCGTTCCTCCCTCGGCAATTGAGCCGGTATATTCTCTCTGTTGCCTCTTACGACACCCACGAGAAGAGAAGGGGTGGTGGAAATGGTATTCTTACGCCGCCACCACACGGCAAATATATATATATATATTTATTAATAATTTCATTGTTTATGATATTCTAGACCCAAAACTACTACAATATTCCAAGCACGTTTCTTCCCAACTACGATAACTAGCTTCTAAAACTACAAAGAGAGACTCTAACGTAACTAGAACTTGTTCTTTTTAAACAAAACTAGTGGACGCAGCCTTTTAGTCAACAAATATTTAAAAAGACAATCTAGATGTATTTTATGTGGACTGAGACGAAGAATTTGAATTAACAAGGCAAATTTATAAATATAATAAATAATACTAGTCGTTCTGTGAACAGTAGAGCTCATTACGTTAGGGGATGAGATAATGTTGGGAAATTATTTATAGTGGATTTCACGAGGTGCAGTGGTTAGGATATTTCACCCGTGGACCAAGTATGAGCGTCACCCCATTAACCTCCGTACACTGAACCTAAAACAAAACAAAAAAAAGAATACTTACACGAAATTTGGCCGCCATTTTAGATTTTGAAATAACAAAAAACACCTTACATTTCGGCAAAGAATACTTACACGAAATTTCAGCCCGCTAGCAGCCGCAAAGTCCGTTTTTGTGGTACGGATGAGAAATCCGCCATTTTGAAATTTTCCGCCCAATCAAAAAAACGGATCGACATAAAAATTCAAATAGTTCAAAGGATACGCCTGCTAATTTTCGTGACGATAGGATGAAAAATACGCCGGCTACGCCGGAACAAACATACTGAAATACAAACGGAAAAATACCAGAATGGGCCTATCAAGTGGAAACGTAGTCCTTCGGACAAATGCTTCGCTACGCTCAGCATTCGTCCTTCAGTCTAAAAAAATATTGTCGATGGTGTTAAGATATTTGTTACATTTTACTTCTATATCGGATTCAAAACTGAAGTACTATCAATAATTCCTTAAAATCCTTAAAATATAGTAGTATTTTGTACGAGTTCTAGTGAATACTTTAAACTATAAACATAACATACACTTCTATTTTGAGGATAACTTGATGCAGAAATTAAACCTGAAATGAGGGTACAATGACAGTGATTAAGATTTACCTCTGCCATCTCCCTGGGAGTAAATAGATGACAGCGATAATTTATTCGTAATTAGTGTCTATGTATATTTTATGAGTATTTCCGTGTTTACGATGACTCCGTAAAATTATTATTTTGGAATCAGGAATGAGATAAAATGATTTGATAAAATATTTAAAAAAAAACAGGCTTCATCAAAGTTATTTGAAAATGCATATTACAACACTAATTATAGTTACAATTAAACTTAATTTGTTCCCAATCTCAAGGCAAGTATAACTTGTCAAGCTTGCCAGCATTCTGATAACAATTCAAAGGTTTAGAAGAGCTCTTAAATAAAGTCAATAGCTCCTGTTATAAAAGTATCATTTATGTTGTAAAAGTATCTCTATAAACAACATTCACCTAGTTTATCGTATTAAAATAAAAAAATACTAACTAGGAAACCCATTATTAATCTCTAAAAAATGTTTAATACCTAGAAATAAGTTTAATAATTGTCTTTTTTTTTAGTTTAACTACTTATTCTTTATTTGTATTATGTATTGTAATTGTTTATTCCGTTGTTTGAAATTATCTGTATAAAGTTAAAAACCTTTAACTGTTCTTATAATTTTCACATTGTAATTAATGGACTACCATGTTTTAGATTTATAATTGTTAATATTTATTCTGCTAGGATATTCTGTGGGAGGGATCAATTACCCTTACGTCTGTAAGTCTTTATATGATCCAGAGTCGTTTAGGGATAGATATACTTTACACCACGGTAATGTAAGGAAATAAAATAGACCTTATACTTATTACACTCCTATACTATATTTTCTCTCCTTGTTTTTATATTGTTAAATGTTTAGTCTATAAAGAGTTCGAACCATTGTAGGGTGAAAAACAAAGTATATTTTGCGTTACATATATCATGTAAATAATTATTTATTATTTTAAATAAATACATACACGAAATAATATTATATCATAAATATTTTTCTGTTAAGGGTTTATTTCATCAGAGCAATAAACAAAATAATGATATTGCTCGAGGCGAATAAATATGTATTTTCGAATATAATATTAATAATCTGCGGCTTTTAACAAAGACTAGAACGATACGATAAAAATATCGCAGAAATTAAAAACTTTTTAAGAGGGAACAATATATATTATATAAAACTAGATAAAACTAGCGCAATCAAGATGTAGTTGCTTGTCTTTTTCAGGTCTTTTGTATTCTATTGATAACGGACTCAGTGAATGAAGCAGACTACATTGAAGAGTACTGCGTAATTCATCATGTTTTTATATACTCGTATATTCATAATATTAAAATAATATTGAACAATCAATAGGAGTCATGAAGTAGGTACACAGGCTGAGGATTTAAAACTTGAGATATATATATTTTTTACCTATGCTATTATTATTAATAATAATTAAATATTTCAAACTATTTTACAATCTTCAAAGTAAATATCAATTTCCATTGATAATGTAAATGTATTCTTTGTAGTAGTAGTTGTTCATGCTTTGGTCCGATTTAAATACCTTCTATAGATTCTGGTTCTTCTATTTTTAATTTGTTAAATGTTTTGTTAATAAAGCTAGAAGTGTTTTATTAAATAATAAATATATTCTGATTTAAATTTGTATACACGTTGCATATAAATTTAAATATAATAATAAAAATTTTAACATAACATAAAATTTCAATATTGTATGTTATGTTATTTATAAACATAAACTGTTTCAATAAAGTAGAATATTCAATATATTGTATTAATAACAGTATAATTATTGTGTTGTATATCATATACAATATAAAATTATTTAGAAATAATAAAACGTATTTTTCTTGAAATCTTTCCAATATTAAAGCAACTTAGGAACACTTTATTCAATATACGTTCACTTGATCTTCAAACATTTATCGGAAAACCTTGTAGATTAATTTTAATCGATTAAATCGTTGGATTTCCGTCCTGATGAAATATTGTATTCAATAAAGTCAATGTGGTATTAAACCGCCCTCAATACTTTTTCCCCTTCGCCCTTTTTCTGCTGAAGCTTTTAAACCAATCAATATAACAAACAATATATCATAGAATTTTATAAATATTTACAAGATCTGTTTGATTCGTATTTCTTTATTTTATTTTATTTGGTTGTATTAATTAAGGTCCTTTTGAAGCATGATGAATAAGTGCTAGAATGGCAACTGTTCTAGAATCTTATATATAGATGTGTAACTTAATTGTTACTCAAAAATTGAAATTACAAGATACTGATGAAAAAAAATAATTTTACTAATGAAAACTACAATATGATTAGTGTCGTTATACTGTCGTTATACACCAGAAGACTACCTCATAAGATTGTTTTACAAAAATCTGTTGGTGAGTATTTTTATTAGGCTAACTGTTGTATATTGAAAGTATATCCTGCTCATCAATGGGACACATTAGCCTGTATACACGCTGCAGTTAATGAGTTAGATTCATATAATTAACTTAACAAGGATGGTACTTTCTCATAGAAGGTTAGTGTGAACTAGTTATTAGAACTAAGTTTTCTAAGAGGTAAGAGAGTTGAAGCCCCAACTCCTAGCCCTTCTATTACCCGTCCTAATATCTTTCATGTTTGAATGATCGCAACGGATTGTCAGTTTGTGTCAATACTCGAGCAGCACTTAACATGAGTTGTTTGACATAATTTCCAAGGGAAAAAAACTAAAAAACTAAGTAACGGATCAAAGTTTAGTCAAATTTAAATTATATTATTAGAATAGATTAAAAGTACTTAATAAATTTAAATATATGTTAAACATTTCATTCTATTTATCAATAGAAATGAAATTTAATATTCTCCAACTCAAGCAGGACTCCAATTTATGATCTTTGGAAGTCCATTCCTGAGTGTGTATCTTTCGTTTCCTTACTCGTCTTAATATTCAGATTGTATTTCACAATTGACCGAAAATGATATCTAATTATCACTGCTATAATTTGATTTAGAAGTTTTAACTTTTTAGTATCTTTCAATATTTTGACAATGGCTCGTAAATTGATAGATCGGACCGAGATGAGAGAATCTTTATTTTATTTTAATGTGACAAACAAATCTCAAGATGCATTATTCAATTGATATACAAAATGTAGGTTTAAAAAATATCCATAATGTATTTTTTTTTTGTTATAGTATAGTTTTTATAAATGTAAGCTAATAACAAATATATTAATATCTTTGATATGTCAATGTCTTAATTTGTGAAACAACCCAAATTCCTTGAGGAAATACCGCAGATACTCATTAATCACGGTTCAAATTTTATCTCAACCAATAAATTACAATAAGTTTCTACTATCGATAGTTAAGTTAAGAGATTTATGAGTTCTAGTCAAGTTTACTCGATATTGTGGTTAACTTTTGCGACAAACAACATTGGTCGCGTTACCAGGACCCCGTCACCGTAAAGCTGCTGAATTGCAGATCCCACGGCGAGGCGCGGAACACCTTATGCTTATTCAGTTTTTTCATTATTAATTATTTTATATTTTAATTTCTCACTTTTGTCTTGGCTCTAGTTAAGAAAGCACGTTTTTATTATTTTTGTAATTTTAAACAAATAATTACTTTTTAAAAAACCTTTTCCTTGTCGTTTAAACATAACTGTCGACACGAAAATTTTTTGGAAAGGTTTTGTTCAGCCCTCGTAAGATGTAGTAAGGGTGTATTTTCAGTTTTCATCATCAGATGAAAACAATAATGTTTTTTATTATTGGTGTTGAGTCACGATAACACGGAACTAAAAGTTTTTGCCATTTTAAGATCCCCAACCAATTCCTGTGCTTGTCTTTATATCTTTATAAAGGAAAGTTAACTAACTTTCTTTTAAATATTAAAAAAATAGATGATACATACATAACATTAATCTTTTGTGTCAAATTTTTGTGGTCAAACAATATTTTATGAAACTTCGTGAACTTTTCCACTTGTTCTTAAAGTAAAATGTTTGTTTAATATTTCTTATATATATTTTCCGTGTTCTATCATAATACTTTATTCAATAATTTCATTATGTATATTCATATTATTATGTAGCAGCCATATTTCCAAGGCGAAAAGCAGATACATTAGGAGTCTTTGAAAAACTTATTTATGTGTTTGCGAAATCATGTATTTGGTTGATATCCTTAGCAAAGGACGAACTTCAGTATAAAACAGTAATTTTTCAACTCCAACCTTTTCAAAAATACTTAAGATTCATTTATTATAAAAGTTTAAGGACCACATTACAAAGGAACGGAATGTTACATCTCTAATCATGTAATAATCTTTTACGAGTTTTACTTGCACTAATATTACCAAGTTTCTTGAAGCGAGAGCTTATTATATTTTATATTATTTATTAAATTAAATTTGTAAAGATAATTAAACATGCGTTTGTCGTAAATTAATACAAAACACTTTATTTCTGCTGAGAATAAAACTCACAACGGACGATGATACACTTTGAGAGTTGAATATATTGCTTTTAGGGACAACTTTTTACATTTTCATGTTAATAAAAAAATTGGTGTAATTGAATATTAGTAACTAGTAAATAATTTATATATAATCAAAAGAGATACAATAATTAAGATTTTAATGTTATTTTCAAATATAAGTTAAAGATTAAAAGATTAATTCTGCCTGAGCTATGTCTTATAGCACGACTCCTTGTTAAGCTAATTCAAATAATTAATAGTCTGGAATTAACGGGGAATATTAAACAAAATATAAGCGTATGTAAATATTTTTATATAGTGCAATAATTTTGTCAAAATACATTTTGAAACCATAGAACTTCTTCATGTGTACGAGATCGGTACAAAAAATATATTGCATTTTGAATTTATAATTTAAATGATTTTTTTACATAATTTAACTAAATACTTCATAACATGTTTTAAATCTCCTTGAGTATCGTATTCAAAGTGTAACTAGAAAAGTTTAATTATCTCGTGTACAGCGAAAGTTCTAATTAACGGTCTTTTCCGCTATTTTTCATTAATAAATAACATTACATTGAATAATTTGAGACTTTACAATTATACATTTTTGATACATTAAAATGTGGTCTTTTAATTAATTATGTTATTCTTTAGAAATTAATAATTCTAATAATTAACCACAGTTTCAATAAACCAAAGCAATGACGGAGTTTTAGCAATGTATAAATATTGTATACATATTTATATTAAATACACAGCCATTCATCAAACAATACAGCAAAAGGAGAAAATAAAATGTTGTTGTAAAGTTGTGAGGAAGCCAATTTAAGGTCCACACTCCGTTGACAAAACTCCATGATTGGCACACAGATTATTTACACATGGCTACGATGGCTTTTTCTCTGTTGGGAATAACTTTATAAAGATTAGTGTGATGGGACTTTAAACTCTTTTGCTCTTGGATAATGGATGTAACAATTAACGATAAGATTTGTTCACAGCAAGTTAATAATACCGAATAATGGTCAGTATTTATCTGTTTTTCCATCTTTACTCATAAAAAGTATTATGGTTTTTCTAATAAAAACTTTCTAACAATGGCTGAAAAATAAATAAATGTTAGAAAACATATTTAAAATTTTTATTTTATAAAAATTTTAACTTACTCAAAAGACACAAAGCAGAAACATAATTTTCTGAGATTTATTAAATTTTATTACAATGTTTTATTTTTCTTATTAATAGGACGATCTTGTTATGAACAGAATCTAAATTACTTGAAAATTTCTCAAAATGCACTATTGAATGCTGTAATTAAATTCCTCCTTAACGCAATTTAAGAAGGAATTGCTTGTGAACTTGTTTCCTTGACAGAGTTATTGCTAAAGGTAAAGTTCTCATATATTATGAACAAGGACGTGTCACGGGAATCAACTAGTATTTTACAATTATATAAGCCTAACTAAACTATGACTGCATTTATTTATTTTCAGCATCAAATACCCAAAAATATTATTTAATTAACCACTCTTTGTTTTCGTCGCCATACTATAAAAATCGCATAGTAATATAATATTATACGCATAATCATTTTATTTTGCTTTAGAATTACTATTCTGTAAGTAATTTTACACCAGATCATTTATGTTATTATTAGGTCAGTGAACAAAGTTTATCATCAGAGCAGAGAGGCTCGGGTGTGTAAAGGGGTGGAGGAGGTCGAAGGCTGATAGCAGACCAGGCACAGTCACATATATCAGTTATATATTTTATCAGTATCGGAATCAGAAATGATATATGTATTATCAGTTATTGCCGAGTAGCTAAACCAAAATAGGAATATAGATAAAATCCATTTCTTTATTATTTTAGGTACATTCCATAGATGAACCTACCTATTGCAATCGATGCGATGACGGGACCCAGACCCCAGAGTAGGGGCGGTACACTGTTTATGAACTGGAGATTGAGAATCCGTCGAAAAAAAATATATATATATATATATATATATATATATATATATATATATATGTACTCGTATATATGATCCATCAGTCCAAATTCATCGTAGGCGAAATCTGACTTCACAGGTCGATAGGATAAATTAGTAGGACAAACGTAACATCTCGTCGTAAAAGGGGGGGGGCCCCTTTCACTTTTTCCAAAAAAACGAGATGTTACGTTACGTCCTTTTTCTTTTTCTGGGAGAGGGGGTGAAAGTGCAAACCTTTGGGACACGCTACAGGTTGCAAATATTGACGGAGGATTTTCAAACTCGGTATACACATTCTTAAGAACAAAATGAAGGTTAAGTTCTTGAACGGGGGAAATCGGTCAGGGGGTTGAGGGGCTGTGGGGGTTGAAAGTTAAAAACCAAAAAAAGTCACAGAAGGAGGCAAAATTTTACCGTAGGAAAAATCTTACAAAATTAACAAATTAAAAGAGAAAACTTTTTTGTCCGAAAAGTTTTTTTATGAGACCCCCCGTTTAGGAGATAGGGCGGGGGGTGGTTCCCCCCTCACCCAATATATGCCGAGTGACCCGTCATAATACTCGTAATGACCAGTAGAATACTGCTGGCTAGTTTTTCTTTGTCGATTCGACCACCGCCCCCCCCCCCCCCACACCTAAAGTAAATCATTCATTCTAATCATTGTTACCTTCGCATATTGCATATCGAGAATCGCGTGACGGGAATCTACCTAACACGATTGACCCTGTCGAACGAGGTATTTAACTTTGCAAAGTAAAAACTTTTTAATTTTAGTTAATCAATATAAAAGAAAAGGTTCTAATAAAATGTGTTATCTTTAAAACGGATATAAAAATGTGAAACCCTTGAGTTAGTTTGTAAACCTTTAAACAACGGGAGAAATTTAAATTAGAGGGTAACAAAAGCGTATTTTGATGCATAAATAAGTATAATCTTACATTAAGATGCATTGAATGTTAGTAATCCTACGTTAAGTAGGAGACAGCCATTATATTGATATCGTCTTCATAAAAAACTAGTTTACAATATTTAAGATAAAAAGACAGATTATTGAGTTGTATGATGATTTATTTATATCTTCGGGGAAAATATCATTTTTGAAACTGTGTAACTAGTTTTCTTCTCTATTATTACAATACTAAAAAGAACAATTATGAAAATGAATTCTAATAATCATTAAATCAAATATTTTATTCTTTTGTTACATTGCACAAGTTGTTACTAAATTATAACTTACATACAAACACGAGCCACACTTACACCCTATGACTTTGTTTGAATCACTTTGACCTTAAACTATATATATTCAAGCAACTCAATTGCAATGTTTCATTATTTATATTTAACTTTCACTTTACTTTTATAATAAAAAAATAAACACTATTTTAAGTTAAAGCTGTGCCTTCTCAGGTTTGTGGCAATAACTGCCGAGTCGGTGATTGCTTTAACAATAAAAATGTTTCCAACTTATCAGTTAAAGTTAGCCCGCTTGTTGTAAACATTTCAAAGAATTTGTTTAATTCTTGAAAAATAAATCCCTCAGCGAAGAATTTCGCAACAGATTGAATCTAGAACTCGGTTTTCAAACAAAGGAGACAAGTGCTTCTTTGTAAGGCGACGTTTTGTTGTTATGAATCGTATTCCACTAACAAGCGATTCCTTTTCTTAAAGAATACTAGCTTTTACCCGCGGCTTCGTTCGCATTTGAGTCATTAAATAAGTATTAGATCATTGCGATAGAAATGAATCAATACGATAACTATATTTTATTGCTTAGGTGGGATAGTCCATTTTTAAAAAAAATCTACGCACAATGAAGTTTCAAAAACTTAAAATATGCTTTATCGAATTACAACAAATTTAAACATTTACTGTAACAAAAACAAATAATTTCGAATTCTAACAATTTAAAAGATATATGCAGAGTATTAATCTAGGATATTTTTATTATTTTATTTATTTACTCTTTATTGTACACCACAATACAAATGAAATAAAAAAAAAAGTTACAGTGACATGTATAGAAAAAAATTGTACCGTACAAAAGGCGGTCTTATCGCCTAATGGCGATCTCTTCCAGACAACCTTAGGTTTAGGAAAACTGCAAGCACTTAGGTAATGGATGGTGGTGTTATTATAATAAACATACTTACCAATAATTACACATAGATACATTTCAATAATACAAAAATATCAATACATATATAATACATAACAAACATACACTAATAAATACAATATAATAAATATGATATATGTCTAATAAACAAAGGTAACTAATTATCGTCAGAAAGGTAGTATTCTTTAACAGATTTTTTGAATATTTCTAAGGATTTAGATCGTCGAATATTTAAAGGAAGAGCATTCCACAGCTTGGTTGCACGAATTGTAAAGGAACGTTTATAAAATATGGAATTGTGAATAGGCAGTCTTATAGTGAGAATTTTTGAAGATCTCGTAGTATCTTGCTGACCTAGAAATACAAATTTTTCTTTTAGATAAAGAGGTGTTTTCGGGTGAAATAGTACACAGTACAATAGAGAAACTAAATGTAAATCCCGGCGTCGACGTATAGGAAGCCACTTGAGTTTTTTGCGAAATTCTGAAATGTGGTCATATTTGCGTAGGCTAAATATGAACCGTATAGCAAGGTTTTGAAGTCTCTCAAGCTTGTTTAGTTTGTCCTCGGTGAGATCAGTATAGCTTGCGTCGGCGTAGTCTAGAATGGACAGAAGAAGTGAATGTGCTAACATAATTTTGGTAGGAATTGGAAGGTAAAAACGCAGTCGACGAAGTAACCTCATGGTAGTAAATATTTTCCTACTGATTTCTTTTATTTGTATAGACCACGACATTGTCTGATCCAAATAAATGCCTAATTTTTTTACAAATGAACAATACGGTATAGTAATGCCATTAAATTGTATAGGTGGTAAGTTTCGCAAGTCCACTCTTGATATCATACCGGGACTCCCAATAACAATAGCTTGTGATTTTTCAGGGTTTAATTTGAGACCAAACTGCTTACTCCAGTTACTAATTGAACTGAGGTCATTGTTAATGGCGGTAACAGAACTATCAAGATTTTCAAGACGTGAATGGTGGTAAATCTGAATATCATTTGCATACATGTGATAGAGAGAAGAGATATATTGAGTGATGGAATTAATGAAAATGGCAAATAGTAAGGGAGATAACACGCCGCCCTGAGGTACCCCAGCCGGGCCGTCACACCAGGCTGATAACAAATTATCAGTCCGAATGCGCTGCCGACGGCCTGTGAGGTAACTTCGAAACCAGTCTATCACTGATGGAGATATGTTAATAGAACGTAACAGGCCTAACAGGACATCATGGTCAACAGTATTAAAAGCATTACTGAAATCTAGCAACGCTAGAATTGTAAGCTGTTTATTGTCCATTGCCAATCGAATGTCATCCGTTACCTTAACTAATGCTGTGACTGTACTGTGACCAGGACGGAAACCGGATTGAAAAGGGCTAAGAAGGAGATTTTTATTTAGATTTTATTTTATTTATTTTTGCGGTATAATTATAGTATTAAAAAATTAAAAAAAAACAAATAATCTTAAATTCTAAAGATAAGATCTTAAGACACAAAATAGGCTGAATGGCCATTACATTACAAAGACAACAATAACATTGATTTCTAAACGAATATATAAGCATTAATGACAGCAAGAAAATGGCAGCTGTCAAAATGTGTAAATATTTAGTACTATTAAAAAGGTTTAATTTTATTGCTAATTGTAATTACAAGAATTGTTAAAACACAAAAAAAAATTAAAAACATAATGTGAATAAAAAAATAATATCTAGATTAGCCATACCCAGCTCTTAAAGAAAAATTAAATAAAATGAAAAATTAAAGTAACAACATCAAATGACAGATTTCACTTCTTTACCGTTCTCTTCGCCCGAGAAGGAGGAGCCTTATTATTCTTCGACGACTCAGACACCCCAGGGATAGTCGAAACAATGGGCACATCCTGAGGTGCACTGGAAATAGCCTTTAATTCCGACATGTTTGTGATTCGATGTATCATACCATCTGGATTCTTTACTACAATTACACCATCTCTGGTCCAGCAATTAGTAACTCCAAAACAATGCCGAGCCGCCAAGAATGTGTTGTGACGGCTTTTCGTTAAAAATTCAGAGACTGTCAATCCTGTGCTTTTTAAACAAGTTTTAGTGGACCACACTTTGTCTCTCAAGGATCTTTCTCTAAATTTTATTAAAACTGCACGAGTCTTATCAGGCACAAAACGACCCAAGCGATGACAAGAGCTTACAACTTCAGGAGATATTTGTTGAATTTTAAGATGGTTTGCCAAAAGTGTTGTAACGGAGACGCCAAGGTTTTCATTTTTATCTTCCCGAACACCATGGACCAGTAAAATTTTCTTCCTGGAGCGCATCTCCAGCTCATCATACTGTCTTGACAGTAACTCCACCTGCAGTTGTAGATTCTCCAAGGCAGCTAATACAAATGACCGAAAAGAACTGAACTGTGAGTTTAAATTTGAGGTTGGGCTTGTGGCTGGAATAGCCCCTTTTAGTTCCTTTTGAAACTCAGCCATTCTTGAAGTGAAGTGTTCAGTGAGTTCGTTGATGCTGCCCTTAATTGACTCCATGTTAATGAGAGGATATATTACACACACAATTTGAAGAAAACACTTAAACCACTGAAATTTTATATACACAATGAAGCTGGCAGGTATTACAGTTCACTGGTTCATAATTTTATTTATATTAGGTAAGTATAATATTTTAAATAAACCAATTTTGTGGAACGATTTAAAATTTTGACTTAAAATTTGACTTATTTATTTTACACCTACCCTCCGAATGATGATTTTTATTGACTATATTATAAATTTTTCCTTCGGGTGCAAATATGTGTAAATTCCGAGCATTAGATACTCGCGAACAGGCTATATATAGTTGACCATGAGAGAAGCATGGCTTTTCTAAAGGCACTTCCGCTACCTGTGATGTTTGCTCTTGTGTTTTGTTTATAATAATAGCCAAAACTAAGCTTGAAGAAAAACTGAACCCTTTTGAATTGGAACGGAAGGTCAGTGGGAAGAATTGGAATCCGTGTTATGATCACACTTTTTCGGTTAAAATATTAGCTCCAAGTATATTTTGTCTCAATTTCGTCATCCGAAGCCGTGTTCCGTTACATATCAGAGGAACATTTAGATTTCACATAAGTATACTAGTAATGCTTTTTAGTTTAGTTTAGTTTTAATTGAAGTTTGATTGGTATTAAAAAATTTACAACTACGATAGCAATATTACCTGTAATATTATTGTAAGGCTTTATTTTTGGCGCAAAAAAATCTGAAACAGCAAAATGAAATTGTAAAAATATATTACAAACAATAATAAAACTACTTTTATATATTTTATGAAAAGACGGGTTAATGATGTTTTAAATACTTTATACCAAGATTAGCGAGGGCTAGTAGAAAACGCAGCTAAGTTAGTGTTAAACAAGATTGTGTTCATGAAACCGTTTTAAAAAAAAGATGAAGGGAGAGAGTATGATAAAATGAACTCAATATTGACTTTAAAGCCATTTTTCTAATAGTATAAATATCTGTCCCTGAGTTGACTCCACCGGATCGGATCTATTTCGGCTCTCCTAACTTAATAGCCTAGTTCTGGTCTCATAGTTGCATGCTCTTGGTGCCCTTGTACATCTGACCCTTATATAAGATATTAGCTCAGACCCAACTATTACTACTATCTTGTACATTTCACTCGTATTGTGGCCTATCGTTTATTTATATAACAAGTTTATAAGAGGATCGTAAGAGTTGAAATTTATTTCTGTTTATTATATTTTTCTAGGCGCGGCAGCCATTGACCTTTAATAAGCATATCCATACTTAGGCAAAAACGTATATCTGCAATCAGGTAGGCTAATTGCGTTCTAGTCAGTATACAATTCAGTATTATTTTCTTTATTATAGCGGTAGTTAATTGATTTATCTAAAGCAATGTCTCTGTATGTGACACTGTGGCAATTAATAGTCTCGAGACTACTATCAAATAATGTAATTAATAGAAATGTATTTGTATATGTATATATGTACCGAATACAGGTATATTCATACTAAAATAATTTAGTGTTCTAACAGAATTTTTCTATAAGTATAGTGTGATTTCTCTTATTACGCGCAACGCCGGCGGTGATTAAATTTAAAATAGCAAGGTTGTGTTAAAAATATAGTTCCTGCAAGTTGTGTTACAATAAAAGGATGAGAAAAGATAAATAGAGGTAGCTTAGCTTTTGGCAATATAAGAATATGAAATTTTGCATTTACTTAAATGTGTTACTTGTGAAATGGAAAAAAAAATCTATATTAATATATTGCTTAATTGTGATAATAAGGTTCATAAATAATAGGTAGATGATTTATAGTATTATAAATCTCAATCATAGAAAAGTTTCTGTAAAATTTTTGAATTAAGAGGTAGAATCAAAAAGTCAGGTAGGGAATTTATAGAAGTTATTTGAATGCAGATGATTGGCCTTTTGCTTCGCGAAATCCCTGAAGAATGAATACAATTAATTTTAAAAGGTAAAGAAAAAATAATACTATCGAGACTGTCTATATCTATGCTTTCACAAAAAGATTAGGTTTGATTTTATAATAATGTAATATAATAAAAACCACTCAGTAACGAAAACAAATAGTAAATTATCTCTTTTTAACTTGTTTTAAACAATCTTATATTTACACTAAAAGCATTTTTTAAGCTAAACATAACACAATTTAAAATAATTAACAATATGAAATATTTAATGATTGATGATTGATGAAACCTGAAATAATCAGTCACAATTAGTTCTTTGTATTCTGGTGTTATAATAGTTTCGTAATTATCACGAACCAAGTAAAATATATGCAATAATCAGTAATATCTGTGGTTTTGGTAAATTTTATTCTTATATTTAATGTTCTTGTTATCTACAAACATATCTTTGTTTGGTTTAAAATTATAAATAGATTTTTATTAAACAGAATATAAAGTTCATATAAATAAATTGCCAGGAACATTTGTGCTCTCTACTTTAAACAGTCAACACTGTGATAAAATTTTTAGGCCGGCTTATTATTTTGGGACTCAAATTTATTTAAACACACAATTGTACAAGTTGTGTTGTTGTTATCTTAGATACGTGTATCTTTTCACCTTTACACAAACATTTCCCTCACACTAAAGTGCTTGACACTCAAAAAAAATATTTTTATAGACCTCAAATTGTGATCCTTAATAAAATAGTTTTAAACGCTTTATTTAAGGACATTTATACTATTCCTATTGATATAGCTTAATAATGAACGTTTGATACAAAGTTCTGAAAATAATTGTTTCAAAGTCCGGAAAAGTATTGAATTCGAGTTGTCAATTTAAAAAACCATTTGAATGAAAATTGAAAACTCTTGGAATTGCTAAAGTTCTGAAGAATGAGTACCAATTGCCTTTAAGGAGAATAAAGTTTTTATATTTATATGCTTAGCTACAAAATGCGTTACGAAGAAAAGCGTATGTTGTTTTATATCATATAACTTATATATAATTATTCGTATTAGAAGTGATAATGTAGTCTGTTATCATTAATTCTAAATCACCATGTTAATCATTTTACTATACTATTATACTTATTATACTATTTTCTATGTGAAGTTGTTAGGGCGACGCTTAAAGGAATTATGATGTAAATAAAGGAAATGGTATTTCTTTAAATGTTCTCGAAACACAACACAAATTAGTGCCGAAAATAGTTTTTGTATTAATTCTAGGTATTTTTCAAGAGATAACTAATTATTAATATATATATAATGTATATAAAATACAATTAGATTATTGTATTTATTTTGCTAGCCTGATCGTAAAGATATTTTTATATTTTATCTAACTAATATGTAGTAATACCATGATAATAGTTATTATTAACTTCCCGTATATTCGTGCTTTTTTTTCCATGAAGATCTAAACACGATCTTTTACTATAAGTTTGTTACATTTTATAGCTTTAAAACTAACAGAAGCTATATGATTTATTGTACGTGTATGCAGATATTTATATCAATTTTAAAGCAATATTGTAACGTTACAAAACTTAAATAACTTTTATTTCTCTTGATAAATAATATTAAATATATAACCTAATTACGTCGGTCACAACCGGAGGATTTACAAGGAGGATCCATAAGCTAAGGCGTATGAAAAGCGGTCCAATGTATGATACTAACCAAAAACTATTATTATAAATAATGTTTTTTATATGGGTTTCAAGATTTTTGATGTTGATTAAAAAGTTGAAAGTTGAATTGAAATGAAAACGGAAGCACCAGGAGGTTATTGAATGTCAATATCAAATTGGAGGATTAAGATTTATTAAAATATATACATCAAAAACTTTGGTTTTATAATTATTATATTAAGACAAAAATAATCGTATACATACTTCTTTGAAAATGGTACAGTCATTGCAATATTTAATTAATTACGTTTTCTCAATTATAATAATAATCAAAAATTTAATAATTTAAATTTATATTCAAATATATTTATCCAAGTCCTGGAACTCTATAATATTATTTTAATTCAAATAGTGATTATACATTTACTTTAAAGACTTTAATTTACTGTTTGAAATATACAATAATGCACATTCATTATTATCTTTTACTTTCAATTCATATATAGAGAGTTCTAACTTTCACTACCAGTTGTCTTATGTTAGTGTTAGTTAATTACTTACATAATGAAACTAGAGGTCGTAAAATATATTGTGCAATTAGAGCTACAAAATTTTATTTCTTGGTGTAAAAGTTACTGTAACAGACACATACTGTAACAGCCTTACTTCCCATATTGCAGTGAGAATGAATTAATTCTACAAAATTATAATAAAAAAAAATAAGCTTACCTTTAAATAAAGTCTTTTATGTTTGTATAAAATACTTTGTAAAATATTTTTTTTAATAATGAGTGTCAACATTTCGGTCTATCTCACTGAATAAAAACATCTCCTATACATATTACAAGTCACGGTCAGATAATACATGTACCCTCGTATCTCTATTACTAAGGCTCGCTTGGTAAAAGAGTACATTTATTCTCAATAGGTTATTCCTTAATAATATTTTTCATGGAGCTCGTAAAAGAGCTCTCTATACAGCTTTATGTATTAGGATAAAAGTGAAAATTCTTATATGTAGTTAATTTAGCAGGAATGTATTATATAAACTAAAAAGCTGAAATCGATATTATCTATGTATATTAATAAACGATTATACGATTTGGATATTCCAATTGAATATATTGTATTATATTTATCTGAGGAAGTTTTCATAACTTTCGGAGTTCTTTGAGATTTGTAAGAATTTCTGCAATCTTTATCATTATTGGTACAGTTCATAAATTGTTGGATCAAAATGAGTTTCACAACGTAGCTACTAACATACAAAAAGCTATCATGAATTATTTGTAAAGTTGTATAGATGGCATAACTTTGCGTAACATAATATATATTTAAATTTATAAGGTAATACAAGCAGATTGTGTTCCAATTCGATTGATTCCAGAGGTTTGAGCGTTCAAAAAACTAAACTTCCATTATTAATATAAGATAATTACATTATGTTTTGGTCTGACGGTTAAACTAATTTGTTTGCATAATAAGCTAATATAATCCATATCCGATTTCGCAATAAGAGGATACTTTTAATAGTTAACATTTAAAGTGTTTAAGAGGTACAAAAAGCGATAAACGAATATATCCCGTTTTCCCTAAAAAGGGGTGGAGGTGTGTTACAGTTACTAATTACTTATATTAGGATGAACGGTTGAGATAATATTTAAGTTTAATAATAAATTTATATTAATACTTATTATAATATGAAATACATGAATGTTTTTAGGTTAATGGTAAAAAGACAAAACAAGTGATTACTCGTATCTTTGGTGTGACGTTAGGGAAATCTCCGCTACAAATTGCGGTCTTTGTCAGGACTTATACCCACGAAGCCATTACTGTTTAAAAATCTAATTTATCAGTAACAGCCACATTAGATCCCCCATTTTATATTTAATCTTTTATTTTTACCTCCTTTTGACTTAATTTACACGTAAGGTATTTTTTGTTCATTACATTATATATATTTAGTATTTTTATACAAATAATGTTATATGTTTTATTTATTATGTAGAATTATTATTATTGTAATGATATTTCTTAAATGTTTGTAGCTTGCTACTTATTTGTATCGAAATCCAATACAATTGAGTGAATAACGAGTTTCCGTCAACATATCGTCTTAACATGTGAATAAATAAGCCGATCCAGAGTTTTATTAAGACCATGATCTGATTATCAAAAGAGTTCAAGAACCTTTCTAATGTAAAAATGATTTAAGTATTTTTTTTAACAATAATATTTCCTTACAATATTTGTATCTTACAATATGTATATTATGAATAATGAATAATACGTTACGTTAAAAACATCAAATGTGATAGATTTTCCTCCTAATTGCAAAGTTCTAAAACTTCAGTACCTACGGTATATAAGAGTATGCTTCAAATAAGTTATTGTGATTTATCTGTTGGATTAAACTATTCAATAAAATTAGTAACTTAATTGAGAAACTCTAATTAAAATTCTGATTCAAATGCACTGCTGTAATAATCGTGTGTTTTAAAGTGTGTCCCAAGTAGAAGTTACATCAGATACAACTAATGTAACTTCTATTGAATGATTTTTATAACATAGATATAAAACCATCCTTAATTATATTCGTATCATTGAGTTAGTAAAGTTAATTATTATCTATTTCATCTACAATATTATATATCATATTTTTACATGACTATATTCCATATAAAAAAAAAATGAAAAAATAAAATTATTTCCCTATGCTATATTGTGCTAGATAAAATTATTCATAAACTCACGTATTATAATGGATAAAATCCACAAATCTTTGTTGTTCCATGTTATAATATGACCTTTAAAAGTGGGACAGTAGACAAAACGGATAGTTTTATTTTATTATATCTTATAAGACGCAAAAAACTTATATTAGTCATATATTTTTTGGTTTTAGTCGATATGAAAACAGTAGATAACTGTGTTTTATAAATTATATATTTTCGATGTTATTTCTAAGAGATGAGCAAAAAGAAAACAAAACCTCAGTGACGAATGACAATCTGTTTTGTGTTGTGTATAATATTTTAAAGGTTTTGTTTTCATTAGACAATGATTTTATTTAATTGGTATATGTAAAGTCATTTTTATTATAATATTATATCAATTATTACGTAACTTAACTTTAAAAACATGAACTAAGATGCTTTGTTCTAGGAATTAATTATTAATAAGTTAATTAATTATTTGCAACTTCTAGATCGATTAATCTATTAAACAAATGTTATTTTAATGGTTTTAATTGTTTCTGAATTAATCTTTATTGTATAAAGTTATTCTTATTGATTTAAATGACTACGGTTATAGTACCGATGTACCGATGGTAATAAATAAATATGTATGTGAATAGCCGCATACATATTTATTTATTATTAAAAAATACAAAACCTTGACTCCACCCACTCCACAACCTCCCCACGTACAGAGTCCACATCACTCAATAGTGATTAATATTTCTTCTCCCGCAGACAGAGCCGAATGCAAGAGTTAGGTTATCAATATGCAAGATGAAAACTCATTTAAACTTTTGTTTTTGTTTGTCTTTAAAGCCTTTCTATTTACTTCCAAGACTCTGGATGCAAAAGACTAAAGCCTTCCAGCATTTAAAAGAAATAAGATAGGTATTTGGTATAAAAATATATACAGTTTGTTGATTTAGGTGTAAAATATAAAATTATTATTTATATGAAAAAGAGACTTACACCTGAGAAAGTTTCGAATTGAATATAAGAAATTGACAAAATCCGGTTCCAATAAAAGGGTGATAATAATACAATTCAACGGAAGAAACTCATCCGCTTCGGTTATCATTACGTGTGATATTGACTCTAAAAGTCAACACAGTCTAAGTATATAATCTTGTATATATCAATAACCCTTTTCCTTTCGCAATATTCAAAACCCTTTTTACCAATAAAAGAGAGAAATTTCGCAGAATTATTCATATTCATAAGCTATTTGTCGTACAATTTCGACACGATATTAAAAGTCCCTTCTATTAAAAGTCAATAAACAAAAGTAACATAACTTTTGTTTATTGACTTTGTTGTTGTATTTGATGTTCTTATGTTGTAAGACTGAAGTGTATATAATAAAAGTTGTTACTGTTTTTTACTGTATTATTCGAAAATCTTACTTCTTGATTATTATTATCGATGATATAATATAAAATTATAGAAACTTACAGAATGCGGATGAACATGCAAGAATCGGATTCTTCAACAGTGCACTGCGTGCTGAAGGAACACCCGTGCTACTTCGAATACACCTCGGGATGTGTAACTCACACTAGTTGTTAAGTGTCAATAGGTGACTCAATATTATTTGTCTGTTTGTTCTTTCACGCATCATGTAAAAACTTAACGGTTTTTAATTAAATTGAATATAGTTATCATTTATTGTTTCAATCAACATTTCACTCAATCAATTTCAAAGTAGCAATCCGCAAATGCATACTTTTTAAGACAAAATACAGAAAACTAATTTAGATTATAATTATTATGTAACAAAGTTTACTTACTTTAATTTTAATTTGGTTTATTGTTGTTGTTTCTCCGTCTATCCTTCCGCTCGTATATATATAGAAGTATGATTGATTCCCGCTCATTGAATAAAGACACTTTTATAAATCAATATATAAAACACAATAACACATCTCAATTCAACCAACACAAAGTAATCAAACACAAACAGCTCTCGTTCTAGCAACGACGCTATTGTCATGAAGCTTTCACTTAAACGTACAGTGACTTGACTTAAGTGTCAATACAGTATCGAGGGGAAAAAATAAAATGTTTTTTTTTTCATACATAGAAGTGAACATTGTCAATATTATTAAAAAAACTATACTGTAAGGTCAGTGCGTAACTTCAGTACCGTGAATGAAACCTGATGTTATGAAAGAAGACAAAATTAATTATAACTTCTTAATACATTTACTACAATTCTGTACAGAATCTAATTTATACAAACAGATTATGTAAAAGTAGAAAAAACTATATAAAATGTATCGATTAAAATATGTCGTTTTACGATTTTGCTGCAAATATGAAGAATATTTGATAGTATTATTGATATTTCTTTATTTATTTATTTAACTTCACGCCATATCCTTTACGGGGTAGCCAGACGACGGAGCGCCAAACGCTACGGACCCTGCATACCTCTTTCGCCTGGGCCACAGACATCAACCTCTTCATACATGCCTTCCATGTATGAAGAGGTTGATGTCCAGGGGGTCCTCATGTTTTTTACGTGACCTTCCACCAGTATCACAGATACTGTGTTTTCGAAGGTCACTCGAGGCCCCCTGTCTCTCTTTCCGCTCACTTTTCCTGTATAAATCTTTTTTAGCATTCTTTCATCGCTCATTCGTTCGACGTGCCCAAACCACCTGAGCACGTTCTTCTTCATTCTCACCGTGACATCTTCGCTAGTACCTGCCATTCTGTGGATCTCTTAAGTGCGGATTCGGTCAGTTCGACTGACTCCGCATATTCTGCGAAGAGATCGCATCTCCACAGAAAGATGAATTCTTGAAAATTAATTAACTTTTGATATATTGTAATTGTTCTTTTTATTATTTCATTTATTATTAAGAAATATCTAATTTAAACCAATTCGTGAATTTAAAACGTAAGAGTGTAAAATGTTTTAACAAAGGAACTTCAAAATGGTTATTAAATAAATTATTACGTATGTTATTGTTTTAGTATAATTTAAGTTTTATTTCATATAATTAATTAGTCTTTTAAGTATAGTTAAATAAATTACTTGAATCATTAGTTTGAGATCAACATGTGTAAAATTGCAAATGTCTTGATGACTTTGACGAAAAGAGAAGGTAGGAAAGGAGAAGGAGAAGTAAGGGAAGTCATATTCTCAGACAATAATAATTGCGTATTAGTTAAATTATACCTCATTTACTACTGCGTAAAAAAGGAAAAAGTATTCCAGTGAGTTGGATTATTTCCAGCGAGCCGCATTTGAGTTTACACCTTATATATTACTTTATCTTCGCAGATACTTTTATGGGTTAATTATTTTCTAGTACCTAATATTATTGCACAAATGCAAATTTTTTATTTGTTATACTTTCAAGTCTTAACTACGTAATAAATGAACATGAGTTTTGAACAAACATCGTCAGGGATACATTAAGGTACGTAAGCTTTTATCTTGAGAAAAGTGTTATTCCTGGGGGATAGAAAAAATGCTTTTAGAATGTCGTCCAACATATTATCAAGATTATTTTTGTACCAAAATAACGAAGGTAAAGAAAATACTAACACTTATGAAAAATCAAGATGTTTGAATATCGTGGAGAGTTCTTTCTCACTGGATAGTAATTTGGATTCTAAATAAGAAGTATCTTCTGATCATGATGCGTAGTAAATTGAAAACAAAATATTTTTTTTATTTTCGTGTTTTTGCATTTTATCATACACATCGACACTTGCCTGTATATTCTCGCAAATATTATATATCAGAGACAAGAATATATTTTATCATTTGTATTAAAAGAAAATGCCAATTAATTTATGCTACTTAAGTGCAAAGAATCTGGAATATGCTTCCGACACTTTTTACTGATTGTATTACCTTAGGTTCAATTATACAAAATATTTATTTTAGAAAAGTTTGATTTCCACTTTCTTTCTTCAATACATATTGTTAAAATGCTTAAATTATTAACGAAACCATCACATATAAAGAACACCCTCTCTTTTACAAGATTCTTAATAACCTTTTAATTCAAACTCTCTGAAAACTGTAGAACATTCTTCCGATACTACTGCGCTGAAGGACGACCGTTTATTGCAATCGAAAAATATATTTTATCTAAAAATTACTACTACGTTGAATATATCTTCTTCCCAACGATTAAATACAACAAACAACACCACAACATTAAAAACAATTTACAAACTTACGTTGCACGGACAATGGACAATGCATATTGGATCCATTGTCCCATGTGCATTGTTCGCACTAGCATAAAAAAAATATTGAGATTTACTTTTGGTATATATCATGTCAATTACAGCAATAACTTTATTTTTACTTATGAAACAGTATTAAATTGGAAACCAAAGTTTTCGACCGATAACTAAAGTTAGGCCTACTAACACAGTAACTCGGTAATAAGTACTTAACTTTGAAGCTTTGCTCGAAGAAAAATAAATAAAGAAATAATTATGCTTTCTAATTGTTATTTTTTTGTTAAAAATTTTCAATAATATTTCATAATCTTATATATTATTTATTATAATATTGAACAAGTATATTTATAGATACATAATAAAATATCCATTGAAACAGTTCCAAATTCCAAAGCACTAAGTACCATTACAGAGAGAAACATTTGTACTCCACTATAAGAGTATATTACAAAGGTAGATTATTTTCTATGGACATATTTTACTAATTGTGTTCTCTCCGAGTTAGATATTTAATGCAGTAAATGCATTAAAAAGTTGAAACTGATTAAAAACAGCAATAAAACTTTTTTCATATATGTTACAACAAACAGCTTAAACGAAAACATCGAATTAGTTTTTAATACTTTAGACGATGAACAGTGAAGGAAACTTAAAAGAAAAAGTATTTTAAACAAGTTTGTGTTTACGAAGTTGCTTCAAAAAAGAACAATATAGAAATCAGGGAGTTAAAATGAACTCAATATCGACTATAAAGTTTGATAAACATCTCGTATGTTAGTTTGGTCAAGATAAAGTAAAGATTTAATCACACAACAAATATTTAATATTTGTTTAATGACTTGAAAAATTTATAATAGAAAAACAATTATAACATAATTAAAAATTTGTTTTTAATTATGTTATAATTTGTTTGTCTTATCATCCAAGTCCTATATTTAAATTAAATATGTTTTGATAATAGCAGTTTATAATTTATACCTTACTAACATTTTACTTAACTATTTCAATTGTCTGAATTTTGTTTAAAGTATATTATAAATGTACAATAATGAAAATACAGCTCCATTAATTTAGGTGAAAATATGGTACGAGTGTTATCTACAGAGCTGCAGTAGAACAATAGCTTCTGAAAAGTGCTGCAATATCTCTGCATCGAGGTGACTTGTTACATTACGGCGACGGTGATCCAATTTAAATTAGCAAAGTTATTTGAAAATAACAGTTTTGGTGAATCTTCACACTTTACTTAAGATCTTTTCATTTAGATTTTGTACATAATAGTAATATTATTAATAAGTAAATGGAGTCACTAAATATTTTATGGGAGACTACGATAATCTTTTTTTCCATTATTTATTACAGTAATTTGTACACTATTAAATATTGTGTTGTTATTGTATCCCTTTATTATTATTGTTTTAGATTATTATTTAGCTAAACTTTTGGAACATATCACCCAACCTAAATTTTAGGACAGGCTAAGACGCGGGCAAAAGCTAATATTATAAATGCGAAAGAAGACGTATATATGGGTCCGAACGGATTTAGATGTATCTTTACAGTAATATAGCTTAAACATCAAAATAAGCTACAATTTATAAAGATTTTATATCATTTTGCCTTAACAACGATAAATATCACATAAGTTAGAAAAATTCTGCCCTATTATAGCTATTCTGACGGGCGAAGGCGAGAGGATGAACTAAAGATAAATGAGCCTATAAAGAGGCGGATAAAGGCTACGCAGATGATAATATAGTAAAGACATGCTTGTTTATTTTTTTATGTTTTGTTACCCGTATTTCCCGCATTTTTTGAGATGACTTGATTGTAATTGTCCTAGTGAAGGCCATGGGGCCAGTGTCCCTAGTCTTATAAGCGGGTCGATCGTATTATCATATTATGATAGAGATTGTATACTACACAATTCCGATTCTGCTCTCATATCATTATTAAACCGCCTGCACTTTACCATACAAACATAAATTACATACATACATGTATACAAAATATACATACATTGCATACATGCACTATTAGGATATTATTATCCTTAATTGTTAAATCTCAAATATATTCTCATTAAACATCATAGTCTTAGAGTAATACACCAACAAGGTTTATACTAATGTATATAAATAAGGAATTGTACGACATGGAGAATGATAGAGTAATATTGTGAAAGACACGCTGTATTAATATGTACGATGCAGTCTTAATTGACTCCGTAGTTGGTTTCATAATGTACCACAGGGCGCCTGAAAGACTTCTTATCGTGTGCTTAATATATGTTTTGTTATATACATTTATCACAAAACCAAAATAAATATCATACTAAAAACATTTTTTATAGTAGCTTCAGTTACTTTTAGAAATTAATCTGATGTTAAATCATTTTCAGTTATACTTTGAAATCTACTATCACAATCAATCACTAATCACTAGATCTCATTAGAGAACTGTTTTTTTTTTTCATAATAAAGAAAAATACATCAAACAAGTATATTCAAGTCACGGCCTATATATATTAATAATAATATTATCTCTATGTGTCTCAGTTACAAGTTGAGAACTGCAGATGAGAAAGTATATATAGCTTATTGTTTAAAGTTTATTACTTTTATCAGTACAATTAATAAAATAATGTATCTTAATAATGTCTAGACAAGTGTTTTAGTTATTGAAGCAATTATAATATCAAAAATTATTAATAAATCATCCATTTCGATGAATTACAAATCTTTTAACTCATTTCAAAAATTCAGTGTTTAATGAACTGAAACTGAAAATGGACTTTGATCTCCAAAGACGTATTACTTACTTAATACTATTAGTGAATCCGATATATAAATAACTTTGCTGAACATTTTACGAGATTTATATAATATCACACAGATTTTTACTCGTCTTAAAATGTAACAAATATCTAAACGTCATCGACAATATTTTTTTTATTATTTTTGATATTTGGCTTGTTTATTCAAATTCTTCGTCTCAGTCCACATAAAATACATCGAGATTGTCTAGATCTTTCTAAATATTTGCTGACTAAAAGGCTGCGTCCACTAGTTTTGTCTATAAAGAATAAGATCTAGTTACGTTAAAGTCTTTCTGTGTAGCTTTAGAAGCTAGTTATCGTAGTTGTGAAGAAACGTGCTTTGAATATTGTAGTAGTTTTAGGGTCTAGAATATCATAAACAAAGAAAATAATTATGATCGGTATACTTTGTTTGTGTAGCGGACAGCGGGGCTGTGTAAATAATAACATCCTAGAATTAAAATGTTTGGTTAACATTTTAATTCTAGGATATTTTTATTAACTACATCAGGTTATTGAGCGGGTGTATTTTTGTATGCTATAAATGTACTGTAAATTGCAACATATTAATGAATGTCACATAAAAAGAGATATCTAGAGAATATTTCACGGAGGTTAAGAATTATATTTAATTTGACAAGTATTTTCCTTCAAACAGTGTTCATATAATAGAGACTAACGAATACAATTCATCAATATAGTCTTTTTTGTAATAATAATATAATTGAGATAAAGTTATTTCTTGGATTTTTTTTTATTTAATACTGTAGAAAGTTGTGCCTTTTTTTGGTTTATTACTAATAAATGTATAAAATTATTATTATTAATATATACTGAAAAGTTGTATATTTTAAAGTTTTATTAACAACAAAAACATTTTTAATTAGATTTTATTCAAAACAAAATATCGCGTAAAACAAAAACACAAATTATCATCATAAAAAACTCAAAAGGTAACTAAATTTAGTTCAAAAGCCGTAACGAGGCGATTTTAAAGTCCGCACTTCGTTGACAAAACTCCATGATTTGCATACACATTGTTTACACATGTTTACGATGGCTTTTTCTCTGTTGGGAATAATTCTGTATGTTCAAACACGAGGCACGACTTTTAATTCCTCTGGTGTTGGATTTTATATTCAGCATTGGGGTTTATTTTAAATTATGATTCTTTTTTAATATAAAATGAATGGAAGTAGGTCTTCAAAAATACTTTTTGAAGACCGACTTAGACAGCTCGATATTATTGATGTTGACGATAATACGACAACCCTTCTAAAAATAGTCAAACTCGATGAAGGTTCTTTAGTTTTTCCAACGCTTTAGTAGCACGGGAATGAGATCGAAGTACGTACTTCTACTACGATGTTTAACGTTGATTTATATAAAATATTATTATATCAAAATAACCTTCAAGTTTAAGAGGAATGTTTTAGTTTCTTAATATAAATATATTGCAAAATAATCATTTTCATAATATTAATAAAGATGTAGAAGTAATTATAAGCATTAAGAAGGTTTAAGTAATTGTTAGTAGTAAAAGGAAATGCACAATTTTATATAATCATAAATTTAAGTAATTGAGCTGAGCGAAGCGAAGCTCTTACTGGTCAAAAGTGTGTTTCGATGTTCGCCTACTCCTCCTAAGCCATTTGAGCTACAGCCTTAAAATTTTGTATATACATTAAAGAAAGTGTCTCACTCGTTTAGCAGTTCTTTGGTGACATTCGTGATGGTAGATTTTGAATAAATGGTCAAAAAGTGTCCCATAGATCAATATATATTTTTTTAACTTAGCAATTCTTTATAACATAACTTTGCTATTATAATTGTGACAGGCGTCAAAATATAATAAATAGATATTGCACATGACCACTCACAAGGGCATTCTTTTGTACGTTTTAGTGACGTGTTTGACTGCTACTCGTAATTCTAATAACTTCAACGATTATTTTTAATTGTTATAGAATTTCCACTTTCACTTATAACAAATAATCTGATTCAGAATTCCCCCAATTGTGTGTTTCATCAACAAAGTAAGGAAAACTTTTACGTCATTATTATTATCTATCAGTAAAGTTATCATTCCATTTTTACATTCATAAATGAGTCAGTGTGGTTTCGTAACTGTTGAGTTCCGCAGTAGTTAAATTTGATGTACTATAAAAAGGTGTTTGAAAGGATTAATACATTAATGTATTAATTATACCATTTATGTATAAATTATATAATGAAGGGTTTTAATTAGTTAGTTTATTATTTATTAAATTATGTAATAAAGGGTTTTAACCAGTTACAGTACTTTCAGATTATTACATTAGATACGGGACAGACCTACATCATTACTAGAACTTTGAATTTTATAGAATTGAAAATATTTTATGCAAAGAAGTGAACATTTAATATACATAACATATTATTAAATATCTAAATATATTTGTTTATATAATTATATAAAAAAATTCTCAGTAAATTTTATCGGGCATATATATTGGTAAAATTATGAACTTAATTATAAAAATAATTATAGTGGAAGAATTTTATTTACTTGTGTCAAAAATCTCGATCGATTTCTCGCCATTTCATATTTCTTTGTGTTCCATATATTTTTACAATTTGAAAAAAAAGCAGGATTACTGTGCACAAATTGGAGAGATCAATCATTTTATACATCAACAACACGGAGCACTCTACGCCACTGTCGGCCATACCGGGGCAATGTACGCCAATTTTAGTAAAAACAAACAACTCTACGCCACTGTCCGCTACTAAACGCCGCGTTTCTCTATGCTTATTACAGAACATGTTCAATCGGCGGGAATTATTTTGGCGGCAATGCAGTTCATTCTATTTATTTACATTTGTTCATCTATTATTGTTATTCATATATTGTTAAATTAAACATGACCCGTACACCTCGACAGGAAATCGGACGGCATACACTTAACAATGTTTATCAAAGAAAACACAAGGCAAAGAAAGATAGTAAAGATTTGGTGAAGAAAGATATTAGGATTCAAAATAAAGAGAACCAAGAACCTGTAGGCGTATTGATAAGTAAACACGTGGATCAAATTTTTGAGAGTCATTGTCAAGTCATTGAAGGACGGTTGGAATTACTTAGAAACGCTGGAGATTTAGAGCCATTTGTGGTAGGAGATACGTTAGATATTTTCGCAAATTACATAGAGAAAGGCAACGCTAAGTTACTCAAGTAGCATGGGAGAGATCGCGGTGCAAACAATTCTGATCTGAAGAAACACTATCCTGACATATACTTTGGCAAATTAACTAACGACAAAATTAAAGAACTGACTCCTAATGATGTGTTTATTGCATGTGAACGACGTCACTCTTATGTTGTATATTTTAAGTCTTACGAGGAACTGCAAGTTTTCGATCCACTTACAGCAGAATGGTCGGGCGTAAATCTTGGGTAAAATCGACAAGCGCCGGTATTTGCAAATATCATTAAAAAAGTATTGAAAATTTTAAAAGTCAATATGTTGCATGGAGAACAGACTGACAAAACTAACGATTGCGTCACGCGCTGTTTGAAATATTTAACTGTTTTTTTTATATTATTTTTTTTATTAATCTGTAACATTTCTTAAGAACCGTTGTTTTGTTAATTTGCATTGCTTTTTAGTTTAAGCACGCGAGTTTGAGATCGCTCAGCTCCACCCGCTTGCGCGGCCCTAGTAAATAATTTATCGTGTGATATAAAAGGTATTACGAGATGGGATGGAGAAGGTTACAACGACTCGCCATGTAATTTTATGTTAGCGAGCAATTTGGTGTTTCCTTCTATAGCTTCGATTATTCGATTGTTTTCATGTTCCTGAAAGACATTTATTTTTTATTTATTTTGTTCAAGTAAAATTGTCACTCATGTTATGATATCAACACAGTTTAAATCAAATCGTCTCAGTATATATTAGGCCTAGCATTATTAATAATATTTATGCTGTGTCTGTACTCTTTATATGTGTGGTTTCAATAAGGTATTTTATTATTATTTATTTTGAATAGAAGTAAAAATATTTGAAAGAATTTATCAAGTTTGTATTTTTATTTTAGTTAAAGTTAATGTTCTTTATTGAAAGTAAGTTCTTTACGAAACATTTTAACATAATATCTTATTACAAAAGTTATAATTTTAATGATCTATTATTCTTTGTTAAAGTATCTTGAAATTAAAATAAATTATTATAGTTATTTATTTCTTATTTATTGTAGTATATTTAAATTTAGATACTTCGTTAAAAATATTTTTTATTTATAACATGTAAAAGTTGTAAATCATATCTTCTTGTAATCACCCGTCCTCATCAATCTGTAATCTAAGCTATCGTCGTCTTCCAAAGTATTTATTTAACAATGTATGTTTAATGTTACAAAATATCTGTTTAGTTAGATTTTAAAAGTGTCTATTACTGTGTTAGTCATGTTAGGTTTTAATGTATGTCTGTTAGAAAGTTGTTAGTTAGCCGACAGTTTATGTTGATAGCCGCCTACCTTCAAAGATTTTTTATTCTCCAATCAAAGAGTTGAGGAGGCTTGAAATAGATATAATGAGAATAAAATGTTAAAATATATATTAAATAATATATCTTTACTGCATTACATTTTATTCTCATTATAGTTATGTATATTATTATAAATGACATCGTAGAAGCTACATAAAGCATCTTTAGACATTAACGAGTCTAGTTTTATTGCGAAAGTTAAAATCACTGAAAAACCAAAGTTATTTATTTTATGAAGCTATTTGTCAGAGTTGAGAATATTTTAAAGCGACCATTCATATCTTCTAAAGCGACAATTCTTAGAGTCATCAATAATGATTATTCAGTAGAAAAAATGAAAACGCCCGCATATTTGTAACGACAAGCAATTTTTTATGTCACAATTGCCTGCCGTCCCCTTACATGTGATGTTTAATATGTTGTACTTTTATAATGAGAAAACATTTAAGTTTACCAAACGTACTTTTTTAACAATATATAATAAATAAGGTTTTAAAAATATACTTAAATTTTGTTGACAACATATTATAGCATTGTTTCGTGAGATGAGTAAGAGGGTCGGATGAAAAAACCCCCTCCCTGCCAACTGGCAGGGAGGGGGTTTGGGCTTAGATAAAACGACTCTATAACGTTTACGAATTTATTTGTTTGAATCCGAAAGGAAAATTATAAAAAACCCAAGATACAGTAAGGATTAAACATTTTTTTTACAGAAGTTAATAGCAGGGTATTAAATAAGATAAGATCCGGCAGCGTTGGTCCAACACTGCATTTTAAATTTGCTAAGTCGATATGATAACAATGTTGGGACAATCGCGTTCGCCATTTAAACGTTGAAATTTCTGTACAGAAATCTCGGTAAGTATATATGTATTCTATGAGTTTAAGAAAACAAATTTCAGAACCACAATATTGCGAAAAGTATTCACTGTTCTTTGTGATTCTTTATTTATAATATAACCCACCTATCAAGATATTATTATGTATTATTAACATGGTTTATTCTGCTTCTATTTATAATTATTCAACTGAGTTGTGAACTTTTTTTACGGATACTTGTATACTGTATACGTTTTATGAATATTCATATATAAAGTATTCATAGTATTTATATACAAGTAATTACTGAGTAAGTAGTTGAGGTAATTGTTTTAAATAATATAACTAGTTTCTCATATTTTATAACATGTACAATCACTATCGTTCTTAATAATCTTCATGGTCTTTGCAAGTTACTGTATGTACCACAGAGACCGTATATCACGGCCATTATAAATAGCTCGCTCGTATCAGAAACACTGATTTATAAGGGGTGAAAAATTATTACATCTTCTCGATAGAGCTTCAAGGTCATTTGTTAGGAGATGTATTTGTTTTTATCTCGTGTTGAGTCTCGAGTTTTTCTATATTGAAAAAGATTGTTTATATCATGTATATTATAATTTATCGTAAAGTGTGATTAAAATTTCAGATCAACGTGATTAAATTTGTAAACAGACATCATCAATGAGCCTACTCAAATTGCCGGGGAATATATTTTGGTGCTTCTAGGATAGAATTAATTATGTTGGATAATTAATAAATACTACTTAATTTCGTTTTTGTTGGGATCCGTTAAGATTTAAACATATTTAAAAAAATATATAAAAACCAGAGCCATTTTATTATTGGTCGGTGGTAGAGCCTAGCCTAGCTGTAGTTATCTGACTACAGCTCGTATTGGGCTGGCTCGACCGGGGAAGGACCACCCTCTCACAGAAGACCGATGTGTAGTAACCAAATACATTTGGTTATGTTCCGTCGGTGAGTGAGAGAATCCGGAAGCCCAACCCTTCGCCAAACATGAAAAAGCCTCCAAAAAGTATACCACAGGAGGGTATCGGCTGTGATGAAGCCGGGGACCCCCTCCCCGAGCAAAATCGGCGGAATGATTCTCGGATTTTGCTCGGGCTGCCCGTCGTATCTTGGGCGGGTAAAGTATCGCAGTTTGTGTTTTCTGAGGGCAAACGACGACAAACAGCGGCTTCTGTTGGCAAAGATCTGCTTTCATAGACTCCCTCCGCGGAAGTGGTAGTTCTCTGGGACTTCAATGCGCACAATGCCGATTGGCTTGGGTCACGCGCCACCGACAACGCGGGGAGATCTGTGTTTGACTTTGCTCTGGTAAATGGTCTGTCCCAATTGGTAAAGACGCACACTCGTTTACCGGACGTGGACAGCCATATGCCCTCTTTGTTGGATCTTCTGCTGACTACACATCCCGGAAGGTCCCATTGAACGCCCAGCTTGCACAAGACTCGACGCGTTTGGCACTACAAGTCAGCGGATTGGGATGGAATGCGATCTTTTTTTGCATCCTACCCATGGGGGCCGATTTGGTTCCCTTCCAATGATCCTAGTGACTGCGCTGCGGCTGTAGCTGATGTGATACTCCAGGGCATGGAACTATTTGTACCAAGCTCTGTGGTACCACTTGGTGGCAGATCGCGGCCTTGGTTTAATGCATCTGTCAGGGTCGCAACAGCTGGCAAACGGCAGGCTTATCAAGCTTGGGCTAATGCGTTAGTCACTAAGGATCCGAACTCTAGAGTTCTGAAGAAGAAATACAACCGTGCCTCTAGATTACATATATTATACAATTGTATATCTATATTGAATTTATAAACATAATACAGAATAGTAAGTAGACTTATATTTACGATTTTTTTTTATAAGATATATTTTTTATTACAGGTTCTGAAAAGTGTTTAATCGTTGACAAGAAGAGGCATTTACATTAGAACACGGTGGAAGAAAAAATATAGTTTTCAACAGCAATAAACGGCCCATTTCTGGCAGTATTCTTACTCCATCCACTTTCTTGAGAGTTAAGAGAAATTAATTACTTTTATTCTAAAATGCTGGTAAGAAAATATATTGCCTCGGAATTTCAAGGAGTAACAATCAAGATATTTATATAATTTACATTTTTGATTTTTTTTTCCAAGAAAATTATTTGTACCTGTGTTATTTACGTACATTCTCATCTCATTTGTACAATTTACGTACATAACAGATCATTATTGAATCTCAGATGAATTGTTAGCTTTTCTGTCTTGGACAATCTTAGATTATTTCCTTTTCATTAAGCGACCACACAACATTGTAGGTCGATCGTAAATTTCAGACGTTACGCACTTACATCTGTTGTAACAAAGTAATTGAATAATGTGATGATGAGTGATGGTGTTTAAGTGAAATTTATAACAAGAGTCGCTGTATTAATGTTTACTTGGATATTTTTTTATCCATTCACGTTCGCACCTAAAATAATAATTTACATAATATAACAAATTTATTTTACAATCCATGGTAAAGAAGATTTTAATGTTGAAACCAATTTTTGATAAAACATCCGTTAATAGTAGTTCATATTTTATAGGGCATATAATTTTGCTTCCGAAATTGGCTTTTGAAAGGATTTTTCACCTCATTTAGAAAAATCACAGAGGAACATTCAACAACTAGAGAACAAAGAATAAAGGATTCTTGAGGGTAATTGAAATATATAACAAATTATAGAAATCTTATTAAGATTCTTAAAATAAACAAAAAATCGACTGTATGAATAATTTTTATATACACTAATACCCCGACTAGTAAGAGGAATCTAACGAAACTTTTGCAGCAGTAAAGCAATTAATTTTCATACTTAGCGGTCAGTGGCTTCTGAATGGATTAAAAAAATATTTTGCTTCACTAATAAGAACTGTATATAAAAAGTTCTACCATTCACAAAAGTTTACACGAGATTTGGTATCATTTTATTTACCAGTTTGACAAACCCTGTAATAACCAAGTGTAATCGGAAAGTTCATCACTACTTCTAGTATTACTACTTCTTATATCTTGTTGTTAATCATAAAACATATAAACAGTGATATATTTTTATAATGGCTAACTTCACTTTACTCTTTGTTGTGTCAAATATTTAAAAGTATGGGGATTAACCAAACAAATTGCACCTATTATTTTAACTCATCTTGACACTTTCTATACATCACTAAAACAGTGGGGATTTATATAGAAGGATGTCAAATATTGTTTCATAGACAAAAAATTGGATTTGATTACTTTATATTGATGGAAATGAGAGATTTCTTTTCTTCGTTGGAGTCTATTTAGTTTTGACGTTATGAGGATTATTGGATTTCTCTCAGCATTCAGAAGAGAAATAATGTTAACATATTCGTAATAAGATATTATTGTATCTGTATGTTCTACTTTAAATACCTTCATGTCAAGATCGATATCTAAAAGATTTATATGCTATTAAATAGGCAATTAAAGTGATAAAGAAGTCAATTTCCTGAATAGAGCCTGCGGGATAACCCTGATGTTATAGATATAGTTGATAGTCAATTTGTAGCTGGTATCAGTTACATAAGTCTTAAATACACTGACATAACATAATGAAAGATATTACTTTTACGTAATATTTGGGTGTATTTCCATTTGTATATTTTACTGTACCAGAATAGTAAAAATAATTTTCTTAAAATAAGTGATTAACCATCAGATGTACCGTCTCTTTTGGTTCTCTCGTCCAAAACAAATGTTTATAATGTAGTGAGACAATCTCATAGAGGGCACTGACACCCATTGTGTCATTATCGAAATAAAAATATGAAATGATATTAGTATTATATAATTTTATGAGCATAATTACTTATAGCTATATATAACGACCATATAACGACCGACCATAATCTGTGAATTTCCATTTAGAGGAATATTAATAATATTCCTCTGAATAGAGTATAGTTAGAATTCTGAATCCAGATTCAAAATCTATAGATTCGAGAAACTATAGCTAAAATTCTGAACACAAAGTCCTTTAAAGTATAAACCTACATATCTTGAATTTTGGATGCTGACACCGATATGTTATTACTATTATTTTTTTGTTAGCATTTATTATTAAAAATATACCTTTATTTACAAAATTAATAAAATATTAACGAAAAGAGTATAGAGTTTTTTCTAACCAAATTCAATAGCTTCATAAACGAAGTTAACAAATTTTTGATAACATATGAATATGTAGGTTCCTGAGACAAACACAACATCGGTCGATACAAAAAATATTTGTATAGGTGTTATTCCGTCCTTTATTATTAGTCACTGTGTATTTTATTTTACATCTATTTGCATAAATGTTATATAATATATGTGGTATTTTTGGTGAAAACATATTTTTGGATCGAAATATCTAATACTTAATTTAACCAGCAATAATAAAGGTTCTAGCGATATTATTTAATTGACATACCAATTGAACAAATTCATACATTTTTACCTAAATATGAATATCGTTCAATTAAATCAATTATATTCACATCAATAACCAACTCAACTGTAATCCTAACAAATAGTCTCCATCGACGTCATCTCATTTATTAGTATTACCAACAATAGTTAGGGCTTAGTTTTTATATGCCTGAATAATTATTCACGAAGCTTCTATAAAGCTTTAAATTAGTTTTCGAAAAAACATTTCTTCAAACAGGATTTAAAGTTATTTTTTTGTTTTTTTATACAATACAGAATGCTAACTATATTAATATTATTTTGTAATATTAAATAATAATCGCTTTAAATTCATACATGTCATTACGAACCAAACAATATTGATGATATAAGTACGACGATAGGAAATAGGACGCCGTAATTTATAAAATACACACTTAATTAAATACCTACTATTATGTTGACTTTATATTCCCAAATATATGACTTTATATTGTGATTCTATATAGTAGTAGTAGAGATAATAGTAGTAGTATACAAGCAGTAGATAGTAGTAGATAGTTCTATGCACCATGCTCACAGACAGACAAAAAGTGTTATATCTGTGATTATAATTAGATCATGAGTCAAGTTCATCAATGAGAACAAATATTTAGCAAAAGGTTTAATTAGGTCGGTGCGGGATGGAACCCCGTATGTTGATGAATGATGTTAAGAAATTAGTAGTTCCTTTTCAGTTCAGAATACTCATATAGTTCTGACTGCTTCATAGATTTTGAGTTTAATGTGAATCCGTTTTAAAACTTTTCACAATATATTTCTAATTATTCAAACAGAAAAAAATGCTGATCTTTTAATAGTGTCCAAAACTAACGCAACCTATTAAAAATTACTAGACGGCTGGCATAATTTTTTCTTATTTAAGGTAAGAATTGAAAATGTATGTAAGTAAATAAAATTCATTCTATCAAAAGTTACTTATTACACTTGTCATTTTCGCACTTTCAATTTAACGCAATAAAATGTATATGTTATATTGTTAGTTTTAGCTGAATGGAAATTTTATTAAACAAAGGTTTGTTATTTGCTTTTCGAAAATTCTACTGCACTGATTTAGATTCAATCAATACATTGACGAATCGTATTCGTTAGTCTGTATAAGGTGAACATTGTTTGAATAAAAATACCCGTCAAATTAAATTTAATATTTAACCACTCTAACAGTGACATTCTCTTTAAAAATATCTTTTTTAATAATTAACATTATTAAACACATTTTAATTTACAGAATTTTTAAAATTCGTACCCTTCTCAATATATTTTAAAAAGAAATTTCAAGCTGCAAGAAGCCATTCCTGCAGTAGAATATTTCGATATTAGAGATGATGTCAACTCGGTGAACCGTAGGCTGGGGTAAATTGTACACTAGTATTATAATTGAGGGATAATAATGTGCTGATTGTCATATGTTTATACAGTAAATTTTCTAAATGTTCAAAACACTACAGGTGGAATAATTAACACACACACTTAGCGTTAGTATTAAAGACTGCGTTTCACATAAAATATATTTTAAGCGATTGGCTAAAAAATTACTTCTATAAAAATAGCAAATGCATATAGTATTGTTTTTTTCCAATTTCAATCTGAAGTTCTTAATTTACTAATTACTATTCGGAATGTATAATTGTCTTATATAGTCTTGGCGATAGAGTCAGAATTTATGACACAATGTACTGTTTATTATTAATTTCGTTGTTTACTATAGTCTAGACCCAAAACTACTGCAATATACGAAGCACGTTTCTTGCCAACTAGGATAACTTGTTTTTAGAGTTAAACAGAGAAAATCTAACGTAACTAGAACTTGTTATTTTTTAAAGAAAAACACTGAATGCAACTTTTGAGTGAACAAACAATTAGAATGAATAAATCTAGGTCTAGCTTATGGTATGTAGAAAGTAACCACTGGTTTGTCGAAATGAGTTAATAAACAGTCATTGAAATGTATGATTTATTAATATTTTTTGGATTAATGTATGCTTCAATGTTTCTTTATATCTTATTTCAGGGAAAGAATCCTACAGACATTATTAAAAAACATTATTTTATTCATTGTACTGATAAAAGTAATAAACATAAAACAATAAGCTATATATATTTACTCATCTGCAGTTCTCAACTTGTAACTGAGATATATAGAGATAATATTATTATTAATATATATAGGCCGTGACTTGAATATACTTGTTTGATGTTTTTTTCTTTATTATGGAAAAAAAACAGTTCTCTAATGTGATCTAGTGTTATGACTTCAAAGTATAACTGAAAATGATTTAACATCAGATTAATTTCTAAAAGTAACTGAAGCTACTATAAAAAATGTTTTTAGTATGATATTTATTTTGGTTTTGTAATAAATGTATGTAACAAAACATATATTAAACACACGATAAGAAGTCTTTAAGTAAGACGCTCTATGGAACCTCACGACCAGCTACAGAGTTAATTAAGACTGCACACACAGCGTACATATTAATACAGTGTGTCTTTCACAATATTACTTCTGTCAGTTTTCATGTCGTACAATTCCTTATTTATATACATTAGTATAAACCTTGTCCGTGTGTAAGACTGTGAAGTTTAATTAGAATATGTTGAGATTATTTAACAAGAAAGGATAATAATATCGTAACAATGCATGTATCCAATGTATGTATATTTTGTATACATGTATGTACGTAATTTATTTAATCACAAATGAAAATCATTCCAAACCCTTAAATTACAACATTGGTTTATTTCAAGGCTGTTGTATTTCTCCAATAATATTTAACATAGTAATCAATATTTTAATAGATAAATTAATTAAAAACGAAAAGAAATAGGGTTATCGGTTCAAGTTTAACAATAAATATACAGAATCCATACTAGCATTCCCAGACGATCTCGCGATACTGACACGTAATCCAAAACAATGTCAGCTACTTTTAAATGTTGTGGAGGATTTCTGTGTTTGGACGGATGGATTGAGGACAAAACCAAATAAATGCTACAGTCTATGTCTGGGTAGGCGGAACACCAGATATACCTCTTACGATCCGGGTCTTACAATAGGCGGTAAGTGCGTTACTACAATTACCGACGCAGCTCCGTTCAAATTCTTAGGCAAAAAAATCGATTACCAAGGGCGCACTCCATCGTTAGATATAATAGTCGATAGCTTTTTGAATGATCTAAAAAAGGTAGACAATCAACCAATAAGTAACATCAAAAAGACTTGGATATACGATAATTACTTAACATCACGTCTAAATTGGCCTTTCCTTGTTTACGATATCAATAAGACCCTTTTGTTGAAGTTAGATGCAAGCGTCATAAGGACATTGAGGTCATGGCTCGGGTTAGCGCATCCAGCGGACTCTTCTACCTTATTTAGAGACCGACACAATTTTGGGTTAAAATTAAAGAAACCATCGGAACTCTATAAACACCTAAGAGTGACTAAAAGACATATCATCTCAAAATCGAATGATGATACTATAACGTCTCTCCCAAAAGATAAAATTGCTGCAGAACTAGAGTCAAGACTTCAATTCTATAAACAATTTATGATAGGTGCTCAAACAAATACAGCGGGGTTAGGATCAAGTAGGAAACAACAAGACTTAGAAATAACAAAATCCTTTATTCGGCAAGATGAAAACGATAATTACCGGTTGCACGCGATGAGCCTAGAATTGCAAAATGAATGGGTGACCATAGGAGATTTTTGTATTCCGCTAGCTTTGAGATGGCGCACCCTGCTTCATGATTGGTCCCCAGCATTATTAAAATTTTATCTTAACGCATTCCAAATGACTCTCCCAGATCAAAGTAACTTAGTAAGATGGGGCAAAGCCACCGAAAAATCTTGCAACATCTGCGGGGAGGCAGTAGGAAGCGCGAAACACTTGCTAGTAGGGTGTAGGGTACTATTAAATAGAGGTAAATACTCGCGTCGCCACGATAAAGTATTAGAAATCATACGAGAAGCGGTTAGTCTTTCTGTAGCAAGAGCGCAGAGGGGTATAACAACCACCAAAAAATCAGTAGAGTTCGTAAAGGCAGGTTCGTCCAAAAAATCTAAATTAAAACCTTATTCCATCTTGGACGCGTCTCCTGATTGGACTCTCATGATGGACACGTATGAAAGGCAATACAAAATCCCCGGGGATGTTTGTGTTTCGTCATCTAGGCCGGACTTATTCCTGTATTCAAAACAACTAAGGCGTGTTATACTTGTGGAGCTTACTGTACCCTGGGAAACAAACATACCCAAAGATCATACATTTAAGCTTAACAAGTATTACGAACTGTGTAACGAACTGATCAGGAATAAATTTAAAGTTAATTTGTACGCTGTAGAAGTAGGAGCGAGAGGTATAACAGCAAAATCTCTCTACAATTTATTTAAGGATCTCGGCCTTTCTAGAACGATCATCAGTTCATTTCTGGAACGTATTTCAAAGGCAGCTTTAGTAGGTTCTTACGATATTTGGTGAGGTAGGGAGAGGAGCGTGAACAGTGAAGGTGAGCGTGTATGCGCAGACTAAAGGGGCCCCTTAAACCTACACCTGGGTCGCAAGTCCCAGGCATTGTTTGCGTTCCTTTTCCTGCAACGCGATGGGCCCGGCACCCGCACGGTGAATCCATGGAATGCTAAGAAGCTTCGTCTCTATGATAAAGTGCAGGCGTTTTAATAATGATATGAGAGCAGCATCGGATTATCAAATGAGAACTTATTTGCCTCCAAGGAGTCAACAACAAAAAATTAAAACAATATTTATATAAGTAATTGAAAGCTTTTTAACAATATACTTGAATCTTCATACTTCTTAATACTTTAATGAACTGGATTTTGTTCCATTCAACGTAAGATCTAAAATATTTATTCTATTGTCAAGGAAAAGAAAACAAAATTACAAAGAAGAAAGCGAAAGATAAAACATTTTTGTTTTTTTTTTCTCCACTTCTCAATTTGCTTACAAATTGAGAAGTGGAGAAAAAAAAAACAAAAACATTTAAGATTAATCGGAGTGGGAGAGGTGTGTGTTTCATTAACGACTGTGAGATATCACACACCGCATTGATCTCTGACACTGACACTTTGAACAATTTGTCTTTATCAATGAAACACTATATTATTATAAGATGAGCTATTCGGTTGTGATTGTGACTTTTTGAACTCACGGATAGGAAAGCACAGATGAATATAACATTGTCACAATGATGTTATTTTATTTTATTTAAAGTATAAAAATACATTAAACTATATATTTGTAGTTAGAGAATAAATAATGTGACTCACTGATATTTACATTACTTTTGGATATATAAAGCATTTAAATAGCAACTCCGTAACCTTCGGATACTCAAGAGAAGTTGCGGCAGAGTTGCCATCCTTAAGGACTGTTTGTTCTTTTGTATTCGACATCAGATCAAATATCCTACCAAAGTCACAAGGAAGGTTGACAATGAGTTGAATATAAGGATAGATTTTCACTTATTGCCTGTATAAAAAGTATAAAAATGTATAAAATGGTTAAAATTAGTTTGACAAATACGTTGAGAAGGTGGATTTCCTCAAGTGAAATCAATCCAAATAGTTGCTGAACTCAATTCGATACGCCAACACTCTATCACTTTTAATCATATCTTTGCTAATTGGTAATATATATATTAGGGTGATTCAAAAATGCATGTGAATTTTTTTTTATTTTTTTTTTTAGGGGGCACCCTGTCCTTTTGTTCTATTGGTTAAAAAACTTCCACCAATTTTTTTTTAGATTTTTAAAACAGGTTTTAGGGGTCGCTACCAGGGATGAAAAGTGTTGGGTTCCATGAACGGGTAAAAAATAAGTAATAACCTATTTTATTAAATAACTACAATAAAATTTTTAAGATAACTACTATTATAACTAAGACTAGTAACTTAAGATGTTAATGTAGATTTGTTACAATCGGGGAATTTTCGCCTAAAGTCTTTGACCGCGAACAATAGGTACTGTTTCTGGTCTTCGTCTGTCGTATGATGGCGATTGTACTCTTCAATAAACGATACTCCCCTCTCAGCTGTATCGTTGATAACTTTTAGACCCTTTACAACAGTCACACATTTTTTAAACTCACAATCATCCTTCCAGGTCTGCACGTCCTTTTTTAAAAAATCGCAGGAGATGGAGATACTTTTAAAAAACGCTAATGTGTGAGAAGAGACGAAGTCCTCCAGGTTTTTTGTTGCAATAAGGTTTTGATCCAAGATGGCTCGCTTTGGAGAATCTTCTGACCCTTCTATTTGAAGAGCAGCAACCATCTTTCGCTTAGTTTCCAAAGAAACTTGGTCGTCAGAGAAGGCCAAAGCTACAAGTTTTTCTGATAGGTAACGAAGGTGCCCCTACGCTTGTTTCATAGCAACTTTTGAAAGTGATTCATTCACTTTATTGTAAGCTAATAAATCCTTCAAAAGTTGTAAGTCATTCCTTGGCGCAGACCATGCGCAAGGAGCTTGCTACCAGTATTTGGCGTAAATTCGTACAGTAAAAATGCAAATTTCTTTGATTCCTTTAATTTCCCTCTTAGTCAGTTTTAGTTGTTCCCGAAAAAGATATATTTTAAAAGAATAGATGGCCTTTGTCATCCACCTTGCCCAGTGGAGACCAGCAGGTTGCTCGAAAAGATACCTTTCTCAGATGTTCCTCCCAAAAATATGAGTATCAGGTTAAGTAGTTCCTTATAATCGTCTCGTGGTTGAAACCCGTTAAGCTGGCTTTCAGCAAATAATGTTAGTTTCAGGGTCCGCAGTAGCTGCCCTAAAGTCCTCTTTTAGTATTTTAGGCCAACGTTTTTGCAGTCTTTTGAAGATTTGTATATCTGGCTCACTAGAAGCATTAGTTGCTGAAACTACGATGGCTTCAAGCACAATCTCTAAAATGTGATGCCTGCATGGAAGCCATAATATTTTTTTCTCCAGCTTTTGCTCTAGTAAGGTACAAACTCCATTGAATTGATCTGTGTTTGATGCTGTGGTATCAAAACACATCGATTTTACTTTTTCATCCAAGCCCCAGGACAATAACATTTCATAAACAGCTGAGGCCATCGCCTGCCCTCTTCCATTCGGAAGTTTTGGAACACCCAAAAGCTGTTCCACTCCCTGTCCTGATACTATAACAGGCAAGCGATCCACAACCTCATGTCCCGTTGGCTATGTTAGTACTTACTTCAAAACTAGCGCACACTCTATTGCGAAATTACAACTTTAATCTTTAAACCCTTTCTGTAGCTTAATAATCTGAAGACTGAAAAGGTTAAAAAACGTGGATAGACGATATGTACCAGGTACCTAACGTACCTTGTTTACACTCAGGTACAAAAATACACAAAGGCACCGCCATTTTGGTTCCCAAGGGGTGCAACCTCATTACCGTATGTAACGCATTTTTCAAAAACTTTAATGGATGGTAGCGACCCCTAAAGTTGACTTAAATTTTAAAAAAATATATATGGGTATATTTTTTTTCATATTGAAACCATATAAGACGGTGCCCCCATAAAAATTTAAAACTAGGATTTTTTGAATCACCCTAATATATATATAGATAATATATTCAGTTTTATATAAAGTACTAAGTGTTAAATACAGGCTTTTTGAAAACCAACTTCTGGTAGTTTAATATTAGTAGTAGAAGATTCACAATTTAAAACAAACCTCAATGCTAATTATAAAACCCAACACTAAAAGAATTAAAAGTCCTGCCTCGTGTTTAAAATATACAAAATTATTTCCAACAGAGAAAAAGCCACCAAAAACATATGTAAATAATCTGTATGCAAATCATGGAGTTTTATCAACGGAGTGAGAACTTAAAATCGCTTCGCTTAAGACTTTTAAGCCAGAATTTGTTCTCTTTTGTGTTTTTATATTTTATTTAACGAATAATTTTGTTTATGTAATATCACTATTTTGAATAAGGTCTGATAAAAAAATCTGATATATTTGAATTAATTTTATTTTTAATAAAACTGTACAAATTGTTAGGGCCTTTTAGATCCCTCTTTATTGTGTTTTTTATTTAATTCGTTTAGATACGTAATTTATATTATATTATTCATTGTCACCCTTGTTTTTTCTTTCAAATCATCAATTAATCAGCAAAAAACTGTAGTTCATTGAAGATTATAAAATATAAAATCAGTAATGTATTTATTTGAAAATGGTATACATTGTATATTAAAATTAAAAGTTACCCTAAACCTCACTCTTGTAATACAAATTGACAACTATTCCAACTATAACTATGCACTACTTTTTATTGTATTTTAATGTATATTCTTTATGTAAAAATTTATGTATAAATATTATTTATTCTTATTAGTGGAACATACTTGTGGTTTATTATAGCGCAATTTGAATCTCCAATTCGTAAGCAATTTGAAAATTGTTTTATTTTTAAATAATTATTCCTTTTGCGATTGTGTGATAAAAATAATTAACTAATGGATTTAAAAATCATTTATTAAAAAAACTCATAAAAAATGTGAATTCTTAAACTGAATTCAATGAACATTTGAAGTAAAATATTGAAAGAGAAGAAGAATGATTACTTTAATAACGTCGTCAAGTGAAATGTACACAAAAGCAACGCTCATAAACAGCTCGGAGATCTTTTTTATTTGTTCTTTGTACAATAAAAATAAGAACGGTTCCAATTGTCATTGTACAATAATAAAAAACATGTCCCCTATCGTAAAATTTCATTCTTATCGACTCTGAAAAGTTTTGGTCTTTCTTTCAACATCCGGGGAATCGCAAGATTGTTACCGGCCTTGGAGGTGCTAGTATAACAAGTAATTTCTACCCCCACCTCCCATTACAACGCATTTTTTAAAAGTAGAATTGATTATCTTTTTTAACAGAGTAAATATGATAAAAGGTATTATTTGAAAATATAATATACAACACTATTATAAAATAGCAATAATAATGCCCTGGTATAGATTATAGACGAACTTATATGTATATAAAATGTAAAGAAAGTACTAAGAAAATGTTAAGACATTGAAATATTAAAAATACTAACCTTGGGATGTTTTCGTTAACAAATGTAATTTAAATATAATTTAAATACATTTGAATAAAATAAAAATAAAATAGATTTGAACTTTAAAAAATGTTAGTAAGACATATACTAGTATAAGTGGAAACAAGTGTAAGTTAAGAATAATGAACAAAAGTAAATGATTAAAAAAACGCATGGATAATCTGGTAGATATTTAAAATTATAACAATAAATATTACATCATCTTCTAATTTGATAGAAATAATTTTTGGGTGTCAGAGTAGTATTAAATGCTAATAAAAAGTAAGACCCTATAATGTTAACTAAATCATTGAAGGTGATAAAGTGTAGGGATTGGATGAGTTTTAATGTCGGTCACGCAAACGAAGCATTTTGGAATAAGTATTTGGTATTAAGGATCTTGTTATTAACATTATTTTAATATATATTTTAGTATCGACAGTTTGATAATCGTATTTATTTATTTAACATATTTGGGTATCTGAAATACTTAGAAGTAATACTTAGAAAAGCGATTTCAAATAGGTCATAAACTATTAAATTTTTCATCACTCGCACTGATATATCGGCAACTTAGGCCACTACATGCCCTAGTATCATTTATAAGAGAGACACCTGGGAAGATGAATTATATATATCTCAAAGTAAAACATCGCAAGAATAAAAGGATCCATTTTACAATAAATATTTTTTCGAACTTAAAATATTATTTAATATTTGATATGAAAGTTTATATCACAATACATGGAAAAACGTTTGTTCAGAATAATACCGACAATAATTTAGTAGAATTAAATTATAAAAGTAATATTGGGTGAGATCTATTACTGCACATAAAAAGGCTTGCTTGATAAATTTCTATCCATTTCCTGCAGACCACAATAATTGTTGTGATCCTTTGAATTTTAATAGTATTCTCATAGACTAGTTTATTGTTAATAAATAATAGATTTGTAACACTTACATAGAATACTGAAATTCAGTAACATATTGATAATAAAAAGACATAACGTACAAACATAACAAGCGTGACATCCCGAGGCTGGGATGACACGTCGTACTGACGTAAGAAGTGATTTGGTAAATTAAATTTTTGTACTTAATTATGTCATTAAGAGAGAGTAATACATTATTACATTTCATCTTTATACGGCAACGCCTGATGAAATCTTGCAATACAATATTCATGTTTTTTACAGTGTAACAGGGTTTAATATTACATTTTTTAATGTTGAATGAAGTAACTACGACCTAAGTTTTTTAATTTCTAGTTAATTTTACTTAAATACACTTATACACACAGTAATTAAGCTTGAAATGAGAGTAGTTTATTACTACTAAGTGTCTTTGTATATTATGTAGTTCATTAATAATATAATGAATATCAATTGACAATTAATCATTCAATTAATTACATCAATTATATTAATTATAGAATCAAGCAACAATTAATTATATTAAGAAATCAATCCTATAATTAATAGTAATAATAAATGAAAATCAATCAAACAATTAATGTTGTCACTGCTTTCGATATTGGGTACATCTCAAAATGGTGTTTCAAAACACTGAAGTAGTATCAAGCTTAATAAAAATTACTGCAATATATACATGACTTACCCCATACACGAAAACCCATAACTAACCACAAATGATAATAAATGTTGTCTACTTTATCCATCTTACTTTTTTTTAATATTTAATTTAAAAACCTGTTATTATTCTGATAATTTTCCTATTGCAATGAATTGATTACCATAAACTATTTACAATTTATTTACTGTGAGATAGACATAATACCCCTGTTTATGTAAGCCCTTATATGATGTACAGTTGTTAAGGTACAGATAGACTTTTACACCACAATAATATATAGAAATAAAATAAACCTTACACTTACTATACTCAAAAAATTTTTATCTCTTTCTTTTTAAGTAAAATGATTTTTAAAGAATCTTTAATTCATGTTTTCCTTAACATGACATAAGATACAGGGTGTGCCAAAAATTTTTGCAAATAGCAACACTTGATTTCTCCAAAACCGTGAGAGCAAGGGGCGCGCGGGTGGCGGGGAATTGTGCGTCGTTTAATGCAATTTTAGTCACGATGGAGCGCTTCACGGGACAACAGCGTGCTTTTTGCGTAAAATAATTTTACAAAAACAACGATTCCTGCGTTACTGTACGACGCCTCTTTAGAGTTTAGACCTTAAACTGCACCCATATAAGCTTCAAATTGTACAGGAGATGAAACCAAACGATTACATTCAACGCAAGTTATTTGCTGACACTATACTGGAGCGATTCTCTAGCCTTGAGAATGTATTGTTTACGGACGAGGCCCATTTTCACATTAATGGTCACGTAAATAAACATAATTGTCGATATTGGAGCACGGAAAACCCTCACTATAAACACCAAAAGCCTCTTCGTTCACCAAAAACGACAGTGTGGGCTGCCATATCCGCAAAGGGCATAATCGGTCCATACTTCTTTGAAAATAATCAAGGAAATAACGTAACTGTGAACTCAGTGGAATACGTGAAAATGTTGCGAGAGTTTTTGACACCACAGTTGCATGAATTTGAAGGATACAATAGCCGCACTTGGATGCAACAAGATGGAGCAACATGCCATATATCAAACGTGACTTTACCGGTGGTCAAAGAAATGTTTCCTAACAAATTGATTTCTCGCAGAGGTGATATCCCATAGCCTTCCAGAAGCCCGGACCTTACACCTTGCGATTTTTTCGAAATCTGAAGAGTCGAGTATATCTTAATAAACCGACGACCATATCCCAATTAAAAGAAAACATCCATGAGGAGATAGCCGCGATTCCTCGCAGCATGTGTCAACGAGTTTTCCAAAGTTTACGTAGTCGATTGCAGGAGTGCCAACGACGAGACGGAGCACATCTCGACGATGTCATTTTTAAAAAATAAATTTTAATAAATGATAATTACGTTAAATAAATCATAAACAAAATAACAATAGTACTTTTATTTCTAGACATGTTTCAACAGTGCTAAAATTTTTGGCCCACCCTGTATTACACAAGTGTTTTTATTTTAATGTTAAAAAGACAAGGCAAGTGTTTATTTTTGGTGTGACGTTAGGTAAATCTCCGCTACAAATGCCGTACGACTCCTAAAGTCAGAAAGAGAAGACCCAAATCGGTACCTTTCGATCCGGACGACGCGATTACGTTAGGGAACGCTACGTAAAAGCGGCAAAGCGAACATAAATACTACACGTACATACACACACAGTGTCTTCGTCGGCGAAGACAAGGCCCTCACCCAAGCACGTTGCTCCGGCGTTCTGCCGTCGGAGGACGTTAGTGTCAAGTCCTAATCCACATCCAACCCTCGCTTCCCACTTAACGGCGTCCTGAGCCGTGGTCCGAGCCTCACAGGAGGTGCCCTCAGGACGCGCGTTCCCCTGGGGCCCTTCAGGCCCCCCTTTTTCAAGGACGGGTCTCTGCACCCGTCCATTCCACCGGTGACGCTGTCATGGCCAGTAGGGCTAATAGCAGAGACACACCAAAAAAAAAACCGCTACAAATTGTGGTCTTATACCCACGAAGCCATTTCTGTTTAAGAATATAATTTAACAATAATAGCCACATTAGGTCCCTCATTTAAAGATTAATGTATTCAACATTTTATTCCTTTGTTATTTATTAGGTAATTTTTTTTGTGTTTAGTTGTCTCCACAATGCGACGACATAATTTGCTAAAAATTTTCTTATGTTTGTTTGAGCCAAACGCAGATGTTATAGCGAAAACAGATTGTAAAAATATTTAGCCATTCAACAGTTATCAAGAAAGGAAGAAAGGAGAGGGGCTCAGCTCAACACCCGCCTCGCACGGTTGGTGGATCCTAGTATTTATTAAGATATCGAAATTATAAATAAAATATATTCTCCAATACTTAAAAAATAATAATAATTGTATTGGAGATAAACCAAGCTAAACCCTATGATATTAATCAATTTGACACAAACATTTGAATGGGTTTTAAAAAATAAACATTGTGAATCATAACAATATGAATAACTTCTATTTGAAGGTATTTAATTAAAATGAAAAATTTCGTTACTTTTTATAATATTAAGAATATTATATATTTACAATATTAAGAAGATTATAATATAACAATATTATCTACAGCTGCTAAAGTCATCTTAAAGTTAAACTTAAAAATAAAACACTGTGTTTTAATTACGTGTTTTATTGTCTTTTATACTTAATATATTTCTTGTAATACTATTTTTACGGTAAATGTAATATCTTAAATCTCAAGCGATATTAATATATTTTATGTCTTATTCTAATGATAATAAATCATTTGTTACATCGTTGTGGAAGTAGTTGCCGGCTTCAAAAAGCAACTTTGAGCAGCGTCTCGCTTTACAAAGGATTAGTGAAAATAAGGCAGATGGACCGGCTCCAGTTAATTCCCTCAACTTTTCATTCGAGGTACCGAGTTTCAATAATTCTATTATTAGATTACGATAACTGAAGAAAAGTAACGTCTTCCTTTCCGGGGCTAGCATATTACAAAAAAAACAAAGAAGAGATTTCTCACCTCTTAGTTATTTTAGCAAAATAAACGACAAAGAACCAAGTCTTAAACCTAATGTTCAACGGTTGTTTTATATAAAAATAGACAAAGAATCCGTGAAATGTTCTGTTAAATTTTTTGATAAATACAATTAAAGTCTTTAAATATTCCATTGGTGGATAATTGGCGTGTCAGGAAATCTTTCGTGATCGCTCCGTAAAATTGTTTATGTATACATTTCCTTAAAAAAAACAATTACTTAACCGAATATATAAATTTGTAATTTATATTTTTCACTCTCTTCTCGTAACTAACTCCATAATATATTTGTATTTGTTGACAAATATATTAAAACGTTCCTTGAAAATATTTTAAGACATTTATTTTATTTATTTATATTAAAATTTAAATATATATGTAGCTGTTAATCTATATTTCAGAAAAACGAAGAAAAACTTAAACATAACATAAGTTCCTTACCATAAAAAAATATAAATATAAGATTTTTAGTATTTTATTTGAAAGAATTTATAAATGGTAAAATATTGTAGGAGCTTAATGAAAAGGAAACAACCGTAAATTGCAAGAATTCACAGAGCAAACAAAATATGTATGTATTAAACAATTCCTTATCTTTCATTGTCCGCCGTGTCTTCTAATACAATTTGCGTGTCAAAGGATGCGTACAATCAGTTGAAAACTTTATCTGCAAATGTGCTTTTTTCTCCCTGCATTAGGAGGTCATATCATAAACGAGTTCTTAAAACTTTATGATTATTATGAAAATAAAAACCTCTTACGTTTCTAAATCTAATTAATTATAATACTGGGACCATCGCAAATAAAACCCAAAGAAATGTGTTTGGAATTTCGATTTGTATGAAAAAGTATTACCTGTTCTTAGGTATTTCTGAACTCAAAGTTGTGCTGTAATTAATCAAGTATTTTTTTACTGCTCTGTGAGGGAGGACTTCCTATCAAAGAGTTAGAGCCCAGAATCCTATACTATTAAGGCAACCTGCCAGGAACAGCTTCTTAATACCGCGATAGAATCAAATTAATATAAGAGGCGTTTAAGGAAAATATTTCACAATACAATGAGATATCTCATCATATCTCATCTCAATCAGATATCGATGTGGAAGTGGATTGTGGTACAAATCGAGATTCGACTAACAATAATAATAGTACCAAATAAAAAAGTACATAATAGCGTTTTATCTATTTTATAATAAGAGAGCTGTGATATACCTAGGTACAGTTTTGCAATAAATATCCTGAAAGTACACACATTCTGTAAAATTACAATTGTAAAATTAGCTGTCATTAGTTTCAGATGTTTTGATGCTCCCTCCGTATTCATAACTAAATTTTTAGATATTTATTTGGAGGTTCTTTTTTATAATAAATCTTTACCACGTGCATACGTATAACTTCGGCACGTCGACCGATATGTCCTGGTTCCTGATCTGTTGCTGTAACTGTAGTTGCATGTGAGATGTGCTGTGAAATGCTTATCCTCGTTAAAATATTACTATTTACTTTATATATATATATATATATATATATATATATATATATATATATATATAATATATATATTGTTCTACATTATAAACAAATATTTGAAGAAGTATTTGACTTTCTTGTACTAACAAACAAGGGAGCTATATATATACATAAGAGATCATATTATTAACGATCTTAGTCAATGTAAGTATTTGAGTTTTTTACCTCAATTGAGTCTAGCTGGCATATTATCTATTGTATTATTTTAAATTTAAGTATTTATAAATTGAGTCTTAAATATTAAATTGGATATTTGATTTAATGCGAACCACTTGTTACTAAAACACTAAATTGCAGAGGTTGCACTACAAAGTTAAAGAACATGTCATAACCAAATTTTCAACATAGGAGAATACTTTCAAGAATATATTTGATCAAAAATTATGGAAATTAAATTTCGATGCGATACTTTCCACTCCACGCCTCAACGCCTTGAATTTATAAAGTATACAAACTTACTGAGTCTAGCTGCTGAAAGTGGCAGTTTCTACTACAAATTCGATACTTCTCACGTACAGAACAGGTGGGATGACACGTTTGTAATGTGTCTTTCTATTACTGCGATATAACCGCATACCGCAGATTCAAATAACGGAAATAAATATTTTCATGTGACAAAAGACAAAAAATTGTATAACACAAGTGGAACTGAAAATAGTTTGATAACTGATTGGATCCTCCGCCAATCATAAGGCTAACATATGATAATATTATCAAGTGTTCCTATTTATTTTTATGCGTTAATATTACATGTTAATATTACATATTTTGTTATTCACGTACCAAATATTACCGTCTTTTATTATATTTATAGGTACAAACTAATATTTTAGTAAGTTTTAGAGAAGAATAAAATATAAAGTTAATATCCTGAACATAATATATATTTTAATTAAAACGAAAGAGTAGTTATTACTCTGATTATTTTTGGTGTATTTAAAGAATAAAGCATTTTGGTATTATGTCGCAGTTTTCATTACAGCTTTTACAATTTTCACACAGTACTAATATTAATGTCCGTCTGTTATTATTTACTACAATTGAAATATATTTTTTTAGTATTCTGTTTTTCAACACATTGTTATGAAATACCTTAAATTTATATTCTTATAATATTATTGTATTGTATTCAAATGTCAAAATATAATATTTATTTTTTTCTCCTCTGAGATGAATACTTATTATTATTATATATATTGCTCAGTCAGATGATTACAAAACAAAAAGCATCACAAAATTTACCAAAAATAACTTTCAAAGCATTTAAAGTAATTCGCAATACATAAAATTACAACAACATATATGTTTAAAAATAATTTCAACTTCAATTGTTACCAATTTCATATATAGTATTAAATAAATTTAATAAATGTTATTTTTTCTTATTCAAATGATTTTGATGACACAGAATTGAACCTCTATCCAACCTTATGGTGTATCAAATGAGATTTAAGAAACTCTCAGCTTTGTAAAATCCTTGTAACATTCTTTTAGAGAACTGAACTCGAGGGAAAAGTGAAGCTTTGAAGAGATTTACATAAAACCAGTAAACCATAGTATTCATTATCCACTTCGTAACTTTGATGATTAATATCTTTGGACTCTCAAAGTTTCTCTTTCAATAATAGAATTTTCTCAGGTGTTAGATAAAATAATAATACGTAACAAATTGTATGAAATCATAGTCTACAAGTACTTTTAGGTTATGAGTTCTTTATAATTATATAATAATAGAAGCAAGAGAGTGCGTTTATATTTTTTAAACCAGAAATAATACAAATTTGTAAATATTTAAGTTTTTCTAATCTTAACTAGCGGCGCCAGCATACCCTCAATTTCGACTCGCTGCGCTCACGAAATCTCGGGTGCCGTTTGCATATCGAGCGAAACAAGCCTAGTGTAATGACCCATCGTTGTGGACAATGTCGGTAACGTAGGAGATTTCACTGTAAAGCAATTTTTTTCCCATTCACTTCAATGGGATATCAGTTTTTTGACGATTATTCCTCAACGACGTGACATTTTTCAATTTTTTTAAACCATCACATAATGCGTGTCTTTTTGATTGCAAAATTTTATAATTTTCCGTCAATTAGTTTTCGAGCCTATTCGTGACAAAAAATGTATAAAAGTCTCCAGTAGAGCGCTCCGCTCAACAAACGATTAGCAAGACAGAACTAATTTTCTTAATAGTAGCCTAATGACCTACAAAGGACGTGATAAAATCATAATTATGTGCTGTTTATCTTCGTCATTCTTTGTTTGACTCTCGTAGCTTATTTACAAAACAAGCTAGTTTATCTTCCATAGTGACACATTACAGGTGCAATCAGGTTCAAAAGTAATATATTTTCAAACGTGTTGACATCACTATTGAAAGTTCAGTTCATTACCATTGAATTTATTGTTTTCTAAACCATTTACAATGTCACAGAGACATTTAAAATTAAATACTTTACGAAAATCTTAGCTCTGTTATAAAATAGTTTATACTTACTTTTTATTCCTTGACGCACTTTGAAGACAAGTTCGAGAGTATTATTTTCTTGTTTTCTCTCGAAAAAATCCGTGTTCATTCTCCAGAGATTTAGTAAAGTGAAAGGCCCATAATCCAAATGGTCTTTATAAATCCTTTACCTGAGTTTTTCGCCTAAACGAGTCTTGTTTAACTAAAAGCCATGCAAACTATTTTCTAAAGGTTTTGTTTCTATTGATTATTACTATCGACATGTTTAAATATAAAATATTGAATGATCTATTTATTGGTAAAAAGATCCTACAATTTCTAGTTGTGAGAATAGCCAAGAATTTTTAATAAAATATTCTGTCAAGAATAAGTCACGTTCTTTCAACTGATATCCAGCTTTTCTTTTCGAATATTATGAAATACATCTTAATACTAGTTGTTCCCGCGGTGATGCTTCAGACTGAACAATAAATCTTTCTATCTCACTTTGCTTTACTTTTATTAGAGCAAACTTTTCCTAAATACCCATTTAGTATTTTTTATATCAAACCCAATGCAAGACTATATTAAAAGGGAGTTCCTTAAAAATTTACGGATGCTCATAAAAATATTTACTATTTTTTTATTAATCATGAGATTCTATGAGATCTTAATTATTAATTAGCACGCTACAGCTTCTTTCATCTCCCATCTCTATACATTTTTTCCTTGTTTTTTTAATACACCTATGATTAATACAATACTAAGATTGTAAAACAGATATGCCAGCTGGACTCGGTGGCGGGTCACTTGAGGTAAACAAAAAAAAATACTAATTTAGAAATAAATAAATTAGTTGCTATTAACAGCAGAGACAATAAAAAAGGCTTCAATAGGTTCAGAAACATTAGGAAACTAAATAAAAAAAAATATGGACATAAATATTTCTTTATTTATAATCCAAATTATGAAGTTGCGGCACAATAAGGACATTGGTTAAGTAATAAACAAACATTGTAATTTATTAAACTTTATTTCACTTAATCAATCAATGTAAACCATTAAATAATCATTTATATTATACAGTAAAAATGCTTATATTTTTATAAATACCACAAAATGTTAGACCTAGTTTACACTCGCATTTGTTTTAAACCTAACGACCACAAAGTAGGCAACACTTTGTAGTCATTATGTTTTAAATTTTTTCCGCATAATAACATACCGCCGTTAAAGCCTATAAAGGCTATGTTATAACTACCAGCTGTCAGTCTGATAGTTTATGTTCCGGATATTTTTCCGGGTAACTTTACACTCAGTTAATCTATAGCTTTCTTATTATTTTATTTGATTTATAATTTATTGTACACGTTTTATATATTGTTAATAATAATAAAACACTTGCCTTATTAAGTTATAGAGTGACCAGCTTAGTATTGCAAGTTGCACCGTAATTAAGGGCAAGCTGCCAAAAAATTAGGCTCTGGTTAATTTGGCTTTATGTTGATTCTCACTGATACGTTAAGAACTTAGTGAGTATTAGTTTTTCACTCTAATTTAATTATCATTTGACTGTATATTTGGTGAAACCTTACTTCTTCACTAAATTAATATATATCTAACCATTTAAAATTAAGTTACTAATTTAATTTGTAATTAAATTTTAAATTTCCATAATATTTAACCTTCTACAATGTATATGGAATAATCCTTACGAGCAAATGAATATCGACATCGGACATGGTTACATTTAGCAGAGCACTGTTCTTGGCAGTTTGCCCATAATTATAGTTTCACTTGCCCGCTGCATCTAACCATTCTTACTTGGTATTAACTAATTGGGAAGAATAACCAGTACCAATATTACTTTCATGTGCCGGTAAGCTTCCGTACTTTGGAACTTCACCAGAACCGTGTGCTAAATATATAAGCCAAGTTTTATAATCCATAAAATATGATAAACGTTAAAATGGTATTCAGTACAGAGAACCGACACGTCCGAGTTACGGATGAGAAATCACACCCGAGGGAAACACGGGAAGAGGAAACCTCGAAGGAACCGAATATTTTACATTTTATTTCAACATACACAGTACATTCTCTTTATTTCAATACGTATAACAATCCTTTGTGGGTTCGTTCGAATCTAAAGATAGATAAAAATACTTTATGAATTATCATTATGATGCAGATTTAAACAATAAGACAATTTTTCAGGATTTGTAATTTGTTATTCTAAACAACTAGTTGAACCAAAATATTTGAAAAATTAACACATCTTCGTAAGAATAACAAATAATACTCCTATATTGTGATATTACGAACTCGAGAAACATAGTAAATATTTATAAGCTCATGACGTATATCTTGATATATGAGTCAACGCATAACTTTCTTTTAAAGAAAGGCAGTAAAAGGTAAAAGGTTAAAAATGTTTTAAAAACGTTACTTACAAATTTCATGGAAGAAGCAACTTAAACACATATTTCACACCTTTTGTATTCAGGTGCAAGCTGACATATGGTAGTCTAGGTAATTGGGATTTATGTAGAGTAAAAATTAAATAAGCCCTATATTTCATGGACACAAAGGATGATAATAACTTGGTAGTATTCTAGCCGTAGAGTGTTCTGGAGGTTATAAATTATACAATGTACATTAAATATAAACCTGCAGAGATATCCGTTGATTGCAACACCCGCAAGCAATATCATTTTATGTAATAAAAGAATTGGAGTTATCAGTGTTGCTGCGATAGGTTTTGTACATAACTGTTAATTTGGCTATATTTCACTGAATACACCGAGACATGTATTTTGAAATGTTGCTGTTAACTATTATTACATCCAAATATGAAATTAAAAACATTACTACAAGTTTTTATTATAAAATAAAAAATATACATAAATCTAATTAAAAGTTTTTCATTATATTTTTTCAAGTTTTAACAAAAGTTATGAGAATAAATTTTTAATGATTTCACAAATCTGATTAAGTTCAGAGTTTCTTTTCAGGATTAACGATTTCAAAAATTTTCGTAAACTCTTACTTGATATAACTTTTTATTTATAGCCTAATTTGAACTTTAGTTAGCATTATTTATATGACACTTGTAGTTCAGAAGATTAGTTAGTTAGTGAGTGTACATAAATCTACTTGAATATAATAATATTTCTTAAAAATACTATAATAATGATGAAATGCTTTCTTGATATAGCTTTCTCCGTTTTATTTTGCATTTAATTGTTTTGTTAAAATTGTTCAATATTCTTTTCATTTCGCGGTGTTTTTGTGTTTCTGATGAAGTTAAGCTTGAGTTTGAGTCATCTCGTATAAGTCCTCTCTCAGATACTCCTATTAAGGGGTACAGATAGTGAATGAGTATATTAAGTAGATGGGTTATATTAAACAATAAAAATATGCATGATTTAAGTTAATAAAAATATTTATTTTTGCAAATATAGTCAAACTATATATCGCGACAACATAAGATTTTCTAATAGCTTTCGTACCTCGGGTCAAAGTTTGTCAGTGATTGCTCAGGAACGTAAAAGACTGTTTCTTAAGATTACATAACAAAAATCTAATGCTGAGACATTTTAGTTAGACTGCCTTTACTATTTGGAAGGTAGATTGTGACCATTGCGGACTGCTGTTTCAGTATGCATACACGATACAGTCAAATGCTTAGATTCAGATAATTACTTAACAGGGATCGTTTCCTCTCATAGGAGGTTGGTGTTAATTAGATATTAGAGGTAAGCTTTAAAGGTGTGTTAATAAGGTAAGTCTCAGTTGAAATCCTAAATACTATCATTAGACCGTCCTCATATCGGTAATTTTATTTGATGGCAACGGATATGCAATTAGGGTCAACAGACGATGGCGCTATTTAACATCAGATGTTCTTCACGTTTGCTATAATTTCCCATGAAAATAAATCTAAGAAACTATGCCTAATATGTAATTAAAAGATTAAAATTTAGTCCAATTTATATCATTCATTTGAAGATATTAGATCTTATTTATTTTTTCATCAATATGGACGTTAAAAATTCTATAACACGAGCTGGATTCGAACTTACCATCTTTGGAATTCCGGCACTGTTAGTGAAAAATGTGTGTCTATCGTGTCCTTACTCGTCTTGATAAATTAAATATTAAGCAAAAGGAGACGCATTGTATGTAGATAACGTATATTTTATTGACTAAGCACTTTATTGTGTCAAAGGAATCAAAATGTAGGTAAACCTCTCAAGTGCTTTTAATTATTTAATATTTAAATGAAGGTACGTCTCACAAGTCAGTACGTACATAGAGTTGTCTTCTATACGTAGTAACGCCAGAGAAGTTATTTTTATTAAATGGCTAATGGCTAATGGCTGAAATATTTCTGACGCCATTGTAGCCTTTAATTGTAGCAGCACAAAAATATAATAAATGGTTAATATTTGAACCATAGTGCCACCCATTATAAAATATAATTATAACATCTATTAAGGGCTTAGTATTTTAAAAATTTAATGTTCATTTACAGTCATACGTAATATGTGTAACAGAATAGAACATAAATACAATGTTACAGAATTAATGAAGTAACAAGTTTTATGCTTTCACATTTAAAATGAACGAAAGAATGTATATATGTGAAGTTGAACAAATAGTAATGTATTATCATTATAAATCATAATATATAACCTGTTCCACCGGTGACGCTGTCATGGCCAGTAGGGCTAACAGCAGAGACACACAAAAAAAAAAAAAAAAAAAAAAAAAAAAAAAAAAAAAAAAAAAAAAAAAAAAAAAAAAAAAAAAAAATATATATATATAACCTAAGTAGTAAGTTATCCTGTTATTGCATAGCGATAATATTTTGTTCTTAGCAATTATGGAATAGCTTTTTATACCCGTATATTAAAATCTTTGTTATGACAATGTCTTGACATATGAAGCATCTCAAATTCCTTAAGGTAATACCGCAAATACTCATTATTTACATAGTTCAAATTATATCGCAACCGATAAATTACAATAAGTTAGACTATCACTAGTTAACCCTGTATAACTAATTCGTCGAGGCGACGACGTGCCATTTGATGAAATTCGAAATCGCCTACTTCGCTCCATCCCCTGACCTTGACTCTTTCATTACCTTACTAATTTGATTAAATAGTGCAGCCTATAACGCTATTGGGTCCACGCGCATCGTAGGACGTGCTCTGTGACGTTTTCGTCGTCCGCTGGACGAAGGTTTAGTAATAACAACAACTTTATTGTTACGGTACGTACATTAATAAATTCTTATATTTATTGTTTTACTTATTGTAGATATGCTTTTTATCGTTAATAATAGAACAGTATTTATTTAATTTCTAATTTAATCTATTCGACTGATTTAAATAGAAAGTTTAATGCTAAATTTAGTAGCAAGTAGATTTTTGGTTTATGTTTATGTAGATGTTTTCACTTTTTATATTTATTTTAGATAGATTTCAGGAATCAAGAGGATCAGATTCGTCGTTGGCTGTGGAGATCTGACAGCTCAACATCAGAAACGGACATTTTAGAGAAATATCTTCATGAAGACACTAACAGCGATTCCGAACTTCCTTATGAATCTTCGAAGTCTGTACGACAATGTACAGCCAAGTAAAAGACATTGAACCCAAATTATAGATTCAGATAACTATTTTTCAGAAAATATAACGATATCAAGAAACTCTAGCCAAAACAGCAATCACCGCATTGTTCACCCGACTTGAATGATCAAATGTGTGCAAATATAAGCTCTAACCGGAACACCTAGAGATGGCCGATGTGTATATTTTTTAACATTCTCAATATATGTCTCTATTAATTCTTATGCTATTCACGTCTGTAACAATATGAGAAATAAGAAAAGGCCAATGAGTCGGCGCGATTTTGTAATGAAGTTAGGAGATTAGCTAATGGAACCCTGGCTTCGACAACGATTACAGACCGTGAGTTTGAGGCTTAATATAAGGGTCATGATTGAGATTATACTTGGCGAATCTTCAACAATAGAAGCTCCTGTTCCTTCTACGTCAAACACGCGTAAAATTTACTACCTGTGTCCATCAAAGGCCCGGATAATGACCAGGCACTGTTACACCAGATGTAGAAATACTATTTGTTGTCCACATTATGTTAATATGTGTGGTTATTGTCTAGATTGGTATTGTAATATTAATTAGTACTAAATTTGTTCATTATAATACTTTTGTGCCACGAAACAAGTTCCTATTTTAATGAAATATTCCTTATTATATTTCATTGTTTTATTCCGTAGTCCGTTGGACTAAGGTGTAGTAATAATGTTACAATGAAAACAGTTTAGTTATCTAGGGTTAACGTCTTAGCAAGTACTTTCATTCTATAATTGATTCTTAATAAAAATTATAGTTGTCAAGATTTCCAAACAGCTTCAGAATTTCAAACAGTAATAATAATAATTTCAAATGAGCCCTTTGTTTTCTTTTCTAAGAAGGTAATATTTGTACTTGTTGTATGATTTCATTTTTCTTATTTTACGAACAAAATATAGAACATTGTTAAATCTGGGATGAATTGTTAGCTTTTCGGTCTTGAACAATTTAATAAATGTTTCCTTTTCATTAAGCTTCCACACAATACTGTAGGTCGATCGTAAATTCCGGAAGTCACTTACATCTGCTGTTACAAAGTAATTGCATTATATGATGGTAAGTAACAAAGGTCGCCATCTTAATATATAGTTGCATACATCTCTATCCACATCCAATAACGTTCCGACATAAAATAATATAAATATATTTTAGGACCCATCTTCAAAATCATAACATTCAAATATTAGTAATAATATAAAATATTTTTATTTGAATGTACAAAATTCACTCTGTGGTATCTTTTTTTTGTCATTTTATAAGCATAGTGAATGTTGTACATGTAAAAGAAGCTTTTGATTGTGAGACGTCCAGAATTTTCAATTTGCAGATATTTCTACGTAGCCTTGAAAAACCTCGGATGAAAATTACCAATATTTGCTTGCTATGGATTTGCAATAGAGATTTCTGATAGGATATTAAAAATTAATATATTCAGTATCGATTTATTATATTTTTTAAGACTCAAAGGAAAAACTTAGCAAAATGTGTTCTATATAAGAATATATCAGTTCATACTTAGAGTAAGATAAGATAATAAACACAATTCAATTATGTTTCGTTATAGAGACGTAGCTCCGGAGAAATATAATAACACAGCATTACCGACACCGCTTTTAACGGATTTTATATTTATCAAAGTAAAATATTAAATAAATAAAAGATATTTTTATAGCACGTTTTCAAAGCTTAATATAAAAAAATAGACATTATAATTGGGGTCACGTAAATTATACTTTAAATTCGAAGGAGTTTTGTGATTTTCATAATAATATTTCTTTAATATATTTATCGAAAGTACATGGAATGGTAATACGTGACCTATTATAAATAAGGATTACTGAGTAATATAAAAAACAGGTTAATTACAATTCCAATTTGGGTATCAGTATAGTTTCTTTTTTATATTTTTCAATATATTTTCTTTATTTACAACATGATATTGTAACTAATATCATTAAATAAATAGAAGATAAATAACTCGCTATCTGCACAAGCGTGTTTATATGTATACGTAGGTGCTACAAACATGTCATGGACACATACACCAGTTCACTAAATTTAACTGTTTTAGATACAGTCTTTATAAAGCATTGCATATCTTATTTCTATTCTCAAATCACTTATATGATACAAAATTTCAAATAAATACATATAACCTTGTTCCCTATTTTCGTGACGCAGTTCAATCTGATAAAAAATAACCAATGTATAAATCACCAAATAAAAATCTATAAAATTACTAGTAGTATAGGTTGATTTGAGTAAAGGTAGGTGTCAAAATAATTTAACCAATAATTAACATTCATCTCTTCAAATAACTCAATAATTCTAACTATCACATAAACCAGAAAGTCACCTACGCTTATAGTTATATATCGCCAACTACGAGTATTTCATATATCGTGGTTGGAATTCAACAAAGCCATAAATTTTTAGAAATATTAAGCTCACTTATCCCATTATTTATTTATGAAAATAAAGTACAAAATTTATGAATATTTTCTTCATATAAATTTTAATTATGCGTAAAGTTTTTTAACTTACTTATTCACAAATTTTTAATATATTTTTTAGGTTTTCACTTTTTGTTTGCAGAATCTCTGCATAGTTCTACTAATTTATCTTGTTGGACCGTTATTTTGTTAAGTTTTTCAAGAACAGTGTGATGTAATTTTTTATCATCTTTATATATAATTTGTAAATTTTTAATCATATTTTTTATAGCATAAACTAAATACCAACAAATTAGCTTTTGGTAATAAAAATTGCAATGTCATTATGTCCATTCTAAGCTCATGAGGCTATATTTATATTATTTATTTATTTATTTACTCTTTATTGTGAATTACCAAAGGCGAACTTAATGCCTATTGGCATTCTCTACCAGCTAACCTTTGTGGAAGATTAGAAATTGCTATATCATAAAGTGATACTATAAAACCCGTAATATCTCCAGTGTATCAGTAACTCCGAAACATTTACAATCCTAGTTAGATCCTTAGAATAACTTGGAGCGAGATTGCAGATCTTAATTGTTAATTTTATGATATGAGATCTGTACAAGAAATAACTATTGCTGTTATACTAAAATCATTTAAGCTCATGGTATATTAAAATTTAAATCAATTCTATTATATATATATGTCATGAAAAGGACGAAGCAACATACTGATATATACCTTTTGAGTACTAATGAAGCTTGCGGATGGGAGTTTGCAGTAAAGGGTGCTTAGAGAAAAAGATACACAAACAAATTGTATATATATGAATAAATAAACATTTATTTATATTTATATATATCCTTTTATATTATTTTATATTATATTATTTTATACAAGTTATTGTAGCTTTTAAATTTTGTTATAAACTTAAACCCATTATGTATGTTACATTTTATATGCACCACTTTAAAATAATTTTTCTAAAGACATGTTAGACAACGAATTAAATATTTACATAAGCGTAGGAACACTTTTAGAAATCAGTAAGGAAGTATCAGATATCAAAGGAATCAAACACATCCAGTTCAGTCTCTGTTTGGATCAAGTTTTATTGCTTACAATATCCTTTGACGTAGACACAAAATCTTACATTTCTTGAAATATAAAACACAATAAACATAAAAAACACTATAATTATTGCTTAATCTTTGAATTTAATATGCTTACAATGATATTCCTTGATGAAGACACTGACGAATACTCCAAATTAATACCAAGACCAATTTCCATCTATTCGCACAACCGACCTTCTGTACGTGCAGTTAAATGCTCCGCAGTACCATTTTCGACGCCATTGTGACATACTATAGTCATTCCATTATTGGACAGTCTAATGAACACAAATTGCTTAGAAGCCCCAACTAAATGATTTTACATAAATCATTATTAAAATATTAGGACGGTGAATAAATTTAGTTTTTATCGCCGATATCTTCAAATAATAGCCTCAATTTCCATTCTCCCCTAATACAATACTGTCTTTATGAAAGTCTTATAATAACTATGAATTTCAAAGTTTAATTTAAAATCGATTGAATGAAATATATAAAAGGAAAAAATAAGATAAATTGATGTTATATATCCCATAAAGATATTGTTACAGAGTTTTTTGCTAAATGTATATGAAAGTACATCCGGTACTTACGAAAAAAAAAGTAAAAATTTTAGTTCTCTTTGTTCTGTCTTATCTCTGCAACGGCTGGAACAATTTTAAACGGACTTTCACTGACTAATAGCTGATTATAAGGGGTAACTTAGGCTAGTTTTATGTTGAAATCGTAATCCACGCGAACGAAGTCGTGAGCTAGTTATTTATACACCATATATTTGAAAAAAATATATATAAATGAATAGATTATTTATTATATAATTAATATTACTCATACTTATAAAGCAGGGTATATAGAGCCTTTTAATTCCTTAATCTGCCTTGAACGCGAGACCGTTCCAAACAGACAATAAATTCAATATGCTCTTATTACTTGCATCGCTGTAGTAACATATCTAAGTGTTCTTGAGTTTAGAAACGAGCGTTCAATTTAGGTGAAGAACACTTGTATTGTTAAATTATATTAATTGTATATTGTTTATATTATAAGAAGACTTATTTGAATTCATAATATATAATATTACATTATTTATGTTGTTGATATTGAATACCTATAACATGAATTTGATTTATAAGTATTATCTCTGTTGATTTGTGACTTCTAATAATTCGGGTGTAAAATAATACGAGGTAATAGCGAAATCAATGATACGAGAAATTGACCCAATATTTTGACTTCACCTTTGGTATTTTGATACTGCTTTACTGTTTATTTATAATATGCTATTAATTTATTTTGATCATTCTTGTATGTATTCATGTTGTTAGAATCACCTTGTCATCAATACAGTTAAAAGCATTTAAACTTATTGCAGTAATGATTTATTGAACAAAATATAAGCGTATCAAGAGATATACGACTGGAAAAATAATGCTTGGAACAAAAAACCAAATAACCATCCCTCACATTTCATCTGATATCAGTCACGACTGTATCTCGGGTAACGTCGGGTATGTTCGGGCGTGTTCCTTGGTATTACGTCGATGACTAAAATGGTAAAACAATGTCAGTCAATAAGATAAATAATTAAATAATAATTAAATTGGTAGGTACAGATGTCTGTAACATTTATTTAACATTAGAGAATATTATTTTATAATATTCATTTACATTTTATTAATATTTTCTTGTAAATTAATTCCTTGCCTTGTACATATTTATTTGTTTTGTTCAAATTATTTTATATTAATATAAGACCTAGACTACAATTACAGATAAAGAAATTATAAATTATTAAGTGTTTACCGTCACAGCATTAATTAAATTATCATCATACTTTATTAGATATGAATAATAATTAATTTAATTAAACTTTTAGATTATTTTAGTTGATTGTTTCAAGGACTTTCAGTAAATCTTATTTGTACAAAAGTGTAAAGATTCTTCTATGAAGTTACATATTAAGAGGTATGATAATGATGTATAAGAATAAAAAATAAGAGTAAATGAATGTTAGTATTAGGTGAAGGTTCAAAGAAGTAAGTTTAGGAGGAGCGGGTGAGGGACATCATATCCTTCCGGCACTCTCCAGACGGAGATGTGAGGTTCAGTGCTTCATCAGATTTATTCTTACTTCCTAATTAACATGAAATATCTCTGTTTCTGGAAAAACAAGCCTGTTTTTGAAAAATATGTTAAAATATATGTAATTATCTTTATCTCAAAAATGTTTAAAATAAAATCCTATATTCTGAAATAAATATAAATAAACAAATTGTAAGTAATAAAGAGCGAAGAATATATAATATATAAGAGCAAAAGAATTTAAATTTCGTCGCATTAATGTGTTTAGTTACAGAATACAAAATTATTCCCAACAGAGAAAAAGCCATAGTATACATGTGTTAACAATCTGTATGCAAATCTTGGAGTTTTGGCAGCGGATTGCGGGCTATAAAAATACCTCGTTACAGCTTTTAACAACATTTTCTTTACCCCTCTGCTTTTTGTTTGATGAATGACTATGTATATAATATAAATGTTAAATAGCTAGAGGTTTTTTATCCCCATAAGTCTCACAAAATTCTTGGGAACTTATTATTTAATTATGGCTATCAGAAACATCTTTATTTATTGAGCGAAGCGAACGAAGTGAGCGGAGCGTTTTACTGGAGACTTTTTGCATTCTTTGTCACGAATTGGCTCAAAAACTACTTGACGGAAAATTATGAAACTTTGCAAACAAAAAGACACGTTAGGTGATGATTCTTATAAAAAAAAATTGAAAAATGTACTCAAAAAAAAAAATTAATATCATGTCAAAAAACTTATATCCCATTGAAATCAATGGGAAACGATGAGTCAATACCAGAGTATTGACTCATCGTATGAGCCCAGAGGCTCGCTTCGCTCAATATGCAAACGGCACCCAAGATTTCACGAGCGCAGCGAGTCGAAATTGAGGGTTTGTTGGCGCCCCTAGTATTTATCTAATTAGTGTAATTTATTTTTTAATTATACAACCCTTTATTTAATTAAATAAAAGCATTACAACAGAAGCTTACTAAATGGGACAATATTTTTTGGACATTTATAATGCTCTCGTGATTTATTTTGTCTTGCAATATACTTAAAGAATACGATCCGCCTGGATGATAAATTACAGTCGCTTAATGGAGAGCACATTGCCTCAAAGTATAGTGAATAATTATGAATGTTAAGAATTAAATCCTTATTGTGTTTTTGACATTTTAAAGTGTCTCAAACGAAAGTACATATTTCTTTTGGTTATTGCGAAAACGAAACTATTTCGGGGGATGTGTCGATCGGGAGCTTGGCTCTTGAGAATTTAATCGCTATGGAGCGGTTTCCGGGAGCGAACCGTGTATTGTGTGTTTTATAAAAAAGGTAATTCGGCGACTTTAGCTTGAGAATATCTGCAACATTTGAAATTTTCGTCACTTGGATTTCGTCAATTTGGCGGTGTTAGAGCCTAGGTGTAATTATTTGACTGCAGATCGTATTGGCTGGCTCGGCCGGGGAAGGACCACCCTCTCACGAAACACGTCGTGTATTAACCATGTGGTTATGTTTCGTCGGTGAGTGAGAATCCGTTAGTATTAGAGGTTAGGATCAATCTAGGTCAAATGCCAAGTGTGAGGATGAGTTCGGTCACGCAATCGAAGTATTTGGAATTAATATTACTTGGTAATAACAATGTTTTAAATAAGATTATTTATAATATGTATTATGTTTTAAGTTTCGCGTCATAAAATCACTACATGCCCTAGTTTAATTTATTGCTTGACACATAGGAAGATAAAGTATATATGTATATAACAATGCAGGAATATTGCATGACCAAAATGAACCATCTTATTGAAACTATATTTTCTTACTTAAAATATTCTCTTAGTTAAAATATTCTTAAAAAATTGAAAATTAAAAATAGTTTACTCTATAGAAGTGTTAAACGATAAGATCTACTCGTATTACTCCACAAAAAAGCGTTCTCGGTAAATTTCTATCAATTTCCGGCAGACCACTTGTAAATCGTATTTCCGTATTCTTTTTATCTTTTTTCCTTTTTATGCGGCACTGGAACTGAAGGGATGAAGGCACTTCATAGCTCATATATCATTTGAAGAGGGACGGCCTGTTACCTACAACTGATGTTCCAATGACCCGTACATTTATCTCTAATAACATTCTAATATATTTTTAACCGAATGTCTTTCGATAAAACATTGTTATGTTATGTTTTATTTACAGATTAGTTTATTATTAATAAATATTATACAGTGAATAGTAATTAAAACAACGTAATAAATGATGATGATGATTGTAACTTTGTAAAGTGATTATTGTCGCTCGTTGTTCAGTGAGAAGTAGTCAGCGGAGTCGACTTATCTCACAAGTTACACAAATCCTTTAGCGGTACTTACAGTTTCTTAATTAGGATTGTCATTTAAATTTTAAATGTGTAGTTTAATTTGGAATTAGTTTTATCATACTAAAATTTTAGGTGTGGGTCACACTCAATCACTTCGGGGTCACCACTTTAGGTCATTATTCATGTAAACGATTTAGTGAAACATCTACATTGCTTGACATACGTTTATTCACTTCTAGTTACATTGCGCGACTGACTCCGTGACTGAGTGTGACTCAGTATAACTAAGTGTGACTGAATGTGACTCAGTGTGGCTGAGATTATATATCTCCTACAAATGTATCTAGAATACTACATATCAATAGATAGCTAAAGTCGGTGTTTTGGCACATTGTTTATACAACATACATATCTTTTCAATTCAAATATCATGTTTATTGTATATCTTGCTGTTTATAATGTATATTCTGCTTCTAAGATTATCGCACACAAACTGAAGCTAAAGGAATAGTCACAAATAGTGACAAATCTCACTTCAAATAAGCCATATTCATAATTCCGTTACCTGTACATCCCTCCACTACCATACCCAGAATTTTTTTGGTTACATGCCTTTCATCTCTACTCATAACATGCCCATACCACGATAGACGGCTACCTCAATTTTTTTCTGTCACTGGCGCTACTCCTAAGCTTCCCCTAATATACACTTTTCTTATTCTATCCTTTCTTATCATCCCGCACATCCATCTTAACATTCGCATCTGCGTTACATTCAAACGCTTTTCATCCTTCACCTTCATCGCCCAGCACTCGGATCCATAAATAACTTATGATGACGGTTAAAGACTTTAATTAAATTAATTATATATAATAATTTAATATAATGGCCTAATTGATAAAGAAATGTATTCCGTTGATAAAGATATTTATTTGCAATTTCGTAAAATTGTACACAATATATATAAATCAAATTGTAGATTAGTAATTGTTTAATCCAGAAAATCAGTATTATCTAATAAGCCATGTCTTTTTCTTTCCATTTTCTCCTTGTTTTTGTATAATAACCACCCTCCAAGCTGTTCCAATGCGGGTTGACGAGTTTAATAGTTTCAAACAAATATAAGCATTGGAAGAAGAGTGACTAAAATAAAAACACGAGTTAAAAAAAATAGTCTATTTTAAAATAACTTTCATGTAATATAATAAAAAATAAAAAATGTAAAAAGACAGAAAATAATCCAGAAAATCAATTAAATGAAGCAAAAGATGTGTAGAAGACGTAAAATGTACTGAATTGTTTCTCAACCACTCGTATTCTTATTAATTAATGGTTACAAATAAACTTTATTAATTTTGCTTTTTGGGAAAGCAGCGCGCACAGGCGTCGAGTTGAGTTTATTTAAGAGCAGCGGTACGAGGTGTGTCAAGTTTATCGAGATAAAGATTTAAGATGCTGTTGTAAAATCTTCACATTTTTGTATTAACATAACTTCAGATCAAAATTGAAGATATATAATATATTTTGGTTGTTAAATCAAAGCGTTTACTTTGAGGACTCTGTAAGATATTTCTTTTTCTTATAAACTAAGAATAAAAAAGAATAGTAATTTATGAATGTTCACGTTATTGTTATAAATATAGAAGATGAAGTTTATAGTATTCTCATATAAAATATTTCGTAACTTCATACACTTATTAATGATATTATTATTATATGGATGTAAAACAAACTCAAAATGAAAAGCTCTTAAGCAAAGCATGAAGATTCACCAAAATTGTTCTTTTCAGGTAACTTTGCTAGTTTAAATTGAATCACCGTCGCCGTCTCGTAATGGAACAAGTCAACTCGGCGCAACGAAATTTAAGCTGTTTTCCGACGCTATTCTCCTACTGCAGCTATAGAGCTGATCTGATAATATTTATAGGGATAAAACTATAATATATCATGGAGCTACAAAACTAAAAGCTAAGAAATTGTGACATTTATATTCGTTTTATTTCATTATTGTATATTTATATATTACCTGAAACAAAATTTAGACAATGGAAATACTTACGAAAAATGTTAATAAGGTATATATATTTATAAACTGCTATTATCAAACAATATATAATTTTAATATAGGACCTGGATAATTTTTAATAAATCTATCTATGGCATTTGTAGAGGAAGTTTATAACAAAGCTTGACAAAGTTCTTTATGCGATATCCATAGCTGAAAATTTTTGTTTGTAACAAATTGTAAGCATAAATAAAAAATGTTATATGTATCATTGTATCATAATATATAAAATTTTAAATAAAGATTGTAACACTGCACATGGCACAAAATCTTGAAACCTTTTTAAAAACCCTCAGTATTCAGTATCTTAGCGAGTACCTTCATTCTATAATCGATTCTTACGCAAAATTCAAAGTAGTCAAGAATTTCAAACAGCCTCATAATTCAAAGAATAACAATCAAAATATTTCAAAAATGTGCAAATTGTTTTTTTTTTTCTAAGAAAGTAATATTTGTACTTGTGGTATAATCTCATTTTTCTTTAGATTATTTCATCTGGGATTAATTGTAGCTTTTCTGTCTTGAACAATTTATAAATGTTTCCTTTTCATTAAGCTTCCACACAATATTGTAGGTCGATCGTAAACTCCGAACGTCACTTACTTCTATAGTAACAAAGTAATTGAATTATATGATGGTAAGTAATGGTGTTTAAGTGAAATATGTTACAAGGGTCACCGTCTTAATATATACTTGATTACTTTTTTATACATTGACGTTTCGACCTATAAATCTTATCAAGATAATAGCCAATTAATAACATAAGCAAGTAACCGACTGCATGAACAATTTATATACACTGATGCCCCCCCCCCCCCCCCCCCAATAAGAGGAATCTAACAAAACTTTCCTATTTATCGCCTTTTACAGCAATAAAGCATTAAATTTTTACACTTGTGGTGGCTTCTGAATCGATAAAAAATTGCCCTGATTGGATTGGATGTTGAAAAAAGAAAGGGAAAAATACATTAATACAAAATAACATTATTCCTGGTTTTGTCTATCTTAATATATTGTCAAGAAATAATAAATTATACATTTAATTGTTTTGTACTTTGATAATTTACATAATTTACGTATTCATTTTATTATGTATATTTCATACATAAATGCCAACTATGACATTAATTTCAAATTCATATTTTTATGTAGCAGCCAAGTATTTCCAAGACGAAAATTATAATTTAAAAGTCTTTACAAACTTATTAATGTGTTTGAAGAAATTCAAGTAATTCAATTCAAAGTAACAAGTCAAGTCAACTAAGGAATAAAATCATATATCTGGGTTAATATCCTCAACCAACGACAAACTTAAGATAAAAACAGTTATTTTCTAACGCCAAACTTATTTAAAATATTTATAAAACAACATTATGAAAGTTTAAGTTGCACTATAGGAAGGGACGGAATGTCATGTCTCTAATCATATTATAATTTTCGTTTCTTGACGAGTTTTGTTTGCAATAATATTACTAAGTTTTCTTTAATTGAGAGATTGTTACATTTTATATTTTTAATCTTAATAAAACTGTATAAATAATTGAACATTCGCTTCTCGTATAAAATATTTATATCTATGTAGAATAAAAACTCATAATGGACGCTGATCAACTTTGCAGTTTACTTTGTTGCCTTTAGGATATAAACTTGTAATCATTATATTGGTTTGTAGTCTGTATTTTATGAAAAAGTCTGTATAATTCTTTTTGATTGATAACAATTAATATAATATTGTCTTTTATTAATATTATTCAATACAAAATTGTTTTACGCAATAACAATTGTACGACGTAATGACCGACCGTAATTAAACTCTCAAAAGTCTCAAATTGTTCAATGTAATGTCAACTATGTCATGATTAAAGAAAAGTAGCAAATAAGACCTTCTATTAGAACTAACCCTGACTATATACGAGATAATTTAACTTCTCTAGTTAAACTTTGAATACGATGTTAGTATATGAGATTTGTTTGAAGAATATCGCGATTTGAATTGCCGCTGGTCATCATCCACTGTCATGTATACGCCGAGTTATGATCATTTACTCAAAATATATTTTCACAAAACTGACAGATTATTACAAAATGTTATATATAGTATATATTAATGTTATATATATATTTATGTTATATGTAGATCATAGCAAGGTATCTTAAGTATAAGAAATAGCCCATTAATTTTCAATCTGTTAATCTTTAACTTATTTTTTATTTACCTTAATTCCAAATTTTTTACCTGTTTTGTATACATATATTATTTAATATTTAAAATACACCAATTTTAATTTATATGCAAATATAAAAAGTTGACCCTAAAGGCAACAAAATAAACTCTGCGGAGTGGATCATCGTCCGTTGTGAGTTTTTATACCTCGGAGAAATATAATATTTTGTTGGTATTAATTTACGACAAACGAATGTCCAATTATCTTTATAGCTTTAATATAATAAAGAATATAAAATATATTAAACTCGCAGTTAAAGATACTTGGTAATTTTATTGCAAGTAAAACTCGTAAAAGATTATTACATGATTAGAGATGTAACATTCCGTTCCTTTGTAATGTGGAGCTTAAACTTTTATAATTTTGTTATATAAATGAATCTAAAGTATTTTTGAAAAGAATAGAGTTATGAAATTACTGTCTTATTCTAATGTTCGTCCTTTGCTGCGAATATAAACCCAAATATATGAATTCGCAAACACATAAGTTTTTCAAAGAATGCATGTAGATAGTACTTTAATGTGTATTTAATAACTTACCTGCGTCTAATAATTTAGAGTTTGTTTCAATTTAAAGAATAAACTTAAACTTAATACGATTATTTTGTTATACATAGATCAAATTAATATAAATTATAAGGGTGTATAATATACGTCAAATAGTGTTGTTATTTAAGTGAGATGATGACTGTGTATCCTGATAGTTGACGGAGCTGTGAAGCTGTGTAATATGTAATATAAAATAGAACAGATATAATCCTAATATTCTAGACAAAATTTGTACAACAACTATTATCACGAAACTCTAAAACATAAGTTTTTATTATATCCTATTTCGTTTGTTCACGAAACACTATAAAGTATTTTAAGAATTTTGATAAAATTTGTTGTGCTCATAACTTATTTCCCTGTCAATAAGAACATCACAGATGAGCCTTGTACGTCACGTCACATCAGGATCATGTAACATGTAACACACAATTCTTTATTATAACGAGAATAAGTTAATAACAGAACACTCGATATGTACGCTGCAGTTTTAATAAATCAGAGACTAATAAACTATGTTATAATAACAACTTAATGTTATATTTTTATTATGTAAATGAAGAAGTTATTAATTTCACTATGCTATAAACTCTCATTTCCTTTACCTGTGATAGATAGTAGTAATAGTAAAAGAGAATAATTTTAATCATCATTTAAATGAACACAGTTCATATCATTGTGTTTTCGTCCCTCTTCACTCATTGCAATCAACACTGACATTAGTGACGGGTCTAATTTACAACTGCTGGCAAGTTAGTTTGTAATTGCTAGAAACGTTAGTTTATTTTCAAGGTAGAGGGATAATAGTAAAAGTAGTTCTTTAGATTTTCCCCTGTGATTATATATTATATAATAAAATAATCAAAATTAATGTACCTTGATAATGGATATGAGTAACTAAAATAGAATGTAGGATAAACCTTTTTTATTTAAAGGGCATTTTTAAAATAACAATACAAAGGTGCATTTAAAATAAAGTCTGCTAAAAAGATTTATAGCGCAAGAGATGAAGGACGCTGTACCGAGATAATTAATTAATTGTTCAGTTCTTTAAAAAGCAGTTTGTATTATATATTTAGTAATTACAAAAAAAAAACAGATTTGCATCTGATAGGAAAAAAATAATCTGAATCAGTGTTTTTGAAAGATATCCCTATTTAAAATTAAAAGAAGTGATGAAAAGAATAAATTATTTATTCCGGCTGGAAATGTTTGGTTTTGAATATATTTATTTTTTAATTTAAAATAACGCTGGATATCGATTAAAAAGACGTGACACTAATTCTCAGAGTGTAAATTGTCTTTTAGGAAAGACAGATAGATATTTTTGACTTTTCTCCCGAGCAAACGGTGCAATCTTGGCAACTTATGCTAATACATGAACTAGTGTCATTTATAACGTGAATAAGAAAAACTATATATAAATATTTCAAAACAGCAATATCGCAAGCATAAAATTAACGTTATTATTAAAAAAAATCCAACCGTAATATTCACTGAGTATATAATTCAAAGACGCAAAAAATGCAATATATTTTTAAATTATAACAGAGTAATAATTATTTAAAATTTCTTGTGTGTGGAGAATTAAACGATATTATTATCTATAGAAGAGAAGTCGAGATCTATTACTCCACATAAAAAGGCTTGCTCGTTAAATTTCTATCCATTTCCGGCAGACCTCTTGTGAATCGGATTTCCGTATTCTTTTTATCTTTTTTCCTTTTTGTGCAGTACCGGAACTAAAGTGACAGAGGGACTTCGCAGCTCATATATCATTTGACGGTGTAACGGCCTGTTAACTACTCGTCTGTCATCTTAGTTAAGTACTTCTGACCTTCCAATGACCCGTACATTTAACTCTAATTATTTGCAATAATATTTGTAACCAAATCACTTTCGATAGTCGCTTTATGTAAATGGAATATATTAATAATTTATTGGATTCTTCAGATTTTAATAGTAATCTCATAGATAAGTTCAAAATTAACATTATGTAATAAATAGTAATTAAAACAATATAATAGACAGACTATAATATATATTGTATATATTTATATAAAGTACTGCTACGCGGTAATATCTGGATATTACAAAGACGTTCAAACGTGACATCCCAGCGTCTGTATGTGATAAGTATTGAATTGCTATGTATCGTCACTTTCAGCATCTAGACTCAGTATTGAGGTGTTATTTATTCAAGAGTGGAAAGTATCGCGCCGGGTTTTTAATTCTATAATCAAATATATTCTTAAAAATATTGGATTTTGTCGTGTTATTTAACTTTAAATGTATTTTAGATAATTCTTTAGACATTACATACTTTTTACTTCTGTTTATTACACGTTAAATAAGGGGTTAAGTTATTAATAACTTCTTCCTTTCGAATAATATAATCCTTAAAATATTTAAAACTTAGGTTTATCTACACAATATAAGTAGATTTAAATTAAAAATTTTAAGGACTTTTCGATACGCGGTACATAAGTATTAAATAAAATATAATCTATATATAAAGCTACAAATGTCTCTTCATTGTAATTAAAATTTTATTTAATTCGCTCAAGCCTTTCCAAATATTACTCAGAACAAAAAGAAAGAAAGCTGGACCAAAACTTTAATATATATTGTTTGTCTTGGTAGCATGTTAATAGCACTTATTAAAAAAAAACAGTTATTTTATAGTCAGACAGAGCTGCAGGCAATTGTTAGTATAATAATATTTATAGAATATATTCATAGAAACATGTCGATACGAATAAACAATATTTTTCAGTTTTTTTTTCCATTCAAATGGTTCGTACCTGGTACGTTATTGAAAAGCACGCTTCTGTGAATGAATACATTTAAAATATCATGCCTGCAGCTGTACAATACTTTATCCATATATTATGTGTGCTTTCTTTGCAATTCATTTTACTGCCAGCTGCTTAGTATTGACTAGTTCTGATAAGACCCTTCCGTTTTATGAGATCACGTGTGAATCAAAGACATCTTTGGTATTTGTGTATTACATAACATCTAACATGACTTATCATTATCTGCGACGTCATCCTCGTGGACTGTAGACAGTTTTCGTTTAGTATTAATTTGAAGTGAATCGTATTTCTTCATCCTTTGTTTAACTATTCATACATAAACGTATTATTTATTATATATTCCTGTTATACGGTATTTAACTAACATTACAAAATAGGCACCACTACCTTTCACGATTATTAACTGTAAGGTAAGCTGTTCATGGCTTTCGGAAACTATAACCATAACCCAAATTAAGTCCAAAGTTTTAGGATCAATATAATATTACTTTTATTTTAACCTAAAATTAAATTATAACAAAATCTAGGGTAGAAATAATAGATTATATTTTTCAGAGTTTTTTTCAATGATTTTTTTTTATAATATTAAGTTCTAATTCTTTGTAACATTATATCTTATCAAATTGTATCATATTTTCTTATCTTATAGAAGATATATATATATATATATATATATATATATATATATAGAAATACCAAACACTCGTAAATCAAATGTGTTATTAATAAGAGATAATGGAATTGAAGCCTCCTATCTATTTTATTGGACAGATTCAGTTACTGGACATGGATATCAAGTTAGAATCAGTAATATGTGGTTTTATTAATAACTGGCTAGACTCAATCCATGCATGGTAGATCCTATTCAATAACTTTTCATTTGTTAATTCTATGAGTTATATCAATTAAATTAAATTTAAATGTAAGTTTCAAATATTGCCTGTACTTGAAACTTATGTTAGATACCCTCGTTCTCGTTTCATGGCATTTCATTTTAGGATATTTCAGTTTAATACAGTAAACATTTTGACATTATTCTTTAATTAATTCGTTAATTAAATGACATTGCCTTAAGTTATGTTTAGTTTATAGAGGAACGAAGTTCACTTCTGTTTTAGTTTCAATCAATAAAAATACGTAAATATTCTATTCCCGTAAAAGGTGGTAATATTATGTAAGTGAATAATACAATATGTCATATTAACATGTAATATTAATGCATAAAAATAAATAGGAACACAAGAATTTTTTCACATGACAAAAATTTATTTGATATAAAGATAAAACGCACAGGATTATCAAATGTAGAATAAGATATATCATCGAATAGGATCTGCGTGGATTGAGTCTAACCAGATATTAATAAAACCAAACCAAAAATTGTTAATTACTATTGTAAGACAGTGGCTGAGAAATATATTATGTATGGCTCAGTAATAAAAATATTTTTTAAATTACAATATTTTTTAAACTAGTCTAACATAATTCTATAAATATTTTATACACCTCGTTAGATTCTAAATACTTTATTTATACCTACAAAGTCTTTACAAAGAGGTCATCATAGTTGGTTGAACAGTCTTTCTCTTCATTACTCCCGACCTGTGTCCGATGTATCTATTAAGCTTCAGTGACCATGTTCATGAACACTAAAGCGAGACCAAGTGACAATATTCAGATGCAGATTGCCTAGCTACCTTGTTGGTAATACAAACTGTTGTATGTCGGAGAGAGCATTGATATTTTGTAGTAATGGAAAAGTCAGCCTATCTGTACGTTAGTTTCTGGAATTCATGGTTTTAGTATTGACATGAAATATCTAATATCTAAAACTCTGAAGTAACTCAGTAATAAATACATAACTGTGAAGTTTTGCTCGCAATAAAGAATTGTAAAGAGAAATTATCTTTTGTAGTTATTATTATTTTGTTTAAAATTTTCAATAAATTTTCATACAATCTTAGGTATTATTTATTATAATATTGAAAGAGTCTATTTATAGATACATAATAAAATATCCATTGAAACGGTTCTAAATTATAAAGCACTAAGTAACATTACAGAGAAAAACATTTGTACTCCACTATAAGAGAATATTACAAAGGCTAATTATTTTTTATGTATACTTTTAACTAATTGTTTTTCTTCGAGTTAGATAATTAATGCGTTAAATAAATTGAAAAGTAAAAAAATACAACTTATTACATACATGTTACCCAGAAAAATAATTTAAACAAAAACATTGAATTAGTTTTAATACTTTAGACGATAAACAGCGAGGAAATTTAAATGAAAACGTAACTTAAACAAGATTGTGTTTACGAAGTTGCTTTAAAAACGAACAATATAGAAAGCAGGGAGTTAAAATGAACTCAATATCGACAATAAAGTTTGATAAACATCTCGTGTGTTGGTTTAGTCAAGGGAAAGGAAAGATTTAATCACACAAAAAATATTTAATATATGTTTAATGACTTGAAAAATTATTTGATTTAATTATCTTATAGTTTGTCTTATCATCTAAGTAGTATATTTAAATTAAATATATTTTGATAATAGCAGTGTATAAATATTTATATCTTACTAATATTTCTTAAGTATTTCAATTGTCTGAATTTTGTTTAAAGTAAAATATAAATGTACAATAATGAGAAAAAGCAAATATAAACATTACAATTTGTTAGCTTGTAGTTATGTAACTCCATTATTTTAAGTTATAATATTGTTTTATCTATAGAGCTGCAGTGGAAAAATAACGTCTGAAAAGTGCTTCCATTTCGTTGCACCGAGGTTCATGTTACATTACGAGACGGTGACGGTGATTAAATTTAAAATAACAAAATTATATGAAAAAGTCAATTTTGGTGAATCATCATAATTTACTTAAGAGCTTTTCATTTTGAGTTTATTTCACACTAATATATATGGTCTTCATTTTGCATATTTATAACAATAATGTAAACATTTCTACATTACTTTGCTTTCTGTCCTCAGTTTCTCAGAATAAGAAAAATCTTACAATGACCTCAAATATAATACATATCTTTGATTTTGAACTGAGGTTATGTAATAAGAAAATGTGAACAGTATCTGCGAGACAAACTTAATTCACCTCATACCGCTGTCCTCATGAGAAATTAACTATTCCAATTCATAAATAAACTCGACCCGACGCCTGAGAGCGCGTATCTTCCAAAAAGAAAAATTAATAAAGTTTTTTGTCACCATAAATTAAAAAGTTTACAAAACGTTTATTAAAAATTTAGTATATTTCTCATCTTTTACACATTTTAGTTTTATTTTGTTTAGTTTAATTGTTGTTCTTGATTGATTCCTTCTGTAATTAAATACTATATTAACATTATTTTAAAAACAGGTCTATTTTTAAACTCGTGATTCTAATTTCAGTAACGTTATATTTTAGTAATGATTGAATACTTATACTTGTACAAGTTTGATTATAAATAAAACACTGTAACCAAACAAGCACATCATGGATAATATTGCACAGTACCTCGCCAACCCATATTTAGACCGTGTTTGGTGGTATTTAAAAAAAAATCTAGTTCAATTTTACAATCCAAATGTTTATAGTGACAAGTAATGTTAAGCAAACATTGTTTTAAATAATAATTATAATAAGCGCATGAAGTGGTCGGTTTATCTTCTTAGTTTATTTGGTAACTAATAACCAAGCTCAGTCCATTTACGTCCTACGTGAGTTAAACCTTCCTAACCTTTACTGATTGTTTGCCATTTTTCTACAGCAGGTGGGCGAAGTTAATCACACCATTTGTAATATATGTAAAAATATATACTATTATACATTTTGTAGAAGCAACTCTACAAACTACATTTATCTTAAATTTATCCAATTAAAAATAAAAAGAAAAAACAATCAAATAAATAAAATAATGCTATTACAAATTGCAACTCCTATTACAAATTTATATTGTTTGTTATACTTTGAACTCGTTAACAGAAAGTAAGGCATTTAAAAAAATGAATTTTCTTTTAATTTTCGAATTATAAGTATTTAATAGGTAAAGTTTATATTATTTTCCCTTATGATTGTTGTTGTCTTATTTGGCACCGACATAACAAGTTCCATCGAATTTTTTTATCCTCTTGATACCTTTGATAGATTCTTATTGAGATACTTTAGTATTATAATTTCTTTCCAAAGAGACAAGGAGCACCTAAAAGCTATTTTACTTCGATTATACACGAGAGAGAGATGATAAGTCATTTGGTACAAATAGATTTTAAATGGTATTAATATATAGGAATAAAAAACATCTGATACTTATTACACTTACTAAATATTTTTTGTTAAATATGATATTAAATAGTGATCCTTTGAGAATCTATAATTGTCGATTTAACGATTAGCTTAACATTAAATGTTATATAAGTAATTTCTGAATTAGAAGAAAATCAAACAAACCGCTACAATTTGCGGTCCCGGTCAGGACTTATAACCACGAGACCATTTCTATTTAAGAATTTAATTCAACAGTAATAGCCACATTAGATCCTTGCTTTTACGTTTATTGTTTTCGATATTTTATTTAATATAAAGACAAACAAAGTGCTGCTGTGATTTTATAATCAGACACTTCCCGCTGACGTTGTAAGTCTTCTGTCTTATTAAGTTTTAATAATTTAATAATAGTTACTGGCTCTTATAACTCATATCTTATGAACATTATTTATTAGTAAAATAATAATATATATAATATAAATTTCGAGTTATGACAATGTATTTTATGCCTTATTCAGTATACGAGTAACCAACGAGCTGATAAATTGTTTATAACGTTGTTGTGAAGTAGTTGCCGGTTTCAATTAAGTAACAGAGACTCACTTTACAAAGGATTAGTGAAACTAGTGAAGATGAGCCGACTCAAACTAATTCAACAAACTTTTAATTTGACGCCAGCTCCAATAAACTTGTTGTACAGATCGAGTAGTGAGCTTTTGATATCCGGAGCAGAACAATGCTTAACAACAAGAACCAAATCTTAAACCTGATTTTAACGGTTGTTTTATATAGTAATAGAAAAAGAATCTGTGAAACTTTTTGATCGATTCGATTAAATTTTCAATATTTAATTGGTTAATGATAATTTACGCGCCAGCCAATGTTTCTTGACGGTGCTGTTAAATTGTTGTTATCTTAAGATGTAATTTGTGTCAAAACAAAAACTTCTCAAAGAAGTAAATACCGTCATTGAAGAGCAAAATAAAATCATCAGTAAATGTTATATTACAATAATATACATTTATTACAAAACATTTATTTAAATGTATATGTTTCTTTATCCTTATAGCATTGTTACTGATTACAAGATATGTGTAATAATCAGTACAGTACGAAGGATAGGATAACATACTATAAGACAAAGCGCTCGGTCGCGTTCAATCAACTGACATCTCTTATTCACGATGCATGAGACCTGCACAGCTGCACCACTACTGACACTCACACTCCACATATACATATATTATATATTAATTTTCTTTTCATATCAGAATTGTATAATTGATACAATTTATTTATAGCATATAATTTATTTATAGCATATAATACAATTTATTTATAGCAAAAAATTATACAAATTATAAAGCAAAATTTTAAAGCTTTAGATAAGCCTTTTTTTGTATTCTCAGTAAAAATAAATATCTCAGTAAAAATAAGTTCCATTATTATTCGTACTACTTGAGAGAATAGTTTTGAAGATAAAACATTTTTAATCAAATATTACGCCAAATAAATCCTTCTTTCCTAAATGGCAATCCACTCTCTGGGGAGTAGTATAATGATATAAATATACCCGATATCCAGCGTTTCTTTAAATTCAAAAAATATATATTCAAAACCTTACTTTCCTCGCAATGTGGCTCCAGCCTGAACAAATTGATTATCATTTTTATCACTTCTCCTAATTTTAAATAGGGACTTTTCATATAATTTTTTAAACTTTTTTCTGAAATATTTAAGTAAATATTTCAGAAAATAAATAATACAAACTGTTTTTTAAAGAACTGAACACTTATTTATTATCTCGGTACAGCATCCTTCATCTCTTGCGCTATAAATTTTTTTCGCAGGCTGTATTTTTTAATGCACCTTCTTAATGTCAGTTTAAAACTGCACTTTAAATAAAAAAAGTGTACCCTACGATTTTTTTTGTAATTAATATACATTATTAAGCTGCATTAATCTTGAATATTTTGTTATACAAGTACAGGGGATGTATTAAACTGCAGTCTACATATTACGTGTTATGTTGCTGTGTAACTTTAGTAATCCGTCACGTCGTAAAACATCCCCTTCTTGATTGCTTCGTTCTTTCATGCCTTCGTCACAAACTTACTTCATATTACAGAGTACACTAAAAGACAGACGAGCGAAACCTTTCTAGTTTAACATAACAAATATATGTCTATACTAAAACATAAAAAAATAATGGTTTGTGTTGTTATGTTAATATCTGACAAAGATAAATTAGAATTAAACTGAAATATATATTTTTTTTATAAATTATTAGACATATTAAACTTCAGCTAATACTCGTATATAATGTTACATTATGAAAATATAAACAAGAGCCTAATATCATCTCACTGTTACAAATTTAACGCTATCATTTGAGACTTCCTCACAACTACATTAGACATTTCTTTCTAATAGACATGCATATTTATAAGGTGGTAGAACCCAGTTCAACTTCACCTAACGTGGTTATATTATATACTAAAACTGCTGTATTTATACACACACGGTTCACGCCTTGCACTGTACTTGCACGCTTCAGTAAAAATGAAGATGATTAAGATTGTAGTTGTGTCTATGTACTTTTAAATAAAACTGTTCACCAAACAAATATTTTCTTTTATACACGTCTATGATATTTATGTTAAATATACTACAAAGCTATAATTCTTAGCACTCATAATTATTAGTCACAAAATATATTTTAAGAAAATGTAACTTCCACTGAGAGATTGTAATTTATCTTCCAGGCGCATCGTATTCTTCAAATATATTCTGAATCGAAATAAATCACGAGCGCTTTGCAAATGTCTAAACAATATTGTTCAAGAAATTTAGTAAGCTTTTATGGTAATGATCAATTTAATCCAATAAAGGGTTTTCGAAAAGAACATTTTATATAATATACTTAATATGTATTAAAATATATTATCACAGAACAAAGACATGCCTTATAAAGAATTGTTGAGCTACTTCTAACTGCAATAGGCTAATGTCAATAATCCTATTATGAAGTTGCAATGATCACTAGTTTAAATTAACTTAGAGATTAGTTAGTTCATACCTTGTCAGAGTTATCTATTATTGTTTTGTATTAATAGTTCTTCCATGTAGAGAAGAACGTAGAAGCAATAAGAAATCTAAAAGGACATATTCTAACGACGATTTCAAATGTAAAGAAATTTTTAAAGTTTGAACTGGAATATAGAAATAAATATTTTATTTTATATGTGTGTGTTTCAATCTGTGTATTTGCTGTATCGTAATATAAATATGTATTTAACAAATTATATTTGAATTACGTTAACCAATCCAACCAATATTTGTTAATATTCCGTGGTATTGGAATTTTGTTTCGATTTACCTACTTTTATTACATATTTATTTATGTATCTTACATTATTTAAATAACATTTATATTTTATAATAATACATTTATAATAATATAAATTATAATTCTTAATAAATCACTACCAGAAAATTACAAGTGATCAATAAACGTTTGGAAGATTTTCCTCACGTAGCGACGGAAATGGGCTGAGCGTGGTTAATAAAGAAAAAAAAAGAATAGACACGAAAAAAAAAGATAATCTTCTCTTAACAAAGAGAAAGACACGTATCTCTCTTTGTTTTCTCGGACACGTAAAAGTAGAAACTTTTGACGATTCATTCTTAAAAAAACAACATTTTGGTTTGTTTGGTTTGGTTTCCAGATTCTAAACCGTTGTGTAATCTTTTGCACAGCCCTAAGTCTATAGACGCAATATAAATCCTATCGCGACACTTCCTAATGTCTCTGACAGGTACAACGAAAAACGTCACTGGAGCTATTAACTTTAATTAAGAGCTTTATAAAGCTTTTTAATGTTATCAGAATGCTGGAGGGTTGGCCAAGTTATAGTCATTCTCACTTGTATTATAATTGTAACTGTACTCGCATATAGTTTTTTACTTACATTTAAAACACAAAACGGAAGCTATTAGCGGTGAAGCCAAGTGGAGTAAAATCACCTGAGAGACCGCTAGCTAGAGAGAAGTAACAGTAGTATCAGTAATAACAGTAGTATTAGTTCCTAAAATTATTAGTATCTTATTGCAAAATTATTTAAAAAAATATATTTATAAAAAATAGAAACAAAGATAATAAATTAAATATTTTAGTAATAAATTTTCTAAATGAGATTTTAATACTGGAGAATGGGAATTTAATTAATTACACTAGTTTCTGTCCACTGATTTAGTGTCAGAGTCATTTTGCCGTAGGTATTATGACCCTCTGGCTAAAGTTGTCAAATAAATTATATCTAATTCTATTAAACAATGGTTGGATTTTAACTCATCACTTACAATTATTTATAAAATAAACTTAATTTTAGTTATATTACAATTAGGTACTAGTTATTATAATTATTGTTATATCTTATCTAGTTTTATTGTATATTTATATCATCGATTAAAATAAAATAACCTGCACATGGTACCTTAAAGACTTCACATATTAAATATATAAAGATTACACACAAGATGGTAAGTGTATCTTTAAAATTATCCAATTATAAAAAAAAGAAGTAAAAACATTCTAAAAAGTACTAATATTTTATTATTTCATAAAAATAATTAATTAATTTGTAGACTTTTAAGGTAACTTAGTAAGCTTAGTGTTGAAAGTTGCGAAGCTCCTTCAATTAATTTAATTTCATGAAATATTGGAAAAATACAGACTTATTCGATATAATTAAGATTTATTCGACATGTTTTTTTTGGAATTGCTATTATTAATTAATTTCCTTAATTGAAATCAATTCACAGTCGATGTAGCGTGTAATCCAAACTCATTATTAGTTTTTGGCTACAGTTTTACTGTGTGAATAAGATTTTCTGTTCCATGTTACAATTCATTTATTAAAATCCTAAACTAGAGAAGATTAGGATTAACATAGTATATAGTATAGTATAGTATAGTATAGTATAGTATATATAATAACATAGTACGACCTCACTGATGAAATAGATATTCCTCATTTTTGAGCCTCACTTATTAGACTGTCAGTGAAATAATAATCGCTTAGAGTCAAATGGACTAATATTTATTATATACAAGTTTTTGTAGAAATTGGAAAAATCCCAAATCTCCTACTTTATTTTTTCTTGAAAAAATCCCAATTCAGTTAATATGCTTACTGTGCTAGTCCCTAGTCGCTAGGGCATGACAAAAACTCGTGTAATTGAAATTTGTGGTATACTAACTATAATAAAATTATAAAGGTATTTTATTATAATCTAGGAACTAATTAAATTAAACATTACCTTGTTCTGTAGATTGTTCTGTCATTGGGATTTGTTTATACGGTTATTATACGATCTCTGTTAAGTCAATTATATGAATCTAATCTTTTAATGACTAACTGTAAACAGACTATATATATATATGTCTCATTAACAGCACAATGTCCATATAGAACAGGCAGCATAATTAAACTGCCACGGCATTAGATTTTCGCAAAACAATCTAACGAGCAACAGTCTTTTACAGTTTGAACAGATTACAAAAAACTTTGTTAAGGGGATTAATTGAATTTGAAAGAAAAATAAGCTGTCTTATGTCAATTAAAAACGAACTGATATAAGGGACATCATTCGATCGGTTAAACTTTCCTTTCAATTTAAAATGCTGTAGTAAAAATATAAAACTCAATTTAATGAATAAGTATCATGCAAAATAAAATGACACCTCATCAGTAAATCAAAGAGCGTTTATGAGAGCATTTGAAAAGATCGAAAGTGTAAAATTATGAAAGGTTGTAATTTTATTCAGACCAATTTAAAATTTAACTGGATCTTTATAAAGGTATCGTCGTTGGAAATACTTATAGTACAGTAGTCATCATACTGTTTTAAAATATATTTTTTCATGTTTTTAATACCTTAACTACATTTTTTTAAATATATTTATGAAAATGTATAGCTATATATGTAAGGATATGCGTAATGAAAGTGATGTAAGATTTGTAATTACTTATTTATTTCACATATATTCTTACATCATTTACATTACGCATATCCTTACATATATAGCTATACATTTTCATACATATATTTATAAATATGCGAAATAAATAAGTAATTACAAATTATGGGTGCATACATTGTTTGGGAAAAAATAGAAAAATTACAATTATTTTTTATTGTATAATTATTTTATTAAATTTATTCAAGCCCACAGTTTCTTTACAATAATAAAAAATTGCTGTAAAACTACGATAAATTCCTTAGCGAACAATTTTATCTTATTATGCTTTATGTTTCATCTAGAAATATCATATCTAGAATTTGTGGTCAGTGTATTTTTTTAGGTTTATTTAAACTGACAGTCAGGATATGTATTTTAATTACACCTTTAATAGATGTCGTGAAGGTAATAAACTTACTTTCACACACTTGACTTAAACATTATCGATAGATGCCGAGCTTAGGGATATGATTTACGATTGTAAATAAGTTAAGAGACAGTTTTTTTTATATGTTTAAGAGGAGGGCAAATGAACTGGCGGGTCACAGATGGTACGTGATCACCGCCGCTCATAAACTCCTGCAACATCCGAGGATTCACAAGAGTGTTGCCAGCCTTGAAGGTAGAAGTAAACGCCTTTTTTGAAGGTACCTATGTCGTACCGATCTGGAAATACCGCCGAAGGGAGTTTGTCCCACAAACGAGTGGTACGTGGTAAAAATGTCCTTGAGTCTCAAGGACATTTTTAGGGTATTTCCAGATCGGTACGACATGGGTACCTTCAAAAACACAGTGGAAGATCGCCACGCATCCAGGTGGTAGGGATGGTACTGGAGGCGATGGTGCTCTGTTTTTTTTTTAATTTAATGTCCTAAGGCCCCCATGTGGGGCAGAGGGTGTCCACAGTGCTCCGCCATCGCGTTCGGTTCTGGGCTATTTTCGCTTCGCCTCGCACCACGTCAACTCGATCGCCTTCAGTTCCGCTGCCACTGAACGTCTCCAAGTGTGTTAAGGACGGCTACGATTTCTTTTCCCTTGTGGTGTCCATTCCAGGGCTTGTCTTGGAATGTGGTCAGGAGCTCTTCTTAGGGTGTGACCAATCCAAGTCCACTTGCGGCGTTTTATTAGGAGACCGATTGGCGTCTCCGAGCAGTGATCCCAAAGGTCGTCATTGGAGATCTTTTCGGGTCAGTAGATATCGAGGATCTGCCTGAGGCATCGGTTGACGAAAACCTGGATGCGTTGCGTGATGTTCTTTGTAACCCTCCACGTCTCGCACCCCCGTTCAGCAAAACAGACTTTGGAGCGAAATATTTTTAATTTAACCCTCCGAGTCAGTTTTTGGGACTGCCACACGGGTCGTAGTTGCGCGAAGGTCGCCCGAGCCTTGGCTATCCTAGAAGTGACGTCCTATTCCGTTTCCTTAGTCTCCGACACGACGCTACCAAGGTAGGTGAACTGTTGCACTCGCTCAATAGGATCCGAGCCGACTAGCAGTGGCGTCGAGTTCCTTTCCTCGGTACGTATTTCTTGGATCTTCCGCGTGTTAACCTCCAGTCCATCCAAAATCGCCTCGCGTTGTAAATCGTCCAATTTGGCTTGCATGTCAACTTGCTTGTGGCTGAGCAGGCACAGGTCGTCAGCGTGGTCTAGGTCGTCCAGTGTTTCGGTCAACCCCCACTCTATACCGCGTCGCTTGCTGCCATTTGTTCGTAGTATGATGCCATCCTGGACTATAAGGAATAGCAGAGGTGAAAGGAGACAGCCCTGCCTAACTAACTAACTACGTGGGATACCTATCTCTTCTAGTCGGGACCAAATCCTAGACCATCGTACGGTGTCAAAAGGTTTTTCGAAGTCAACGAAAGTGAGATAAGTTTCTCGCTGCCACTCTGATGCTTCCTCTACGATGATCCAGAGTGTATTGATTTGGTCCGTGCAGGAACGATTCGGTCTAAAGCCTGCTTGTTCTCTCCTAAGCAAAGGTTCAACTGCCCTTGACAATCTCTCTAGTAGTACCTTACAGAGAATTTTCGATAGTACAGAGATCAGAGCGATTCCTCTCCAATTGCTGCTGATGGTGCGCTGTGCGGTTATGAAATTCGGCGGTAGGCATCAGATCGAATAGCACTTCGGAACACTCCCCGTGGTAAATGCGGTAGAAGCCGCACAGAGAAGTAACGTCTCTACGCATACCAAAGAGTCCAGCCATTCGCAGAGCACTGGTTTCCCGACAATCCAAACGGCTCTCAAATGGTAGAAGCTGATATTGGGGTGATCCGGACCAGAGATTAGACTCCATGTGTGGCCAGACATGCCCCTTATAGAGTACAAGTCTTTGCCCAAGTTTGAAATACTGCCTCGCTCTATTGATCACTCCTCAATTTCATCGAGGCCAACTTGGCCTTGCTCTCTCGCTCGCTCGCTTGCTCAAAATGTCAAGACCCAGTATTCTGATACTTGGCGAGGCAATAAAGGGACTGCTCTCGAAGGGCGGTGATACGACAAATGGGGTTTTCTTAGTGGAAAACGCGCAAACTTGTGTCTTTTGGGGCTTTATATATTCTTCTAAACACTCTCTAGGCATTGGATAAAATAAGTTCTGGGTGATTCACACTACTCATGGCCAGCAATATATTATTATAAGATATCACTTTTTTTAGATGAAACAAATAACAAATGTATGCTTTATTAAGGTATCTATGTTATTTATAAACAGAATAAAATAAGCATGCTAACTAAAACTAATTAATAATACAATAACAAATGTTATTTACTAGATATATATAATGTATTTATTAAATAATTAGGTCGTTAGGTTATATTTATACCATATTTTATGAAGTACAAACATCGGTAACGATCGCAGAATCGCTCTTACAAAATTTAGAATTAAAGTCAGTCAGAGTTACAAAGCGGGCGTCAGCTAGTTCCGAGTGACGAAAGCACTCATAGTGCTGAAAGTCTAACTCGGGTATATATACGCGCAATATCGAACTTTTTATACAGAGGACCTTCTGGTATGAGTGTGGTATTTTTAGAAAGCCCTTGGCCCATAGACTAAGAAAATGCATTTACACTCAGCAATATACCCACCGCCTCCACCTCTACGGCCGTTTGTAAAATGAGACTAAAATTTAGTTTTTGGCTCCGCACCAGTATAAAAATCACTTATTTCCACCTTGGTTTTCCTGAAGGTTCTCGTCGAGACCTTTCCAACAAGCCCAAAAACGCCAAAATCCGACCACCGGTTGATGAGATATGACATTTGGAAAATTCTGACGGGCGCCTCCATCGAAGATTTCTTGAAAGTACTTTGTCTGTTTGTGTGTATGTTCGTAGTTTCAACCGATTTTGTTCAAACTTTCAGGGATTTGTACATCAAAAACTAAGACTTTTTTGTTCTACGACTTTTCTATTTGGCCGCCATGTTGGCCGTGGCCGGCCCTCGAAAGGCCAAAAATGGCCATTTTTCGTAGAGGCACTGTGGCCAAACCAGTTGATGTACATTGACAAATTGGGCATCATTGGAAAGGTCTCAAGCTCATATTTTAAATTATATCCATTTGAGGGTAAAAACATTTGTTGGCGTGACATTTCTGGTCAAAAGCCAAAAAATGGCCAACTGGCCGGGGACATATCAGCCATTTTCTCGAAAACGGCGCCAACGATTTTTTTCAAAATTTCCTCATTTGTAGCCCCAAATTAGAGCTAAAATTTGGTATATAGCACATATCTGCGAAAACTCGTTATTTTGAGATATGGTCTCGAGAAGTTCAAATAATCATGAAAATTACCAAAAATGGCCAAAAAATGACTTTTAAAGCCAGAATCGTACTCACAACACGGTTAAAATTCAATTGACATCGAAAAAAAATATATTCCATAAGACAGTGAGTAAACTCACTTCAGTGAATCAGTGAAGCAATAAGTTAAAAAAATAAATGGAAACTGAAAAAATCAAATAAAAAAAAAATCGGGCACCTGTGGGAATCGAACCCGAGTTCTCGTCTTTGTCATTCCAACGCTCATGCTCTGAGTCAAAACACTCTCATTTTGCCAGAGGCAACTATTCCATATAAATGAATATATATTTGCATGAAAAATAATCGCACAGCATTTTGTTTCCAATCCTTTTACAAAACTATTGATATCAAAACAAAAACTTCTCAACAAAGTAAATACCGAGTGACGAAAGCGAATCCACTGACACAAAACTCCTGATATGATTGCCTTGATCAATCTAATAAAATAAAAACAAAAATGCATTTTGGGCAATGTTTCGAACACATTCACATTTTTTGTGTTTGTTTACGTTTGTGAATAATAATGTTCGTGGTTTTTTTCGTCGCAAAATTCATATCAGAACTCTTCAAATACTGTAATAATATTTGGTGAGCGAACTCCCTCCTATGGAAATTGTTGTCAGAATTGAGTTAAACTGTCATCCTTAACTTCAAAGTGCAGTGGAGTCCGCTTTAACTAATTTTTATTACCTTTTATTGCATTTATTTAGTTACTTGTTAAGCTTCAGCCTTGCAGAAAATGCAATTTCCTCATCTAAACGATTTAAATTTCATATCAATATAAAAAGGAACTAATGTAATTTTTCTATCTACAATTATCAGATATTATATAAATATTAACTGTGTAACCAATTCTATTTCTTCTTTTTACCTTTTCAAAATCTTTTTTTGTCTTTAATATTGGCTCGAGCTTGCGACGTAAATAGATTCAGAATAATAAAGAAGTAAAAAAAATAATAAGGTAGTAAAATATATTTAGATATATATATAACAAGTAGTGAGAAGTAAGATTTATTTATTTATAAATTAAATAATAAAGTTACGACACATTAAGAAAAATTTGTTGAATAATTGTAGACTTTTAGATTTTATTATCCATCGATCAATGTTAACCATAAAATACTCATTAATATTATACATTAATAAAAATTGCTTTTATTTCTACAATACCGCAAAAATGTAAGACCTAGTTTACGCTCGGAATTATAAAAAGATAACGACCACGAAGTGTTTCCTATTTTCCGCATAATAACGCTCTGTCGTTATAAAGCACATAAATGCTACGTTATCACTACTACTGTCAGTTTGATGGTTTATGATCGTATTATTTGGAGGTGGTAAAGCCGAACGTGTATGAGGATCATTATCATGAAATTTTGGCTGAGCTTCTCATTTTTTGTAAAACCCTGGTTGTAAAATATTTAAAATATTAAAATATTTTATTAAACCACATGGGCATGGCTTATACAAGGTTTCACCGAGTATGAGAATGCATTAATATAGTATTTCATAATTTAACTACGTCTTCAAGATGATGTTTAGTTTGTAATATAAATAATATCCATATATTACTACTCAATGCATATTACAACCATTTGTAATATGAATTGAGTACTCGTAGTATTCTATATTGCGCAAAGACTAGTTATCCGTTAGACAGATCGTTGCAGAACTGAAAACAATAGAGTTTATATGTTTTGTCTTTTTATTTGATAATTACAAAACAAAAAATTAACATTTGCAATTAATAACAGTTAATAAATATGTTTAAGATTTTTTTAATTAGCTTAAACCCGGGTCTACAAAAACATGAGCTTATTTTTTCGTAGACACGTGTTGGACTCAAACCTGCGACCTCACACACACTTCCGCTCAATTCAGCTTAATTTTCGATGTCGGTTTCGATATTTTTTACTTATATTTGAATATGTAAATTTGAATATTATAACAAATAAGTAAATGTTATAATGATATCACACATCAGTCTCGTATCACGTAACTTTCAGCGTTATAACATACAATACTTTATTCAAATGGAAATAAGTCGTTCTGTTGATATAAATCATATTCACATGGGAAAGAAACGGAAATGTAATAGACGGCTCCACTACTCTATTTATATATATTAGCTATACTTTAACACTGCAGGTACGTTTAAATATTGTGATGTCAGGATCTAAATCAACGTCTTCGATATGTGTTAATTATTTTTATTAAAACCATACTTTTCACTTTTCTTTCTAAATCTAATTATATAAGTTTGTAATGTAACTTATGAAGATATTATAATGACATGGTTTAGTTTGCTTTTATTTATATAGTATTTGAAGGAGTTTTGAGCTCTACTTACTGATGGCTGTATACATTTTATAAATATTCATATTTAAAGCATACATAATATTCATACACAAGTGAGCGGATTATAACTTAATATAAATTTAATCGTAGTTAAAATCAGATTTCGATTATTAGAGGTAGTTGTTTTATATAAGATAACTAGTGACTCATATTTTGTAACATGCACGATCACTATTATTCTTAAAAAAAGTTACTGGTCGTACTCCAGATACCATATAATATCGTGGCCGTTATAAATAGCTCGTATCAGGAACACTGATTCATAATGGGCGAAAAATGACTACATTTTGGCAATAAAGCTTCACATACTATTAACACATTAACATATTATTATACTACCGAGTTATTTAATCACTGTAAGTGAGGCTAATACGGCACATTTTTTCACTCCAAGGAAGTGTACGACATACGGTCAGGGTGTGTTGTTATACAAAATATTATGCCATTAGATCTCTTATTCTAACAAAATGTAATAACCAATACGAGTATACGCTTTGATGTTTAACGCTGACTGAGGATACTCTGTTATAAAACCTCTCAAGAACAAAACATTTGCATGTATCATTATATTTTTATTAATGAAATCTCTAAAGTCATTTCTTGTCACTACCATCTCTATGCAGACGATTTGCAGCTGTACCGACATACATCCCTAGCCGACCTTAATGCTTCAATTGAATTAGTTAACGATGACCTTAGGAAGATTAAGCAGTGGGCCGAAGAATACGGCCTCCTTGTAAACCCGCTAAAATCACAAGCCTTAATTATAGGCAGTCGGCAATTGGGTAATAAAATTGATAATACACTTTCACCCACTATTATCTACGATACTACATACTTACCTTTAACAGAGCAAACAAAAAATCTTGGCATCATATTTGACTGGCATCTCTCTTGGGCACCGCAAATTGATGAAATTAGTAGAAAAGTTGATTATTCTCTTCACTCTCTCAGACGGTTGCAGAATTTCCTTCCTTTACAAACTAAAAAAATGCTAGCACAAACTTTTCTCTTTCTCGACTAAGCTGACGTTTGCTATCTAGATGCATCCGAGGAGCTACTTGATTAGCTTGAACGACTTCAAAATTTGTACATTCATTTTATTTACGGATTGCGCAAATTTGACCATGAATCCGAATATCAATTACAATTAAAGTGGCTCCCTATTCGCCTTCGCCGGAATGTGCACATTCTATCACTTCTTTTTAATATTTTAAATAATGCGTCCCCCCTTTACTTGCATGTGCGTTTTCATGTGACGTCACCAAGGACGAGACCATTTCGTAAATGCGTTACCTCAAAATCCCTAGTATTTTCTTTTTACAACTCTATTTTTTTTTCAAAAAATCTTTCTCGTTTATTACAGCTCGGCTATGGAACTCTCTTTCCCAGAGTATTCTGGATGGTAAACCTTCCTTTAACTCTTTTGAGCTAAGAGTTACGCAGCACTACCTATCTTATTATTTTATTATTTTTATATTTCTTACAATTTTATATATTTTTTCACTTTTATATGTATATACATATATATATATATATATATATATGTATATATATATATATATATATATATATGTATTTACATATAAAAGTGAAAAAGTATTATATTTTTATATATATATATATATATATATATATATGTGTGTGTGTGCGTGTGTATATGTGTATACAAGTATATATTTGTCTAAGTATTTTATATGCTATATTACACAGATAATTTGTTAAGTAACCGTTATAAGATTAATCTATTTTCAATAGCATTTCTTTGTTTTCTTTTATTTCTATTTAGTATAAGTGTACCGCACTATCTCGTACTCCCTCTCTCACACCAAAGGGTAACAGGGAGAGATCTCTAAAAGAGATAAGTAATCCTTTGTACTACATTATTTTTTGTATTTGTTATTTTTATTGGTACATAAATAAATAAATAATAAATAAAGATGAACGAATTAAATATAATATTTGATGCTCTTTGATTGGAAATGATATTAAAGTGACAGGAAAATGATATCTCAATTGCAATTCAAAGTCCTAAGCAATATCAGAACCCTTTGTTACTGACGTTTTGTAAATCCATTTAGTTCAAATTACTTTAATGGTTCCGTGGGTTGGCAATAAAATAATGTATTTATAAAGTATATAATTTTTGAAAACAGGTCAAGAAATAACATATCATTTTACAGATAGCATATACATAAAATAAATATCATTAACAGTCTTACAATGTGTATCCGAAGTCGATATCATATTACATAATTAATGACTTGCCCTTTTTTGTTAAGGGTCTGTGTGACATTGTACTCTTTGCTGATGACACCTCGCTTATTTTTAAAGTTGAGCGTGATAGGACTAATTATGACGAAGTAAACAGTACTTTGTCACGAGTCCTGCATCGGTTCGAAATTAATAATTTAGTGTTAAATGCTAAGAAAACTAAATGCGTAGAGTTTACACTTCCTAATGTAAAAAGTAAAAATTGTAACTTGCTCCTTAACAATGAAGTGTTAGAATTGATTGACTCAACAAAATTCTTAGGTTTAACATTAGATAGAAAGCTCCAGTGGAACCCCCATCTCTCAACACTCGCAACAAAACTCAGCTCCGCCGTCTTTGCAATTAGAAAAGTTAGACAATTAACGGACATAAATACGGCTCGACTTGTTTATTTTAGTTATTTTCACAGTATTTTATCTTACGGTATTTTATTATGGGGCAGTGCTGTCGAAATTAATTCTATATTTATTTTACAAAAAAGAGCTGTGCGGGCTATTTATAACTTAAAAGCTAGAGATTCTCTGAGAGATATTTTTAAAGAAATAGGTATTCTTACAGTCGCTTCCCAATACATATTTAATAACATTTTTTATATACGTCAAAATTTAAATAGTTATATAAAAAACAGTGACAGACACGCGATAAATACGAGAAATAAAAACAAACTCGTAACGCCAAAGTTTCGGCTTCAAAAAGTTAATAAATCCTTCATGGGTTTGAGTATACGCATATATAATAAAGTTCCACAAGATATCTTAGACCTTCCATTTCTTAGTTTTAAATCTAAAATCAAAAGTTTATTTTTAAATAAAGCTTATTATAACGTTCAAGAGTTTTTAGTGGATCGAAATATGTGGAACTTAAGTTGTTGAATCATTTGCAGGATTTATATTATATTATAATATACATCACCTATTGTTATATTTCTTTTGAAAAGAGCAACTGTTGAGTTTCTGGTCGGCTCTTCTCAACAGAGCAGCATTCCGAGCCGGTGGTAGCTTGTTTACGGACGGACTACACTGACCTTTTTTTGTATTGTAATAATTGACGATTCAAAAGTGCGTGTAAATGCCTACTTGAATAAAGATATTTTGAATTTGAATTTGAATTGAATATATTAGGAGAATTTTATTCTCATCATGACATAATTAACAACAAATAGCATTTCACTGTCCGCCGTTTGACTGAGCGCTGTTTGGACTTGAGGTCTCTGTCACAAAGACGGAGAGAGTGGCCTCCGTTCACGTGTTCTACGGCCCTCACAAAGGTTTCCCTCGTCAGTGTTCATGTCTGTCCAGATTTTGGAGGAGATCGTGAAGGCTCAATAAAAATACCTGGGCCTCATTCCGAACGGAATATGAAGCTACGGGTCCCATTTCTCACTTCTGGACTAGAAGCAGGTATACACCGCAGGTGCTTTGGGGAGGTGCAGGTGCGTTTCTTGTTACTGCTGTAAATACAATAGAGAGAAAAATATTTTATATCTATATTATATTCAACAGAACCACAACGATAGTGTATCACGGGTTCTTAAATATTTCATATCGTATTAAGCCTATAAAAGGATAAAGCTTACAACAGCACCGTAACAAGTCACAATGAGATTCGATGTCGAGTCATAACGTTCCTTGCGTGTCCAATAATATTCGCATTGAATAATGAATTTATTGATTTGGCCGTAAGCTACTTTAAATATAAACATACTTTATTCGTGTGTGTATTAACATGTGACAGTTACAGTGAGTATCGATAACTTTTGATCTCGAGTTTACATTTCAATGAATTACCGTTAATTTTGTCCTGCAGCGCATAAACTTGCTAAAGTAGCGTCGCATAATAACCTGGCAATTTCAAGTATTAACTTAATCGGTTCGGAAGAGCGAGATGAGAGCGAGATTGATCTCTGCTTAAGTCAAACATCATCAAGCATAGGGGTGCTTATAAACTCAACATGTCCACTATTTGAACGTGTTCTTACGTATGTGGGTATTTCTATATATTTTTTAATCTGTCATTCGTTTGTAATTTTTTATTTCTCATATATTTCTCTTTGATCAGGCATCTCAAAACAATTTATTCGACTCCAAACACAAGTGGGTAATAATGTGTGAGAAAACTGACCGTGAAGCTGTCGGAGAGCGATCTAACTGTTCTGAACCAAGTCGCGATATCAATGTTCCTCTCTTATCAATATTAAGTAATCTCAATTTAACTATAGACGTTGATATCGTGGTGTCAGTTAACACAGGTGATGATTTACTTATATTAATTATAATCCTTTAGAAACTCGACAAGATTTATTGCTTTGATTTATGGTGTGGTGTGACTTCTATTACTTTCAGTAATAATTATTTTTTCTATCTAATCATGAAAATTGTAATATTTCTAACAAAAAGAAACTTTTGTAAATACTTGAAATAAGGTCCAGAGGTCGCTGGTCTATGCCTTTATCAGTGTTGATGTAATTTTAATACTTTATGATTTACAAAACTTTATTCTTCATTCGACCTAATTATTTTTCTTCGTTCTAATAGGTGTAGGTCGTTATTGCCTGTATGACGTGTACAATTTCGGTAAACAAAGAAACGGAAGGTTTGTGGTTGAAGTTATTGGAAACTGGAATAATGTTACAGGTAACAATGTATGAAGAATGTTTTTTGGGCACAATCTGCGTCATTTATATTTAAATATGTAATCTTTTTATAAATATTTATGGTAGTGTTTGTTGTTGTTGTTGTGATGAAATCAAATAAACCCTTCTTAACACAACAAATTATTTTTCATAAAAAAAGTAATCCAAAATAAATTGTTTCGGCTTTTGATTCATCTTATGAAAATATTACGTTAATTTATTTTAATGTTAGTTAAGTTTGTTATAAATCTGAAAAGTAATTTTAAATAGCAAAATGAAATTTGTTATAAAACTATACAGTGTTTATATTTGAAGGTCTAAATCTTACGACACTACAGAAATATTACCGCCGGTTTGATTTCCATGGAATGATATTGAAATTAGTATTTGTTGTAAGTACAATAATTAAATGTCCTATAGTTTTATTTATTGAGTTTTTATTCGAATGGAGTTTTTATTTTATCTTGATAAAGCCAAGCCTCAGATATTTAAATAATAGTAATCTAATTCTATTGTTCTTGTTTCGTTCAGTAGGAGTAAGTAGTGAAAGATGTCGAATACTTACGCAAATATATTTTTTGCAGATGTCTAAAATACCGAAAGTTTTCGATCCTCAGATGGTCTTAAATTAGAATCCTGATCCAAACGTGTCTATTTTAACTCATACGGGGTTCATTTTCCTGCACGAAGTCGCCGAAGTACATAACATTAGGTAGCGGTCACTTTGATACATGACTCTGTTGCATATTGTATGTATTTGAATATGACGTTATGATGTGTAAGCTATAGGGCTATCAATTTGATTAGCTAAGGCGGTAAAGTTTATGCTAAAATATTAACGAGAAGAATGCAAGAGAGATCTGAAATTCTGTTTTGGGAGGCCCAAAGAGGTAGTTTTAGACCTGGAAGAGGATGTACAAATCAGATCTTTTCCCTCCGCATGATCACGGAAAAGTTTTTGGCCCTAAACCAAAAGGTTTTCTGTGCTTTTGTGGATTTGGAAAAGGCGTTTGACAGTGTTGTGAGAGAGAAATTATGGGAGATACTGCCCCGATACAATGTGAGCGGATCCTGGCTACAGACTGTAAAGTCTCTTTACAGAGATCACTCAGCCTGCGTGCGAGTAGGAGCTGGCATGTCGCCCTGGTTTGACATCCAATCGGGTGTTAAGCAAGGTTGCGCTATGTCAGCTTGGTTGTTCAATTTGTATTAGGATAGTTCTATCCAAGACGTGAAAGACAGTGACATGGAAGTGAATGTAGATGACCTTAAGGTGATTGCTTGTTATAGGCAGATGATGCAGTGATCATTGCATCATCAGAATGCGATTTGCAGGCATTGGTCACCACTCTGAAAAATGGTTGTGAAAATAATGGTCTAAATGGTCACATAAGACGAAGATTCTGATATTTGAAAGAAATGAAGAAATACCAGAATGTAAGATCAACGTGAATAATAAGATAATAGAACTAGTGAATGAAGTTTTCTATTTGGGAAGTATGTTTAGCAGAGACGGAAGCTACGAAATTTTTTGCAGGTCTCTGTATCCGTCCATTCTACCAGTGAAGGTGTCATGGCTAGTAGGGCTAACAGCAGAGACACACAAAAAAAATATACGAAATGGATGTGGAAAGGCGTATTTCTGCCGGTAAAAGAGTCAACGGTGCTTTGGCTGCATTGTAGAGATGGCGAAACGTCAGCATAGCTGCACGTTTGGCTGTACACAATGCGGAATTGCTACCAATGCTGTTATACGGCAGTCAATCATGGGTAACACAGAAGAAGAATGTAAGAAACATGAATGCTGGTGAGGAGCATTCTCTTCGCAGAATATGCGGAATCGGTCTAGCCGACCGAATCCGCAATGAAGAGATCCACAGAATGGTAGGTACTGAATGAATGAAGAAGATGAAGAATGAAGAAGAACGTGCTCAGGTGGTTTGGGTACGTCGAACGAATGAGTGATGAAAGAATGGCAAAAAAGATTTATATAGGAAAACTGAGCGGTAAGAGAGACAGGGGAAGGCCTCGAGTGACCTTCGAAAACACTGTATCTATGATACTGGAGGAAGGACACGTAAAAAGCATGAAGACCCCCCGGAGGGCATGAATGAAGAGGTTGATTTCTGTAGCCGAGGCGAAAGAGGTATGCAGGGACTGCAGCGTTTGGCGCTCCGTCGTCTCTGGCTACACCGAAAGGGATATGGCGTGAAGATAAATAAATAGATTTATAGATCAGACGAAAAGGAATTGTATATTATAAACCAATAATATCTATATTTTGAAAGTATATGTATATATAGTATAAGTAGTCTACATATATTTAAAATATGCTACGTTCCTATTTATGTCGATTTTTTTTTTCCTATTTTAATCAAAACATTTATTTCATAGATTTAATTACACTATTTTTGATATATGGCTTGGCGATTACAACAAAGAGCATACCGTAAATATCACTGTACTATATTCAAGATATGTGTCCTCAAAAATATGAATTTATAATTACACTATTACTTAGTCTAATCTAACTATAATATTCTCAGGCTGTTACAAATTGTCTTTATTTTCAAGAACAAGACGTAACTCCTGTACTGAGACTGCTGCCGACACATGTGGATAAGTTTGATGTGACATTCCCGGTTTCACACGTCGAGTGAGCGATTGAGATTACTTTATTGTGGAAGTTTTTTATATTGAAACACTTACTTCCTTCAAATTATTATTTTTCAGAACCCGATACTTCTACAAAATTCCGTCACATGGAATCGGGAAATTTGAGAACCAATTCCTTACACCGCTTTCACCAAACACGTGGTGGTGCTTTTTAGGGATTTCAGTTCTTTGTGGAATAGTTCTACTTCTAGCAGCCATTCGGGAGAGAAGACCGACTTCGTTACCTTATGCTATGTTCTCCATACTAGCCTTGATTTGTCAGCAATGTATATTTAGTAATTAAATGTAATTATTTTATAATCGAAATCCTAAACTCGGTAGTAGTAACATACCATCTCTGTTTTAGTTTTCGAAGAACAAGAACAACAAAGAGTATCTTCAGGTATATTGATATTTGCAAATATGTTATAAAAGTGTCTGATAAAAAACTAAATTAAAAGTGTGTTCATGTTTATTGCAGTTTTATATTTTTGTAGTAATTAGTCTGTCTCAGAGTCATCACCACTCTGTGTTATAATAGATGTTCATGAATCTACTGCTCTTTAGACCAGTCAGTGATTAATTAATATTATTATAATTTTAATTGATTGTATATGAACAATTACATCTAGCAACAATTAACATACTTCTTTCGCATAATTACAAAAATCTGTATTACAAATATTCCGTATTAGTTATTATTCAGTTTCTATGATGACTGAAAGGTACTGATAAACTTATTGAATATTTTATAAGTCAGTGTAAACCATAAAGTAACCTTCAAAACAATAGATTACATCTTTTAAGGGACTTGATCCAGTGATTATTTTGTTGTAGAAGCGACCTCACAGGTAATTTTCGTTAAATTTCTTTAATTAATTTAATTTTGTTTTTGTTTTTTTGAGGGTGGTCATCAACATCTGTGCTTTAAATTTATTTTACTTTTATTTTAAAATTATTTTTAAATTCAATTAATAATTCTATGTTTATTTACACCTATAATTAAAGTGTATATAATAGTTAATCTTACTCGTTTATGAATGCGTGTTTTCTTTGAAAGTGCACCACACATGCCTGTGACATAACATTTCTGAAGAAACTAATCAAGAAAAAACTGATTAAGTGCACCTAAATAGTAAATATGGCCACCATCCAATCAATTGCTGAGACAAAGAAGTCATTGAGTTCCCAACTCATGGCTCGAATGGCTGACTTTGAAAAACAGTTGGTTGTTAAAGTGGCAACTAGTCGTGATCCTGTTTCACGTCTGAGTGAGGAGTTTCATTCCTTTAAACAGCATGTTTGGGATATTTTATCAATTCTACAACGTCAAGTTGAAGACATTTTTAAATCTGTTGACGCTACTGAGACAAGATATCGTAATAAGTTTCTTTTATTGTCTGGTGTCCCTGAAAATCCTAGTGAGGATTTAAATGATACAGTCATTTAAATATATCCATCTTCCATGATAAATTAAAAATCAATAATTTTGTATCTTCCTCTTTAATATCTTGTAGCCGCTTAGGCAGAATGTCGACAAACAATAAATGTAGACCTGTTTTAATTAAATTTAGTGATTTGTAAACTAGATCTTTAGTGTGGAGTAAGAAGTCTTATTTAAAATGCTCCCCCTATGTCTTGAGTGAATATATTGCCAAGACATAGGCAGACTTTGTTTTTATCTGGGGCGGGCAAAGTATCACCTTTTGTGTTTTTTGAGGGCAAACGACGAGTCAACGCAGCGGCACCCCAACCCATTTTAAATGTGGACTTTTGCAACATCCGGGGAGTTCATTCCAACTTGGACGCCGTCCACTATCATCTAGAGACGGCGCAGCCGGCCTTGTTGTTTTAGACGGAGACGCAGATATCTCAACCTAGCGACACAGCGTACCTTTCATACCCCGGGTATAAACTAGAACACCATTTTGTACCACACGCCGGGGTATCTTTGTTCGTAAGGGAGGATATCTGCTACCGTCGCCTTCAGGTTTTTGAAGGTCGGGACCTGTCTGTACTCTGGCTGCGCGTGGACATGGACGACCATGTCAGAGTCTACGCGTGCCTCTACAGGTCCCATAGTGGTAATGCAGAAACGGATCAACTCTTGGCCCATGTCCAGGCGAAGATTGACGATCTGCTTTCACAGACTCCCTCCGCTGAAGTCGTAGTCCTCGGGGGCTTCAATGCGCACCATGCCGATTGGTTAGGGTCACGTGCCACCGACTACGCGGGGAGATCTGTTTTTGACTTTGCTCAGGCAAATGGTCTGTCCCAATTGGTCAAGACGCACACTCATCTACTGGACGTGGACAGCCATATGCCCTCTTTGTTGGATCTTCTGCTGACTACACATCCCGGAAAGTACCAGGTCACTGTCGAGGCTCCGTTAGGGTCCTCTTATCATTGCCTGGTACGGAGAGTAGTGCCCATTCAACGTTCGGCTCGCACAACACCTGCGACTCGACGCGTTTGGCACTACAAGTCAGCGGATTGGGATGAAATGCGGTCCTTTTTTGCATTCTACCCATGGGGTCCGATTTGTTTCCCTTCCGATGATCCTCGTGGCTGCGCTGTGGCTGTAGCTGATGTGATACTACAGGGCATGGAACTATTTGTACCAAGCTCTGTGGTACCACTTGGTGGCAGATCGCGGCCTTGGTTTGATGCGTCTGTCAGGCTGCAGCAGCTGGCAAACGGCAGGCTTTTCAAGCTTGGACCAATGCGTTAGTCACTCAGGATCCGAACTCTAGATTTCTGAAGAGGATATAATCGTGCCTCCAGAATCTTCAAACGGCAAATCGCTAGAGCAAAGTTCAAGCATGTCATCAAAATTGGGGATCAGCTGGCAAAGAACCCGCCTGGCACGCGCAATTTTTAGGCGCTTTCAAAGGCCACTCTGGGCAACTTTCAATAACTTATATGTACATGTACATTTTTAATATAATAAATATATGTAAACTAGTGACTCATGATTACTATTGTATTTCTTTACACGACTAAACTGACATATTTTTTTTCGAAAACATTTCCTATTAGTTGGAGTTCACTCCAATGATTCATGCTCTGAATTAAGTTAAATAAAGACCTTTAATGGGTTCAAAACTAGTCAGGCACATCCCGAAAAACTAAGGTAGAAAATTCCAAAAAATCTTATATTATTATTATTAGATTTATAATAGAAGTAGCTTTTACCCGCGGCTTTGCTCGCGTTGTGGAAGTTTCTATTTTTCACCTCGGTATTTCTTTGATTCGATTATTAGTGTCTTAAATTTTTTACTCCGAGGAGCGCTTGCTATTCACAAGAGGCAGATAATTTTTTGATGGCCTACAATATTAAATTTAAAATATCTTCTAAAATATTTATTGGATTCATGTAATGTGAAGGACAATGCTTATTTTTATTAAATGGCAAAATTATCAAATGCGAAGCTAACAAACTATTTATTGAGATAAGGATTGATATTCAACAGAAGAAAACTGCCTTGAAAATAAATATTTTTAATTGAAATTTTGGACATATAAGTTATTGTGAGTTAACCAACCAATACCAATATTGACATAACATTATTCTTATTTTTATATATACTTCATCGTCTTACTATCGCCCTATGCATGTATGTATGTATGTATGTATATGTATGTATCTTTTTATATATTTAATATGTTTATACGTATTCATATAATATATTTATATGTAGTATATATATATATATATATATATATATATATATATATATATATATCCCTATATGTATTGATTGTTATCTACATAAGTTGTGTGTATTTGTTTGTTTGTTTTCTATTGTACCCCTTGTTTGTTTTTCTGTATTTTATATTTCGGTTGACTGGTAGAGAATGCTGTAGCATTAAGTCCGTCATTTTTATAATTTTATTGTATTGCCATCTGATAATCACAAAATTGTAATCAGAGCTGATAAAACACCTGTTGGCCAACATGCAAGACGTTTTAATTCGCCAACTATTGATGAAGTTGCCATCGTCGTAGTAGGAGAAAACTTGGAATCCCGTGATAATGTTTAACATTGTTGGAATGATCAATTACAACGTATAAAGGAAACACACCGCTCATATGACGCACTGCAATATCCCATTATATTTTCCCATTGTGTTATAAGGTGAAGATGGCTATGATTTCTCAAACAAAATGATAAATACCATTACAGGTAATAAGAAATATTAGTTTAGCTATATTCTCAGTCCCTATATTATTATTTTTTATTTTTTTTATTTATATATTTTTTTATTTTAAAAACTTTATTGTACAATAAAATTATAAAAATGACGGACTTAATGTTGTGAAAACTGATGACAATTTATGTCGCAGTCCGAAATTAAAACAAAAGAAAGAATATTGCAAGGCCAATCAAATCTATAGCTCTTACATTTTTTTACTTTTCAATTTGGTCGGATTCACGATATTATCACTTTTGCGTGAACACGCACACACATATATTTGATTGAATTTGAACTTTGTGCAGTGACAATAAAGCGCGAATTGGCTCTTTGACGTTAGCAATACACCTACATTGTTTAGATAACAATGAGTGCTTGTAATTTAATATGAACTTTATTGAATAGCAATACAGTTCAAATTGACTCTACATTTAGTTATAAAATATTTGTATAGGAAAAAGAGAAGGGCATGTCATAAAACTTATAAACAATGAAATGGAATCTTATGACTTCATATTTTTATTTTTCATACCCTATATTATTATTTTGTTTTATTTTACATAATAAACTAAAAGCAGTCCTATCAAACATATAAGCTTATGTTTGTAAAAGTGTCAATATCTTAATAAGGTTATAAGCCATCAAAATAAAATAATCAAGTTTATAACTATCATATAACTGTTGTTTTTTTATATCAAACTTTAAACTAATTATACCTTGCAGTTCTAATTGCGGGAACATAATATGTAGGTTTGTCTAAGTTAGTGAGTTAGTAAACTAGTCAGGTAATTATTATATTTATCAAATACCTGATCTATATCAAGTATTCCAAAGTTCAAATGGAATATTAAGGAATTGGATTTAAAAAAACTTATATAATAAGACAACAATTATATTATATATTTTTTATTTTACATCTATTCATTTTATTTATTTTATATCCACAATAACCATAAATTTTTTATCTCCTTATTATATTAGTAATACACTTTTTAAACATCTATAATGTACCACAGTGGCAGTGTATTAAAATACGTAACAATTACACTCACAAGACTAATTCCATGTAAGGTTTTCTAAAATACTCTAATTGTCTACTAATGAATGAACTATACGAGTATAGACGATCAACGATCAAGTTCTAAAATATTTTCACAGCAATAAACCGATGTGAAAAAAGTTACATAAATAAATAAAATCAGACTTCATAAAACAATTTCATTAAAATATAAAAAAATACATTACACCAATAATGTTAAAGTTTCTTCGTTTTATTTTTATTTTATATTTTTTAAATTGTTTATTTTAAAAGTAGTTGTAAGTTGAGTGAAAATAGAATGAGCTATGAAATGTTATTTAATAGAATTAAGTGTAAATTACGTTACAACTTTTGCCAGAGGATCATATTATAACTACGGCTACTGACTCTGAAACTAATTCAGGGGACAGGAAACTAATATAGTTAATTAAATACTTCCCATTCTCATTGTACTGCGATCCCTTTTAGAAAATTTATTATTAAAATATTTTATTTATTACCGTTGTTCCAATTATTTAATTATAATTTATTTTAGTGTAATTATGAAACCAGAACTCTGTTCATAAAACCATTAAATGGTTTTTATCATTCCTCCATTTTGTCTGCTGTGAATATGACATCAAATGCAGGATCTCAATAAAGTATAAAAAATAGTTTTATTAATAAAATACCCACAAAATGTCGCAGTTATTTATAATGTTATAAATACAATAAATTCTTAATTAATATTTTAACTGACTTCGTTAAGGAATAATCCCTGTTTCTCTAAGCATGTTCTAGAATGTTATATTGGGTTTAATAAAATAAATAAGTATTGATTGCATTCAACTATATATTAAAATATTTAAATTATTGATTCAAATACTTCCGCGTTATTCCCATCGAATCTCACGTTGCTTACACAAACCAATTACCTATCGAAATCCAAATTTACGGAGAACAAGGTCAATATTATAGTAGATATATAATTAAGTTTATATTTTATTAGCTACGGCGCCCTGTTACCTATCGCCAAATTTATAGCATCAATACTTCTTGGTTCCTAATAACATGTATGAGTTTAAGCGAGTTTTTTTTAATTAATAACATTTAAAAAAAGAAACAGCAAGCTACTCGTATATTAATAAAATTTATAACAAATAAGGAACAAAATAAATTGTTAAAATTTTTTTTTAGGTAAATAATTTAAAGCTTTACTACTGGTACTAATAAATGGGATGTCGTCGATGTGGACTATTTGTTAGTATTACAGTTGAGTTGGTTATTGATGTTGGATATATTTTATTAAAGTGAACGACGTTTTTAAGTCTGTGATAAATTGTACTGATAACGAGAAATTACTGTAATTTCAGCATATTTGAAATTTCCAACAACGAGAAATGAATGTTTGTTATTTGAATACAGACCTCAAATTATAACTTCTATCAGACTACTTCATTCTCAGACATTAATATAAATTGTGGAGTTTTATATGCAAATAAAGAAAAGAAAAATAAACAAAAACAAACACAAGAGAAACAAAACGTGATATATTGACTTACAAATTGTGATGAAGGAGACAAAAACGTAAACATTTAAGATGTATAAGAACGGCGCTGTGTTTGTGTTTTATACAATTAGGCTAACAGAGGTAAAATAATATATACAGTACTATTAATATTATTATTAACACACAATTATTAACTAATAATTAAAGACGGAATAAAACCTAAATTAAGTTTGCTACTACTACACTTCTACTATTCAATATAAACCTTGAAAAAATAAACACAGTCGCGGCTTACCTTAATGAACGTGATATTATAATAGTTATAGAAAGAAAATATTTGTGTGAAACGGTTTCTTTGATATTGTTACTCGACTAACTAATGTTCCACCGCTAATAGCTTCCGTTTTGTGATTTCAGTCTAAGTAAAAACTATATGTGAGTAAGGCTTAACATTACAATTATAATGATCATTCGATAAAATGGAATTCGTTCCAAATCCAAGGTAAATATAATCTACCAAACCCGCTAGCATTCTGATAACTTTTCCAGGGCTTAAAAAGCTCTTAAATAAAGTTAATAGCTCCTGTGTTGTACCCGTCAGAGCTATTAGATAGTGCCGCGATAGGATTTATATTGCGTTTATAGACATGCAAAGAATTACACATTCTTTTAGAATTTAGAATTTACATATGATATAATGTGGACAACATTGATTATTCAACTTTAAACAACATACAAAATAATGTATTTTAAGACCGTTATACAAATCAAAACGTCATTTTTAAGAATTTACTAAGACGTGCTGAGACGTACGTCTGAAATATGTATGATTATAGAATGTTATTTCTGTGAGGCAGTAATTTATGCCATTAAGAAGTATTAATAACATTATTAAAAATTCATAAATATAAAATCGAAATATTGGTCTAATGATGTAAATTTCAAAACTAAATATGTAATAGAATTACGTATATTGAAACAAAATTCCACCAACATGGCTTATTATCAAATATTAATAGTATAATATATTACAATTCCTTCCTTAAACTGTAGTAAGTGATTATGATTGCTAACAATAATAATAAAGTTGTTAAAAAGTAGCATTTTGGGTGTTTCTATTTCTGTATTTCACGGTACCAGAATAGTAGAAATCATATTCCAAAAATAAATGGTTTAAGTATATAAGACTCTTCTTATATTATATATATGATTGTATTTTTAACCGTTAGATGTACCGTCTCTTTTGCTTCCCTCGTCCATAAAATTGTTTTGAAGGTAGTGAGATATTCTCGTAGATCACCCATTTTGTTATCATCGAAATAAAAATATGAAGTGATATTAGTATTATATGATTTCAGTGGCATAATTAGTTATAGATATTTTTTATAACATCGAATTAATAAAATAATAAACTAACATATTTAAGTCAAATCTCAAACCAATTTCCAGTATAATGACCTTCGACCTAGGAATGTAATTTGAATTCATTCAGTAGGTGTAATTTTATGCTGAAATACGAGGAGAAAATTTATTGTCTTTGCCCATATATTCTATTCAGAGGAATATTGATCATATTACTCAAAATAGACTACAGCTAGAATCCTAAATCTATATTTAAAATCAACAGAAATTAGAGAAACTATAGCTAAAATTCTGAATACAAATTCAAATAATCTATTAAAAAATCGTACATATTTTAAGTAGATACCCTGCACATATACTAAGTTTGTCGTAATCTCACTTTCCATTGATAAATACAAATCGCTCTAAGTGTCATCTCAAAGATACACGCGGTGTGCGATATCTCAGTGTATAATAAAACACAAACACATCGCCGTTCTTATTAAACCTAAATATTTACGTATTTGTCACAATTTGTCTGTTTTCATTGTTTTTTATTTTTTATTTTCATAAACCTTTACAGCTTATATTAATGTTAAGAAGAAACAAAATTGTCTCCTAAAATAGATAAATTGTATTAAAATAACATACATTCTTTCATCTGCAATTTCTCTTCTCTGCAAATTCTGTCATAGATATATAATAGTATATAATATTTATCTTATTTTATTTGTGAATATCGTTGGTTCTTTTGTTGCCAAAAGAAAAGTCGTAGTAGAGCTCAAGGGTTTTATCACATTTCATCTCACATATTTGGTAAAGTTTTAATTTTGATAAAACCATATATTATACGATTAATAAAGATAAAAACTAATAAGTGTCTCATAAATTATTGTATGCCCTGTCCTAAGATGGTCACTATCTTGACAATATTACAACTCTGTGTAGGCGATAAGTGAAAAAGACAAACCATTTCTTAATATTAAAGATGTTTTCTAAATAAAAAAATCTTTTATACTAATTCAACCAGCAACGACAAAGGTTTTAGCGATATCATTTAATTAAAGTACCAATTCAACACAAATCAATACATTCTTTCAGTACCTTTTATGAACATAGTTCGATTTAGTAAATTAAAGCTTACATCAATAACCAACTCAACTGTTATCCTAACAAATAGTATTCATCGACATCATCCCATTCATTAGTATCACCGACAGCAGTTAGGGCTTAGTTTTATAAGCCTAATATTTACTCTCGAAGTTTCTATAAAGCTTTAAATTAGTTTGTAAAAAAATAGTTTTTCAAACCGTTTTACAGTTATTTTTCTAGTTTCTTTTGTTGTCAGACTTATTCATACAGAATGCTAATTATGTTACAATAATTTTGTTATATTAAATAAAAATCGTTTAAACTCATACATCTTATTAGGAACCAAATAATTTCTATATAACTTTGCTTATATGCTGTAGCTTATAAAATTTATTTAAAGCATGATCAAATAATTCATTATCCTTATGAAAAGTTCACAAAAATTATTCCCAAGTTAAAAATCTCTGATAACATAAATAAGACAAAAAAAATACGTACTTTAAAATATAATTGAAAGATCAACACGAGATAAAACAATATTTCTTTTAACAAGTGAGCCTGAAGTTCTATCGGGAGAATGTAATAATTTTTCTCTCCCTATAAATCAGTGTTTCTGATACGAGTTATTTATAACGGCCATGATATATGGTCTCTGGAGTACGACCAGTGACTTGGAAAGAACATGAAGATTGTTTAGAAAGATAGTGATTGTACATATATACAAAGTATAAGAAACTAGTTATCTTATATAAAACAATTACCTCAACTGCTTAATAAGTAATGACTTACTTTATAAACAAAGATTCACAAAGAATATTGAAAAATATAATTTCATTTAAAAATCATTAATACATACGTTGATTTGCCTCCTCACAATATTTAAAAGTACCTGCAATGATTAAATATGACAAATAGATATAAATAAAGTCGAGGAGTCATCTGTGACATTTCTGTGTCGTTTCTTATATCGATCTTTAAGTCAATAGAACGACAACTTTGTTGCTGTCTGTTGAATGTTGTTTAAAGGCTGTAAGGATAAGGTAATTTTTAATCAAAGTAATCAAACATTTTTTACTTACAATTTGTTTATTTCGTATTCACCTAAGAAGAATAACGTGTAAATATTATTGCGACACAATTAAATCGCAGCATACGTATTCAAAGCTACAAAACAAAGAAATGAATAGTTTATTTTATCTTGTTTCCCCTTCTAACATACAAAGAAACGTAGGTTTGAAGCGACAGACATACGGAGTTTATAATAGTTATACTTTCAACTACTAACAGATGTTTATCTTAATATCACACAATACAAAATGAAATTTACAATGCTATTGTTTGAATTTCAGGCTATGTCGAAGAGAATTTCATTTTAAATATTTACGAGATAAAGATACACCAAAGCCTTACCAAATAGTAGAAAACGCAAAAGTTACTTTAATACATCTATGAAATAAAGGCTTCTTTTCTAATCAAAACAAAGACATTTCATGTTAATTAGAAAGTAAGAATATATCTGTTGAAGCAGTTAACCGCAAATCTCCGGCTGGATAGTGCCGGAAGGATATGATGTCCCTCGCCTGCTCCTTCTATGCTTAGTTCTTTGAACCTTGACCTTTTAGTAACATACATCCTCATACTCTTATTTCATATTATTATAATCAAACATTTTAAAAATGTAACTTAATAGGGATACTATTTGTTTATATGGACTAATTATATTACTTTCGGTATCTCTAAGAACAAGAAAATTAAATATTTATGTAGACTGTTTTAACAACTCTATATGTATTGAGGGTTAAAAATATTTTAAATTGAATACTTCCCTCATTTGTATTTATAGAAAGAGTTCTGCATCGTTAATCATAAATGAATTTATTCATTCTTTTTATCTCAGCGGCCGAGAGCCCAAATTATTTGAATTATTAGATGTTGCAGATGATGCGATTGCTTGTTGCAAACAATTTGGATGAACACATGAAATAGCCATTTTAAAAACATATAATTAAATAAATTAATAACTTAATATAATTGCTTCAGTTCCTAGCACTATTTTTCTTAAATATGCAATGAAACAGCGAAACACAAGCAAAATTAAAATGTTTTTAAGTATCTAATACACACACGCACACACACACGTTTTGTTATTTTATTTTCATATAATTATGATTGGTATAATTTTTTAAAATGTTATAAATTTAAAAAAAAAATGGAAATTAATATGTAATATATTATATACAAATCAGAGATGGAGTCGTGTTAGTCTGAAGATTTGTAATTTAAAATACTACAAATAAAAGAATTTTCAATTAATGAATAAATGTACCATCATTTTCAAATACAGTTATACGAATAGTTGTAGATTACACTTTAACATACAAACATAACACACACATATTATTTATCTAAATTAATGGAAGAACTCTGGTCTATAAGACTTTGAAATAAATAATTGTCTTCTAAGTACACGAGTCCTTAATATACAAATATATAGCGTATTTATTTATATGAAATAAAAATTATAGTCTGATCAAACTACATATTTCTAAAAATAACAAAGGCTTTTGGAGATCCAATTTTAAGTAGAAACGCCTCGAATAAATCAGATCAATCGTTGAGAGCAAATTATTAAATCTCAATAATAGCTGCGTTGATTGAACTGAGATGTAAATGAGCCTGCGTGATGCAAATTATCTTTGAATCGCATTGTGACTATTGGAAAGATCCTTTACAGTTTACGGTTTTTATTACCTGCCTACTTTTGTAGACAAACATAATGAGATAGTATTGTTTGCTGATGACACTTCTTTAATATTTAAAGTAAAACGGCATCAGGTAATGTATAACGATGTAAACAAGGCTCTCTCTAGAATAGTGCATTGGTTTAGTGTTAACAACCTGTTGCTTAATAGTAAGAAGACTAAACTTCTTAGATTTTCTACTACTAATATTAAACAGGTGCAAACTAATGTACTTTTAAATGAGGAAGCGATGGAAGTGGTGGAATCCACAGTTTTTTTAGGAATCACTGTTGATGCTAACCTATAGTGGGGCCCTCATATAGCTGGATTAGCTAGTAAACTTAGCTCTGCCGCGTACGCTGTTAAAAAAAATTGATCCTTAATTGACGAGACTACTGCTAAGTTAGTGTATTATAGTTATTTTCATAGCATAATGTCTTATGGTATCCTACTGTGGGGTAGTGCTACTGATATAAATACCATTTTCGTTGTACAAAAAAGAGCTGTCCGTGCAATTTACAACCTGGGCCCTAGAGATTCTTTAAGAGATAAGTTTAAGCAAATTAATGTACTTACGGTCGCCAGTCAGTATATTTTTGAAAATCTTAAATATTTACATAAAAATACTGACAATTTTATTAAGCACAGTGATATACATACTATAAATACCAGGAACAAACACAAGCTCGCGCTACCTGTTACTCGACTTAAAAAAGTGAGTAAATCTTTCATGGGGCAATGTATGCAGTTTTACAACAATGTCCCAATTATGATAATCTGTACAGATCTCATGCCTTGAATGTAGAACATAACATAAAATTAGCAATTAAGATCTTCAATCTCGCTCCACGTTATTCTAGGGATCTAACTAGGATTCTAAATGTTTCGTATTTACTGATATACTGATGATATTACGGGTTTTATGGTATCAAATTTATTTTATAGCCTTACGAGCTTATAACGGTCATAATAAAATTTCATTTCTTATTACCAAAAACTAATTTATTGTTACTTAGTTCATGTTATAAAAAAAATATGATTACGAATTTACAAATTGAATACAAAGTAGATTTTTTACAACACACCGTTTTTGGAAAATTAAATAAAATAAAGGTCAAACAAGTTTAATCAGTGGAACCATGGAGACCTTCTACAAAATAATGTGAAACACTAAAAAATATATTAAAAAGTTTGTAAGTCAAAAAACTAAAAGTTATGTAAAAATATTTACACATTTTATATTTTATTAGCATAAATAATTATTAAAATGCTGCTTTTTTAATGGTATAAATATTTTTTTTAATTAATGGCGTTGTTGATAAACATATTATAATAATCAGATGAAGAAAATCCTTTTAAAGCATTATCCGGAAACAATTCATTCTAACAAACTGTACTAACAGGGATACCTTAACACGTTCATGTCAAATCCTTTTGGTTTGGTACAAGGATAAGAACTTCAAGAAAACTTATACAAAACTTTTATCAAGACAATTCAAGTATTTGTTCTTAAAAATTTATAATAAATGCAATACTAATAACATTAACAAATAATAGTCATAAGGCATTCACAATAATATATATGTTAGATAATATAGGATGATTTAGAATTATATATTTGATTGTTTGGTATATAAATTGATATTCTGATAACAATAATAATGTTAATCTGTCTATTAAATGAAACATATTATTCGGAGGTCAGCTTCAAGACAATGAAAACAGTCTCGAATCTGTAATAAAGAGTCTTGAGTAAATAGTGCCAGACGAGAAGATTTGTTCTGTAATTATTAAAGGACAAAACACCTGAAGTTAAATATTATTCCTGACTTCGTATTTTTATAACATTAATACATGATAGACTTTGATATTGAATATATAATATTAAAAAATAAATAAATAAAGATGTGTATCGTATGGCTGTAATATTTTTACATTATAATACTAGCTGTGATATGTGTTTTAAAATGAAAGTAGCTTAAATTATTCTTTATAACATCAGCTTTCCGCCAGCGAAAGGCTGTTAAAATCAGTCCAGCCGATTCAGTGAGTAAACGAAACAAACAGATAGACAAAGAAAAATTTAAAAAGAGTTTTTTTATCATATGCATTTAATGAAGAGCTCTAACTTTGGAATAATGTTTATATACAAGTATAGAGGACATAGTGGCTTAAAACCATAATTTAAAAATAAATGTAGCAGAAAAGGCAGGAGAAAACAATGCGGTCCGTAGAGTTTAATATATAAAAGGAATGGATGAAACAGAGAACACAAGTATCTACAGGCATTTTTAGGAATCCTGTATCTAAGTTATGTATTTCCGTCTCTTCGACTTAGAATGTTGAATTTTCTTTACTCGAATTATTTACCGTTTGTTTATATATTATATGGATAGAAAGAGTTGAAACCCTTCCATAGATTTTACATTCAAAAAAATGTGGAAACATACCGATAGATACGACAAGAAAATCAAAATTGATTCCTCAGTTAAGGTATTGTGAATTAGAATATAAAATAATTACATATAATACTTAATACAGTCGAACCAAACCGCATCAGTACTGTTAAAATAGAAAGTTGATTGAATTACTGATTTATATCAAAAGATTGGTCTACCGCATGTTTTATTTCAAATAATATATTAGTAGTTACTAAGGTACGGAAAGAAAGAGTTATGTAGGGACCGTAGCGTTTGGCGCTGCTTTATTAACATGTATTACATACATGTTAATAAAGCAGCAAATAAGGAGTTTAGTTGTGAATGTACAACATACAACGAAATATTTTATATATAGTTTAAATATTTAAGTGTCTACTCACATTTGAGCGGAAAAAAAACGAGAGATACATAATTTGCCGAATGTTTTCATATCTTCTGTAGCAAACATATTTAATAAAAATAACTGAACGTTCTTTAAAGTTAAATTTTATAGTATAAAAATAAAAACTAATACCGAGTTAGAAATATCTAGTTATCCTCCCGTTTTCATTCTATGATTGAATCTGAAGAGGCGACCACGTCTTCCCACTATTATTTTGTTAGAGAAACTTAAAACTTAGTTCTTAATGCAATCAGACAAAGAAGTTACTATTTAAGTTGTATTTAAAAAAACTGGATATATAATATTTCATGCAACTTCTTTTTTGAAAATTTTCCCCATTATTTAATTTCGCATCTACACATTTTTATGATTTTCTGAAAAACTTATCTAGTTATAATTATTTATAGTTATTAAAACTAAAACAGTTCTTAAAGATAACTTTAGTGTACGATAAATACGTATATTGTATTTCCGACAGATGAGATTGTCAACATCTGCCCTCACGCGTCTGATTATTTATGGCTCAGTGGTCACAGGTGTGTATGACCCGACCCGTTTCACCGCAGTTAAGATTAATTTTTGTTATTAAAATTTAATAAGCTCTTATTACTTTGTTATAATTATTTCATAGATTCTTATAATGGTTTATATATTTCAAAAGGCTATTTTGTGTCCACCAATATAATTTTTAGCCATTATGTGAATGAATAATTATTTCAATAAGAACAAAATATGTTTATTGTTCCTACATTTTGCGAAATTCTTTTATCGACATCATGATATTCCTAATTGTATACTTGAACAATATCATGTAATGAATATACATAAAAGATCATGTTTTCCAGTTACTAAGTTATCTACACTTTTATCTAGAACCTTGAGATAGTTTCATTACAGTCTCGGTACTTAATTAAATTTTAATGCAACTTTAAGTTACCGGTAAATTAACTAACTTAAACTTTTTGTATGAAACTAAAATATATTGTGGCCGTATATAATGTTTTCACTACATTTTAATATATTACTAATTTGAAAACTTCGTTGAAGTTATACGTTATCAGTCGATAATAAAATATATCTTAAAAATGTAATGTTGCTGTTTGTTTAAAACATATCACTTTAATTATCAAAAAATATTCAATAAGTATACATAATATAAATAAAATAGTTTAAATAAATTTGTATTTATGTACTATTGTATTATACTCATAAAATATATAATATAGTTTATTTAATGTGTAATCCACATGATGTAGATACATTTTTATAGTATCTGTAGTAGAATCAAATAAAGGATATGAGACAACATAAAGTTCAAAGCTTATAAACCACGGTTGTTTAGTTTGTACCAAGTGATTTAATAGTTCTAACTTTAACAATCTGTTAGTGAACTTTTGCTTTAAGTCAAAACTTACAAAGTTTCTTTAAAATACATTATATTGTGACCATAATAATACGAGTTATGATTAACCTAAAATGTTTTTTGATATTATTATTGAATGCAGCCAAAATAATTAAAGTTTTTATGACCGTTTAATTAACGATAGAATATTATTTTTAGTGCCAGGTATAGAAACACTAGGAAGACAAAAAAATAAACCGAAATTTGATGGTACAATCTGCACAAAGGAATTTAATCTTTTGTGATCCATGATGACTAGTATTTATTAATTATATATTTTTAACCGGTTATGCTCACGTATTTTAAAAAAAGTTATTCAACGGGTTTAGCACCCTGTGACGGTCCTTATTTATGAGCTCGATTCACGTCGAACCCCGCAGGAATATTCCACGAATTATTAATATGGCCACAGCCGTATTAACATATAATACTTCACGATTAATTCTGCTATATATTGTTAATTATATTCTAATACTTATATACTGACAAGCAAGTAACTTCAATAATTAACAAATCTACCGATTAACAATAAAGCGCATACGAAGAAAAAGAAAACGAAATTAAAGTCCATGAACCTTAGTACTTAAGTAAAAATTGTATTTGAAACTAATTATATTGGTTTGTATTAATAAAACCATTCAAACTTTTTTGTCTTTGCCTAATTAATGTTTTAATACGCAATCTAGTTCAATTAAACTGAGATTATTTACTAAGGACAAAGGATTTCCAAAATGTCAATCAAATTTCAATTATAATGCGAAGGTAGATAATTACATTTCTTGTATTTCATAAGTGCATTGTCAGCCTCTTTGAAATACTTTGATGTCTTTCTCGGGATGCTATGAAGTATATTACAACAGATGGAGTCAAAGTAACAGCTAGTTTAAAAGAAAACGCATTGGAATAGTGTTCAAAACTTCCTGCTTTATTGATTAAAATTACCTTTATAGTTATCAACTATTGTCTTATAAAATGTCGTGATTCTTTTCTAGTGTATTTCGACACTCTAAGAGGTATGACCAAACTCCAAACCCATAAAGTTTTGTGAATACTAAAGAATTTTTTAAATAATGACTATAATATGTAACAATTGTGTACAACCAAAAATTAAACAGTACCTCATATTGAGCATTTATTACTGTGTAATGAAATAAAAAGTACTCCAGATAGTTGGATTACGTCCAGCGAACTCACATTTGAAGTTGCAATGTTATTTCTTTCAGTGAATAAAATATATTTATCAGATCAGAATGCATGAAAACATATTCCTATATTATTCTTATCTTACACAAATGGCACATTATTTGATATTTATTTTGTATGTGTGGGTAACTAACTAGAATTTATTAGATAAGTGTCATAGTCACAGTGGATAATGTGCTAAGATAACATCTCCGTCAACTTCTTTCGTTTTTGGTTCACAGACCTTTATCCCTTGTCTCAGTCCAATGCATTAAGCACATTAACATATTTGTGTGAGCTTATTATCCTTTTAAGGCCGTCTTTATACAGATAAAAGAAAATATACATACATGAAGGTTAAGAAGCTGGGTGGTTATTTTGACTGCATTTATCAGGTATATTCTATTTCATTGAGAAAATATATAATAATTATGTGAAATAAATGTAAGAATGAGAAATAATTAATTCACTTATTGATTTTTACGCTAGCAAATGTATTTGTTATTCTAGTCTGTATGTCATTTCTTCTGAAGAACATATTTTTAAAATTTGATTAATATTTGTATTTATTTTATGGTTAAAGTAAAATACTGCAACGTACTGATATACTTATTGGCAGTGAATAAAATATATAATACTTGAAGTAAAGATTTTGCATTTTACTTAGCATTTTAACATATTAAAAAGAAAACCATATATACTTATATCATTATATATATTCGAAAAGAAAATCAGTAAAATTATCATTAATAACTATATCAAATAATATTAATTAATAACGTTTTTTAAAAAGTATTATGTAATGTTATAGCTGTTTATGTATTAAAGTTACAGTAAGTAACTTACATCTTGTTCCGGTACACTTAATACCACGTGAGTTTTATCATTCTCTCCGAACTTACGACTAGCTTTACCTATATACTTATAATTTATGAATATAATTCATTCCTACATATTTCTGCTCTTTAATAGCGGAAGGGTGTTGAATGTTGCGAAAGGGAAAAGCTTATAAGCTAGGCATCTTTCTGGATTCCTCCTTATCTTGGAATACCCAAGTTAATGAGGTGAGCCGCAAGGTGCATTATGCATTACATTCATTGAAGTGTCTCCAAAACTTCCTGCCTATGAAAACTAAAGTATCCCTCACTCAAACTCTCATTCAGCCTATCATTGACTACGCCGATTCCTGCTATTTGGATGCCACAGAGGAGCTTATTAATAAACTTGAGCGTTTGCAAAATCTCTCCATCAGATTTATTTTTGGATTGAAAAAGTTTGACCATGTTTCCAACTTTCGTAAAAAGCTTAAGTGGCTCCCAATTCGCTTTCGCAGAAATACTCGCATTTTATGTCTTCTTTACAACATTCTCTTTAACCCCACTTTCCCACGTTATTTGCGCGATCGCTTCTCTTTTGTACACAATTCCGAATCTCCGTGTAGACCACATCTTAGAACGAACCTCAAATTTCCTACACATAAAAGTAAAATTTACACTCATTCTTTCACGGTTCAAGCAGTGAGGTTATGGAACTCAATTCCTTTCAATATTCGGAATTCTAAGTCTGTAACAATCTTTAAAAAACGAGTCATCGAACACTACCTTTCTATATAGATGTAAATATATTCAACGTATTTGTAAGTGTTTATTTATCTAAAATTTTATTTATTATATTTGTATTTGTAATTTTAGTTATATAGATTATTATAATTAGTGAATTTTTATTTATTTGTCTTTGTAATTTTATGTTTATTTGATTTTCAAATATTTTGTATGCGGTGCGCACTTTTACTGCCTTTAATTTTCTACTCTCCTTTCACAGGTCTGCTGGAAGAGATTTCATTTTGAAATAAGCAGTGCCTTTGTACGAATCTTTAAATAACTCTGTTTTTTTTATATATTTTGTGTGTACATAAATGTTAAATAAATAAATAAATAAATAAATAAAAGTTTATATATTTATATTGAGTTAATTCTTGCATTTAGTATATAGCGTAATGATAACCGAATTGGATAAGTCACTTCTGTTGAATTGTATTATTATCACCCTTACGTAGGTCTCAAGTTTATCGTTTCTTATATTCAAATCGAAACTTTTTTCAGGTGTAAACAACTTTTTCATACTTTTACACCTAAATGAACAACCTGAATACATTTACACTAAAATCATAACTTGTTTCTGGAAAATTCTGAAAAGCTTCCGTATATTGCATCCAGAAATTGTTAGATTGTTACAAAAGCCTCAACTAAATAAACAGAATTCAAAACCCTGTATATGCGTAGATAACCTAACTCTTACATTCAGTTCTGTCTGCGGGAAAACAAATATTAATCACTATTGAGTGCTCTGGACTCTACGTGGGGAGGTTGTACAATCACAACCTCCCCAGTCCAGATTTGTATTTTTTGATAATAAACAAATTTATACATGTATATGACCGCAGCTATTCCTATTGTTACGAATACCATTACACTCTAAGTATTACAAAATATATGAATTAAATTGTTATATGAAGTCCGTTTTGATATATTTATGTAACTTTCGTCACATCCACTATTTCTTTTGATTAGTTTCTAACGCTTGATCCTTAACCACCTATAAAGTTATTATTTAAACCGGTTTTTTATTACATTAAGTAAATTATTATTATGTTTGTATAATACAACGCTATTGGTAGAAAATAATGGACGTTTAAAAGATGTCTGCAATAAAGCGAATTAAAACTATTTATTTAATTAAGCAAAATTAAATCTAGTTTTATTTTTATTATATAAGTTTTTCTTTACATTTAATGCCGTAATATTCCGTATTAACTGCATCACGTATTCAAGAATTGTGATGATTACTTGACTGTTTTATTAACTGACTAACTTACACAAACCTACATTTTTGTTCCCGTGATTAGGACTTTTGCAAGATATAAAGATATAATTTAAATAAGATATAATTTAACAAACACATTTGTAAAACATTCTTGTAGACTGCCGAGTTGTAACATTGAAGTGGGCGTCATTTTAGTGGATTATAACCTTATTAAGATATTGCCACTTTTGTGCACAAAAACTTACCTTAGTATTGTTTGATAGAACCGCACTTAGGCGTTGTGTACACAGAGATTTTGTTTAATATCACTTACAACTACTGTCACTCGAATCTATCGTAACACATAAAAAGACAATAAAAAATTGTAAAATAACGCAAAATAATAATAATAATAATAAGGGAGTAAACAGTAAAAACATGAAGTCATAAGATTCCATTTCATTGTTTACAAGAGTTATATGACAATTAGGTAATGGACTTTATGACTGTCGTGGTCCGTGACTTGAAAATCAAGTTTTATCATACAGAACCTTTACAGAAATAACGGACAGTCTTTTTTTTATTGAGACGGCGTTACATCAGAAAATTCCAAGAAAAAATCATATTAGTTCATTTTTCTAAATTTACGTAATAATTGATGTAATAAAAACGTTATCAAGTATAATAAAAACATTATCAACAATTAATCATTACCAACTAAATAAAAACATTGTCAAATTAAAACAAACCTTTAACAGAATAAATGAGATCATTATGTATTGTACACATTGTACACATATACATTTGTATGTATGTATTGCCTAAGTTCATCTCGCTAACTTTATGACGTCACGTTTCACGACCGCTTCCAGATTATGAGTTCCACATTTCGCTAATCAAGGAAATATGCTACCTTATGAAACTATATTTGAAAATGAAGATTTTCCATTTTATTAAAAATATTATTTTAAGTAATGAAACAGAACTAATGATAATAAAAGACATTTGAATAATAAACAAATAGTTATCCAAGTACTGTAATATAATAGTATTAAATATTTATAAAGTACCACCTCATAATATTAATTAAAGGTGATAGAGGGTGGGATCGGGTGAGATCAAATGTCAAGTGTCAGGGTGAGGTCGGTCACGCAAACTAAGCACTTGAAATGAGTATTACTTGGTGTAAACGGTCTTATTAATAACATTTATTTTAATATATGCTTTCGTATTGATAGTTCTAGTTTCTAAAATCTTAAGCCACTGTATGACCTACTGTTATTTATAAAGTGACACAGAATTATATATATCTTGAAGCTCATATATCACTTGAAGGAGTAACAGCTCTGTTAACAGCTCATCTGTCATCCTCGTTTGGTACTTCAGCCGCTCCAATGACGCGTACATATGTCTTGTAATAATTTGCAGAAATATCTTTTTCAATAGTTGAATTTTTGTTGACGGAATCGCCATAATTTTCAATGTTTTATTTAAAGGATGTGATGAATGTCAAATGATGTTCTCAAGTTCCTGGATATTGAGGATTCTCGTGGATCTTATTTTATAAATTAAACACTTCACTTCAGTCTAATAAGCTTTGTTTTATTTTTATAAGACAATAGAAAATACAGCGTCCGTTCTACATCTTTCCTATCTTTCAGAAGACCTGTCGCATAGACAATATAAACTCACTATAGACTACAGATTAAACAGATTATATAATTGCATATATCATCACTGGAAAATATACAATAGGCATGAAATGAAGCATCAGAGATTTTGACAAAACAACGAAGAAGATATTCAGGCTGAAAACTTATATGGATTTTTAATAATATATGAGATACGGAAGACAAGTTGGCAGATATGAATACTTTTGTATCAACTTTTTCCATTCCTGACTACCTGTTTATTGCCTGGCATCGCTACAGTTTGTATTGAAATTGTTATTCAACTGAGGTATTTGTATAATATTTGTAATATGTGGATAGTATTGCATACAAAAATGCCTTTAATTTGTGTGTTTAATGAAACGTTGACATGTTTTAATGATAACTTATGCATTGTGAGACAAAATACACATTCAAAACCTTATTAAACAATTTTGCGTGTATTATTTACTTTATTATATTTAAATATATATTAAAGATTAATGAAATTATATACGGTTTCACAATTAACAACAGAGACAGGGACAGGACAGTATAAGACTTGAGAAAGTATTTTATATCGGTAGCTTTAACTTTCACTAGTATTAACTCTTAAATTTTAATGTTATAACTTTACTTGACATTATACACGAATATTACCTCGTATTAACAAATTGTTTGGTCAAAGGACGCTTTCATGTTTTATTTGAAAACCGAAAAGTTCCTACTAATTTGAAGCTCTCTGTAGCTTTAGCGACTAGTTATCCTAATAGGGAAGAAAACGTGCTTTGAATACGAAATCATTTAGAGGTTAATATAGGATATTATGTATAATTTTCAACATCCTTAATATTATGTAAGTATATTTTATAGGTTTTTCAGTTTTTTATTAAATTATTACTAAGACTTTGAGCAAGTAACCAACATAAACTAATAAGTTTAATTCGTACACAGTTTAAACACTTCAAAATCAAACTATTAAATTTTTATTTCCCTCTGAACTTTTTAACATTTTACAGTAAATTAAAGATATTAATTATATAAAATATACACGAAAAACGAAAACGAATCTTTTCCTTCTCGGCTGTTGCTCCTAGGAGGTTACTTGTTTAAAAAATAAATTAATAAATACGATCTATTAAACTTACGATTTCCATACGAGTACGAAATATGTGATTAATTAACTGTAATATAATATTTGAAATATTCATTTATTTTGCATAAAATTACAATATATATTTCTTTGATTGTATACATTAGACATATATAAAGACAAACACAGAGACAAGAGTTTTGGACATTTCACTTCAAAGAAAATTAAATATATATTGAAACATTGTTTGAACTCTGTTATTTGTCAAGTTATATTAATTAACTTCTGCAAGTCTTGGTTAATATTAAAGATAAATAATGAATACTGGTATTTATTAAAATACGTAATTAACAAAATTGTAACTTATATTTAATTACAATTGTATTCGCGTCAGCAAATAATAAAATATCACAACTTTATACAATAAGAGTATATCAATGAAAACTTGTGAAATTTTCTTTAATAATTTAAAATAAATTATTAGTTTTATAATCTGTTTGATCTAATTGTGAATAGCTGTGGTTATATGAAATCCGCTTATCAAATGTACACACGTTCTTACAATCTTTAAAAAAGAAATATTATTTTTAATTTCGTACTCGAATATACTGAAATTATTTTATCATATTAAAGCCATTACCTACTTTTCTGCAATGACAAGAACTATAAATATATAATGTGGTTTGGAATACCCGATTTATCACCATATTATCTTGAAATGTAAATACCAAATAAAAATACATTAAAACATAATATAAATCGAATCAAAATATATTTAAAAAAAGATAAACCGAAAGAGCTAAATCCCCTAATCATCATTTACTGTTCTAGTGTTTCTTTAATTTTCCACTTTTAAAGATGATGGTAGATCTACAACTACTCTTACGTTTCTAATGTTAAAATGCTCAGATACATACCGTTTACCCTCACGAGGCCAGTCATCTCGTTAGACTTAAAGAAAACACAAGTATTAAAACATGATATGTTTTCTTGTAGCGGCCCTAAGCAAACTTCACTGAACGAAACTCAATAGAACCTTTACAAATTACCTTTGACCCTAAAACTGCCTGAAATAAATTGAGTTTTGAGGAAGTCGAACACAACAACGGACTCTTTATTATTTCTGAATATATAAGGAAAGAATATCGTAATGTTATATAATATTGGTAAGTAAAATAGTTTTTTTCAAACATGTGTTATTTAGATACTCATTTCGTACAAAATTACCTGACACCTGAATATGTTTAATATAAATTAATAATAGATAAATAAGAAATATTTATAATATAATAAATAATGTATATTTTATATTTACCTGTAATTATATTGGAGACACTACAATCAAATACTATTAACCTTGGACAATAATTTTATTTTTCTTTTTCTCATGAATAAAATATAAGGACTTTTATACTTCATTTTTGTTATTATGTATTTTATTGTAAACACAGATCACAGATAACTATCTCATAACAGACAGTACAATTTACTTTTCTTGAAACAATTCTTGAAATCGCTTTCACTGTATTTAACATAATATTATATTATATATCTTTATGTGGAATATTTTTGTTACATATTCTTAAATTTAATTAAACAGGCTTCGATGTAAATTTTACATGTAAAGATTATATTCTTGGATTCGTGTTACTCTCAAATCTGCAGATTCCATATCTCATAACAATTGAAGTGAACTCGCTGTTATGGAAATTGTTGACAGAATAGAGTTAAATTGACAAAATGCACTTCAAAGAGCGAACATGTTCTCTTTATGTTTTATCGTATTTATTTAGTTTTTGGTATAATAGAGTAATGTTAAAACTCGACACTAAAATAATTTATTGTAATTATATAAAATTTGCAACTTATTATGTAAGTCTAAGTTGAAAAAAAAATACTTTTTTAGGTAGATTCCTTAGATGAATCTACCTATTGCAATCGATGCGATGACGGGACCCAGACCCCAGAGTAGGGGCGCTACGCCGTTTGTGAACTGGAGATTGAGAATCCGTCGAAAAAAAAAAATCCGTGCCCGCAGGGGGACACGCGTGGGTGGACCTCGTGTGTAACTCGTTAAAAATATAACTCACTACCTAAGAATAATACATTTACATCAAACATTTTCAAGCAAAAAGCGGTTTTAATTTTTTTTCTCGGAAAAGGTATCTTTTTTGAAAATACCAAAAGGTACTTAAATTTAGAGTAAAAAATAACCTTTCTATTAAAAATATTTGAGATGAGGGAATGTTACCAGAAAAAAGTTGACGTGGTTTTACCTACCTTAAATTTTCAAGCTAAAAGTGGTTTTTATTTTTTTTTCTCGGAAACGGTACCATTTACGAGCAAAACTTCTAATACTTAAATTTAGAGTAAAAAATAATCTTTCTATTAAAAATACTTGTGATGTAGGAATGTTTACCAGAAAAAAGTTATGAATTTTTTTTCCAAAAATTTTCGGTTTTTTTACCCCCACCCCTAAGTTATTGAAGTTAGGTTTTCGGTTTATCTACATTAGTTATAGGTATTCAACAAAGACATCATATAATATGAACGCGATTGATCTTCTTTGTATAGGTAAAAAGTTATGGTCGAAAAACCGAAATCAGAAAAAGTGAGGCCCTAGCGCCCCCTGTGTCCGGATTTCTCTGGTTAACGAACTTGACCTTCATTTTTGGATGCTCAATTTTTGTGCAAAGTTTGAAAGCGATCCGAGCGAAACTGCGGCCGCTATCGTGCTGACAAAAGTCGAATCTGGACGCACGCACGCATATATATATATGTATATATATATGTGGGATATGATGAGAGTCAAACTTCTTTTAATTTAGCAGTTATTTTAATTATTAAGTCTTTCGTCTTATATCTTGCCTGATCGACTGACAGCCCGGTAGGCGGGTTGCCATACTAATAAAATATTAAACATAGTCTATGAAAAAATAAAATAAACAAATTGTGCAAACTTAAAATTAAATATTACACCACACGGTCATCCTGCTTCTTCATCTGTCCCAGATGAATCAGAATTATAGCCCCTCCACAGCTTCATAAGATCAGCTGAGCTAGTAGTATTAATCGGACCTTCAACATTACCAACTTTCTTTACTGCATATCTGTCGTTTCCTTTCTTCTGAATTACCTCATAAGGTCCTAAAAATTTTGGATATAACTTACTGCTTTGGGTAAATTGCGTCTTTTTAATAGCAACTAGATCACCTACATTATATTGATTAGCTTCCTTCCGTTTTCTATTATAATTTTTCCTATTTTCATTCTGTATTTTTTGGATAGATTCCTTTGCTTTTGTTCTTAGTTCTATTCTATTTTCATTATAATGTGCAATTTTTTCTTCCTCTATTAATTTCCCTTTTTTGTGTGATATCAATATACATTCTACGCAATTATCTAATACTTTCTTAATTTTTCTTTTCAGGTCTTCAATAAAATATTCCCGGTTAATTAATTCTTTAGTCTTACCCTTTTCAATCTTTTCTCGATCTAACTTACTTCTTTCTTTTTCTCTCGCTGATACGTCTTGTGTAACTCTTTCTTTCTCTCGTCTTAAAACATCTTCTCTAGCCTTTTCTTTTCTTAGTACATCTTCCCTTGCTCTCTCTTTCTTTAATACCTCTTCTCGCACCTTATCGTTTCTATCTCGTTCACTATTATACCTGTCTCTTTCTTTGTCATTTGTTTTAGGAGTTTCAGATCTGGTGGTTGTTGCGATCTTGTCACTTAGTTTTGGAATACGACCAAATCCGACGGATTCGGGTTTTCTCTCTCTTTCCGATGTTTTCTCCTCTTTGGGAACTCTCCGTCCCATTTTCTCCGCGTCCATCCTCATTTGCTTCCGCTGTCGCCTCGCCATCTCCTCTTCATACTCTCGCTTCTGTTTCTTCGTCATGGGTCTCTCTGGTTCCGGTTCTGGAATTGTCTTCTTTGAAACGACCTCTAGTGGCTCACTCTTCTTCTGCTCCGCCAGCTTTAGTAACTTTGTTTTTTCTATATCTAGATCGTCGTGTGGATTCTTCTCTTCTGTGAGCAACGTGAGGTGGGTAATTTTTTCTACGGTTATGCCATCTGATGTAAAGTTAATATTAATATCGTTCAAGATTGGATTTCCTAAAATTAAGTTGACAGGTATGGCTTCATCTTTAACAATATGAAAAATTGTGCTTATGAAGCAATCATCAATCTCTAATTTAGCAACAAAACTTCCTTCTGTATCTATTTCCTTTTCTCCAATACCAGTCAGACATATTTTAGTATTTTTCTCATATTGCAGTTTTTCTTTTTGAAATTGTGTCAATTCACTCATTTTTATCAGGTTCACATCACTTCCAGTGTCTATAAATGCCATCATATCAATTCCGTTCATCTTAATCTTTTTATAAGGAATGTTCATTTTTCTTTTCAGAGTGTGAATGTTTAAAGATTTCTTTAAGTGGGTTGGACAGTCTGTCCCCTTATGACCAAATTCGTTACATCGAAAACATTTCATACCTTTTGTACAAGTTTGTGCTATATGTTCAGTGTCACCACAATTATAACATCTTTTTCTTACAGGTTTACGCGCAGTACTCAAATGGGTTGAAGTTGTAAAATTATTATGACGAACACTATTCTTACTATCAATTCGTTTTCTTAACTGGCTATATGATTCCAGCTTGGCACGAAATTCTTTTATGTCTCGGGCACCGTATAATATAGATTTATTTGTTTCAGAGTCGCGAATGCCCTCAATCACATATTCTATAAGAGATTCATCTTCTAAAGAAACTCGTAAGGCTAACTCTTTCATATGAAGAAAATATTGTTGAAATGTTTCATCATTTTTCATTTTCCGTGAAGCTAACTGTTTATGGACCATAGCACTATTTACCTTGGGCATAAATTCTTCCATAAGGCTTCTTTTTAGAACATCCCAATCGGTTACACTTCCTAAAGATCTCAAAAATAGCTTGCCTGTTCCACCAAGCAATCTTTTCCCGTAAATAAGTTTTTCAATCTTTGACCATTCCATAATACTAGCGGTATCTTCAAACTCTTGAATCCACGTGGATATAGGATAAGTGTCGTCGCCTGTAAAGGTAATCAACGACTTCTCTAAGTCAGAAAAAGATATTTTCCGTCCCGATCTGGACATCTCTTCGTCTTCTTTATCTTCTTTATCCTTCTTAGGCGGCATATTTCGTCTTTAATATGCGTCGTTTAATTATTATTAGTTTATAAATACTTTTTCATCCGTTAGAATATTTATAACCGTCTTATTAAAATCTTCATATCAATAGTTAATCAGTATTAAAAATATCGAAGTCGTACTCCAATACAAAAATATTATTACGACACTCTTATTGTCCCGAAGCATTCGATTTGACCTAATTTGTTCCGAAGCATTCGTTGTCGACTCGTGGCGTCACGTGCGTTCTTGATAATTTGTAATTTGTAGACAATCGTAATTCACTTTTAACAATATCTTCTATCTTCAATTCAATTTGACTCGATGTGTTCATATCCCGGACGATTTTCACCTCCTGTTAACAAAGACGGCGTCATACGTCGTATTCTAGAACAATCTTTCGTTTTAATTTTTCTTCGTCGTTAGATTTCTTCGTAAACACGTTAAATGTGATATTTTTCATATCCCGGACGAGCCCCCAAAAGTTGTGGGATATGATGAGAGTCAAACTTCTTTTAATTTAGCAGTTATTTTAATTCTTTTGTTAACTAATTCTACAGCGTCTTTCGTCTTATATCTTGCCTGATCGACTGACAGCCCGGTAGGCGGGTTGCCATACTAATAAAATATTAAACATAGTCTATGAAAAAATAAAATAAACAAATTGTGCAAACTTAAAATTAAATATTACACCACATATATATAAACTTTTTGACCAATGGTCATTTCGGACTCGGAGGGTCATAAGAAGACCTCCTGTGAAGAATTTTTTTTAAAATTCGAAAGTAGGGGACAAATGAATGGGCAGACCGAATTCTTCGAGGTCTACCCAAAATTATATATCCCTCTATATATATATGTATATATGATCCATCAGTCCAAATTCATCGTAGGCAAAATCTGACTTCACAGGTCGATAGGATAAATTAGTAGGACAAACGTAGCATCTCGTTTTTTTTGGAAAAATTGAAAGGGGGGGCTGGGAGGGGGGTTGAAAGTGCAATCCTTTGGGACACGCTACAGGTCGCAAATATTGACGGAGGATTTTCAAACTTGGTATACACATTCTTAAGGACAAAACGAAGGTTAAGTTCTAGAATGGGGGAAATCGGTTGGGAGGTTGGAGGGCTGGGAGGGTTGAAAGTTAAAAATCAAGAAAAGACACAGAAGAAGGCAAAATTTTGCCGTCGGAAAAATCTTAGAAAATTAACTAATTAAAAGAGGAAACTTTTTTGTCCGAAAAGTTTTTTGATACGATCCCCTGTTTAGGAAATAGGGGTGGGGGGTGGTTTCCCGCTCATCCAATATATGCAGAGTGACCCGTCATAAGACTCGTAATGACCAGTAGAATACTGCTAGCTAGTTTTTCTTTGTCGATCCGACCGACTGGAATCTACCTAACACGATCGACCCTGTCGAACGAGGTATTTTCAACTTAGACTTACATAATTATGTATTGTTAAATTTTTCATAAGAAAAACTTTAAGAATTTTAAATACTTTTTCTAGTATTGTAGTTCAAATACACTAAAATCAATGAAAAATAAATAACAATATTATAGTTATTTATTTGAAATCTGTGCCTCATGTATTATAAAATAATTTTTGATTCATAATACATAATTAAGTTAATAGCTTTTAGTTTTTAATTGTATTATGATATTACGATAAAATATTTGTATAAAATTTACTTTTTCTCAAACTACTACTTAATTATGTGTGTTAATTTGGTGAAAATATTTTTATTTGTATTTAGAATAAATAACAATAAAATACTTTTTTAAAACACACATGCAAAGAGTGCATACACAAAATAAATGTTATAAAAAATGCTAGGCCTAGTGTATACTGAGACGATTGTATTACACTGTGTTAATATCATAAGAAGGATGAACAATTTAACTTGAACAAAATAATCAAAAAGTAAATGTCTTTCAAGAACATCAAAATAATTGAATAATCGAAGCTATAGAAGGAAACAGCAAATTGCTCGCTTATAGAGCTTATATCGCTTATAGCGATACGTTAGAACCCGCTCCATCCCATCTCGTAATGCCTTTTATACCACGCGATAAATTACACAGGCACACAAAAAAAAAAAAAACGTCATGAACCAGAGGGGAGACCCCATTATTCCTAGGTTTTTGGGATCGCTGAAACCGAATATGACAATAAAAACTAATTTTAAATGCCAGTTTTCCCGCTAGCACCCCCTTACTACCTCTTTAGGGGTGAAAATTGAAATTGTTGTAAAAAATCAAGATAGATGTGTCTTTCTACGTTTTTTGGGATGCTGAAACCGAAAATGATAACTAAAAATAAATTCATGACCACTATCACCCCCTACCATCCCTTACAGAGGGTGAAAATTTCATTTTTTTCTATAAAATCAAGACAGATGTGTATTTCTACGTTTTTTGGTATAATGAAACCGAAAATGACAACCAAAAGTGAATTTGATACCTCTTTTACTCAATACCACCCCCTAACTACCCCTAACGGGGGGGAGGGGGTGGGGGTAGTTTCAATTTTGTATAAAATCAAGATGTATGAAGAAATTTTGACGATTTACAGTAAATGACATGTTTATCAAACTAGTTTGAAGTTACTCTTAGCTCTTATATTAGAAATTCAAATGCTTTATCGATCAGAAGTATCTGATATATATTCATGATTTAATTCTATTCTTAGCGTAACCCAGGAACAACGGCGTGGACGTAGTAGATTTCTGTTCCCTTTTGGAGTGCTGGATTAAAGTGAGTCCCCTTGCCTCTCACTATCCGGGGTGCTGAATTAAAGTGAGTCCCCTTGCCTCTCACTATTCAGCGTCTACCTGTTTCTACGATAACGAACTCTCTTGTTGTCAAAAGTTCTTCTAAGTGGTTGCCTTTTATTGGTTCTTTTCTGTTCTGGCAAATCTCTTTTTAAATTCCAACAGTAGTCTGCTAACATATTGACATCCCATTTACCCTGATAGCGCTGTTCCATTGTCTTAAGATCCTGTCTGATGGAACCTTTCACCTTGCTCCTCACTATAGTCTTCTAAATTGGCCGAAAAATAGTAACCTTTCTATTTCGGAGGCATAGAATTAGGTTCAGCATCTTTTAAGCGTTTTACAAGACTGCCGGATGGATAACAGTATAAACAGAATTAAATAGAAAGCAAAAAAAACAAAAAATAAAACAACTTGTTAAGAATAGGACAAAAATCATGATTCAGTCTTAGTATCATAATAACAAATATATGCATACAATAAGGTTACCATATACTTTATAATCATTTTTTCTCTCAGCATCTTGAAAAACATAGAAATTCACATATTTTCGGTTCCAGCATCCTAAAAAACGTAGAAATACACATCTATCTTGATTTTATAGAAAAATTGAAATTTTCACCCCCTTTAAGGGGTAGTAAGGGGGTGATAGAGGTCATGAATTTATTTTTAGTTATCATTTTCGGTTCCAGCATCCCAAAAAACGTAGAAATATACATCTATCTTGATTTTATAGAAAAATTGAAATTTTCACCCCCTGTAAGGGGTATTAGGGGGTGATAGTGGTCATAAATTTATTTTTAGTTATCATTTTCAGTTTTAGCATCCCAAGAAACGTAGAAATACACATCTGTCTTGATTTTATAGAAAAAAAATGAAATTTTCACCCCCTGTAAGGGATGGTAGGGGGTGATAGTGGTCATGAATTTATTTTTAGTTATCATTTTCGGTTTCAGCATCCCAAAAAACGTAGAAAGACACATCTATCTTGATTTTTTACAACAATTTCAATTTTCACCCCTTAAGAGGTAGTAAGGGGGTGCTAGCGGGAAAACTGGCATTTAAAATTAGTTTTTATTATCATATTCGGTTTCAGCGATCCCAAAAACCTAGGAATAATGGGGTCTCCCCTCTGGTTCATGACGTTTTTTTTTTTTTGTGTGCCTGTGTTATTTATTACTTAAATTTATGATTATATAAAATTGTGCATTTCCTTTTACTACTAACAATTACTTAAACCTTATTGCTTATAAATACTTCTACATCTTTATTAATATTATGAAAATGATTATTTTGTTATATATTGATATTAAGAAAATAAAACGTTCCTCTTAAACTTGAAGGTCATTTTGATATAATAATATTTTATATAAATCAACATTAAACATCGTAGTAGAAGTACGTAGTTCGATCTCATTCTCGTGCTACTAAAGCGTTGGAAAAACTAAAGAACCTTGATCGAGTTTGAGTATTTTTAGAAGGGTTGTCGTATTATCGTCAATATCAATAATATCGAGCTGTCTAAGTTGGTCTTCAAAAAGACTTCCATTCATTTTATATTAAAAAAGAATCATAATTTAAAATAAACCCCAATGCTAAATATAAAATCCAACACCAGAGGAATTAAAAGTCGTCTCGCGTTTGAATATACAGAATTATTTCCAACAGAGAAAATGTCATCGTAAACATGTGTAAACAACCTCTATGCAAATCATGGAGTTTTGTCAAAGAAGTGCAGACTTTAAAATCACCTTGTTACGGCTTTTGAACTAAATTTAGTTACCTTTTGAGTTTTTTATGTCGATAATTTGTGTATTTGTTGTACGCGATATTTTGTTTTGAATTAAGTCTGATTAAAAATTCAGATGTTTTTGTTGTTAATAAAACTTTAAAATATACAACTTTTCAGTATATATTAATAATAATAATTTTATACATTTATACTAATAAACTAAAAAAAGACACAACTTTCTATAGTATTATATATTCAAGTTTTCAGTCTACATATTGACATCCGACATATTCAAGAAATAACTTTATCGGAATTAAAAACAGATTATATTAATGAATTGTATTCGCTAGTCTCTATGAGAGGAACACTATCTATCTATATCTATTCTATCTTCAATTCAATTTGACTCGATGTGTTCATATCCCGGACGATTTTCACCTCCTGTTAACAAAGACGGCGTCATACGTCGTATTCTAGAACAATCTTTCGTTTTAATTTTTCTTCGTCGTTAGATGTCTTCGTAAACACGTTAAATGTGATATTTTTCATATCCCGGACGATTTTCACCCCCTGTTAACAAAGACGGCGTCATACGTCGTATTCTAGAACAATCTTTCGTTTTAATTTTTCTTCGTCGTTAGATTTCTTCGTAAACACGTTAAATGTGACATTTTTCATATCCCGGACGATTTTCACCTCCTGTTAACAAAGACGGCGTCATACGTCGTATTCTAGAACAATCTTTCGTTTTAATTTTTCTTCGTCGTTAGATTTCTTCGTAAACACGTTAAATGTGATATTTTTCATATCCCGGACGAGCCCCCAAAAGTTGTGGGATATGATGAGAGTCAAACTTCTTTTAATTTAGCAGTTATTTTAATTCTTTTGTTAACTAATTCTACAGCGTCTTTCGTCTTATATCTTGCCTGATCGACTGACAGCCCGGTAGGCGGGTTGCCATACTAATAAAATATTAAACATAGTCTATGAAAAAATAAAATAAACAAATTGTGCAAACTTAAAATTAAATATTACACCACATATATATAAACTTTTTGACCAATGGTCATTTCGGACTCGGAGGGTCATAAGAAGACCTCCTGTGAAGAATTTTTTTTAAAATTCGAAAGTAAGGGACAAATGAATGGGCAGACCGAATTCTTCGAGGTCTACCCAAAATTATATATCCCTCTATATATATATGTATATATGATCCATCAGTCCAAATTCATCGTAGGCAAAATCTGACTTCACAGGTCGATAGGATAAATTAGTAGGACAAACGTAGCATCTCGTTTTTTTTGGAAAAATTGAAAGGGGGGGCTGGGAGGGGGGTTGAAAGTGCAATCCTTTGGGACACGCTACAGGTCGCAAATATTGACGGAGGATTTTCAAACTTGGTATACACATTCTTAAGGACAAAACGAAGGTTAAGTTCTAGAATGGGGGAAATCGGTTGGGAGGTTGGAGGGCTGGGAGGGTTGAAAGTTAAAAATCAAGAAAAGACACAGAAGAAGGCAAAATTTTGCCGTCGGAAAAATCTTAGAAAATTAACTAATTAAAAGAGGAAACTTTTTTGTCCGAAAAGTTTTTTGATACGATCCCCTGTTTAGGAAATAGGGGTGGGGGGTGGTTTCCCGCTCATCCAATATATGCAGAGTGACCCGTCATAAGACTCGTAATGACCAGTAGAATACTGCTAGCTAGTTTTTCTTTGTCGATCCGACCGACGGGAATCTACCTAACACGATCGACCCTGTCGAACGAGGTATTTTCAACTTAGACTTACATAATTATGTATTGTTAAATTTTTCATAAGAAAAACTTTAAGAATTTTAAATACTTTTTCTAGTATTGTAGTTCAAATACACTAAAATCAATGAAAAATAAATAACAATATTATAGTTATTTATTTGAAATCTGTGCCTCATGTATTATAAAATAATTTTTGATTCATAATACATAATTAAGTTAATAGCTTTTAGTTTTTAATTGTATTATGATATTATGATAAAATATTTGTATAAAACTTACTTTTTCTTAAACTACTACTTAATTATGTCTGTTAATTTGGTGAAAATATTTTTATTTCTATTTAGAATAAATAACAATAAAATACTTTTTTAAAACACACATGCAAAGAGTGCATACACAAAATAAATGTTATAAAAAATGCTAGGCCTAGTGTATACTGAGACGATTGTATTACACTGTGTTAATATCATAAGAAGGATGAACAATTTAACTTGAACAAAATAATCAAAAAGTAAATGTCTTTCAAGAACATCAAAATAATTGAATAATCGAAGCTATAGAAGGAAACAGCAAATTGCTCGCTTATAGAGCTTAGATCGCTTATAGCGATACGTTAGAACCCGCTCCATCCCATCTCGTAATGCCTTTTATACCACGCGATAAATTATTTATTACTTAAATTTATGGTTATATAAAATTGTGCATTTCCTTTTACTACTAACAATTACTTAAACCTTATTGCTTATAAATACTTCTACATCTTTATTAATATTATGAAAATGATTATTTTGTTATATATTGATATTAAGAAAATAAAACGTTCCTCTTAAACTTGAAGGTCATTTTGATATAATAATATTTTATATAAATCAACATTAAACATCGTAGTAGAAGTACGTAGTTCGATCTCATTCTCGTGCTACTAAAGCGTTGGAAAAACTAAAGAACCTTGATCGAGTTTGAGTATTTTTAGAAGGGTTGTCGTATTATCGTCAATATCAATAATATCGAGCTGTCTAAGTTGGTCTTCAAAAAGACTTCCATTCATTTTATATTAAAAAAGAATCATAATTTAAAATAAACCCCAATGCTAAATATAAAATCCAACACCAGAGGAATTAAAAGTCGTCTCGCGTTTGAATATACAGAATTATTTCCAACAGAGAAAATGTCATCGTAAACATGTGTAAACAACCTCTATGCAAATCATGGAGTTTTGTCAAAGAAGTGCAGACTTTAAAATCACCTTGTTACGGCTTTTGAACTAAATTTAGTTACCTTTTGAGTTTTTTATGTCGATAATTTGTGTATTTGTTGTACGCGATATTTTGTTTTGAATTAAGTCTGATTAAAAATTCAGATGTTTTTGTTGTTAATAAAACTTTAAAATATACAACTTTTCAGTATATATTAATAATAATAATTTTATACATTTATACTAATAAACTAAAAAAAGACACAACTTTCTATAGTATTATATATTCAAGTTTTCAGTCTACATATTGACATCCGACATATTCAAGAAATAACTTTATCGGAATTAAAAACAGATTATATTAATGAATTGTATTCGCTAATCTCTATGAGAGGAACACTGTTTGAATAAAAATACTTGGCAAATTAAATTGAATTTTTTAACCTCTGGGAAATATTCTCTAGATATCTCTTTTTATGTGACATTTTTTAATACGTTACAATTTACAGCATTTTTTAAACATACAAAAAATACACCCGCTCAATAACCTGATGTAGTTAATAAAAATATCCTAGAATTAAAATGTTAACCAAACATTTTAATTCTAGGATGTTATTACACAGCCCCGCTATCCGCTACAGAAACAAAGTATACCGATCATAATTATTTTCTTTGTTTATAATATTCTAGACCCTAAAACTACTACAATATTCCGAGCACATTTCTTCACAACTACGATAACTAGCTTCTAAAGCTACACAGAGAGACTCTAACGAAACTAGAACTTGTTCCTTTTTGACAAAAGTAGTGGACAGTCTTTTAGTCTGCAAATATTTAGTAAGATCTAAACAGTAGAGATGTACGGTATGTGGGCCGAGACAAGGAATTTCAATTCACAAAGCAAATATATAAAAATAATAAATAATGAACAAAATATTGTAGATGACGTTTAGGTATTTGTTACATTTTTTGACGAGAAACAATCTGTGTGATATTATATAAATCTCGGATTTTTTTTAGCAAAGTTACTTCCATATCGGATTCACTAATACTATTAAGTATGTAATGCGTCTTTGAGAGATTCGAAGTTCATTTTCAGTTTCAGTTCAGTAAACACTGAATTGTTTGAAATTAGTTAAAAGATTTGTAAATCATCGAAATGTAGGATTTATAAATATTTTTTGATATTATCATTGCTTCAATAATTCTTTAATATCTCGTTTCAGAGAAAGACTCGTATAGACATTATTAAAATAGTGTATTTTATTTATTGTACTGATAAAAGTAATAAACATAAAACAATAAGCTATATATACTTTCTCATCTGCAGTTCTCAACTTGCAACTGAGATATATAGAGATGATATTATTGTTAAGATATATAGGCCGAGATTTGAACATTCTTGTTTGATGTTTTTTTCTTATTTATAAAAAAACAGTTCCCTTATGTGATCTAGTGCTATGACTTCAAAGTATAACTGAACAGTGAACATGCTTTAAAAAATCTGAATAATTTCTTAAAAGTATTATTATCTTTCCTTGATAAATAATCTCACAAACTGTATGTGGATAAATTGATAATAATCACAAATAATCACAAACAAATAAAACAACACTTTTTAATAATATAATAATTTATAACTTAACTTTTTTATAGTTTGTGGTAATTCTTCTTCTCCATAGAGTTGCTCATTGGAACTTGGGAATTAGAGACTTTCATAATCATTAATGTTATATTTCATAAACAATAAATACCAATTTTAAGAGTCTTTGGCTTTAAACTATAACCATTACCACTGGGATAAGATTTTGTTTGTTCAAGTGAAGAGTAATTAAAGTAAGATTATATTAAATACTAGCAGACCCGGTCACGCGTTGCTGTGACTATTATTTTTGATATATTACATTGTACTAAACTATTTAAGGGGTAACGTTCAGAGTACATCTGTCATGAAAACCATAATGTTTTCTTATAGTCGATATTAAGCAAAAATCAAAACAAAATAATTATAATTATTTTTTTAATTTTATCCAAGTTTATAACACTATTTGCATATTACAAAGTTTTTAGTAAATAGCTTGGAACACTAAACTTACGAATGAGGTAGGTAGGGCAGATAACTCATTCGTAATTACTCAATCCAGTCAATAGATACCACCATCTTTTAGAATTATTAGGAGCTAACTGCAAAATGATAAACTAATAATTTGCAATAAAATAATACTGCGACTATGAATTGAATTGAAAATTATTATATCTTTTAAGTTAGGTCAAACTGTACGTGGTGTGTAAATTTATTTAAATCAGTTAAGTAGTTTAGGAGTCCATCGCGGACAAATAACGCGACACGTGATTTATATATATTAAGAATTCTGGTGGATATTTTTTATCATTTAATATTATAATAAATAAATCGTAAAATTTTCCTTTTTTTTAATATGTCACTTCATCATTTTATTAAGACGTTCATAATTAAAAGTATTTGGTGGTTTTTACTAATACATACAATGAAAGTTAAACTCAAAACATTTAAATTTTAAAAGATTTTTTTTTTTTATTAAATACAATTTTTATACAACTCGGCAGAATTCGTTCTGTCAAATAGATTTGGAATGTGGCAGTTTATATTTCGACCTTTAGACGTTTTTACTCTGCTGATCCTCACACATCGCCCTATCATCATGGTGACGGTTCTGTTCAGGAGAATTAAAGAAAAAGGTCAGCTCGGGTGACTTAAGTATCTTAGCTTCCACGAACTTTGGTCACCCTTTTGAGACCCACTAAAAACCCCGATTGGGATGTCTGCCAGAGGGCTTCAAACCAAGAGGGGAACTTAAGGTTCAAACCTGATTGAAAAATAATCTAAAGGGATAGTGGGAACCTAAAGGTGACAAATATTTATAAAGTGGGTGCTTCAATTACAAAGTATAGAGATTATTAATTATTTATTACTATTATTATTAACATAGGGTTCATAACCGATGAAATAAAAAATAATGAAATAAAACGTACATAAGTATTTTCAGTAATCGCGTTATTGTAAATCCAGTGAATCATAATTATTAACAAAAATCTGTTTTATTTTTATTTTAGTGCTTTATGATACACAATGTTTTTTGTTTGATTACCTGGTGAATATATAAATAAATCTGATGGTTTTCCAACACGGGAACAGGCAACATACAATTGACCATGTGAGAAATATGGGTTTTCTAGATTAATACCACAAACACCTAATGATTGCCCCTGGGACTTATTTATGGTCATAGCAAAAGCAAGCCGCACTGGAAATTGTAGTCGTTTAAATTCAAATGGTACATCAGTCGGAATCATTGGGATGCGTGGTATCAAAACGTCTTCTCCTTTATACTTTCCTTTCAGTATAGTTGCTTCTATCACGTTGTTCAATAATTTTTTTATCGCTAACCGTGTGCCGTTGCAAAGACGCGGTTGGTTGATATTTCTCAACATTATTACTACCGAACCAACCTTTAATTGAAGATTGTGAGGTGGCAATCCTGGTAAATCCAGCGACTTTAAAAATTCAGGCGGATAGTTAACGACATCATCTTGGTTAGTAGCCGAATCAACTGATTTATATATCCTCAATTCGCCTGTAATTTTTTCTTGAATTTTGAAATTTAATTCACTTACATCTATGTTTTTTGCAGCCAATATAGCCCGTTCGCTCAACCAATCATGGTTTCTATAATTTTGAGCAACATCTGGAAACACCTTTTGAATAAGTTCATCTTTTGATCTAGTTAATTGACAAAAACCTTGAGGAAAGTTAATGCAACCAGTCAAGGTGTCTATAGGAAATTTGCCATTACCAATGTCAATGAGTTGTTTAGAGAATATGTCTCCAGATTTGTCATTTTGCAACTTGATACGCATATTCTTGCTTAAGTGTAATACCTTCACATGTTTCCACAAATTGGAGGACTTTAAACAGGCATTAAGTTCATCAGCTGGCGTTGATCGTGGAATCACTGGCAATGTTTGACGAAAATCTCCTGCTAATAAAATCATTGCACCACCAAATGGGTTATTATTGCTCCGGAGATCTTGTAAGGTTCTATCTAAAGCCTCCAAAGATTTTTTATGTGCCATCGTGCATTCATCCCAAACAATCAATCCACATTGCTGCAAAACCTTTGCCATTGCAGAGTTCTTCGAAATGTTGCAGGTTGGAGTTTCGTTGCTTTGCATGTTTAATGGTAATTTTAGTGCTGAATGAGCTGTTCTACCACCTTCAAGCAAGGTTGCTGCGATTCCCGACGAAGCGAGTGCAAGTGCAATTTTATTTTGTGAGCGAATTGTTGCTAATATCAATGAAATCAAAAAAGTTTTTCCTGTACCACCAGGTGCATCTAAGAAGTAAATCCCTTCTCTTTTATCATTTATTACTTTTAAAAGTGTATCAAATACATACTTCTGTTGTTCATTCAATAGTGGAAGATTCGTTTGAATTAATTCTTTCAAATTGTTGAGATCATACAGTTTTTCTCGGTGCAACTCTTGGTTAAAAGCATGCCGCCGCCAAAAGCATGGGCCGCACCCAATCGTCCAATGCATGATGCATTGGACGATTGGGTGCGGCCAGGCCTAATTGAAATAATAGTTTGTTTGACATCATCAAGCACATGTCCTCAATTGAAATCAATACTTCATTGTAAATTTCTTCGCTTATTTGTATATTTGGATTTCCCCTTCTAATCCGTATTTGATACAAAATATCATCACACATATTATCTTTGTACTTGATCCACAAATCCTTTGGGTTTGATGGGAAGCAGGTAGATATGATTATAGAAAACAATGTTCGTATTTGATGAGCTTGTGATGATATTACAGCATCATTGAGAGTTTGATCCCAATGAGCATCATTGTCTAGCAATCGCAAACGTTGGCAAGCTTCTCTATATGATCCACACAAATCACCATTAACAGTTCGTACATGTTGGAACGATGTTGGGCCACGTACATTGACTAATAGCAGTCGTAAATAAAAACATTCATCATTGCTTGGATGTACTGAATAAATTCGACCAATCGCATCGGTAGAAAATATATCTGGGTATCCTGTAACTGGTTTTCCTTGTTTCCGTCGTATAAATCTTCTTGAGGATTGATTCCAAGTATAATATTTTGGCATTTCAGAATATAACAATGTTTGAGCAAAATCATCGTTTTGACATATCTCAAAAAATCTGGTTAATGTAGTAGATGGTGGCTGTAAAGCTCTTTCTACTGCGTTCTGTGCTGTAAAATATACTCTTTGTCCATTTTCTAAATGCACAGCTAAATGAACAACAGTAGGGTGTCTTTCATGAATAGGAAAAGAAAATATTCGCCAAACTGCTTCATTACTACTAACATAGCGACCCATTTGGTATTGGGTAACTTCATCATTGGAATTCTCTGCATTAATACCAATCACAGCCATATCACTCCCTTTGGTTACATATTTGCAAATGTATTTAATAGATTTTACTGAATGGCAAGATTCAACGTTGATGTGCGCTTTGAAGGTCTTTGATAAAATGGGTGAATATGGAACAATCCAGCGATTATCTATTTCAATATCTTGTTGATTTAATTTGACAATTGTTGATCTTCCATTGTCTGCTGTCGATCGGCGACGATACAAAGGATAACCGTCATTACCAGTGATTGTTTCAGATATTAATGTCCGTGGATATCGCTTTGAACATTTACCATCCACCATACACGGTGAATTTTGATTAAGAGTTCCACAGGGACCATGTATCATGTTTTTAATAACTACCTCATGCAATCCAGGATCTACTTCTACATTAGGAATTTCAGCTGATATTACTGCATCAACTTCATTTGGCCTTATCTTTTCAACTAACCAAATCAAAATGTGTGCATGTGGCAATCCCCGTTTCTGCCACTCCACAGAATACATCCAGCAGCGTGTCTCTCCAAACACATAATGTTTCACAATGAAATCCATCAAAGATTTCAACTTTTGTCTAAAGACTCTGGCTGTAATATCATGACGATCAATAGGTGATTGCCCAGGGAATAACTCCTGCTTGATTTCTATCCAGTGTGGATTGCATGTAAATGTGATGAACAAATCTGCTGTACCATAATGACGAACATATGACATGGCATCTTGAGCATATTCATGCATATGTCGAGGGCTTCCGATGTATGTTGCTGGAAGAATAGTCATCCGACCAACATTCTGTGCATTTCCATCAGTATTAATCGCATCTCGAAGGTGAATATACTCTTCAGATCTGAGTTTGGTCTGATTCAACCTGATGAATGTTAATCTCTCCGTTTCAATTTTAACATACATGTCTACAACATACTTGTGATATAATCGCCGACATTTGAGTATGTGATTGTCTTCATTTTCACGAATCATTAAGCGGTAGGAATAATAGTTCATTGAACTGACTTTTTTGTTGGTTTCGGAACCTGAAAATAGATTTTTGTTTTCATAATATTGAAAATTAAAAAAATAATAATATAGTGACTGATAATATAGCTCCATAGCAAAACTAATATTTTTTATTACCTATAATGGGATTTATCATCTTGTTTGAAAAATCATAGCCATCTTCACCTTGCCAAAATATAATGGGATATTGCAGTGCGTCATATGAGCGGTGTGTTTCCTTTATACGTTGTAATTGATCATTCCGACGATGTAAAACAATATCACGGGATTCCAAGTTTTCTCCAACTACAACGATGGCAACTTCATCAATAGTTGGTGCATTAAAACGTCTTGCATGTTGGCCAACAGGTGTTTTATCAGCTCTGATTACAATTTTGTGATTATCAGATGGCATCCGATCCAGTGCAGTTTTAAACAACATAACCAATTGATTGTACTCATGAAATAAAGTTTGTAATTGTTCTACAATAGACCTCTTTAGTGAATTGTTATGTGAACAACGCATATCAATTTCTCGTGGTGAATTGCCCATGAAATAAATTTGCAGAAATTTGTAATTGCTATCTGACACTGGTAACAGTGAACCTGCTCTATGATATATTTGGCCTTGTATCTGTAAATTAAAAAAAATGATTTTTGCCAAATAGAAATAATATTTGTTCCTAAAAAGTATATCTGTCTCTTAATTTGAATCACCAAATAATAATTGATATGCTTAGGTATGTCAATATGTAATAATTAGTTGTAACTATTATCCATCGTCAAATAATTATATTGTGTTTCAAAATAATAAAAGTGTTGCTAATACTGAATCACCAAATAATATAATGACTAAGTAATATATGTTTTGGGGTTTAGGAAACTGAAGGTTAGTGACACATATTTACTTAGTTAACAGGAAATTTTGTTCATTAAAATAATAATGATTAACTGCTATAATACATACCTTAAAAGTTGGCATGAAATTTTCCCGAACTACGTTTGTTGCCCCAAATGATGTCATTTGAAAGCAATTGTTATATTGTTGAATATTTGACAAAAAGTGTATGGAATCTGGTTCTATTCCTGAAACCAATGAGTACAATGGCTCTGGTGGTGGATCCAATGGTATCAATTTCACTTTCCCATTTGCGCAACAGAATCCATTTGCTTCATTTTTGTATTTCAATGCCTTACAATAAGAGCAAACCAAGTTCATAGATCCAATAGCAACACATTGGTGGTTACTGTAGTCAATTGACAAATCGTAATTGAAAGCAGCCCGATTCAAACTTTCGCGATTATTAGTTGAATCTCTCGCTCTCGCTTCCCGCGTTCGTGATATACGAATTCTTTCGCGTTCATTTCGGTCGTCACGTTCATGTGCAGTATGATAAGATCGGTAATTCATTTGGTTTGTAGCATTTCGGGTTCTTCTACTTAAATTACTTCGTCTTATAGGAGGCATATCGTATATAATTACCTAAATTTATTCACATGAAAGAATTATTAATCACAGGTATTTATACAATCAAAATTAATTATTAAATATTATAAACGCTTTTTAACGCAGTTTGTTTGACAGATGCAATGACGTGAAAACTGATGACAATTTATGTCGCATTCCGAAACTAAAACAAAAGAAAGAATATTCCAAGGCCAATCAAATCTTACATTTACTTTTTTTGACTTTCAATTTGGTCGGGTGTACACATTCATTTGATTAAATTTGAACGTTGTGCAGCGACAATAAAGCGCGAATTGACTCTTTGACGTTAGCAAGACACCTACATTGTTTAGACAACAATGAGTGCTTGTAATTTAATATCAACTTTATTGAATAGCAATACAGTTCAAATTGACTCTACATTTAATTATTTATTCTACATTTAAAATATTTGTATAGGAAAAAGAAAAGGGCTTTTTTAGGGTTTCCCTGGAAATTATTCAAATTTTTCTCGCCGTTAGAGCCATCCTTGGACTTCAAGGAACATTTAAAAAAAAGAATTGTTAAGATTGGTCCATGCGTTGTTGAGTTATGCGCTTACCAACACATTTTGCGATTCATTTTTATATAATAGATTATTACAATATATTACAACTCCAAACTATACTCGAGAAAATCATGTGTTGTGATACGCTTTTAAAGACTTTTTGCTGTGACTATGATTTTATCAGATTTGATGTTCTGATCGATCTTTACATATAAATTTAATTCGTCGAGACGATGGTTTTAATGTTTAATGTTTTTGAATAGATATTGCCAAGTGACATCAAGTAATTAATAAATATTATGGTTAAATAGCATGATGTGTGGCACTGTGTAAATATTAATAATTCATAATGATTTTACGCTGCTTCAGTTAAAACATAAGATACGCTGAGTTGTAACATACACAATAATGTAAGGAATATTTGAGACAAACATCGCAATACAAATATTTAATCAAAATAACTTCTCTAGAGTTATTGCATCAAGTCCTAGATAATTCTACGTACACACTGACTTGAGAGACGTGCCGTCGCTTAATATTAAATTATTGAAAGCACTTGAAAGGCTAACCTACATCTTTCATATCAATTGAATATTGTATATTGATATTCGTTTGTCACAATAAAGTCCTTTGTGTTGTTCGCTTGCTCAAAGAAATAAATAAGATTTTTGTATCTCGGTCAGATCTATCAATTTATTGTACTAAAAATAAAGTTTTAAATTTGATATACAATCCAAATTTTGCAAAAAATAGAATGAAAAACATTACAATTAGATTAATGTGTGGTCTTTTATTTGATGATAAAAACTAGTAGCAACGTTTGGAATTCAGTACTTGGATGTAAACGTACAAAACCAATCGCAGTATCTGGAGCGCAGGAAAATTATATTGCTCGCGGATGTTGCAATCGACAAATATCTCTGAAGATTCATATTTCATGAACATTTTTTAATTATGGACTCCAGAATACTGTGCGATTGTACGACTCCTAAATAAATACTATCCTTTGTGTCCATGAAGTAAGGCTTATTATTACTTTACACGAATCACAATTACTTAGACTACTTCATTTCAGGCATGCATTTGAAACCAAAAGAAGACTTGAAATATGTTATTAAATAGTTCTTCCATGAAATTTGTAAGTAAAATTTTTAAAACATTTTCAACCTCACATTGCCTCTCTTTTAAAGAAGGTAATGCGTACTCATATATCAAGGTATACGTCATGGGCTTATAAATATTTACTAATGTTTCTCGTTTTCGTAACATCACAATAAAATCATTTATTGTTCTTACAAAGATGTATTCATTATTCCGTTCATTTCATATTCTTATTCTGGTTTACTTATTACAAAGTTGTGATATAACTCTATTTGTTTAAAATAACAAATTGTAAATCCTAAAAAAAAATTTTTTCTTAATAATCAAATCTGCATTCATCTATCTTTAGATTCAAATGAACAGAAACCACAAAGGATTGTTACACATATTGATATAAAGGGATTGAATGTTGAAATTAAAGCTAGAATTTTCGTTTCAATCGAGGTTTCCTCGTTCCGTGTTTCCCTCGGGTGTGATTTTTCATCCGTATCTGGTACATATATGTCCTTAATGTTCTGAATACCATTTGAACCTTTTTCACAATCTTATATACATCTTTGTTATACTTTATTACTTTTAAAACCTGGCTTATAATAATGAATACGCTTACTATTTTCCTTTGTACTGATGTGAAGTTCCAAAATACTAAAGCTTACACGTAAAAGTAATACTGGTAATGGTTATATTTCCAATGTTTTGTTTCAAGAGACGTAACATAACATAATCCCTCTGAGTTAAAAATCAAAGCGTATTAGTATATAATCATATTAGTTAAAAAATTTTGTGAGAACAAGAGAATGGTACCTATAATATTTTGTATAACAACACATCCTGACCATATATCTTACACTTTCTAGGAGTGAAATAATGTACCGCATTAACCTCACTTACAATGATTAAATAGGTCGGTAGTGTGAGTATGTAATAATGTGTTAACATTGTCTCACACATGAACAACACATAGATTATTATATCAATTTACAATAATATAACAAATAAATTACTGTATAAGAATTGTTTCTTATTAAATAATTTAATGGTACTTTTAATAATTATTTGTAACAATCCAAGTAGAGTCTGACTTTCAATTTAGATTATATAAAATTATTACATTACCAACTCTATGAGTAATATATTACATCATATTTTATATTTATCAAACAATGTAATGTCCTTTACTGTTGAGTACTTTACTTCCAGTAAGCTGGATCTGTTTCAACCTAAAAGTAAATTTTATATTAAGTGATAACGCACTTACGAGTATTTAAAATGTGTCCTTTATAAAGAGATATTCATAAAACGTATGCAGTGTACAGGCATCCGTAAACAGAGTTAATATATATACAGACAAAATACATAGACAAATATATATAAATAAAGTCGTGATATATACGTGTCTTTTCTCACGTGAATACGATTTATGTCAACAGAAAGACTTATTTAAGTTTGAATAAATCATCTGATGTAAGGCGGGTGTATGTTGTGATAGAATATTTATACAGTATAAGCATATCTAAAATAATGTAATGTAAAATGTATACTAAAATGTAAATGGTTGAATATAATAAGTACTCAATAAAATCGAATGCTTGTGACCAAATGATAAAGATTATATCTTGCAAATGCAAGTAGTTTTAGTCTCTTTCATAAAGTATATGAATACAATCTAAATGTATTTTCATATTTGTAAAATCATACTTGGTATGAGTCCTGCCTATTTGGTTTCATAAAGCGTTACAATATTTTAAACATTTTACAAGCAAAGTTTTACGAAAATTTAGAAGCTCAGTCAAAATGTTCATGATAATGATCCTCATAAACATTCGGCTTCACCACTCAAATAATACGATCATACACTATCAGACTGACAGCTAGTAGTGATAACATAGACTATATGTGCTTTATAACGGTGTGTTATTATGCAGAATTAAAAAAAAAAATTGTTGATTCCTAGTGTAAAGTAGGTCTCAAATTTTCATGGTATTGTATAAATATAAGTACTCTTGTGTTTATATTATTTACTAGTATTTTACTGTTTGTGTAACATTAATCGATGGAGGAAAATTTAGTAAGTTACAATGTGCCAATATTACTTAACCAATGTTCTTTATTGAATTGAATAAAATGATAAATAGACAAATTTACCTCTTTCTTCTGGTTTTGTCTATAAATATTTTTAATACTATTTTTTTAAGAGTTAAATTTTTCTGAACTTCTGCTGCAAGCAAGAACTAATATTAAAAATAAATGCCAAATTTGACAATAGTATAGTTAAAAAAGGAATTTTCTTATACCATTATTATTCAAATAAATCAGATCTCCGATGATCGTAAACGGAAAATTTACATTAGTTTACAATGAGGAAATTATATTTTCTGAAAGACTGAATTTTAACAAGTAACTAAATAAATGTAATAAAAGGTAATAAAAGTTAGTTAAAGCGGACTCGACTGCACTTTGAAGTTAACGATGACAGTTTAACTCGATTCTGACAACAATTTCCATATCAGGGAGTTCACTCTCCAGTTGTTATTAGGTACGCTATCTGCAGAGTTCAGAGGAAAGCACTGCAATTACGGGATACGTGTTCAAGATCATATAATAATTTCATATGTTTCTTTATGTATGAAGATTGTTTGAGACTACCTGTATTAGGCGGTTACTTTGAAAAAAATACTTTCATATAAATAAATAGTAGAAGAAATTCCTTGTGATTGAATACAAAATAACAATTGTTGGAATTCGATAAATAACTCAGTGTTAAAGGATTTTGTGACTACTATCGTGTCAACTTTGATGATTTATTTGATGATTGGAGGAGACAGGAATGCAATTTAAGAGGAAACAGTTACGATAAAATTAACATTTGATCTTTTTATTGTATTTGAATTAATGAAATTTAGCATAAATTCTCTAAACAAATTTTAATAATATAGTACAGGATTTTTTACAGATAAGAGTTACTTTTCTATAACCCTTACGATGTTTGTGTAAAATGACATGTTCATTTATTACGTAGTTAAGGATTGCAGGCGTCACTAAGAAATAGACATTCGACTTATATATTAGGTAATACTAGGTAATTCGCTTCGCTGGGCACACTATGAACTTAGACTTCTAGTATTGACAAAAATTTTTAATTTCTATTTTATATTTAGTGTATTTTTTTTAAATTTTAAATAGATAAATATTATTCCAGTCAGTGAATACACAGATTCCCACATCACCTATCCTAGGTACTGTCTATTGGGATGCGTTCCCGTTATGTAATGTGGCGGGATCCCCAGTACACACCTACAGCACGAAAAGATTGCCGGCATTTAACATATCTAATAAATGCAATCAAAATAACTTCTAACTTCGTAACCTTCATGTTATAATATATTATTTTAAATTATATACAGATGGCTTTTAAACTCTAATAAGCTTACACAGAACCTTGTGTGTAAGCTTATTAGAATTGTGTAGCTTATGTGTTTAATGTGTTCCAAAGCATTGGACCGAGACAAGGGATAAACGTCTGTGAAGTAAGAACGCTAGAGGACGACGGAGATATTATCTTCACAATAAGCAAAATATTCGCTGTAACCAAGACATTTATCTTATAACTATTTAGTTACAAATACATTAATATACGAGTACAATTTGGTGCTATTTGTTTAAGATAAAAATAATAAAAATAAATGTTTTAAGTCATTCTGATCTGATAAACATATTTTATAGTTAAATTTATTTTTAGGTGAGGTTATAATGAGTTTGAATAAAGTATAAGTAGGATATTTACACAATAATTAGCGAACAACTATAAATTATCAAACTGCAAAAAATTGTGATTCAAATTCATTTCAATAAAGTGAAGTATGATTTATGGACATTTGACATATAAATGTTTTTAGAGAGAGATAGAGATAAAGAGAGAGACATTGTATTGTTTGAACTACAGTACCAAAATTTGCACGGTACATACACTAAAATGCAATATGGCCGCTGCAGAGTCTAATTTTGTTGTACGAACTGAATATTTTATATTGCAATTGTTAGGAATTGTATTTCGTCCAACGAATCTATTTTTTGGACAATTATTTTATGTTAGGATAAATGTATGTCTTGTTCTTACGATACTTTTATATCTTAACCATTTGTCACATGGACATCTGTATTGTAGCTTCAGAATAATATTTTACAACGTTTACAGTTTAACAAAAAAAGAAGTTTTCGTTTAACAACACAACTGGAACTAAGTTATATAAGTTATACATCATCATTAACAATCTTAAATAGCTTTTAAACGAGCTGCATACATTTAACAGAGCTTTAAATAAATTTGTATAGAGTCTACAATTACCGCCAGGAAGCAAAAGTAATTTTTTTATTGGTACGAGAGATAAATAAAATACAAAATATATTTTATAGTTTTGAAATACGAAAATAATATTTTTGTATAACCTGTTATATTAAATGAAATAAAACTAACTCGTAACGTAAATGTTAAAAAATGAAGTCGAAACAAATTTTGCATATAATAAATGAACAATAATTAATAAAATACAAAAATAAACATGTGTATATACCACGTATATATATGATGAATAAGTTGTAGTATTAATTACATTAATAATATTAACCAAAGTTTAAATAAGACAAGAAATGAAAACTAATTCCTCTAAGAACTTTTTTTTTTATTGCTAAATCTTGAAAAGAAACTCTGAACTTAAGCAGATTTCTGAAATCATAAAAAATGTATTCTCATAACTTTTGTTAAAAGATTTCAAAATACATAAATATATTCGTTGATATACTCGTATATATAACTAAATTAACAGTTATAAACAAAACTTATCGTAGAAACACTGGTAGCAGTAATTCTTTTAATAATTATAATGATACTGCTAGCGGATGTTGCAATCGACGGATATCTCTGCAGGTTCATATTTCACTAACATTGTTTAATTAATGTACTCCTTAATACTGCACGGCTATAATACTACCAAGAGAATTTCATTCTTTGTATCATGAAATACGGAGCTTATTTAATTATCATTGTACACGTACGAGTATATCAAGCATGCATGCATGCGTCTGATAACATAAGAAGTGAAATATGTTTTTAAGTTGTTTTTCCATAAAATTTGTAAGTAATTTTTCAAAAATATTTTTAAAAAGTGCGTTTAGTCATATAGCAAGTAAACGCCATATAAATATTTAATGATTCTTGATTTAGTAATATCATAATAAAGAAATATAATTTGTTGTGGCTACAAAGATTTTATTTTTAATACTTTTCATTAATATATTAATTGTTTTAATATCTAGTTGTTTAAAATAATGTAAAATGTTCTTAGTAATTAAATCTACATTAGAAATGAATTATGGTTACCCACCTTTAGATTCAAACGAACAGAAACCACAAAGGATTGTTAGACCGATTGAAATAAAGGGAATGAAATCTGTATGTTCAAATAAAATGTAAAATATTCGCCTCGGTCGAGGTTTCCTCTTTCCGTGATTCCCTCGGGTGTGATTTCTCATCCGTAACTCGTACGTGTCTGTTCTCTGTTATAGATACAGTTTTGAGCTTTATCACAATCATGTCTACATCTTTATCTTGTGTTTATAAAACCCGGCTTATATTCCTGAATACGTTTACCAATTTCTTTTGTACTAATCTGAAGTTTCAAAGTACTAAAGCTTACGGGCACATGCAAGTAATATTAGTAATGGTTATACTTCCCAATTAGTTAATACCAAGTTAGAATGGTTAGCAGAAGCGGGCAAGTGAAACTATAATTAAGCGCAAACTGCTAGGAACAGTGTTCTGCTGAATGTAACCATATCCTATATCGATATTAATTTGCTCGTAAGAACTGTTCCGTATACAATGTAGAAGGGTAAATATTATGGAAATTTAAAAGTATCATATCTATAAGTATATCAACATAATTTTGTTGCAAATTAAATTAGTAACTGAATGTTTAGATGAATATTAACTTAGTGAATCAATGAGGATTCGCCAAATATTTGGTCAAATGATAATTAAATTAGAAACAAAAACTAATACTCACTAAGTTCTTCACGTATCAGTGAGCATCAATTTAGGGCCAAATTAACCAGAGCCTAGTTTTTTGGCAGCGTGCCCTTAATTACGGTGCAACTTGCAATACTAAGGTGGTCACTCTCTAACTTGATAAGACTTGGTGCATTGGCAAGTGTTATATTATTATTAACAATATATAAAACGTGTACAACATATTATGAATCAAATAATATTAATAAGAAAGGTTAGTGAAAGATTAACTGAGTGAAAAGTTAACCGGAAAAAATATCCGCAACATAAACTATCAGACTGACAGCGAGTAGTGACAACATTGCCTTTATAGGCTTTTATAACGACGGTGTGCTATTATGCGGAAAAATTTAAAAACATAGCGATTACAAAGTGTTGCCTTGCAAAGTGTGTTATGATGTACAAAAATGGGAGTGTAAACTAGGTCTTATTTTTTGTGATATTTAAAAAATATAAGTATTTTTAATTACATTGATTGATTAAGTGAAATAAAGTTTAATAGATTACAATGTTCTAGTATTACTTAACCATTGTACTTAATGTGCCGCAACTTCATTATTTAGATTATAAATAAAGAAATACTTATGTTAATTTTTTTTTTGCTACTTTTTTTTTTAATTTAGGTTCTTAATGTTTCAGAACCAATTGAAGCCTTTTTTATTGTCTCTGCTGCTAACAGCAGCTAATTTATTTATTTACGAGTTAGATTTTATTTTGTTTACCTAAAATGACCCACCACCGAGTCCAGCTGGCATAACATCTGTTTTACAATCATGTTTTAAAAAAAACATAGAGAAAAATTTATAAAGATGAGAGATGAAAGAAGTTGTAGAGTGCTAATAAATAAAAATAAAAAAATAATAAATATTTTTATGACCATCCGTTCATTTTTAAGTAACTCCCTTTTAATATAGTCTTGTATTGGGTTTGATATAAAAAATACTAAATGGGTATTTAGGAAAAGTTTGCTCTAATAAAAGTAAAGCAAAGTGAGATAGAAAGATTTATTGTTCAGTCTGAAGCATCGCCGAGGGAACAACTAGTATTAAGATGTATTTTATAATATTCTAAAAGAAAAGCTGGATATCGGTTGAAAGAACGTGACTTATTCTTGACGGAATATTTTATTAAAAATTCTTGGCTATTCTCACAACTAGAAATTTTAGGATCTTTTTACCAATAAATAGATGAATCAATCTTTTATATTTAAACATGTCGATAGTAATAGTGGTTAGAAACAAAACGTTTACAAAATAATTTCCATAGCTTTGAGTTAAAACAACACTCGTTAAGGTTAAAAACTTAGGTAAAGAATTTACGAGTATAAAGACCATTTGTATGCAAATAATGAGCCTTTCGATTCACTAAAACTCTGGAGAATGAATATGGATTCTTTTTAGAGGAAGCAACCAAATAATACTCTCGAACGTGTCTTCAAAGTGCGTCAAGGAATAAAAAGTAAGTATAAACTATTTCATAACATATAAATAAATAAATTATAAATATTGCTCAGTAGCATTTTTAAGAAGTAATATATTATGATAATAATATCAGCAATCTTAAAATAATAGCTTTTTGTATTGTTTTTAGCTTAAATAAGAAAGGAATATATTATCTTTTTAATTCCATTTCTTGATTTGAACTAATAAATTTATTTCGTACTTCGATGAATGGTAATGATATGGAACTTTATAGCACAATGAAATAAACAACTTCATTTCATTTAGATTAATAAATTATTATATATGTTAGGTATTTATTTTTATCGATAACATTAAGTTGTTATCATAACATAGTTTATTAATCTATGATTTATTAAACTACAGCGTACATATCCCGTGTTATGTTGTGTGTACATTTGATTTATGGTCATTATTTAAAGGATATCCTAAACAGTATTAATCTCTGAATTCCATAGCGTCCAAGTTTTTGTAACTTCATTTTCTTATTATTATTATTTTATATTAACAGTAATAAGGATTAATCATTCTATCAATAAAAAGTAGATAAGTACGTAAAAAATAAGTACCTGTACATTTTTCTTCAAAGCGGTTGCGGTGTAGGTTCTGGTACTCAGAGGAGACTCTAATAATAGTGTGAACTAATATAATATTTCATTAATATTTAAATTTATAATTACTATATCATAATATAGTAACAGTAGGTATAAAGAATTGTAAAATATATTCTATCCAAGAAAACAGCAGTTCATACTTAGTAGGTGTAGAGGCAAAGCTCCGGAAATATATATACATAACAATGCAGTTGAATATTCATACCTCTTAATACCTTAATAGACTGGCTTTTGTTCAATACAGTGTAAGTTATAAAATATTTATTATATTATCAAGGAAAAGAAAACAAACACATAAAGAAGAAAGCGTAAGAAAAAACATGATAAATGTCCTAACAAATTGAGGAGTAGACAGGAAAAACGATAACATTTAAGATTAATAAGAGTGAGATGTGTGTGTGTTTCATTACCAACTGTGAGATATCACACACCACATTATTCTCTGACACTAAGACTTGGAACAATTTGTCTGTATCAATGAAACATTACATTATAATAAGGTAATTGATTGTGACTGTGACTTTTTGATTATATCAAAAAGTAATTTTACAAAAATATATAATATTGTTGCAAAATTATTTAAAGATAATACGATTTGGCTTCTAATTTTGCTGATTAGAATAACTTTTAAAGAAAATATATTATTATAATTGATATAGATTTTCTTAATTGATACTATGTTGGGAGTTAATTATAAAATATTTTGTTATAAGTAGATAAATATCCACTATTATAATATTTTTCAACATGCATGCAACATCAGTTTGTATAGATGTAGTAAGACACTTCACGTTAGAAATCTGGAGAGGAAATTCTGAAGTAAATTTAAATATGTGAAAACATTTAACAACTCCTTTTTGCTAAAAGTTAGGTTCATAAGAAAGTTAGTTTTTTTTTTAAATTAAACACAAGTAACTCGGCATTCTGTATTTTCTTTACAAAAACTGTATTTTTATGAGACAGGTAGCAAACGACCAGATTGTCCATTTGATGATATGTGGTGGCTACAACCAAACGTAAAACTTAATTATATAATTCATAAAGTTATATGGCTGCCATAAATAATTTAAAATAATATTTACACTTTTTGAGATAATTCTTGACTCCCACAGTCCCAACAATACAACAATTTTATTTATTTAAGTTGTTAAAGTAAAGTTATTTTTTTTCAAAATCCTGTTAAGGTCTTTGAATGTAACCACAGTATTTTATATAATTCATATTTTTAAGATAAATAACATTAATAACGTGAAATGACAGTTTTCTAATACTATTCTATTGCAAAGACCAGTTAAGACTGTGCACGGAGAGTGGGAACTTCTCTAAGTTTTAAATAACCAACATTTTTCAGAATCTTAACTAATTAGTGATAGGAGTGAAAAGTGCTTAGACTGTGTAAAAAGTCATTTTTATATAGCTATCTGATAACGACAGTGACAGACCTGGTAATATTGTTTATAATCGATGCAGATCGTCGGTCCTTTTCTATCTAAATCTGTTCAAATCAGTCTTAATGCCCAATCATCCTCTACTTCAAGAATTGCCGAGAAAGATATTCTGGACACACTTGTTTAAGCAACATAAATAATGTAAAATTACTTTTAAAAGCCAATTAATTCACTGCAGATATTCATAATTTAAGTACGTAAATACATACAACATTTAATAAGCTCATTAAGCTTCGAATAAGATTTCGTTTCCTCTAAATTGGTAACCCGCAGGATATGAATCTAGTACGAGCCTCTGGCAACGCAACCTCTATAAGTTGTAATGAGATTTTCAATTCGCATAAAGCCTTGAAGTAGTGAAGATAAATAAAATTATCTTCACTATTTATTTTTTTTCTGGTAACATGGAAATTATTTTAACATCTTTCCTTTATTTTTTATTTATTAAGTGAGAATATAAAATGTTTAATATTAATTTTATTCGATTTGATTAAACCGAAAGAGATTTACATCTCATGAATGAGTATAAATAATGTAGTATTGGTTCTAAAATAAACAGGAAAACTCGCAGTGTAGGAGAAGTATGTCTTTATAAACCAAATACATACTTGTGAAATGGAATCTTTAAATGTTTTTTTGAGGGTAGCTGTTGGGTTGTGACACTCTTTCTCAACACATTACATCATTATTTAATAAATTTACATGAACTTTGTACACTAAACCACTTTTTCTTCATTATAAATACAGAATACACTTTAGACAATTTTATTTATGACTAGTTGCGCCCACGACTGCGGTCGTGCAGAATATGTTTTTTTAAAATAGAAGTAGTCTAAATTGATTCTTATCAACTGTCCTTGATCAAATCTTAAAGAATAATGTTTGTGATAATCAGTAATATAAGTTTTACTTGTTATATTATACAAAACGAGTTATTAAGAAATTGTTTGCTTAAAAGTTGAGTTTATATTCTTCTTTAAAGTTTCCAAGGTAATTTGGAGCTCTCTTTATAGCTTTTGTGACTAGTACTATCCTAGTATTATCCTAGTAGGGAAGAAAACGTGCTTTGAATACGAGTGTGTGTTAACTCCGTAGTTACACGATATAGTAAATAACGTAGATTTTCAACATTCTTAATATTCAATGTGTTTTATAGTTTAGGTATATTAATTTATATTTCGAATTAGGTACATATTTACCACTTTATTTCATTATTACTGTGGCTTTAAGGTGATAAACAATTAAAACTAACTATAATGCGAATACTTCAAAGTAAAATTATTTGGTTTTGATGTCTCTGTGACACTATGAAAATATATACGTAGAAGACGTATGGTCAAATATATTAGTTTTGCATGTTATTGTTAATAAAGGTATTCAATAATTCATTTAAAATATATGTAAAATAGTCTCGCTATCTCATTTACATTTATTACTATTCCATATTATTTAATTAATGTATTATCTTAAAATCTGATTTACATTACCTTAGAGAAGCATCTTTAATATTTAGGTCAACTTAATTTTCAATAAAAAATCTTACTAAGAATTGAAGAATCAATAAAAAAAGTTTTGTAAATTCATAATTGCAACTTTATAAAGATGGCGAACAATTAATAATATTTCATATAAAGCATATATACATGGAAACACGATGAGTCTGTGCTCGAAGCGATTATTGATTATATTAATAAGCGGAATGATCGAGACGGCAGCAGACTATTTGTTAGGATTCATTTGTGATGTGTATATTGATGTTGGATAAATTTATTTAACTGAAGTTCTTTCATGAAAGATGAGTATCAAAATATTGTATTGTTATTGCTATCGATTAATAATTTTAATTGTAAGGTTAAATATTTTTCTTTTGCTATTAAAACATACGTTGTAAGATCTTCAGACATTAAATACTGTAAATAGTCATAGTAATGTAATTATGGACTTTACACAAAATTAATTAGCTCTGGGCTTATAGGTAAGAAATAAAATCAAGTTATAAATGTTACCAGAACACTTGATAATTTTATGTTTATTCTGATAATTATTTGACGGGAGTCTGACAGCATTTTAATTATTTCATTTTCATAATAGATTCATGAACATGTGTTACATAAACGTTACATTACACCTACAGGTGTTTAACATCACTCGTTTAACAAAGAAGTTTTGGTACTAAATGTAATTATTTAGTTTGACTATATTTGCAAAAATAAATATATATTATAAACTTTAAATCATTAATATTTTTATGTTTAAATGTAGCCCATATACAGTTTTACATAGTATGCTCATTCACTATTCTGTGCCCCTAAATAGGAGTATATGAGAGAGTACTTATACAGATGACTCAAACTCAAACTTAACTTCATCAGAAGAGCATAAAAAATCCGTGCCTGCAGGGGGACACGCGTGGGTAGACCTCGTGTGTAACTCGTTTAAAATATAACTCACTACCTAAGAATAATACACGATGCCGTTGTTTACATCAAACATTTTCAAGCAAAAAGCGGTTTTTATTTTTGTTCTCGGAAAAGGTATCTTTTTTGAAAATACTTTTGGTACTTAAATTTAGAGTAAAAAATAACCTTTCTATTAAAAATATTTGAGATGAGGGAATGTTACCAGAAAAAAGGTGACGTGGTTTTACCTACCTTAAATTTTCAAGGTAAAAGTGGTTTTTATTTTTTTTCTCGGAAACGGTACATTTTACGGGTAAAACTTTTAATATTTGAATTTAGAGTAAAAAATTATCTTTCTATTAAAAATACTTGTGATGTAGGAATGTTTACCAAAAAAAATTTATGAATTTTTTTCCAAAAATTTTCGGTTTTTTACCCCCACCCCTAAGTTATTGAAGTTAGGTTTTCAGTTTATCTACATTAGTTATAGGTATTCATCAAAGACATCATATAATTTCAACGCGATTGATCTTCTTTGTATAGGGAAAAAGTTATGGTCGAAAAACTGAAATCAGAAAAAGTGAGGCCCTAGCGCCCCCTGTGGCCGGATTTCTCTGGTAAACGAACTTGACCTTCATTTTTGGATGGTTGATTTTTGTGCAAAGTTTGAAAGCGATCCGAGCAAAACTGCGGCCGCTATCGTGCTGACAAAAGTCGATTCTGGACGCACGCACGCATATATATATATATATATATATATATATATATAAACTTTTTGACCAATGGTCATTTCGGACTCAGGGGGTCATAAGAAGACCTCCTGTGAAGAAATTTTTCCAAAATTCGAAAGTAGGGGACAAATGAATGGGCAGACCGAATTCTTCGAGGTCTACCCAAAAACACCTCGAAATTTACAACACCAACAATTTTAACATAACAATTAAATGCAAAATCAAACGAAGAAAGCTATATTAAGAAAGCATTTCATCATTGTTATAGTTTTATTAAAAAATATTATTATATTCACGTAGATTTATGCACAGTCATAAGTAATCTTATGAACTACAAGTTTCATATAAATAATGCTAATTAAAGTTTAAATTAGTCTATAAATTATAAGTTCTATTTAGTAAAAGTTTAACTACATTTTTTAAAATCGTTAATCCTTTAAAGAAACTGAACTTAAGCAGATTTCAATAATCATTAAAAATGCATTTTAATAACTTTTGTTAAAACTTGCAAAAATGGAATAAAAAACTTTATAATTAGATTTATGTATAATTTTTTATTTTATAATAAAATCTTGTAGTAATGTTTTTAATTTCCTATGTGAATGTAATAATAATTAACAACAACATTTCTAAATACATGTCTTAGTGTATTGTAATATAGCAAAATTAACAGTTACATACAAAACCTATCGCAGCAACACTGATAACTCCAAATCTTTTAATACATAAAAAAATATTTCTTGCACGTGTTGCAATCAACAGATATTTCTGCACGATCATATTTCACGAACATTGCGTAATTAATAAACTCTAGAATACTGTACGGTTAGAATACTAACAATCGAATATCATCCTTTGTGTTCATAAAATATGGGGATTATTAAATTTTCATTTTATACAAATTACAATCACTTAGAGTACCGCATGTCACCTGTATGATACCTTAAACAAAAGAAGACGTCAAATATGTTTTATGTTGTTTTTCCATAAAATTTATAACGTTTCAAAATGTTTCCCTCTTACCATGTTTCCCTCGGGTGTGACTTTATTGATTATCATTTCAACACTTTTAACTGTCATTGGCTACATCTTTGTCATCTTATTGCTTACTAAACTGGATTATGGTTTTCTAATCTGTATCGTACTGATGTGAAGTTCCATATTACTGAAGCTTACGGACACATGCAAGTAATACTGGTAATGGTTATACTTCACAATTAAGTAATACCAAGTTATAGAGGAGTGTGTGAGTGCTGTGATGTTGAATTATTTATGAGACAAACACAACGCTTTTGAACAGCACCGTTTGAATAAAGGATGATCGGTTTAAACACCACCTGATGGGATTTGGGACTTAGGTTATGGCTTTTGGATAATTCTCTATGAATATATGGGTTCTGGCTCCATTCTATTGATGATATTCTATAACAATGGTTTAGATTATTATTTTAAATTACATTTAATGAAAATATAATAATAAAATCACATTTGAAACGAAATATATACGAGTATAAACACACATATAAACTTCTTAATAAAATCTTTCAGTGTTTTAATCATTACTTTTTTGAATAATTTTGTCATAATTAATCAACTACAATGCAAAAATTATAATACATGTAAATATTTCAAGATACATATCATCACAGGATGTCTTCTGTCTGTGTTTAACATCAAACGTATATTAGTTATTACATTTTGTCAGAACAAGAGATCTAATGACGTAATATTTTGTATAACAACACATCCTGACCATATATCGTACACTTTCTTGAAGTGAAATAATGTACCGCATTAGTCTCACTTACAGTGATTAAGTAGGACGGTAGTGTGAGTATGTAATAAAATGTTAACATTGTCTCACACATAGACAACAAATACATTTATATATAAATTAACAATTATGTAACAATAAAAATTTACTTTATAACAATAAAAAATCACTTTATTTAAGTAACTGAATAGTACTTTTAATAATTATTTGTAACAATGTATCTAGAGACTGTCTTTTAATATAGATTATAGAAGATTATAATATTACAGGCACCATGAGTTATTATATTAAAAGTAATATCTTACATCATATTCTATATTTATCAAACAGTGTAATGTCAAAATTACGATGTAATGATAGATACTTATTTTATTTACTGCTTAAGAAAAATACACATAAATATTTCTAAAGTTAAATACTTTACTTCCAGTAATCTGGATCTGTTTTAACTTAAAAGTAAATTTTATATACCATAAGTGATAACGCACTTATGTGTTTCTAAGGAGGTGTCCTTTATTAAGGGATATTTATAAAATCTATACTGTATACAGGAGGCCGCAAATACGGCCACATACATATATATATATACATATATAAATTCCTTGTAATTGAATACAAAATAACAATTATTGTAATTCGATAAATAACTCAATGTAAAATTCCGTCCAATTTGTTATTTGATGATCGAAAGAGACAGGAATCCAATTTAAGAGTAAATAGTTACGGTAAAATTAACATTTGATTTTTTTTATTGTCTTTGAATTATTGACATTTAGGATATTTTTTAAAATATTTTTTATATGTACAAGACCTGATAAAAGACAGTGGCGATTGTTTTTTTCTCTTTGACAACTACGTTTTATTTATGCTATGATCGTATAAAATGTTGTCAGCAACAACCAACTAACAAAAAACCGAGGTTTTGGGTAATTTTTTATACTCAATGTTATGATGGAAATTTCCATCACTATGCAAAGAAGGGTTAAGACTAATTAAGTTAGTTAAGAAATCTTGTAACATGAAAAGTTGAGCTGTTTTTTTTGTGTAATGAGGACTTGAATTTTTTTTGTTAAGGAGAAGATTTTATTTCAGTTAAGGGGAAGTTTTTTTTGTAATTCTTTTTCTCTCTCTGTTGCTTTAGATAGTCTGTAATATTTTCTAATTCCTTTTTTGTCAACACTAAATCCATTAGATAATTATATAACCTTTTTACCTTATTCATAATATATTTAATATATAAATTGATGAGATATAATATTACAATGACTCAACGTTTGTATTAAAACCCTTTTATGAAATAATTAATTAATTAGCTAAAGTTAAGATATTATTTAGTTTTCATATTATATTAAACTAGTTTTTACACGTGGCTCTGCCAATGTTGTTTACGTTTCTTTCTTTTATTTTAGGATATTTTATTTTACTTTAGTACTAGTTTAACAAAATGTCAACTGAACAATAACACAATGGTGGTCATAATAAGATAACCTTAACCCTTCTAACGTGCCGGCGTCATCAGTAATGTGTACACTTACTCGCACATCCTAAACATCACAGCGGGATAAAATCAACTTATTACACGAGTAATGAAATGTAAACCATAAGGTCTGTTATAATTATAGTTCATGTTACTATATATGTGTATGTTTTATAATACAAATACTTAACTCATACTTGATTACATTAAATAAATGCCATCAAAACCAGCAATTTTGATTGATTTTCAAAACATTATTATAAGACATATTATACTTATTACCTACAGTACATTTATTTATTTTAATTGTATTATATTTGGTAGACCTCGAAGAATTCGGTCTGCCCATTCATTTGTACCCGACTTTCGAATTTCGGAAAAATTTCTTCACAGGAGGTCTTCTTATGACCCCCTGAGTCCGAAATGACCATTGGTCAAAAAGTTTATATATATATATATGTAGGATCAGGAGCCAAGAGCGGCATGTCAGGATTTGGAGTTCCCATGTTGTAGGATTAAGAAGATACAAGTTTACAAAATAGGATTTATTTACATAGAAAATCAGAAGATAAATTATAGAAACAAACACAAAATAATAATTTACTATAACGAACAGGACTTAGAATTAGAATTTATATTCGCCTTCGACATATATATGCGTGCGTGCGTCCAGATTTGACTTTTGTTAGCACGATAGCGGCCGCAGTTTCCCTCGGATCGCTTTCAAACTTTGTACAAAAATCAACCATCCAAAAATGAAGGTCAAGTTCGTTGACCAGACAAATCCGACCACAGGGGGCCCTAGGGCCTCACATTTTCTGAGTTCAGTTTTTCGACCATAACTTTTTCCCTATACAAAGAAGATCAACCGCGTTCATATTATATGATGATGTTTGATGAATACCTATAACTAATGTAGATAAACCGAAAACCTAACTTCAATAACTTAGGGGTGGGGGTAAAAAAATCAAAACTTTTTTCTGGTAAACATTCTCACATTACAAGTACTTTTAATAGGAAGGTTATTTTTTACTCCAAATTTATGTACCAAAAGTTTTTCAGTAAAAGGTACCGTGTCCGAGAAAAGAAATAAAAACCACTTTTAGCTTGAAAATTTAAGGTAAGTAAAACCACGACAACTTTTTTCTGGTAAACATTCCCTCCTCGCAAATATTTTTAATAAAAAGGTTATTTTTTACTCTAAATTTAAGTACCACAAGTATTTCCAAAAAAGATACCTTTTCCGAGAAAAAAAATTAAAACCGCTTTTTGCTTGAAAATTTTTGATGTAAACAACGGCATCATGTGTTATTCTTAGGTAGTGAGTTATATTTTAAACGATTTACACACGAGGTCTACCCACGCGCGTCTCCCTGCGGTCACGGATTTTTTTTTCAGTTTTTATGGGCTTTTATGGGAATCGTTCTATAAAAGTGTTGCCGGATTGTTTTTCTCAATTAATTCCCTTAATTGAAATCAATTCACAGTCGACGTAGCGTGTAATATTACAAACCAAACTCATTATCGGTTTTAGCCTCCAGTGGTGCCGTGTGTATAAAATAATATTTTCTTTTTCATGTTTCACAATTAATCAATTAAAAACGTAATCTAATCTCTATAACACATATGAATCGGTGGATATTTCAATTCAATAAGCACAAAGTAATATTTATTTATTTATTTATTTATTCATGGACCTCGTTTTACATAAACACTTGAACTATAAATTACTTACATGTATATTTATTTCTAAATATAGATATTAATATCCTGTTTTTGTTTTGGTTAAATTATATGAAGGGACCTCTGTACTAAAAAATAGATTATAAATAAGTTTTTAATTACTGTATAATGTCAGTTGTGGTTTCAACCCTTGCCACTAACAAATATTGAGTAATTTATATTCACTTTACTGGTATCTTAACTTTTAATTATAAAGCCATAATGCTAGGCAGGCATCCGCTTATAATATAATATATTCATATATCTTATTACATTTTGCTACATTATTACAGAAGCATAGTCTCATATCCACTAAATGTCAGCAATATAACGTAAGCTCCAGCCATCACGTCGTGTTGTCGTAAATGTCCTGTCTCGTTACAATTGTAACGAGACAGGCGAACACAATATGTTGTATTTACGGTCAACTGAACAGACTTTATTGTGAAAATGTGTATCACGGCACGTTGCTTTGGTGGGAAGTGAGGTCAATTGTCTGACGTTGTAATCAACAACCTTATGATAACTTTTGTGCTTTTTCGGTACCGGGTGTTAAATGAATGTTTTACGAAAACATGTTATAAGGGATAACTTAATAGACGGCTGTATTTAAGTTGTATTTATTATACTCATATTAATTGGTCTTAATAAATTAAATGTGATAACAATACAATATAATATAAATCAAAGAATATACTAACATTTATTTCTTTATATATATACAATATTTTATGATAATAATTTCAGAAGTTATCAACATTTTAATTAAAAGCGCTCTGAGATTACATTGAACTGATATCCCAATTATTCTGATATTTCAGTTATACTTGGAAATCATAATTTATTTGTATTTGTAAGTGAAATATATTTTAATATTTTATTTAAGCTCTGGTACTAATTTTGAACTTTGATTTTGTTTGCTTGTCATAATTGTAAACGCTGTAGATTATTTAAAGCTCTTCACAATTTATGCAACTTGTTTAAAGCTATTTAAGTTCGTTAAGACTTCGCGTTTGATGTGTTATTAGTATTAGGAAGTTCAAAATGAATTGGACTTAAAGTGCTCTGTTTGTTGAACTGTAAAATGGTGTAAAATATTATTCGGAAGCTATAATATACATGTACGTGTGACAAAGGGTTAAGATCCAAAAGTAGCATTTAGCCGAACATTTGTTGGAAAAACAATGTTCGTAATACTGTGAAACTCAACACGCTTAGAATAACAATTTTACAGTCTGCCGCCAGGGTCGATACGTGCGACATTCGTTGGATAAAATGTAATTCCTCACAACCGCAAAATAAAATATTCAGTCCGTATAAGTCAATATTTCACTTTTTATGAAACAGCTCACATGTTGTCAAAACATTTTAAATTAAACTAAAATCACTTCGTATATTAGCATATATTAATTAAAGGTAGTGTAAACACTCATTACTACATATACATTTATCACTCGGAGTACTCGAAGGATTAGGAAATTATTGAGCTTTTATAACAGAATAAACTTTTTAATAATAGATAAAATTATCGTGAAACGACCAAATGTTAGTATTGTATTTCAAACAATATTTACTATCTCTCTCTCTCTATCTCTCTCTCTCTCTCTCTCTCTCTCTCCTCTCTGTCTCCCTAAATCATACTTCACTTTGGCAGTGACCCAACGTCCTTACTTCCCTCATTTGTATTCATAGAAAGAGTTCTTGATCATTAATCATATTGTTATGATAAATTAATTAATTCATTGTTATAACCTGAGAAGCCGAGAGATGACATTTTATGAATTCCTACATTTTGAAAATGATACAAATAAATTTCAGGCTAGCTGTTATGTAATGTTGAAAACAATGTGAAGTTTGCATTATATTTTAGCAACATAAGATAGCTATTTTCAAAATACTTAACTTATTGTCTGTAAGAAAATAAAAACGTTACCAAAGTTATTTTTATAACTTTTTGGAAATCATACGTAAGATTTAAACCCTTTGGCAACACTAAGACTATTTCGTTTCCTCTTAGACATTAATATAAATTGTGGACTTTTATGAGAATAAACAAAAGAAATAAGAAAGATTAAACATGATATATTGACTTACAAATTGTGACGTAGAGGACAAAAACGTAAATATTTAAGATGAATAAGAACTGAGATATCACACACCGTGTTTATCTTTGAGCTGACACTTGGAGCGATTTGTCTTCATCAATGGAACGTTAGATTACTACGAACTAAGTGTATGTGTAGGATATCTACTTGAACTATGTACAATTAAATGTAATTGAAAAATAATACAAATAATTTTCATTACATTTTTATTCGCAACACTCAATAAAAGGAACAGGACAATAAAACAAATGCAATTTATTAATACGTAACATCAGTAAAATAAGGTACAAACTTAGATCTCATCTCATAGCATAGCAAAAGCATTAAAGTCTGAAAACCATACGAGTACAAACAAAATAATGTGCCCGTACAGCTTCAGTTCTTACCTTGTCATTCGTTTGGGTTTTATTTCTTTATATTACTTAACGTTAAAGATCTCCCTGTACTGTACTACTATAACTTTATAATACACATGATGCTTTATTAAAAATTCAAATATAAAGTACGTGTAATATTTTACTAATGTCCATTAAAAATTTATAATATTCTACCCATGATTATTATTTAATAATAGGATTTTTTATTTTCGGTTTATTTTATTTTACGTTAATTATTTCCACAGAAATAAATTAAACGGACGAGATAATTAAAAAATGCTCTTCTATATTTAATTTCTCATGAGGATACATTTGCGGTTGCTTTCTGCTTTGATTCTTTTATTTTACATTTTTATCAGCTTCATTACAAGTTTTAAATATTAGGTCAATTTCATTTATATATATATCTTATTTTCAACAACATAACATATAGCTCTTTCCTCTACATATAATACATACATACATACAGTATTATCCTGTACGTACATTCAATATTTAAACTATTTTATAAATAAATATTGAAACAATTTTATTTTCGTGTGATTTGAATATGAAGCTACCAGGAGGCAACATTTTACTTAAATAATATCTGTTAAGTTTTTAATTTTTAATTGTATAAAATAATATAAAATCTATAATTTATTATTATATAATAATAATAATAATAGCCTTTATTTCTGATAACAATAACATTTTTTTTTTTTTTACATATCTTCGTCATTATCAGATTGCCTTGCGGCATAGGCCTCCCCCAGCTTCTTCCTTCTAGCTCTATCTAATGCTGTGCGCCTCCAGGTAACTCCTGCATGCTTTCTGATTTCATCTTCCCATCTTTTAATTTGCCTGCCCCTTCTTCTTACCCCGTCTCGAGGATACCAAACTGTTACCTTTTTTCCCCATTTCTCCTTATTATTTCTAATAAGGTGTCCAGTCCATCCCCATTTCAATTTCCGTACCGTGTAGGTAACATCAGTAACTTTTGTTTGATGCCTGATATCTTTTAATTTTACCTTATCCTTTAATTTAATGTTTAACATGCTTCTTTCCATGCTATTCTGGCAAACTTTTAGTGCTTCTTTGTATCTTTGCGTTAGAGCCCAGGTTTGACAGCCATAGGTCATGCATGGAATAACACAAGTGTCAAAAACTTTCTTTTTATTTTTTAGTGGTATCTGTGGATTTTTAAACACTTCTTTTAGTGACCAATATCTTTTCCAGGAATTGCTGATTCTGGTGTCAATTTCTTTTTATGTTTGATCACTTGTTGATATTATCTGTCCTAGATATGTATAATGGTCCACATACTGTATGATGGAGTTATTTATTTCTATAGTGTACTTTTCACGATTAGTCATTATCTTCGTTTTCTCCATGTTCATAGTCAGACCCACTGCCATACTTTGGTCCCTGAGTTCTGTTAACATAATTTGTAAACTTGATGCAGATTCGCAGAGCAAGATTAAGTCGTCGGCAAAACGTAGATGATTTAGTCTTTCGCCATTAATATTAATTCCTTCCTTTTTCCAATCTAAGTTTCTGAATAGATGTTCTAATACGGCTGTAAAAATTTTTGGAGATAATGGGTCCCCTTGTCTAACACCTCTCGAAATTGGAAATTCTTTTCCCTTTATGTCTGTCACCACTCTCGCTGATGAGTTTTTATAAATTTCCTTAATTATTCGTATGTATTTAAAATCCATACCTTGTGACTTTAAGCTTCCCATATGGCGTTGTGCTCCAAAGAGTCGAACGCCTTATTATAATCTATAAAGGCCAGATAATAAGGCTTTCCATATTCGTTGCATTTTTCGATTACTTGCTTTATGGTGTGAATGTGGTCAGTTGTGGAGTAATCTTTGCGGAAGCCCGCCTGTTCTATTGGCTGATTCTCTTCCAATACTTTATTTATTCGGTTTAAGATGACTTTTGAAAAAACTTTATATAGGTTCGACATCAGGTTAATCGGCCGGTAGTTATTTATTTCACCTCTGTCTCCCTTCTTATGGAGTAAAATTATTTTTGACTTAGTCCATTGATTAGGTATTTCCTCTTTCTTGATAATATCATTGAATAGATCCGTAAATGGAGTAATGATCAAGTCAGCGCTACCCTTAAGGAGTTCGTTTGAAATGTTGTCTTCTCCTGGTGACTTAAAGTTTTTTTGGGATTTTATCGCCTGTTCTACTTCCGCTTTAAGAATCACGGGAATTTCGTCGCGTTCAGTGGTGTTGTCTTCTAGCGCGGTTGTTGTGTAACTGCATGACTTGCTGTACAGATTGCGAAAGAAGTTTGTTGCTAGCTCAGATATACAGGTCCTTTTAGTGGCTTTTTTTCCCGAACCTTTATCTTTTATATTTATTATCAACTGTTTACCCTCTGTTAGTTCTTTTAGCGCTCGTTTTATTCCGCCAGTGCTTTCTATATGTTTCTGGATCATTTTTGTGCGTGCCGCTGTCCTGTGTTTTCTTATTTCTTTGTTAATTTCTTTACTAATACTCGCTATCTTTCCTCTGTTTTTTTTCCTGTCCTCGAGAAGTAATTTTCTTTCTTTTATCAGTTCTCTGGATCTGGTTCCTATTTTATCTTTTGTTATGTTGATTTTCAAAAGTCGGTTATTGAGTTGTTTTAATTTCTCCTCCAACAGGTTATACTTTTCTTGGACTGTACCATTCCCATAATTTTTCCTCTGGAGGTCCTGTTCAAGTTGATGTAGCATATCTTTTGGGATAGGTAATGCTATATCTTTATTATGCATTGGGGTTCGTCTTCTTTTTTTTACTGTTTGTATGTATAGTTTCGCTCTCACCATTCGATGGTTCGTGTTAAAGTTTAAGCTGCTTACGGTATCTACATTTTGAAATAGTTTGGGTGTGGAGCTCAGTATGAAATCAATTTCATTCTTAACTTCCCCATTCGGTGATACCCAAGTCCATTTCTTTTTAATTTTTTTCTTGAAGAAGCTGTTCATTATTTTCAAACTGTAAGTGTTGGCTAAGTTAATAAGTCTCTGTCCATTGTCATTCCTCCTTCCTGTACTATATGGTCCTACTATTTGGTTTTCATTTGCTTTTCTTTCCCCTATTTGACTGTTAAAATCTCCTAGAATAATCATGTTTTTGTGTGACTTTTCAATTGTATCCTGCAAGTCATTATAGAAGGAATTCTTAATGTCTTTTGTAGCTACTTCTGTGGGAGCGTATATTTGAATTATAGACATAGCATCTTGTTGAGGGAGTGTAATGTTTATTTTTATAATTCGATCCGAGACTGCGATGAATTCGTCGATGTATTTGTTGTAAGGCCTCTTCACCAAAAAACCAACTCCGTACAACCCTGAAATATTTCCTTTATAGTACAGTATATGATTCTCATACTGTTGTATTGTTTCACCAACTCTGCGTACTTCACTTAAGCCGACAATGTGCCATTTCACATGTACTAAGGCATTTTCCAACTCCATCATTGATTCATCGGTTCTTAAAGTTCTAGTGTTGAGTGTAGCAATATAAAAATCCTTTATATTTCTATTTTCTTCTTCATCTTCATTTTGTATCCTTGTTACTGTCACTGCTTGTGGTTTTTGGCGCTTTAATAGTTCTGAGGGGTTGTGGTCATACTCCCCCACGGGGACCAGCCGGATTGGGGAAGGATTTTTTTTGTTTTTTGATGTTGTTTCGTTTTTGTTTGTTATTCCGGGGGCGCTTGTTTGTTGCTATTGTTTGTTAGGGTTGGAGAGTGAGTTGGTTCGTGTACGTTGCATGAAATCGAAAGCGTTTGTTTTATTTATTTTATGTGGTGCCTTTTGTATTATCGTTTCTTCATTTTGGTTTCATTTTGTTGGAGTTTCAGACGGAGACCTCTTTCTCTTTTCGTTTATGTTCGAGTCGGTTTGCCCTTCTAGTATGAGTTTATCGTAACGAATCTTTGCCTTGTTTCCTTTTTTGATTTCCTCTTGTAACTTAATTTTTAAATCTTTTCTAATATTTAGGACATCTTTTGGGAAGTCTTCCGTTACGTAACTACCTGTAGGAAATTTTTTATTATTTTTTAGCATTTCTGTTCTTCTCCACGCCAATGTGAGTTTTATCAGTATAGGTCTGTGTTTCTTGTCTTGTTTTTTTCCTCATCTATAGGCGTCGCTGATTTCCCATTTATCAAATTTTTCCAATTCTGCAGTCATGCAGACCGTATTAAATGTCTCCATAACTAGGTTCTGAAGATTGTAGCTGTTATTTTCATTTTCTTTGATTCCATGTAGTATAATATTATTCTTCTTTGTATCCCTTTCCAAACTTCGTAATTTCGTTTTCAGAACTGATATTTCCTCTTTCAGTAGATGATTCTCCTCTAGTAATGGTTTAAGCCTGTTGTCCATTGTTGAAGCTAATTCATTGGCAAGTTTTTCTGTTTGCGCATTCACTTGAAATTTAAAATCTTCTTTCATCTCATTCATCTTCATATCAATCTTATCCATTTTTTCAAGTCATAGCTCCATTTGTTTTTCTGTTGACATTTCCTTTCTATTTGGCAGGTTTTTAATTTCCGGCAGCACTGGACTTTAAGGGTTGACACTTTATTTGTTTATGGTAATTATTAACTGTCATCAACTTTGTTGTTCACTATCTGTCATGAACTTAATGTGTCAATTTCCGGAAGTAGTTTTGATGTTAATCGTATGATGTGTAGATATACGTTTACCTATATATATTCCGTATTTATGTTCTTTCACTTTTTAAGTTTATTTTTCACTGTTTTCTACACGAATCACACGTAATTCCACTGCCACTGATGTGATCCACAGTTTTATGCCGAAATTAGAAGAAAACTTTTATTATTTCGCCTGGTTTCTTATTTAAAAGCTCGGGAGTTCTGATAACGCAAGTGTCGCTTGACAGGTCCCTGACAGGACATAATTTATTACTCCCTGTTTATTAAATGTAAATTTATGTTATCTCCATAAATTAATTAATGCGAATGAAAAATCATTGCAGGTCAGGTGTCGCCGCTGATAATAATAAGAGTACCATTTTATCTCTCATTGAAGTGACGTTTATTGCAAGATTGTAAATAAAAAGTTTCATTCCAAATCTTTTACTGTACAAGCAGCGCGGTTATGCAATTCCTTACCAACAAATATAACATCCAGCCGTTCTGTCATGGCATTTAAACGAAAATTAAAACACTACTGTCTCTCACAGGATTAAATTATGATGTGTAATATATGTATGTATTTCTATATGTTATTATTATATGTATGTACTTCTTAATATATGTAGGTATAAATTTATGTGTATGTATTTTATATAGTATTATTATTGTGTATATTATTATAAAATATATCTGTACCTTTTTCTTTAGAACTAGCTTGACAAAATATTAATCGAAAAGTTATAAATGCATCAAAGAAGGTTTAATGTTAAGTAAAATGTCTTTCTACAAATCCTAAGTTCTCTTTCAACTCGATTAAACTTGAAAAACGTAAAATAAAAATGTTATTGGAATATTTGTACGTATATATCAATAACATTTGTTGGGCATTAAAAATTTAACGATTATTTCGAAGGAGCTGTTAGAATATGATGAATTCGTAATTTAATAAATTTTTTCTAGACCTTCAGGATATTTTTTAAAAACCATTTCTGTACTATCCAAGAATTTTAGTATAATGCATTGTTTAGTAAATAAGTTTAAACTTTATAAATACTAATCATATGCTTTTATCCAAATAATTTGGGGTGACACAATGTGTCAATTATTACACGCTCTTTTATCATATCATTTTTCACATACTTCATGCATTTGCATTTATACAGTAAACTGGCTGTTTATGCCATGCAGTAGAAGGTCATATCATAAACGATTTCTTAAAACCTTATAAACATTATGGAAAGATAAACCTTTTATTTTTCTAAATCTAATTAAAACAAGAATCATCGCAAATAAAAGCCAAAGAAATGTGTTTAGACTTTCAATTTGTATGAAAAAGTATTTATTACCTGTTCTCAAACTTTTCTGTACTCGAAATTGTGCTTTAATTAATCGAGTATTATTTTTAAGTCACGTAATATAAGTCACGTTTTACGAAAATGTTTCACACTGGAATGAGATACCAGTATGTCTATGCGGAAGAAGAATATGCCACAAACCGACAATCGACTAATACAATTGTACGAAATAAGAAAATAATAGCATTTTATCTATTTCTTTTGGCACAACACGATAACAATGAATGCGTTGTAATAGGATTTTGAATGTTTTGTTATCACCATGCTGCGTGAGTTATCTTTAAGACATATCAACGTTTTATTAAACGCTCATAAATTAAATAAGCAATTCAATGTATGCAATACTATCGATACATTACAATCAAATTTCATACAAATAACTTAGTTGAACAACAATTTTAATACGAACTTTAGCAATGCCTGACAATAAACAGGAAGTCGAGAATGGAAAAAGTTTATACAAAGATATTCATATCTGCCAACTTATTCTAAATCTATATAAGTTTTCAGTCTAAATATCTTCCTTGTTGCTTTGTCAAGATCTCTCATGCTTCATTTCATGCATGTTGTATATTTTCCAGGAACTTGAGAACATCATTTGACATTAATTACATCCTTTAAATAAAACAATGAAAATTATGGCGATTCAACAAAAATTCAACTATCCAAGAAGATATTTTTACAAATTATTAGAGATAAATGTACGTGTCATTGGAGCGGCTGAAGTACCAAACGAGGATGACAGACGAGTTGTTAACAGAACCGTTACTTCTTTAAGTGATATATATAAAATACTAAGTGTCACCTTAAAAATGACAGTAGGGTATGTAGTGGCTTTAGATGCCAAGATTTTAGAAACTTAATACTTTCTGACATATTAAAGTTATTTTTCTAAAAGTTCGAGCTATGTTTAAATGGATCGATTCCGATCCATTTAAACATAGCTCGAACACATTGTAGGACATACACTTTGTAGGACAAATTAATTCTTCCAGTATATATGTTAGACAACGTCACGACTGTGGTCTGTGCGCTTCAGTAAAACTAAGAAGATTAAGATTGTAGATGAATGTTACGTGCACCTGTATATATTTTTATGTAGCGATTTTTATTGAAGTGTCTCATTTAGAGTACAGTGAAGATTTTATAGCATAGGCAATTGTTAAGGTACTATTTAAAAATATATTTTATATGGAATATAGTAATTGAAAAATGTGAAAGACAATACAGTAGATTAAATAATGACAGAATTTACTCAATCAATGATATAAACTAAATGATGGTTTTATATCAATGTTATAAAATGATGCAATAGAAGTTACATTAATTGTATCTTATGTGGCTTCTACTTGAGACACACTTGAAAAACACACGATAATAAACACATTTATTACAGCAATGCATTTGAATATATATCGTAGGTACTTAAGTTTTATAAGTTTGCAATTAGCAAACTTATATATTTTTTTGCTAATTGCAAACTTGATGTTTTTAATGCAAAATATTATTCATTATTCATAATATATATATTGTAAGATACAAAAATTTTCAGGGAAAATTATTCTGTAAAAATACTTAAATCATCTTTAACATTAGAAAGGTTCTTGAATACTCTTAATAATCAGATGACTGTTTTAATAAAACCCTGGATCGGTTTATTTATTTAAAGGAAACTCGTTATTCACTCAATTGTATTGGATTTCGATACAAATAAGTAACCAGCTATAAACATTTAAGAAATATCATAACAGTATAATAATTCTACATAATAAATAAAACATATAACATTATTTATATAAAAAATACTAAATATATATAATGTAATAAACAAAAAAAATATATCTGTTTCCCATCATAAGCAGATATTATACCTAAAGTGAAAATTAAGTCAAAAGGAAGTAAAAACAAAAGATTAAATATAAAGTGAGGGACCTAATGTGGCTGTTACTGATAAATTAGATTTTTAAACAGTAATGGCTTCGTGGGTATAAGTCCTGACAAAGACTGCAATTTGTAGCGAAGATTTCCCTAACGTCTCAAAGATAAGTCAAAGATACGAGCAATCACTTGTTTTATCTTTTTTTTTTTTAAAATATATTTATTCAAAACCTGACTTTTCTCGCAGCGCGGTTTCAGACTAAATAAATTGGTTATCATTTTTATCACTTCTCTTTATTTTAAATAGGGATTTCAAATCATTCGTTTAAGTAATTATTTAAGTAGTAACTTAAATATATAATAAGAACTGCTTTTTAAAGAACTGAACACTTAATTAATTATCTCGGTACAGCACCTTCATCTATTGCGCTATAAATCTTTCTCGCAGACTATATTCCTAATATAATTTTAAAAATGCGCTTTTACTAAAAAAATATTTTTACTAATTAATATCCATTGTCCAGTAAAATTGTAATATTAATTTTGATTACTTTATTATATAATCACAAGAGCAAATAAGTGTACGTTTCATCTAATAGTTAGTGGTCATTGTCTAAAGACATTTGCAAGATATAGGAAGGTTCAGTTTTTTTTGAGCACTTCACTAAATAAATGTCACGCTACGAGTGAAAAGTATACAACTATATAACTATTTGATCTGTGTTCGTATAAATGATGTATAAAATTAATCTCTTTGATTTTGGTTTTTGACATGTTTTTGTATCACAAATGAAGAAAACGTTACTTATAAGCATAATGTAATCAAACTCGGTAACATTAAGTTGTTATTATATCATAGTTTACTAATCTCTGATTTATTAAACTGCAGCGTACATATCTCGTGTTATGTTGCTGTGAAACTTTAGTAATCCGACATGTCCTAAAACGTCCTCTTCATAATAACTATACGTCGTCACAAAGTTACTTTACATTACAGAGTACACTATAAGAGCGAAACATTAAACAAACAACAAAGAACTATCTAGTTTAAAATGATAAATTTATTTCTGTACAAAAATATACTACATTATTAGGTATAGCTTTTTTTGAACTGTAAAAGAAATAAATTTCCTAATAACTTGTCCTGAACACATTCACGTAAATATTTGACTTTAAAGGTGACGTTGGTCACCTTTGTTAATATGCATGTTTCATCCACTGTATATGGTAAGAATATCAATAAGACAGATAACTACGACTGTATTATTATTAATAACATAGAAAAATGTCTGTATCAACTTTTTTAAAATTAAATATAATCACCATTAACAGCGATGTCGACTCATGTAGTACAAACCAGACCTCGTTACACTGTCATTAAAACACAACGCTTACATGTCTATGCTACTTACATGTCTGTGTACCTAAAAAGATAAATATAAAAAATTAAGGAAGATAAAAATAACAAGATTCCAGAAATAAAAGAATGTAATCCACGTAAGATCTTAGACATTATAGAATTTTCACCTGTAGATGTTCTTCTACATTGCATTTATTTAAACTGTTTTTACAAAACTAAGCTTATTTTTATCACGAGCCTCTCCTATTTACAAAATATAAATAATAATGCTATAACTGTCTGACATAAAATGTAATCTCATCTTTTAATGAAAATAATAAAGTTATTCTCTGTTGTTAGGAAAAGTTTGTAACCAATTTTCTGTTAGAACTCCATAATTACATTTGGTGTAGGGCAAATATTTAGAAGTTATCCCAAACAACAGTGTTAATACTAATCTCAAGTTCTATATCTTTAATCTTCTTATTAATATTATTTTCTGATTTTGTTGTAATTTTGTTAAATGTTCTTTGTTTATCTGTTATGATATAAATAGATAGACAGATATATGATATGTTAATATCAAAGATAATACATGTATTAATCATTACTTTAATATAGAACCTGTGAAGCTGTTTAATAATTTTATTTAATCAGTAGTAAGGCTTCGTAACTGCGAATTTTTCACACCGGCAAATTTCGGATCATCTAATTTCTTAAAAATAGTCAAAATCCTTCAGACAAGTGGTTGTTTTATGTATATTTTAAAAGTCAAGAAATAATGCCCTATATTAATAATAATTATTATTATTCTAATTCATCTGTTAGAATTCAGTTAAATATAAACACGACGATGTATTTTGTTAATATGTCATCAATATATTTATATAATATGCGACATCCCTAATCTATCTTATCCGTATAAAAATACGGGTTATAAGTTAAAATTACTCAAAATTCAAAGTTATTTCTTTTATTAAGTTACTTGTCTAAGTCACATTATTTTGTTTTATATACAATGAGCATTTCAAAACTATAAAATATATATTTTTTTATATTTTTTTTTATCTTTGGTACTAATTTGCTATTTGCTTTTGCTTGTATGTCGTAAATACAGACACTGTACAAATTTATTTAAAACTCTTTACAATTTATGCAGCTCGTTTAAAGCTATTTAAGTTTGTTAAGACTTTGTGTTAGATGTGTTACTTGTATTACGTTCAAGACAAATTGGACAAAAAGTACTAAGTTTGTTAAGCTGTAAACGCTGTAAAATAGTATTCTGAAGCTACAATACAGATGTACGTAAAACAAACGGTGAGGATCTAAAGTATCGTTAAAACAGAACATACATTTATTTCTAAAACAATATTCCTAATACTGTGGAACTCAACACGTTTAGAATAACAATTTTACAATCTGCCGCCAGCGTCGTCACGTCCGACATTCGTTTGACGAAATGTTATTCCTGACAACCGCAATATACAATATTCAGTACAATTCAATGTCTCACTCTATATAAAACAACGTACATGTATGGGACAATTAAAATGTTTATATAAAAGAATTGTGGGTTTTGGTTGCAATAAAAACACATTCAAAATAATCTTTTTTGTACATAAATATATAAAGAATATTATAATATATTAGAAAAGGGACCAATGCTAGACATTCCTTTTCTGATATAACATATATTACTGCAATTTAATACAGATAAATTATTTTTAAATTTATTCACTTATTATATCACTTTCGATATCGACAAGCACAAGAAAATAAAATATTTATTTAGAATTTCTTAACACTTTTATATGTATTGAGATTAAAAAGTATTTAAAATAAAACGCATGATTATTTAACGAATTACTGATATTGAAACAACATCACTTTGCCTTATAATATTTTGTTTATCTTAAAGTAATGATGACTAGCTCCTAATAACATAATCATAACCTATTTGAAAAGTAGACTCAGTATAATGATGCTGTGTGCGCATTTATGTCAGAAAACACTTTTATTAATAAACCACATTATAGTGTACCGTGCAAATTTTGTTCAAACAATACTTACTGTCTCTCTCTTTCTCTCTGTCTCTCTCAGATACATTTCTATGTCAAAAGTCATAAATTATAATTCATTTTGGCAGTTTCCCTACGTCCTTACTTCTCTTATTTGTATTTACAGAAAAAGTTCTCGATCAATAATGAATAAATATTGTTTTTATAAATACGTAGATACATTTGTTTTCTTGTTTTGTTCTTAAACAACCAGTCTTAGTTTAGCCCAAGGCTTTTAATCTTACTTACAATTTCCAAAAAGTTATAAAATTGCACAATTCATTACACTATGGCAATTTTTTATTTTTATAAAACAATATGTTAAAAACTATTTAAGTATCTATTAAATTATGAACAGCCCTGTTCTGAGGTGGTTACTATATTGACTCTGTTACAACTCTATGTCTTGACGAGCAACAAAAAAGACAAGCCATTTCTTAATATTTAAATATACTTCTAAAAGTCATTCAAATATCAATGGTAAATGTTTTAGCGTAAGCTTTAATTAAAGCCTTAATTGATCACAAATCAATACAACTTTATGAGCATAGATAAATTCTATCAAACAAAAGCTTGTTAACTGCGTTTGGATAACTCTTCACCACTGATTTAGGTTCAGTCAATATATTGACGAATCGTATTCATTAGTCTATATTAAATGAACATTGTTTGAATGAAAATACTTGTCAAATGGAATTTAATTCTTAATCTCTGTAACAATGAAATGTTTTCTAGGTATCTATTTTTTAATGATTTCACTTTAAAGAATATTAAAAAATAATGTAAAGCAGCAAGAGACAATTTTTGCAGTTTATTATTTCTATATTAGAGACGATGTTTAATCGGTAAACTGTTCAAGTGCCAGTAATTTGACATTACCTGACGCATGTTCCAAGGATAGGTATCACGGCTGGTCATTCGAGGAAACTACTGCTGAAGCCCGGGGCATAGGCTGTAGAACCTCGCGTTCTTTACTTAATTATCTAACTGTTGCGGTAATTGAACCTATAACATTACAAAAATAATTTCACTAATTTTAATAAAGATAAGAGGCCTAAATGTTTTATTCTGTAGACCTAAATTTTTTTTTTTTATAAAGTGAGACTATTTTGGTAAAATAGGTCATGAAAACGTAATGTTATAATATAAAAAAAAATCTTTTTTCGATCACGCAAACTCAGTATTTTGAAATAGGTATTCTATTTCAAAATACTGAGTTTGCGTGATCGACCTCACCCTGACCGTTTATGTGTGAAGTGGTACCGAGTTTAGCTTACCACGCTGCTCCATAAGATATGCATGCATGACTGATGTGCCATTCTATAACATGTCACCTAGGAATAGAACCTGAGACCTGTTTATTCAAAGGCAAGTATTGACATTGCTATGTCAGACGGTCTTATTTAAACACACAAAATCTGGAGACCTGTTCAAGAAACATAAATATTGTAACATTACTTTTGAAAGACAATTAATTCACTACGAATAATCATAATTCTAATACGTAGGTACATTCAACATGTAATAAGCCTATTAAGCTTCAAATATTATTTCAGGTTTCTTCAATGTTGGTAACCCACAGGATATGAATCAAAGTACGAGCCTCTGGCTACGCAACCTCTCCAAGTTATAATGAGATTTTCAATTCACATAAAGCTTTGAAATAGTGAAGATATTTTAATGTATTTTAAGATGAGCTTGTAAACTACATACATACTTGTATTGATTTTTTATTTCTTATTCTTTTTATTTTATTTACTTATTTAATTATATCGTTTGATTTTTCATTTATTTCAGGCAAAATAATTAATGTATTTGATAAAATATATCTTTAAAACAGTTTTACTTTTAAAATATGTTATGTAATATATGAATTTATCAATATTTAATTGTTTTTATTACACCACGATAAGATTAATATTAGCATATTTATACATATAAATAAAATTTAAAGTGTCTGTTCGTAATTCCAAATTAACAGCTTTTCACTAAATGCATAGGAAAGTACATACGGTACTTACATAAAAAAAAACAATTACTAAAATTTTTGTCTGTTTGTCGTTGCGTTTGTTTCGGCTAATCTCTGAAACAGCTGGACCTATTTTAACAGGACTGTCAGTGGCAGATAACTGATGATTATATGAAATAACTTATGCTATTTGTTTAAAAAAATATATTTTAAACGAAGTCGTGGGTACAGCTGGTGTAAAATAAACCCAAAAATACCCAGTTTTCTTAATGAAAAGAAAAGATCTTTGCAAAGCCGTGACAAAAGTAAGAAACCCTCTATCACTTCATAAATATTCTTGTAAAAATCTTAGTCGGTACATGCATTAAAAATAGTAAGTAAAATTGAAATATTAAAAGAGTATAAATGTGCAAGATGTTTGGAGTATTCAACTTTACACATACACTTAAATTTTATATTTAAATTAAATTATAATGATGAAATATTAATATAATAATACATGATGTCATGTAAAAATTTAGTCTAAAATAGTCATCAGCTAGTATTTTAATTAAACTATTTGGTTCAATGAAACAACAACTTGAGCAAGATTTATTATTTATATAGTGTTTATATTAATTTATCTGATTTTAAGATAATTTTTATTTAACAACACTTACCTGTATATTTATATATTGTATTTGTGTTATATAAAACTAAATATCTTGATCAAGAATGGTCCTTATCAATTGACAGGAGTTTCAACATTCATAATTTTAATACATAAGACAAAGATTCATCTAAAAAATACTTTAAGAACTCTTTAAACCAAGTAATAATCTTATTAGTTATTTGAATAAGGGTTGTCCTTGAAATAACTAGATTACACATTTATTTATAATTGTACACATTTAATGTACATACATGATACATGCACTGCTCTTACTAGATAAAAAAATATTGGTGTAAATCGTGTTGTGTCTTATGTTGACTGAGTCAGTGCAGTTGATTGGACGTACCTAATAGATATGAGTAACAACATCGGCTCTTCTCACACTACAAACTTCTACCAAAGATTAGTATAACACGAATAAATAATAAATTACTATTTGGAATAATATAACTAACTAATCCATTAAATAAAAATATAATTCTATTACCTGTCTTTATCGGTTTATATTCTTATATATTGCTTTTATTACTAGTTATTTATATTGTAAAGACACATAGTTCTGAAGTTTACATTTATATATAGAGTAATATTAAAAATAAAATATGTTAATATATGAGGGTCAACATTTTCACAGCATCTAATTTAATAAAAACATCACCTATGAATATGAAAAGTCACGGTTAGATATTACATGTACTCTCGTAGCTCTATTACCGAGACTGGCTTTGTAAAAGAGTAAAGTAGTACAAAATAAGATTTGACAAAGTATTTTGTATCGGTAGCATTAACTTTACTACTAGCACTATCTGTTTTAAATTTTTATGTTAGAACTTTACACATGATATAAAATTCTCGTATCAATTTATTGTTTGCTTAAAGGACATTTTACGCTTTACTCGAAAACCGAAAAGTTCCTAGTTAATTTGGAGCTTTCTGTGTAACATTTGCAACTAGTTATCCTAATAGGGAAGAAAACGTGATTTGAATATGATTTAATATCGAGGTTATTATAGGATATGATATATAAGTTTCATTATATAACATTTTGTGAGTATACTAGGTAGGTTATTCTCTTTTTTAATTAAATGATCACTAAGTCTCTGTGAAAGTAACCAACTCAAACTAATAAGATTAACGCGTACACAATTTGAACACTTCATAATCAAATTATTTAGTTTTGATTTCTCTGTGAACTTTTTGACATATTACAGAAAATTAAAGGTATTCATTAAAAAGAATATACGCGAAAATAGCTGTTATCCTACTCTTATGTTGCTCCTAAGTTGTTACTTGTTAAAAAATAAATACGATCTGTTAAACTATACAAATATGAATTATTCGTTGTTTTGTTTACTTTTAATTATAAATAAAATACATAAGTTTCATAAATTTCAGTGCAATCGTAAAATATTGTCAATATATAAACGAATGAACCGTTAGTATCGGAACAGCAATGATTGTTACTGTCATATATTGTTTGATTGTAATACACTTTAATTTACCTGGTTAAAACAATATTGTGGTTAAACGAATATTATTTTAGAAACTCTAATTCCTATTCAATTTAGTCTGTCGCGGTAGTCTTCGTATTAATAATCAAAATATACATACGACATATCCATTAATTTTTATTTTTACGGATTTATAAAATTAAATTTCTTTTAAATAAAGTAACACACTAATAGCGGAGTGTGATATGTTGTTTGTCAGTTATTAAACCAACATATCGTAATCCCGTTTTAACTTTCCTGTAATCGCAGCTCGGGCCATAAAACTTCATTACACTATTATCAAAGGATTTGTAACTAGTTTTTGATACCAATTTTAATTGTAATATAATAATTTAGGAAGTAATGATAATAGATTGAGAATAACATTGCATTACAATAAGTGATCAATAAAATATAAAGTCGAAATAAATGTTGAATATTGTTAATAAACACATATTGATTGAATATCATTATTAATGTTATAACTATTGAGTTAGTCCTAAGCATTAAATAATAAAATACAATTAATTATATTATATATTAAAATTCGAAGTTCGATAATTTGTTAAATAGTAGTATTTTAGTATTAAAGATTTTAAATAATACCTAACATCATATTAGTTAATAAGTTATTAAAATATTACACTTATTACATTTGAAAGCAAAATATAAATGTCGCGGAGATGCTAACTGCTTAAAGTTTTAGAATAGTTCAATGGTACATCAAATGGATCATATCATATCTTGTCTTGTCAGAGGTATAAAATACTGTTAGAATGGAAGGGGTAATCTCCATAGACATTTAATAATCTATTTACCTCACGTCGTTGGAATAAATTTAACTGAAAGATAGGCATTTAAAAATAGCTATTTAAACTAATAGTTAGTATGATCGGTCATCGTGGCGAACTTTAGGGGAGGGCATAGCCCTATAGAGGCTTACAAGAAGAAGAATAATTTAAATTGAATTATAAGATTATCTATTTACTTTAACTTCACAGTTTTGTTATTGTTATAATAAGGTTAGTATATTCGAATATATTCATATGATAATAACTTTCCGGGTGTCGCCCTCTTAGATTAATAAAAATAATAAATTAATTTATCAAACGAATGATTAATGTTCCTGATCTTTTTCTGTAAATACAAATGTGTGAAGTAAGGATGTTGGATCACTGCCCAGGTCAAGTATGACTTATGACTTTTGACACAGAAATGTTTCTAAAGAAAGATAGAGTGGAACCGAGTAAGTACCTACAGTTTGAGTCACAAAACCAAAATCTGTACGGAACACTATGATGTAGTCTAATATTAAAGTGTATTCTGATATAAACGCAATGTTTCCATGATCTTTCGTGTAGACGCTGTAGCGGAAAATGTAAAGAAGTAGTACTTATGTATGCACTGCCCTACATAATTTTATTAAACAAATTGATTTAATTCAATATCAATAGATTTTAAAATAATATGTTCAATTTACAATATTTTTAACTCTAATACATATAGAGGTATTAAAAAATCCATATAAATATTTAATTCATTTGTTCTTATCTAATGTGATTTTTTAACAACAAAAACTCCCAACTCCTTTTATACATAATTTTTATTTGTCGTATACATGTAAGTTAATTTATAAAAAGTGAAAAATGAACTTGTACGCAATATAGAAATATTGCGGTTCTCAGGAATTACATTTCGTCCAGCGAATGTCGCACGTGACGATGCTGGCGGCAGATTATAAAATTGTTATTCTAAGCGTGTTGAGTTCTCACAGTATTAAGAATATTGTTTAAGAAATAAATGTATGTTCTGTTTTAACGATCTTTTAGATCCTAACCATTTGTGACACGTACATCTATAGTGTAGCTTTAGATTAATATTTTATAGCGTTACAGTTTAACAAATCGAGCATTTTTAGTCCAATTCGTCTTGAACGTAATACAAGTTACACATCTAACACAAAGTCTTAAGAAACTTATAATAGCTTTAAACGAGCTGCATAAATTGTAAAGAGCTTTAAATAAATTAGTAGAGCGTCTGCAACTACGACAAGCAAGCAAAAGTAAATTTAATATTTGTACTCGACATTAAATTAACTATAAAAATATATTTTATGGTTTTGAAATGTTTCTTTTTGTATAATTATTTTAGTCAGCCGTTATAATAAATGAAGTACATCTGATATTTAACATTTGTTTGATTGTTTTTAAAATGCAGTTTTTTTAAAACTATTTAATAATATTTATTTTATTTATTTTATTTTATTTTATTTTACCTTCACGCCATATCCCTTGCGGGGTAGCCAGAGACATTTAATAATACTAAAGACGAATTAAATACGAAAGTATATTTTGAATATTGATTTTAATTTCTATAATTTACTATCATAGACTCAATACGAGATGTTGCTCAACAACTTAGACAACAAACATACAACTAACAAATTTACAAACTAACTGGCATATTCAATTTATCTAACTTCATTTAATTTTTATATGTAAGCTTTTTCTCAAAAACAAATGTCTCGTGAAGACAATAAATATATATAACAGCATACTTGAAGTTAAAACACAGTTCAGTTGCGTTAATAATTAAATTTTAACTATTATTCTGCAATTAATTTTTATCACTACTACAAAGAAAAATTAAATAAATTATTGATACTTTAAGAGAAAATAAAATGACATAAAAATAAATGCAAAAGTTAAAGTAAAAGAAAAGCATCTGCTTCAGTAGACGGTACTTTCCGATCACTTATTGAAGGATCTACTCGTCATCTTGAAACAGGTATTCGTATGTCGTGTGGCAGTTTATATGACCGTTGAATGGAGCAAAATGAATTGGGCTTTTTATGAATAACATTTATAAGAAAACTGCTTTATCTGAATTTAAAGGTTTAACATTTAATAATATTCATTGTTTAGAAATAATCTTTTATTACATTAAAATTTTGTTTTTCTTCATATAATTTATTTTTATCAATTGTTATTGCTACCATCAAAGTAAGTTGAGTTTTATTGATTCTTTCTTATAAATGTAACAGAGAACAGAGAAGCTTCGTCTAATAATTTAGAGTTTTTTCATTGAGATATTTTAAAATCAAAATGTCAATTCTTCTAAAAAATTACACATTTGATGTATATATCCATAAAAAAAAATTGTTCTATTGTTAGTCTTAGACAACATTTATTTGCTAATAAAATTATCCGTTGTAATATGTAATTAATGTACATTATTATTATATTACTTGTTACATAGCAAGTTCAGTGTTCTAGTCAATTACCGAGGTAATATACTAATATTGACTAAACTTCACTCGAACTCATAAATCTCTTAACTTAACTAGCGATAGTCGAAACTTATTGTAATTTATCGGTTGTGATATAATTTAAACTATGTGAATAATGAGTATTTGCGGTATTTCCTTAAGATGTGCGAGTTATTTTATACATCAAGATATTGACATAACAAAGATTTTAATATATTTGTAGTATGTAATACAATCTTACATTTATTAAAAAAGCTATTCCATAACACAAAAATTATAAACATTATGGATTTTTTTGATAATTTTGAATCAAAAGAATAAATTATCATAACTATACTTAAGAGGATAATTACACGTATCATGATTTATAATGATCATACATTCCGTTTTGTTTAACTTAACATACATAGTTAGATTCATTCCTTCGTTCTTTGTAAGTGTGAAAGCATCATAGAACTAGTTAATTCTGTAATATATTATTTATATTCTATTTATTATATTCCACATATCACTTTAATGATAATTAAGTATTGTAGAACCTTTAAGACCTTAATATATTTTAATTATATAAGATGAAAGGTGACACTGTGGTTCAAATATTAACAATTTATTATATTTTAATGCTGCTACTTAGTGAAAAAAAACTTCTCAGGTTTTTCTACGTCAAGAAGGCACCTCTACGTACTGACTTGTGAGACGTACCTTCCGTTTAATATAAAATTATTGAAAGTACTTGAAATGTTAACCTACATTTTGTATATAAATAGAATTATGGATATTGAGATTTGTTCGTCACATTAAAATAAAATAAAGATTTTCTCATCTCGGTTCGATCTATTTTATGAGCTATGGTCATAGTATTTGAAGATACTAAAAAGTAAAAAATTCTAATTAAAGAATAATTTGGTACCATTTTGGCCAATTGTGATATAATCTGATTAAAATAAAAATGATTAACATATAATTAAAACAATTAAGTGCTTTTATCTGTTTAAAAGAATTCTGATATAAATTAGACTAAACTTTGATCCGATACTTACGTATCAGGCTTAGTTTTTTAGATTTTTTCTGTTGGAAATTATGTCAAACGAGCGGAACACCTGATGTTAAGTGCTGTCCTCGACTAATCACCAATCAACACAAATTGCAAATCCAAACATATAAGATATTAATCCGGTTAATAGAAAGAAGTTGGGGCTTCAACTCTCTTACCTCTTAGAAAGCTTAGTTCTAATAACTAATTCACGCAAACCTTCTATAAGAAGGTAAGATTCCTGTTAAGTTAATTATATGAATGTAACTCTTTAACTGCAGCGTGTACACAGGCTAAATAACAGCCCACACGTCCTATTGATGGACACAATCTGCTTTCAATAAATATCAGTTATCCTAATTAAACTGCCACGACAATAGATTTTGGCAAGACAGTCTTACGAAGGACAGTCTTCTACGTACAAATGTTCTGGTGAACCTTAATACTGTATTAAATTTCAAAGAAATTTCACTAGACAACAATTATTAAGATCACGATATTAATCGATTTTCTGGAGTATTATTATACTCATTCATTACTTCAGTATTTATCAATTTATTTCTCTAAATACTATCTATGTCTGAAATTGGTAACAATTCAGATTGTTTTTTTTTTTATATATTTTAATTATTTAATTGTTATTTTATATATTGTGAATTACTTTTAATACTTTCGAGATTATTTTTGGTAATATATGGTAACGCTTTTTGTTCAGTAATCATCTGACTGAGATATATAAGTATTCATCTCAGAGGAGGAAGAAAATAAATATTTTATTTTAACGTTTGGATAGAATACAATAATATTTTAAGAACATAAACTTAAGCAGTTTTATAACAATATGTTGAAAAACAGAATAGCAAAAAATATTTCAATTGTAGTGAATAATAACAACAGGACATTAATATTAGTATTGTTTGAAAATTGTAAAAGCTGTAATGAAAACTGCGACATAATTGTGGAATGACTAATTGTGGAATGACTTACCACTCAATATTCGGAAATCAAAATCATTATTAGTTTTTAAAAAATCTGTTAAGGACTACTTTTTATCCAAGGATATCTAGGACGACAATTATCGTGTATGTATATTATAGATATTGTTTAGTTTATATCTTAATATATATTGTTAATAATTTTATTTATGTAACACGTCTATGTATTCGTGTGTAGTTATTTTTAAGTAGGTTTATTTATTTTTGTACATTTACGCCACCTACTGCTTCATTGGATCATAAGGGTATTTCAACATTAATATTGATTGTCTGGAAGAAATCGCCTATAGGCGAAAAGACCGCCTTATTGTTATATATTTTTTTTACTTGTTTTTATGATATGTATGGTGTGCAATAAAGAATATAAATAAAAAAAATAAAAAAAATAATATCAAAATGTTTTAAAACACCAAAAATAATCACAGTAATGATTACTCCTTTGTGTTCTGGGATTAAACTAGCTTCATTTTAATTCAAGTATACATTATGTTCAGTATTTATATTTTATTCTTATTGAAAAACTTATTAAAATATTTTTTAGTTCCTACAAAAATAATAATAATAATAAGACGGTAATATTTGGTATGTGAATAACACAATGTGTAATAGTAACATGTAATAATTACACAAAAATAAATAGAAAGACATGATAATATTTTCATCTGTCATCTGTCTGTCTTATGTATTTATTTATTATTTATTTATTTATTTAGCTTCACGCCATATCCCTTGCGGGGTAACCAGAGACGACGGAGCGCCAAACGCTACGGTCCCTGCATACCTCTTTCGCCTCGGCCACAGACATCAACCTCCTCATACATGCCCTCCGGGGTGTCCTCATGCTCTTTACGTGACCTTCCTCCAGTAACATTGATACTGTGTTTTCGAAGGTCACTCGAGGCCTCCCCCTGTCTCTCTTACCGCTCACTTTTTCTTATGTATTGCAGAGGATCAAAACACATACATTGGTGAATTTTTTGTTTTGTCATTGTTTTCTGGAATGCACTGTTATTAAAATATTTTTCATTCCACTTATGTTATACCCTTCTCTTGTAAATATTAACGCAGGGATCATAAACATGTGTAATTCAAAGATTGTTTTGATTGATTTCAACACACTATGCGATTCATGGTTTTATTGATATTGAATTTTGGTGAAAACTACGAAGCAAAGATGAGAATTGAAAATTAAGTGACAATATGTGGTTTAATTATTGAAATAAATATTAATTAACTATGGATAACATCCACGATTGTTGATTAAAAACGAAAACGTCTTAATGTTAACTTTTTACTAACACAATCATTTTTCTATAAACTTTCTTGAATTTATTTTACTGTTACTATAAATAAGCTTATTATTATTAAAGTAAATATTCAATAACCATAATATATCAATTATTCATAATTACAGTAAATATTATGAAAGTTTTTGGAAAATTTATTAACTATAACCCACTTCTTTGCATTATTTATATAAATACAAAAAATATTTATTATGGAGCTCAAAAACAAAATAGGTATAAAATATCAGTGGTACATTTATAGAAGCCAAATGCAAATTATAAAATATTTGGTTTCGCTGACGCCCTGGAGAATGTTTACCGTTACTATAACAAGGACAGGTGAGATGGGTACGGAATCAAAGTAAAACCTTCATTTAAGTTATTATGCTTTATAAGGCCAGCTAACTTAGGCATTCGTATTAAAACGTAAATATGAAAGTGTAAGAGTATCTGTGAGTTGTCGAATGCAATGGTTTGGTCGGGTTGAATAGTGCCTGAAGGATGCGCTGTCCGTTGTCAGCTCTCACTCCACAGTTTCAAAGCCTTTATTTGTATCCATAGTGCTCTTTATATTACGGTGTGTGATTTGTTATTTCTCCCTATTCCTTTTGTATTTTTTATACATTAAATAAAACGGCAACGTGTTAAAAATTCGTCATTATGTCGATAGAGTGTAATTAAATCGAGAATTAATTATTATACTACATGTACGTTATAATAGAAGTAGGAGGAATATTGAATATAAAGAATGGAAATATTTTATTATAGTATATACAAGTAAATCTGAAAAGTTGTTTTGCTATTCTTTTTGATATCCTTTGTTTTATTTAAAACATTATATTAAATTTGCTTTAGAGTTTGGACATCAAAAAATACCTTAAAAATAATTATGCCATTATTACATATTGAGTAATATACATAAATAAATCGACATTCAATAAAATTTAAGAAGTGGGAGTTTGGTACATATTATAATGTTTTACTCTCTTATTCTTACCACAATTAATGTTATACATAGTTATAATAATATACATAGATTAAGTTTACATTTAAAGTTAGCTTTCTGGACTATAAAGCTTACAAAAATTTTACAAAAGTATTTATAATGAATATATACTCTTATATATTTACATATGTATGTATTGGAAAAGGCTATCTGACTAACTTTAAGAGATCACGTTTCACGACTGCTGTAGTAGCAACCAACCTTCCAGATTATGAGTTCTGTTTATTGACTTACACTTTTTATTAATCTTCAATATTTAAAAAATCAACGAAACACATTTCAAAATTTAAGATTTGAACTTTAATAAAAATGTAAGACATATACTGCTATATGTGGAAACAAGAGTAAGTTAAGAATAATGAGCAAAAGCAAGTAAGTGAAGCTTGATAACCTGGTTGACATTTAAAAATGTTTCTATTAATAATTTTGATACAAATATTTTTTAGGCCTTGTCAAAGTAGTATTAAATGCTAATAGAAAGTAAGACCCAATAATGTTAAGGAGAACTAAATCATTGAAGGTGATAAAGGGTAGGGATTGGGTGAGTTTAAATGTCAAGGGTCAGGGTGAGGTCGGTCACGCAAACGAAGCATTTTGGAATAAGTATTAGGTGTTAACGATCTTGGTATTAAAATTAATTAATATATATATTAGTATCGACAGTTTGATAATCGTATTTATTTATTTAACATATTTGGGTCTCTGCATAGTACTTAGAAAAGTGTTTTCAAATAGGTCATAAACTATTAAGTTTCATGTCACTCGCGCTAATATCTTGGCAACTTAAGCCACTACATGCCCTAGCATCATTTATAAGAGACACTTGGGAAGATGAATTATATACATCTCAAAGTAGAACATCGCAAGAATAAAACGATCCATTTTATAATAAATATTTTTTCGAACCTAAAATTTTTTAATATATGATATGAAGATTTATATTATAACACATCGAAAAACTTTTGTTCAGAACAATGCAGACAATATTTTAGTAGATTAAAATTGTATTTAGCTGTATAGAAACAATATTGGGTAAGATCTATAATTCCACATAAAAAAGCTCGCTTGTTAAATTTCTATCTATTTCCTGCAGACCACTTGTCTTTCCGTATTTTTTTTACATTTTTTCTTTTTGTGCGGTACCGGGACTAAAGTGACAGAGGCATTTCGCAGCTCATATATCACTTGAAGGTGTAACGGCCTGTTAACGGCTCGTCTGTCATGCTTGTTACACCTTTCTGATGCTCCAATGACCCGTACTGATCTCTAATAATTTACAAAAATATTTCTAAGCGGATCTTTTTCGATAGTTGATGGAATATCGTAATACTTTTTGTTGTGATTTTTTGAATTTTAAATAGTATTCTCTTAGACTAGTTTATTGTTAATAAATATTATGTTTTAAACAGCAATCAAAACAATGTAAGATACAGACTATATAGTATAAGATACAGACTATATAGTTCTCAAAGTTCCCGAAGTTTATTTAAAATTTAAAAATATATATATATATTTTAAAAATATTTTTTTATTTTTAAAATACATCTAATTCAATTTTGTATTCAATTATATTTTTACGTCCTTGTTCTGGTTGCCATGGTAACGGTTACTATGGGTGCTCATGAAACCTCTGTAGCTATAAAGCCGAATATTGACTTGAAATGTGTTGAAATCCCTTAGGATAAGAATTCGTCCTTAGTGGACGTCTACGTCACAAAAGAAGTAACTATGTAAAACTTTAAGTTAATCGGCCAGATTAACTTAAAGTTTAAGTTTGTTAAGATAAACTTTCGTGATGAGTCAGTGAGTGGTAAATCGCTTATATATATACAAATAATTAATTAATAATGATGTAATTGGATTTTTAATAAAATATGACCGGAGAGAGATAAGTTTACAGCTTATAGCTAGGAATACTTCTTCCATTCCCGACTTCCTGTTTATTATGTGGCATCGCTGAAGTATTCAAATTGTTAGATAGTGTTGTATACAATGATTACTTATTTTATTTATGAGCCTTAATAAATCGAAGATATATTTTAAAGGTAACTTATGGAGTGTGGTCGAAATAAAACATTCCTATTAAACGCATACATTGTTAACGTGTAGTCCTAAAATTAACAAAACGCACATACTACTGTTTCGGTTGAATTATTTAAACACTGGAAGTACAGTTAAAAGTAAAAATATCTTGAATATATGTACATTCAGGATATTTTTTGCAAAACAGTACTCTATCACAGCTCTCTTATTGTATAATAGATAAATCGCTATGATGTTCTTTCTTATTTGATACTATTGTTATTCGACTGTCGGTTTGTGCCACATTCCACTTCCACATCGATATATCTTATTCTAGTTTGAAATGTTTTCCTTAACCTCTCTTATATTAATTTGATTCTATCGCGGTATTAGCAAGCTGTTGCTGGCAGGTTGCCATAATAGTATAGGATTCTCAGCTCTAACTATTTCAAAGGAAGTTTTCCCTCACAGAGCTAAACATTTTTATGACCAGTAATTCAGCATCTACCAATGTTGGTATGCTTCATTCTATAGTAGATAAAGGACATTCATTGTTCATGTTTTATGTGCTAATAAGCAAATGGCAAAATTAGGGTGGACTCTTTTTTTCTAAGATATTATGAAGTAAAAATATACTCGATTAATTAAAGCACAACATCCGGGTTATCTGCTTTTAAGAAAAGAGAACTTTTCCATCCATATAAAAGTTCTAAATTTCGATTTTGATTGTAGTTCATGTTATGGTTCATATTATTGTTCATGTGTTATATTTAGATCTAGAAACATAAAAGGTTTACCTTTTCATAATGTTTATAAAGTTTTAAGAAATCGTTTATGATATGACCTTGTAATGTAAAGAAATAAATAGCCAGGTTACTGTATAAATGGAAATGGTTATTAGAATAAAGAACGACCGAGGTGGACCCGGATGAAGTATGTGAATAATTATATAACAGACAGTAAGTCGCTACTATTTGTTACTAGGATAAAAAGTTATGATTAGTATATTTAAAGTTTAAAATTATTCTTAAATTTAAAGAAATGCAGAATATTCTTGGATATGACAGAAATGATTTTTAAAGTGACTTGAATTTCTTATTCATCATATTTTAAGAGCTCTTTCAAAATATAGTTATCTTTTTTATTGGTAAAGGTACATTAAAATATTCCTATCACATTTTTTTTTCGTTTTATAAGTTTATTGAAGTTATTGATAGAGAATGTAGGACTTATATACAGACATTTTCCGTTACATTAAACCTTCTTTGATGCAATTATAACTTTTCAATCAATGTTTTATCAAGTTACTTCTAAATGGAATTTCTCATCGGCACTGGAATTCAAGATGATTTGACTACATTTTCTATTGAAAACATCTGCATCTGGAACCGGTTGCCTTAGGAATGTCTACGTTACGTAGTGTTTGTACGGTAGTGTTTTCAACTGATTGTATGCATCATTCGACATGCAAATTGTATTAGAAGACTCGGCGGTGACAGTGAAAGATAAGGAAATTAAAGTTTCTATTTAAAAGCATTGTTATACATATATTTGTAGTACTTATAGTTAAAATTTTTGTTTTACAAAACATTAAATGGAGAGTATGTTATCATTTTCATACACATACAATGATTCTTTTGAATTCCAACCACGAAATGTAAAATTGTTGGCGATATCTAACTAAAAGCTAAGTGGCTTTCTGTGATAGTTCAAGCCGTAGTATAAATCAACGTAAAGTAATATTAAATGTTGAACCTTCCATATATATATATATATATATATATATATAAATAAAGATTGTTTGTTATTGAATGTAATTATTTACTTACAATTACTTTTTACTTTTACTTTAAAATTTAATTTACTTACAATACAATCTGAAGCGCTCAGAATACGACTGATGTAGAAAATGTACAACAAACGTACATATCAAATAGACTTCACTTCTTTCATAACTCAAGAAAATAAATTAATATAAGTAAATTGAAAGTGAAGTTTTATCCTCACAGGAAATAAACGGCATATCCCGTTTAATTTCACATTTGTGTAACTAACATTATGATCATAAAAAGAAAGTAAAATGGAATAATTAAAAAATAATTTTGACATTATATCGTTAGACATATAATCCATTAAATTAGTGATAAAACTATATCTGAGTTGTTGACATTACTTGAAGAGATGAACTAATATTAGTGATTAGACTATTTTGATACAACCTTATTTAAATGAGCGAATACACTAGTAATATTTATTGATAATATGTACGAACATAACAGTAAAAATGGTTTCAAAATTTTTAATATGGTGATTTATACATTGGATACTTTTTATTAGATTGAACTGCGTTACGTAGTTAATGAACAAGGATATTCATATTTATTTGTAATTTTGTATCAGATATGTGATTTGAGAATAGAAATAAGATATGCAATACTTTATAAAGACGTTATCTATAAAAGTAAAATTTTGTGAACTGGTGTATGTGTCCATGACATGTTTATAGCACCTACACATAAACACACTTGTGCACATAGCGAGTAACTTACCTTCTATCTATTTAATAATATTAGTTACAATGTCATGTTATAAATAACAAAATATATTGAATAAATTTAAAAAAAAGAAACTATACTGATACCCAAATTCGAATTGTAATTAACCTGTTTTCTATATTACTACATGTTAATGCTTGCCTATAATAAGTCACTCATTACCATACCCTGCAATTTCTATAAACACATTTAAAAGATGTTATTATTAAAATCACAAAACTGATTCAAATTTAAAACATAATATATATGACCCCAATTGTAATACGTATTATTTGACATTATAAGGCTATATATTATGGCAACAAGCTGTGAAGTGTCTCTGTCACTTTATTTCCACTACTGGATAAAAAGATAAAAATAATACAAAAATACGATTCATGTGTCATCTGCAGGAAATAGATAGAAATTTACCAAGAATGCCTTATATGTTGAGTAACAGGTCTTGTTAATTTCTCCTGGACCTTGGGATTCGTCTTATCTTCTAAATTTTAAATAAATATTATTGCAATATAATTTTAAATTATAATTTTATTCCTGCGATATTCCGACTTTGTGATATATATGTATATAATTTGTTTTTCTAAGTGTCTCTTATAAATGACACTAGCGCTTGTAGTGGCTTAAATTGCTGAGAATTCAGCTATATTGTAATATTGTATTTTGTTTATTCCCACGGGGTGTGTTATGCTCTAACCACATAAATAAGGACTGGCAAAAAGTACAAAACGATTTGGATAAATTCTGAAATAAATACGTGAGTACAACCAGGCAAAAATATATAATTAATAAATAATAGTAATCAAGAATTACGAGATTAAATTGAATTGTGCACACTGTACAGTCAAATTTGTTTTTCTCTTTTTTGCGCTACTAGTGTTTTTATACCTAGCAGTAAAAAATAATACTCTATCTTGGCTTCATTCTACTATATTCATAATATAAAGTATTTATACCTTTATGTTTACAGTATAAAATATTTTAAAGAGACTTTCACAGTTGTGACTTCAGCCAAAGTTCACTAACAGATTGTTAAAGTTACAACTATTAAATCACTTGGCACAAACTAAACAACCTTGATTTATGCTTAACTTTATGGGTGTCACATCCTGTTCTGACTTTAGATTTTATTAAAATTTATCTACCTAGGTTAGGTTTAAAGAACTTTATCCTCATAAAAACATTAAATTCACTTAAAATGAGATACAATAAATTTTCAAAAAAAAGAGTATAACAATAATTTGCCTCTGGAGCGACAATTTAAACATTTGTAAAAATTATAACAAACTTTTGTAAACTTATTTAACAACCTTAATTATATTTTATATACATATTCCTTTAAGTTAGCTTTAAATACACTCATGCTCTTCTCGCCTTTAAGATCATTCGGTAAGTTATTATATAGTTGCACTCCCTCAAACAGTATTGTTTTCTTGCCACACTTAGTGCGCACACCACTTAGTATAAGTTTATCTTTATTTCTTAAATTATGTTTAGTTATTTTTTTGTCAATTTTAATATTAGAGTGTATTGAGTTGGTGATAATGTTTTTTATCAGTATGCAGGTGTAATAGGTGTATAGTTGAGTGATATTTAGTAATTTTGTTTCTTGATACAATTTTTTGGTTGAGGTGAGATAAGGGTAGTGGAATAGCACTTTAATAACTTTATTTTGTATTCTTTGTAAGGTTATTAAGTTTGTCTTGGCGGCAGATCCCCATACTTCTATTAAATATTCAATTTTAGATTTAACTAAGCTGTTATATATTATCCAACGTACTTCCTTGGGAATACAGTTTGAGACCTTTCTTAATGCACACAGTATAGGTGCTAATTTGTTTCTAACGTGTTCTATGTGACCTCATGGGGATAAAACATTAAATAAACTATATTGTGTTATTTTATAAGTTATTATAGTGCATATATACAAATTTATTTTAACTTACGCTTTTCTAGTTTTTCCTTTGTGTGGAATGTGAGTAGACACTCCACATGATAATAAAAAATATATTTGTTTATATTTTACATACAAAACCTCTTTATTTGAAGTTTTATTAACATTGTAAACAGATTTATTCTACAACCTCGTACAAAAATATGGAACAAATAATACAAATTAATTGTTACTAAGTTTGAGATAAGTAAAAGTATTTTGGTTACATTTATATGAAAATTGATTTTCTATTGACATCGTGTTATCACGGCCGTAAAGTTACTTCTATTTTTTGTTTTCTATATATAATTCTTGTAATAAAATTGTAACCAACAATGGCTCCACAGAACTTCACGAGTCTATTCATTTCCCTTTATCTATAAGTTAAATAATAATGTAATATGTGAATACCAAAATTGTATTTTCCTTAAAGGCAGTCTGTATTCATTCTTAAGAGGCTTAGCAAAACCAAGAGTTTGCGATTTGCATTCAAATGGCTTCTACTCATATAAACTAACTACTTGAATTGTTGAATTGAGTGGTTGTTAGTAAAGTAAAAGGTAGGAAGGTTCAACAGACCCTTTCCAACTTTAAAGCAATTATGATTAGAACTCTGTATCAAACATTTATTATTAGATTATTAATAAGAATTATGTAAAACGCATTAAAGAAAGTCGGTCTAACACAGTTTTTAAAGCGATTAAAATAAAAATGTTATCTATTCTCTTAGTACTGATATGACTTATTTTCCAATATTTCAGTTGTTATATTCTGGTTACTGATGTAACGATGCTAGTTTTAAGATGTTATATTATTAAATATGTAATTATTATTTTTAGTGTGTAGGTATTTTAGTCTTAAGGAAATGAAGTTTAAATTTTTTTAATATAAGTAAAATGAACGATACAAAATAATAAAGCCGCTTCACAACAATGTTATAATGTTATTGACTTTGTAAAGATTTAAATTCGCAAAAATTAATATTTGCAATATGAGTTTAATATTAATTCAGGACTATAGGTTTATTTAGTATATTCAACTAAGAATTAACTCGATACAACGTAAAAATGCATTGTACTTTTGTAGTAGAAGCACATAGTTGTTTTATTGCTTAGTGACTTTAACAGCTCTGTTCAAGGTCGGGTTTGTGACACAATTGTTTCATTACAGGGAATTTCCACAAATATTCCAATCAATGTCTGAAGCAAAAAAAAAAATTAAACATCAATATGATTTAAGAATACTAGATTTTAGTATATATATGTTTTTATTTTCATATATATATGCGTATTAATAAACAACAGTGTTCCGTCAAATTAAATAGTCAAATATTATAATATTAACTATTTAATTAATTATTAGTACGAGACTTTAATAATGCCAGAACACAGAGGAATAATAATTTTTTAAGGTTTCAAAGAACAAAGGATATTCGGGTTCATGTAGCAGCCATAATAAAAATTATTTTAAATTATTTTTTAAATATTTGAGTATATAATATTTTGTGTGATTATCATTTACTGAAAATGCAGTTATCATTATCAATAATAAATATCAAGACATTTCATAGTGTATACCAAAACCGTATTATATATTCCGATCTTATATCATAGAGCAGTGAAAAGCTTTGAGCAGTAAAATTAACATTATCTAAGATAGACCTAAACTCGAGGTAAAGGAAGCTTAGATGAGATATTAATGAATGCAGTTAATCTACAGATACTTCTATATCCATTCATTATACACTTCGTAACTTTCGTTATTGATAACTTTCAGCTCTCAAAGTTTATCTTTCAATAGTACTCCATAAGCTTTACATTGATAAACATTTTATTGAAGATGATGTTGATCCAGTTGGTAGTAAAATTGTTATTCTTACAAACTATGTTAGTATACAAATATTATTTTAAATTTTAACAAACCAATTGAAATTATAAAATACATTTATCAAATCAAATTATATTAAATTAATGAAATAATTTGATTCTAATATCATACACGCTACACACACGCTATACACGCTGATACAATGTGTCATAATGTTTATTATAACGCTATGAAACAACCTCAGCTTTGTTATAAAATAGTTTAAACTTCCTTTGTGAGGCGCACTTTGGCTATATCCGTCCACGATAGTGTTATTTTCTCTTTACCTTTTAAAAGAATTTGTATTCAATCTCTAAAGATTTCACAAAGCAAAAGACCCATCATTTGCATCCAAATAGCTTTTGTATAAATTCACTACTTGTTTTTATCGACTACACCTCCTCATACATCCTGCTCAGTCTTTGTACTATTACTATCAACTCAACGTATAATAGAAAGAGTCAAAATACTGCGTTGTCTGAAGCCTTCACTCACAGAGGTAAATCTATATTAATAATTTCGATTTAAACTTCGCCTCAATTATAAAACATAAAAAAATAAAAATGTCGATTCGCCAACATGTATCCGCAAAATACGGATTGTCAAGTATTTTGTCAAATTCTAATGACGATCACAGACTAATCGCAGTCGCCATTTTGGACGCTAGCGAAACGTCACTGACATTGGAGGCCATCTTGATTTCGTTAATCAAAGCTATAACTACAATAATCTACTAACATTATTTAAAATATTGATGAGAAGAGTCACATTTAACCCGAGCGAAGCCGGGTTACCATCTAGAATTAGAATAGAATTTAATATGAAATGTAGTTTCACTGTCCGCTGCTCTAAATTCTCTTCTTCTAGGTGTGCGAAGCCACGGGCATAAGCTAGTAGTAATAGTAGTAGAAGTAGTGTAGTTAATTATATTCATTATAAGTACAAGTTCATAACGGCTTATTAATAAACCAAATGAAAAAAAAAGTGAGAATAGTAGCAAGAAAATTAATATTATTTTATTAAAATAATATTTTTGTAGAAAAACAGATTTTTTTAGAACAGTCTTTGTAGTATAACGTTGATCTTTACATTAAATTTAACATTATCATTAATTATTTTATAATATAATATAACTTATTCAATATTTTATTATGTAATAGAACTTCTTCGGTGTATTAATAAATGATACTTATATTTATATTAAACTTTATTGAATATTTGTAAAAAATAATAACTATATAAATTTCTTTATTTCTCTTTCTTGTGAACAAAACTTCAAAGTTACGTAGTTAGTATTGAGTTATTGTTTTAATAGTCTTAACTTTAGCAATCAATTTTCACTTAGATATTTATATCTTCCTATTATGAGTACTATTGAAATGATAAGTTTCTCAAGAATTGCTTAGTAGAGATAGATATTATTGTTATAATTTAAGAGACTTATCATTTTGCAACGTTTTTTATAATTATAAATTTCTCAATACACAGATCTATATTCTATACTCAATACACAGATCTATATTTAATCGTTGAAAAGGAAAAAGAAATATTTAAAAAAAAGTTCTTTCCAGAAATAATATAGCTTTAAAGTGCAATAAAAGGTCAATCTCCGTCCACATTAGTGCCGGAAGGATGTTCTGCCTAGATTACACAATTTAAACTTAATTCTCTTTTGTTCTAATAGAAATGAATAATTTTTTTTATGTTCCTGATAACCCAATCTGATGTTCATTAAATGCAAAATACAAAAATAAAATTTCCAAAATAAATATTTTGTTTTAAAATTCTTACGCATCCAAAGTTAGATGATCCTTCTGATGTTTAGGATCCGAACTTCCAGTCAGTGACGGAGATATCCAAGGGACTGAAACATATTATTATTTAATAAGTACTAGTTTTTAAATTACCCTCGATACGTTATGCGTGATGCGAAACAAACAAACAGAAATAAAGTGAATATGTGTTAAGATGTCGTGAAAATCAAACAGTTGTTATCTAATAAAACTAAAAACGTAGTAGGTGACAGCCTTAATTAATGAACTGTGACCCCGTTTAAGTGATTTATGTAACTTGGAAGGTTAAGCCGAAATCCGTTAACACTCGGAACATCGAGCGGAAACAATCCTGTTATAAAGTATCTTACGACTGAACTATATTATTTAAATTGAATAAGACCATACAAATCCTAATTAGCATGATATTCAGTATTACTAAGGTTAGATGATAATGTTCATTTTGAACAATTAGACTTAAATTTGCCTTCTAGCAATAAGTCTATTGGGATGGAATAAACAAATAAATTTACCTATTTAGGGCAAAGAGTTTTAATAATTTTATTGACAATATTCTTTGTATCGTTAACAAAATACATCGAATTGTCAAAGCAGCAATTGGCAAACATTTTGTTTAAAAATGCCTTATCATTATGTCACAGGTTTGCGAAGTTTTAGTACTCTCTTGGCCTATCCATGTCACACCAGTAATATCAGTGATCGTATTTGACACATATACACAATGTTTTTTTAATATAGTGGCCAAGATATTAAAACTGTCCCCAGACCAAGTACGTGTCTAAGTACATAAAATAGTTAAAATTCCTCAAAGTATTATGATAAAACTTACTGTACCATATAGATTTATATATAGATACGAGTTATAAATAACTGTTTGTATTGAGCATAACAAGAAATCGTAAAATTATAAGAAATAGCCCAGGAAGGATTAATCTCAACAGATTAATCCTCAACTCAACAGTTGACTTGTATATGATAATAATATTATTTTACTATTTTTTTATCTGTATTGTATAAACGTATTATTTAATGGTTACAAATATTTAATTTAATCACTTTCATTTTCATACAAATGTAAAAAGTTGTCCCTAGAGGCAATAAAATAAACTCTGCGAAGTAAATCAGCGTCTGTTGTGAGTTTTTATTCTACAGAGAAATATCATATTTTGTTGGTATTAATTTACGAGAAGCACATGTTCAATTATCAGTACAGCTTCAAAATAAAAAAAAATACATAATAATCTTTCAGTTAAGTAAAACTCGTAAGATATGAAAATTATTATATATATAGATATAACATTACGTCTGTTTGTAACTGCTTAAACTTTTATACATAAATTAATCTTAAGTATTTTTAGGAACTTTAGAGTTTACATACTCATACATCACAGGTGAAAGAAACGGGAGCTTTTAGCGTAATATAATGAAAAACTTTACCCGACTGAGATTATTAAACTGCAGTGTACATATTGCGTGTTATGTTGCTGTGTTACTTTAGTAATCCGTCACGTAAAACGTCCTCTTCATAATTGCTATCCTTCATTACAAACTTATTTCATATTACAGAGTACACTAAAAGAGAGACGAGCGAAACAAAGACCTATCTTGATTAACGTAATAATTGTATTTTTATAAGTAATCATAAAAATGATAGGTTTTTACTTTCTTTTTGAACTTCATGTAAAATAAATACATATTCTAATTGGTCCTTCAGATATTTTAACTTCATAGTTGACGTTATATGTGAATACGGATGTTTCATCCATTGTTTTATTATTAGAATATAAAAAATAAGACATTTAACTATGACTAGTAACTAAATCTTTTTCGTAAAAGCTTCAATAAAACAAAAAATAATAATATATAATTTTTTATTATAGGCTTAGTAACAAATATATATATATTATTCCATCACAGATATCACCTATGTGATAATCCTTTCATCTTCTGTATCGTGGGTCGAGTACCAACCAAACTGAATTAGGGATGTTTGTCTCCTTCTATAACACTATAAGGAGTGAAGCTGAGTTATTAGACTTACTTTATTTTATAAAATGGTCCCGCCTCTAAGAGATTTTTGTTTATTTTACACATAAAAATAATTCTTAAATTGTATCAATGTAAATGATTCTGTGATTTTTATTTACAATAGTGTTACTGTTTACAAATTATACAATTATAAAACTTAATCATATAATAGTCCAGATATCGGTATACCTATATTTAAATACATTGTCTCTGTTTATTGAAAATGCTTATTAGGTTCAAAATAATAATAAGTATTACTACTAGTTCAGTATAGATTTACTGTATTTCCTAATACCCAAAGAAAAAAACTTAGCAAAATGTGTTCTACATAAGAATATAGCAGTACATACTTAGAGTAAGATAAGGAAATAAACCCGATTCAATTATGTTTCGTTACAGAGGAGAAGCTCCGGCGAAATATATTTACACAGCATTAACGACACAACTTTTAAGAGATTTTATTTTTATCAAAGCAAAATATTCTTCACTTTTTTAGCGATGACATAATAACAGCTTTCGGCATTCTATTATTAAAAAAGAAAATTTGAGAGCCGAAAGGGAACGAAAGTTTTGAAGTAAGAGTTGATAATAAATATAATATGTAAAAGTATCTCTGGGTTTAGTGATTCCATGTAATTACTTATTTGGACCCAAATCATATATTTAAAAATGTAATAAAAGGAGGCTAAATTTATGAATGATTATTTTTAAGATAATGATAACTCGTATTATGTTAATACAAAAATATGAGCAAACAAATAACACAAAACATTCAAATATTTAAACAATAGAACAAACGATATTCAAAATACATGAATTCGAATATGCTTTATTCTTTGAAACCACCAAATATAATTAGTCACAATTAGTTCTTTGTATTCTGGTGTTATAATAGTTTCGTGCTAATGAAAAGTAAAATATATATCCAATGTGCAGTAATATCCGTTTTCTTTGTTAATTTTTATTCTTATATTTATTGGGCTTGTTATCAATAGCGTATGTTTCGTTTACTATTTCAATTGTCACAGTGTGATAGATTATTATTAAACGGGAACAGGAACAGGAGAGACTATCGAATATGTAATTAAGTAAAATGGTAATAAAGATCACACTCACATAGGTTAGTTTTAATTATTATAGCTTTCGAGAATAAAAAATATCTCATAGATATAATATATCAGTTTTTTGACGATTATTCCTTAACGACATGACATTTTACAATTATTTTTTTAAAACCATCACCTAATGTGTGTCTTTTTGATTGCAAATTTTCTGTCAAGTAGTTTGCGAGCCAAAGAATGTGAATAAGTAGAACGCTCCGCTCGCTTCGCTCAATAAACGAACTAAAAGTTTCTTTCATATATTGTCCTCAGCTAATTTTTAATCAATTAATGGTAACAATTATCAATTGTGTATTCCTTGTATAATATATTTTATTAAATTTTATAATATTTTCATCTTACAATGTAATGATATATGAATAACTTTTACATCGAATGTGTTGTTAACAATGACATTGAAGCCTCTGATATATTTAATTATAGTTATTGGATAACTTTTGATTTCTCTTTACAAGTTGGTCAAGTTCCACATGCTGAGGTACGTCCGAAGGAGCACGGGTCTTCCTCTCGCTCGCACACTTCGCTGTTGAGGTATTGGATGATTCTTTGAATGTTCGTCCGTATTCTGTAAGTTTGCGACAATTTATATTATAACATTAATAATATTTGAGAAGTAAAAAAGAATTTTCTATAAGTATATTAAAAAATAGGATGTTTATTTTTTACTTTTCTTTAAATAAATTTACTTATTTAATACATTTTAATCTAACAATACACGAACGTAAATCCACCAACAAAACCAATTAATTACAAAAATAACTTAAAGAAGTGACTTTTTATATCATGTACATAATCTCATAAATATATTTTATTTTCCCCACAATTAACACCCTTTCTCGGTGGAAGGATGTCAAATAACGTGAAAGAAAAGAAGTTTTTTACATATAAAAATATATACTTAGTTTGATTTGACTGCTACAGTCAATATCACACGTAATGATAACCGAAGCGGATGAGTTTCTTACGTTGAATTGTATTATTATCACTCTTTCATTGGGCGCATAATTTAACAATTTCTTATATACAAGTGGAACGTTCTCTCAGGGGTCAATAACTTTTTCATGCAAATAGTATTTTACACCTAAATCAACAAACTTAATATATTTAATAGTTAATACACCAAATTCCTATTTTGTTTCTTATAACTGCTGGAAGGCTTCCGTCTCTTGCATCCGGACGCTTTAAAGTAAACATAGAGGCTTTGAAGACAAACAGAAGTTTAAAGGAGTTTTCCTCCCACAAATAGATAACTTAGCTCTTGGATTAGACTTCGCCCGCCGGAAAATAGATATTAAACACTTAAGTCAAAAAATATTATGTTCACATTTTGTATTGTTTTGGTAATACACAATTATATATGTTGATATGAGCGCAGTTATTGAAATCGTTAAGAATAATATTATGCAATAAAAATTATACACTATCTATATTCCAGTCGATTGCTCTAAGATAAGTAATGGATAGTAGATTTGTTAATATTAAATAGATGATAGGTTTCCAGTGCGTTATATCCTTCAGCATCATATTAAGTAACCTTTGTTAGATTTGGAGAGAGTAGTTCTATCAAAGTAACTTAATACCTTCGGGTATAGTTCAGGTATCACTGCTGCCTGCTGGTACAAAGACTTGTAAGTACATTTATTTATTTATTTATTTACCTTCACGCCATATCCCTTACGGGGTAGCCAGAGACGAGGGAGCGCCAAACGCTACGGTCTCTGCATACCTCTTTCGCCTCGGCCACAGACATCAACCTCTTCATACATGCCCTCAGGGGGGTCCTCATGCTTTTTACGTGACCTTCCTCTAGTATCGTAGCTACTGTGTTTTCGAAGGTCACTCAAGGCCTCCCCCTGTCTCTCTTACCGCTCACTTTTCCCATATAAATCTTTTTTACCATTCTTTCATCACTCATTCGTTCAACGTGCCCAAACCACCTGAGCACGTTCTTCTTCATTCTCACCGTGACATCTTCGCTAGTACCTGCCATTCTGTGGATCTCTTCATTACATAAGTAAGTACATCTTCTTGATATAATAACGATTTGATGTTCTTTGGTCACATCAACTATTGATTTGATGAGATTCTATACATGATCCTTAACCGTCTGTTTAGTTCAATCATTTGTAAACAAGTGATTGTTAGAAACAGCTATTTCTCTACATTCAATGAATAATAATTAAAAATAATAAATTTGTATATTTAATTGCTGCTTCTTTCAATAAACCGCTATTTATGGAATACAACAGACATTTAAAAAAATCTTGCTAGTATAATAATGAAAGATGTTGAGCAAGTATAATAAAAAGAATCAAAACAATATATTTAATAATATAAAAATAAACTTAATCATGTAGCATTCTTATTCAATATTTTCTTTATTTCCAATGCCTATAACGGATATGCTGAATCAATTAATAAACATCAAATATAGAATAAATAATAACTAATTGACTAAGAGAAATTTGCAAGCTATAGAAAAATAAAAGTTTGATACTAAATGCAAACCGAACAAAATACATTAGTGAGAGATAAATCAGGTAAAACTAATTTGGTTTAATCTAGTTATTCTGCACACTTTCGCATTGTAACGTTGAACTGGACGTAATTGAGGGGGATAAAAATAACCATTTATTATTTTCAGTTTTTTGAATAAAGTTCATATGGGGTCTCTGGATTGTTTGATAGCACTGCAATTATGAATTATGTAAACAGAGATTTTCTTTAATATAAATATTACTATAAATAGTGCTAAGTGGGACTGGACTTCACATAAAAATAACAATAAAATTTTGCAATAGAAAGCCAAAGTATAAAATACTAGGGCCGCGCAAGCGGGTGGAGCTAAACGATCTCAAACAAGCGTGCTTAAACTAAAAAGCAATACAAATTAACAAAACAACGGTTCTTAACAAATATTACAGATTAATAAAAAAAATATATAAAAAAAAGAGATAAATATTTCAAACAGCGCGTGACGCAATCGTTAGTTTTGTCAGTCTGCTCTCCATGCAACATATTAACTTTTGAAATTTTCAAAACTTTTTTAATGATATTTGCAATCCGGTACTTGTCGATTTTGCCCAAGATTAACGCCCAACTATTCTGCTCTGAGTGGATCGAAAACTTGCAGTTCCTCGTAAGACTTAAAAAATACAACATAAGAGTGACGTCGTTCACAGACAATAAACACTTCATTAGGAGTCAGTTCTTTAATTTTGTCGTTAGTTAATTTGCCAAAGTATATGTCAGGATAGTGTTTCTTCAGATTAGAAATGTTTGCACCGCGATCTCTCACATACCACTTGAGTAACTTTGCGTTGCCGTTCTCTATGTTATTTGTGAAAATATCTAACGTATCTCCTACTACAAATGGCTCTTCATCCCCAGCATTTCTAAGTAATTCCGACCGTCCTACAATGACTTGACCATGACTCTCAAAAATTATATCTGCAAATCTCTGTGGCAGGATTCTTGTTCGACATTGAGTACGTGACCAGTGTATCCATATAGTCCAGCGACATTGCCTGCTCTTAGCTGCTACACGCGTAAGATTGGATGGACTCTAGCAATCAACATCTCTTCAATGTCTGTCAATCCTTGCAGCTGAGGTGGCACTTCTCCTGGATCCATTGAATTTGCAGCCCTAAACATTTGCGACGTCCTCGAGCTGCGACACAAAGTGCACAAGTACGTTGCGCTCTCGATCTCGTCTTTATGTTCTTGTCTTCATTTTGGACACACGATTAAATTAAGCTTGCAAAGGTCGTGTTCGAATTTAGCCTTGAACGTTTGTATAGCTTGGTCGTTTGCTTGCAGCGGTAAATTTGGCATTACGTTACTTCTCAAACGACGCATTCTCTCTGCATCTCGGGTAACGTAAGCGGGTATAGCGTGTATAGCGGGTATAGCGGGTAATAGCTACAGAAAATATCGATTTATTAGGACTAATTGTCACCTTCTAGCTCAGCACATTGCTCGCACGCGCAGGGCACCTCTAATATATTGTCTATGGCAGGAGTAATTTTTTCTGATAACTTTTGAATGGCTTAACATTTTTTCAATCTGTTTTCACTATAACATCCGCGTTCGGCTCCAACATACATGAGAAATTTTTTAGCTAATTATCTCATCGCATTCTGAAGACACCTTAACACAAAAAAGGTCTTCCAAACGGTTAAGATATAATTAACTTCTTAACCAAATTTTAATTCATATGTCTCTCTAAGATTTGATGCTTGAAAAGTCCGCCCCTTGCTCCATATTATACCTCCAGCCCCAGGGCCTGAATAAGTTCTATTACAAATGAAAATGTATTACTTTAGACCTTAATTTTTCAACAGTAAAGAGAATCTTTCTCTGCCTTTCAACCGCATATCCTTTGATGAGCACAGACGTTCAATTCTTGTTTTATTGTACGCGAGTTGCGACAGAATACTTGATCCTTATTTCTCACATTAAATCAGTTTTAATATCTCTCATAGGGGAAGCGCTGCTGTTGTATCTGGTGGTGGAACTTACGACTGATGTCAAGCTTTGAAGTTACAGTTAGTTTCGGCGATTTTGTGATGAATCAGTGAGTAGAAAACCGCTTATACATATACAGATAATTAATTAATTAATGATGTAATTGGATTTTTAATAAAATATGACCAAAGAGAAATAAGTTTACAGCTATGAATAATTCTGTATCAACTTTTTACATTCCTGACTTCCTGTTTATTGTGTGGCCTCGCTGAAGTATTAAAATTGTTAGATAATCTTGTACACAGTGAATGCCTATTTTATTTATGACCCTTAATAAAACGAACATATGTTTTAAAGGTAACTTATGGATTGTGGTAGAAATAAAACATGATGATTAGTATATTTAAAGTTTAAAATTATTCTTAAATTTAAAAAAATGCAGAATATTCTTGGATATGACAGAAATGATTTTTAAAGTGGCTTGAATTTCTAATTCATCATATTTTAAGAGCTCTTTCAAAATATAGTTATCTTTTTATGCCCAATAATTTTATTGGTAAAGGAACATTAAAATATTCCTATCACATTTTTTTTTCGTTTTATAAGTTTATTGAAGTTATTGATAGAGAATGTAGGACTTATGTACAGACATTCTCCGTTACATTAAACCTTCTTTGATGCAATTATAACTTTTCAATCAATATTTTATCACTAAATGGAATTTCTCAATGGAATACTTACTTCTAAATGGAATTTCTCATTGGCACTAAAATACAAGATGATTTGATTACATTTTCTATTGAAAACATCTGGAACCGGTTGCCTTAGGAATGTCTACGTTACGTAGTGTTTGTACGGTAGTGTTTTCAACTGATTGTATGCATCCTTCAACATGCAAATTGTATTAGAAGACTCGGCGGTGACAGTAAAAAAAAAGGAAAATTAAGTTTGTATTTAAAACCATTGTTATATATTTATAGTACTTACTTATACTCAACATGTTGCTCTTAAAAAAATAAATGGAGAGTCTATTGTCTGTGTCGTAACATCACATACAATGTTTACTAATCCTTTTGAATTACAATCACGAAATGCGAAAAATTGTTGGCGATCGCTAACTATAAGTTTAGGTGGCTCTCTGGTTTATTTGATAGTCTTTAGGCTATATACGAGTATAACGAAACGGACTATTAAAAGGACATGATGAACCTTTTATATGTATAAACAGTAAAGTTCTTGTATGTTATTAAATGTTATTCTTTACTCCAATTCTCTGACGCACTCAGAATACGTCTGATATAGAAAATGTACATATCAAATAGACTTCTATCGTAACTGAAGAAAATAAATAAAAGTAGATCGGAAGTGAAGTTTTATCCTCACAGGAAATAAATGCCCTATCCCGTTTTTTTACATTTATATTTCCCACTTTATTTTTAAGAAAAGATAATAATATAATGGAATAAAAAAACATTAAGCTATATTAATTATATCGCTTGACAAATAATCTATTAAATTAGTGGTAAAATTATTTTAAAATTATTGACAATACTTGAAAAGATAATGTAACTTTTTGACGTATAAGAATACACTAGTAGTAATTTCTTAATAATCTGTAGACACATAACAGAAAAACAGACTTAAGGAATTTAATTTGGATAAATTATACTTTTCATATTTTTTTATTAGATTGTTGTGAGTTACTAAAGTAATGAATAAGGTTCTGTTTTTTGTGATACATAAATGATTTGAGGATAAAAATGAGATATGTTCGTGATAAATATATTACATAGAACAGGAAAGTTTGGTGAAATAGTCTATGTGCCTATGAAATGTGCCATTTTATAGTATGTACATACAAACAGCTGTTAAGAACAAATTTTTAAATTGAAAAAATATAAATAAGATTTGACGCCCATTCAATTTGTACTTAGCCTTTTTTTATTACCTAAAAGTTAGCTTTTATCATAAGTCAATTATTACTATTCCATTCAATTTCGAGAAAAATATTTAAAAAATATTTTTTTTAAATCACAACGCTGTTTGGAATTTGAAAAATAACTTACGTGACCCAAATATAAGGCTTTTTATTTCACATTAAGGTTTCAAGACGTGCTATCAAAATATTTTTTGCAACTCGACAAATATAAAATCTGTTAAAGCGGAGTCGGTAATTATATTTATCCGGAGCTTCTCCTCCGTAAAGAAACATAATTGAATTATGATTATTACCTTATCTTACTCTAAGTGTGAACTGTTATATTACTATATAGAACACATTTTGCAAAGTTTTTTCTTTGTGTCTCAGATAATATAATAAACCAATACTGATCAAGCTTATCTTTCGCAATCTTTAATTTAACTCTATACCATTTTAATTGTACCTCTTCAAGGAATATATCTCTTAAGTTGATTGATTTATATACAAGTAAAACTTAAAAGATTACAGATAATTTCTGTTTTTTATAATAACAAGAATTAATATCGCGTGTTCAAGAAAAAAAAATAAAAAAAATAGAAGGAAAGTAATATTATACCCTCTTATACCCTTATATACTTAGTGATTATTTTGAACCTGATAAATATAGTTGTAAACATTTTCAATAAACAGAGACGATGTATAAGTATATAGATATCTGGAGTATTATATTGTTACGTTTTATAACACTATTGTTAATAGATATCACTGAACTATATACATCAATAACATTTAAGGAGCACCTTAAGGTAAAAGGTTTATGTAAAACAAGAACCTCAATAGTTATGAGCGTAAGCGAAGCTCTTAACCGTTTGGGAAACTTTTTTTTGAAGCAACATCACATAAAAGTACTAAACCGATTTGGATGAAAATTAACAAAGCTGTAGAACTTAAGAATGGATAGGTATTAAAAAAACAAAATTTTAATATCTCATTCCGTTCAGAAATGATGGTCCAAAAACTGAGGAGGCTCAGCTCAACTCCCGCAGCGCACAGCGGCGGCTCCTAGTTATTTAACAATTTTTTATAAATGTGTATAAAAAAATTGCAAAAAATATACAATATGGTAACACTACTACCACGCTTATATTTTCATTAAGAAATACATATTATAAAAGTTATTTGTGGCTAAAAAGTGTAAAGTTCACGAGATAGATTCAGCAAACATTTCAGTACCTCTCTCACGTCGAGATACTTCAATTGTTTTGCGAAATTAATTGCATACCTCAACTTCGTATATTATTTTTTTATAAAACCTTATATAAAACTTTTGCTTTTGCTACACTGTTGTATATTATTATTGTGTCTGTCACATCACTTCAGAAAATAACATTGTCTGCGATACTTTGAGTTGTATATAACACCAATAGGCTGAATATAATTTTAGTAATGAAATAGTAATAATATTAAATAAGTAAAATATGTTGTAACGATCCTCATAATTCTAATTTTTATTATATACTATTAAATGTCCATACGATAATTTCTGGGGGAGGCCTCGAGTGACCTTTGAAAACACAGTATCTATGATACTGGAGGAAGGTCACGTAAAAAGCATGAGGACTCATTTTCATACATGCCCTCGGAGGGCATGTATGAAAAGGTTGATGTCTGTGGCCGAGGCAAAAGAGGTATGCAGAGATCGTAGCGTTTGGCGTTCTCGTTGGTCGTCTCTGGCTACCCCGTAAGGGATATGGCGTGAAGCTAAATAAATAATAATATTTAATAAGTAACATATGTTGGAACGATCCTCGTAATTCTAATTTTTCATTATATTCTATTAAATGTCCATATGATAATTTCTAAGAACAAAATATTTAAAGTATAATAAAATATGGAATATCACAACGTCGATGATATTCTTTCGCAAGACGTAGAAATAATAAACACATTTTGTTTTCATTCTAATTCACATCACTTCGAATCGCAATAACTAATTAATATTTTTAACCAATATAAAACTCTGTGAAATAATTTTAATAAAAGTTAACTAAGATCTAATCTGTGGCGAGTATAAGTAGACACTCCACATTATTTATTTATTTAGCTTGCGGGGTAGCCAAAGACGACGGAGCGCCAAAAGCTACGGTCCCTGCATACCTCTTTCGCCTCGGCCACTGAAATTAACCTCTTCAAACATGCCCTCAGGGGGGTCCTCATGCTTTTTACATGACCTTTCTCCAGTATCATAGATACTGTGTTTTCATGAGAGTAAAATACATACAAACATACATATGTTTATTTATACCTTCACAACTGAACCACTTTTACTTACTTTTGTCACTAACTTTTAATCTTTATTTTTTATATAGAATGGCCACTAGCAAGGCTCCAGGGGCTTCATAAGTCTTTTTAATTTCCGGAGGGACGTAATTTCTTAAGGCAAAATCCCCCTGGATCGTCAGTTTAAATGGCGATAATGAAATTTATTTACATTTTTACACTACCTGCATCTGACATGAACTTTGCTTACCACTAGTATAACAGTGGTAACACTTACAAATTACTTTATATAATATATAAAATGAAACCAATCCAAAAATATATTCATATAAAAGTTAATTACTATACTTTCATGAAAACTGTAATTAACCCCGCTTGAAAGGCAAATGAACTTCTGAGAAAGGACTTCTAATAATTCAAAATCAACTTTCTCTAAGAGAGTACTGAAATCGAGAGAAATGTTAAACTTTGAAGAGATCTACATAACACCAGGAAATTCAAATCAACTGATTTACCAATTCATTTACAACTTCGAAACTTTCATTATTGATATCTTCGGGCTCTCAAAGTTTTCCTTTTAATGGTTGATTTCTATCAGTTCATCGATAAAATATATATATTTTATTAATTTTAAATCTTTATTGTACACCACAATACAAATGAAATAAAAAAAACGTTACAGTAACATATGTAGAACAAAATTGTACCGTACAAAAGGCGGTCTTATCGCCTAATGGCAAACATTTAGGTGATGGATGGTGGTGTTATTATAATAAACATACTTACTGATAATTACACATAGATACACTCCAATAATACATTAATATCAATACGTATAATACATAACAAACATACACTAATAAATACAATATAATACATATGATATAGGTCTATTAAAAAAAGGTAACTAATTATCGTCACAAAAGTAGTATTCTTTAACAGATTTTTTTCATATTTCTAAGGATTTAGATCGTCGAATATTTCAAAGAAGCACATTCCATTTTTTGGTTGCACGAATTGTAAAGAAGCGTTTATAAAATATGGAATTGTGTGTAGGCAATTTTATAGTGAGAATTTGTGAAGATCTCGCACTACCTTGCTGACATAGAAATACAAATTTTTCTTTTAGATAAAGAAGTGTTTTTGGGTGAAATAGTACACAGTACAATAGAGAAACTAAATGTAAATCCTTGCGTCGACGTATAGGAAGCCACTTGAGTTTTTTGCGAAATTGTGAAATGTGGTCATATTTGCGTAGGCTAAATATGAACCGTATAGCAAGGTTTTGAAGTCTCTCAAGCTTGTTTAGTTTGTCCTCGGTGAGATCAGTATAGCTTGCGTCGGCGTAGTCTAGAATGGACAGAAGAAGTGAATGTGCTAACATAATTTTGGTAGGAATTGAAAGGTAAAAACGCAGTCGACGAAGTGACCTCATGGTAGTAAATATTTTCCTACTGATTTCTTTTATTTGTATAGACCAAGACATTGTCTGATCCAAATAAATGCCTAAGTTTTTAACAAATGAACGATACGGTATAGTAATGCCATTAAATTGTATAGGTGGTAAGTTTCGCCTGTCCACTCTTGATATCATACCGGGACTCCCAATAACAATAGCTTGTGATTTTTCAGGGTTTAATTTGAGACCAAACTTCTTACTCCAATTACTAATTGAACTGAGGTCATTGTTAATGGCGGTAACAGAACTATTAAGATTTTCAAGACGTGAATGGTGGTAAATCTGAATATCATCTGCATACATGTGATAGAGAGAAGAGATATATTGAGTGATGGAATAAATGAAAATGGCAAATAGTAAGGGAGATAACACGCCGCCCTGAGGTACCCCAGCCGGGACGTCACACCAGGATGATAACAATTTATCAGTCCGAATGCGCTGCCGATGGCCTGTGAGGTAACTTCAAAACCAGTCTACCACTCATGGAGATATGTTAATAGAACGTTACCTCTTGCTCCAGCTCACTTCATACCACGTGGGTTTCATCATTCTTTCGATACTTAAAACTAACTTTACCGCAATTTAACTACCAATAAATTGGTTTCAAATTTGACTAACTCCATTTTTAAGCTGTCCATATTATCGCACCGTTATTAAACAAATTACAATTATTTCCAGTAATATTTTATATTCGGTATTAATGCTAATTAATAGTTATCGCTAGGTACAAATATGTTTTGTAAAATAAATAAACGTGTATAAAAAATAAATAATGTTATTATAGACTATATTAATTTTAACTACAAGTATTAAAAAAATATCTTGTTTCAAATGTAAATAAGTTACTTTACATCTATCAGATATGATTTAAATAAAAATTTGTTGTTAGAAGATTAATTAACCACAAAATTACTTTGTTATATAAAGTTCAAATAATATAATTACAAACAAATATAATAGAGAAATAATGTGTAGAATTATATTTTAGAATAAATATATAAAATATGTATGCATATTTTTATATTTATATTGTTGTTATAATTCAAACCAATTTTTGACCTCAACCTGAAAACAACAGTTTTCCGAAAGAAAAGACATCCGATGTAGAGAATTAGACAATAAATCAATAAACCAAATTGAAATTTAAAATAAATAAACTTTGTTATATAATAACTAAACTTTAAATTAGTTTTTTATTTTGTCGTTTACAATTACAAAATACAAAAGTCTGCATTTGTGGAGTTCCACTTATATGTTGTTTGGAACAATAAATTATTACTATAGTAACATTTAATGAAAAACCATTAAATTTATCCATGATACGTGAAAGAACAAACAAACAATACTGAGTCATCTATTAAAGACTTAGAAACTAGTATAAAATACACATCCCGAGGTGTGTTCGAAGGAGCACGGGTGTTCCTCCAGCACGCTTCGCTTCTGAAGCATTCGATGTTCTTGCATGTTCATCCGCCATCAGTAAATTTCTATTATTTTATATTTTATCATCGATAATAATAACCAAAAATATGAAAGATTTTCGAGTAATATAGTAAAAACATTCTTACAACCTTCATTGTATACAATTCCGTCTATGAATATACGGACATAAAACCCAACAAAAAAGTCAATAAATCACAAAAGTAACTTACAGAAGGGACTTTTAATATCGTGTCGAAATTGTACGACATACATCTCATGAATATATTAATTTCCATCTAAATTTCTGCCCTTTAATGGCGGGAGGATGTTGAATGTTGCGAAAGGAAAAACGTTATTTACATATGCAAGGTTATACTTTGATTGTGTGGACTCTTAGATTAAATATCACACGTAATTAAATTGTATTATTATCACCCTTTTATTAGATCCGGATATTATTATTTTCTTTTATTCAATACGAAACTTTATTCAGGAGTAAACAGCTTTTTCACAAATATAGTATTTTTACACCTAAATCTACAAACGGAATGACTTACTCCAATTTCCTGTCTTGTTTCTATTGACTGCTGAAAGACCTCCGTCTCTTAATTCCGGACGCTTTTAAGTTAACACAAAGGCTTTAAAGACAAACAGAAGTTTAAAAGCGATTTCGTCCTACATATATGTAGATAATTCATCACTTGAATTCGACTCTGTTTGCGGGAAATAAATGTTAATCACTTAATTATAACTTCCCTACTTATTATACAGATCAGATTTTCTATTTTTTGGTAATAAACAAATATACATAGGAAGTTATTCAAATCATAAAAAATAAAATTATACAATAAAGACTCATAATACACTGTCAGACTTTTGAGTCCATTGATCAGTGAGAAGTACTACAAAGTAGAAATGTTGATAATAAATCGATGATAAGTTTCCACGGTCTGTCCTTCATCAGGCATTGTGTCAAATAACCTGTCTTAGATTTTGGGAGAGTTGTTCTATCAAAGTAACTTAATACCTTCAGTTATAGTTCAGGTGTCATCATATTCTTTAGATTGAACAATCATTTATTTTCTAAAAAAAAATTCGTTTAGTAATTTTTGCATGATGCGAAACAAACCAACAGAAATAAAAAAGCTCTAGTCAGTCAAAATGTGTCAAGATGACGTGAAAATCTAACTTTTGTTATCTAATAAAACCAAAAAAGAAGCCCTAATTAATGAACTGTGACGCCGTTTAAGTGCTTAGGGTAACTTGGAAGGTTGAGCCGTAATCCGTTAACACTAGGAGCATCGAGCGCAAACAATCCTGTTATAAAGTATCTTACGACTGAACTATATTGTGTAAAATTATTTAGACCATATAAATGTCGATTTACAAGTTATTCACCATTATAAAATATAAATTTAATCAACCAAATACTAAAATTCAAACATTTAGATCTCTAAGTGAACGTTTTTTAACTTTTTTTTAACCCCTTCTCTTACTACATGGTTATACCCAATAATTGTCTTTTTATATCAGAATTAACTTTTTATAATACACTACATTATAGTGTACCGTACAAATTTTGTTTTTGGAATTCAAACAACAGTTGTCCTCTTTCTCTCTTTCTCTCCCTAGAAACATTTCTATGTCAAAAGTTATAAATCATACTTGATCTGGGCAGTCCAACATCCTTACTTCCCACATTTGTATTTACAGAAAGAGTTCAGGAACATTAATCATTCGTTTGATAAATGAATTTATTATTTTTGCTAATCTAAGAGAGCGATAAACTGAAAGTTATTTGCAAATGATTCAATTAAATTAACCTTATTGTAACAATAACAAAACTGTCAAAGAAAATAGATAATCTTATAATTCAATTTAAATTATTCTTCTTCTTGTAAACTTCTAAAGGGCTATGCCCTTCCCCAAAGATCGCCACGAAGGCCGATCATAGTAATCTTTAAATACTTAACTTTCAGATAAATTTATATCAACTACGTGAGGTAAAGAAGTTAAAAAATGTCTATGGAGATTATTGTCGGTTCTTATTCACGCAACCGGGCGTCGAGTGTGACGTGTCATAAGTGAAATGTATGGGAAAATTTTGTCATTAACGTTCAAAATATTTGTTACATTTTTTTGACGAGGACAATCTTGTTTTTAATTATGGAAGAATCTTTTCCCTTATGTGGTCTATTGTTATGACTTCAAAAAATAACTGAAATGTATAAATAATTGTTTTAAAAGTAAATAAGCTAACATAAAAAAAAGTTTTTAGTATGATAGTTATTTTGGTTTTGTAAGTAACAAACCAATTAAATTAAACAAGTCTTTAAGTAAGTCGCTGTGTGGTTCATTACGAAACCAGCTACGGAGTTAATTAAGACTGCAGCGTACACATTAAAGTAGTGTCTTTCACAATATTACTTCTCTCCTTCTTCTTATCGTGCTATTATATTACTCTAAACTTATGATGTTTAATTATAATATGGTTGAGATTATTTAACAAAGAATGTAGTTATAATGTTTATATGTGGCTACTTTAACTCTCTTCTTGCATCTTTTATATATCATTTTCATCTCCTCTTTCATCATTCGATACTTCCTATTTTTCTTCTATACTACTCATATTTATAATTTTATCTGTTACTCTTTTTTTAAATATACTTGCACATTCTTCCTTTTCTAACAAATACCATTTTATCTTAGGTGGTGGTCGTTTCTTGAACATATTTGTACGCACTAGATGTTTAATTTCCATGATGAGGAGTGAGTCTATGCTTTGAGACTACACTTTCGCCGGGCAGTACCTTGCAGTATTTGACGCAATTGATTTTATTTCTTCTTATTAAGAAATAATCAATCTGCGTCATATGGCGGCCACTTTTGTAGGTGATTAAGTGTTTTTTCCCTCTTTTTAAACCAGGTATTGGAAATAGCCAAATCAAAGGCCAGCGCGGCCTCCAGCAAGGCCTCAACCTCACCATTACGGTGACTAAAACCCCAACCACCATGTACTCTTTCATAACCATCATTCATACATCCCACATGCCCATAAAAATCACCCCCCACATATATCTCCACATTGTACGAAACATCCATCATCATAGAATCAAAATCTCCCCAAAACTTCTCTTTCATCCTATCATCACACCCGGCTTGAGGAGCTTACACACTTAATACAATAATCTTCAAAAATCATTTTTACAGCAATGATTCTATCACTCACCCTCTTCACCCCTGTCACACACTCTTTTAATTTCTCATGAAACGTAATTCCAACACCATTCCTTTTTCCATTATTCCGGCAATAATAAAACTTGTATCCCTCACCAATCTCTCTCCCTTTTGATCCCTTCCATTTCGTTTCCTGTAAACATGCTACATTTATTCGTCTTCTCCTCAACACGTCCGCAATTTCTCTTCCTCTTCCAGTCATCGTACCAACATTCCAACATCCAAACTTACATCCCTTTGTTTCTGGGCTAGCTCATGGCACCATATCATACTGCTTTAAGGATTTGGCTTTGTTTTACGTCAGACTTGGAAATGTTTAACTTTTTAAACTTATTATTTTAATGAAGGTTATTATTACTACTACTTTTATATTAGTTGTACAGTAATATACATTAAAAATTAATATTAATAAATTAATTAAATGTCCTGATGAGTTAAGATTTAATATTGGGAATGAAACATTGGTACATGACCTACACATGTATAAAAGTATTTGACAAAAATAACAATTGCATACTTATTTATAGAACACAATATCAAATGTTATTTTCATATATCTAATGTTTAAGAATTTAAATATAATATTAAATTATATTACATTTTTCCTTAAGTCTATTAATTATTGTAATTTTAATTTTACGGCCTTCTTTCTTCTCTCTTATCTGAACTGTGTTGTTTAATGTTTTATATCTTCATGGTAAATTTCCTATTATTTAATTCCTTCATTTTTTATTTCACTATGAGATTGATGGTGCCATCTATGGGCGTTTTCAATTTTAATTGATCGTTCAACGAAATCGTGTTAAGCGTTGCCGCTAATTGCCGATAGATGGCAGATCACCGTGTAACTAAATGTTTGGAGATATTTAATACAGCTTCCAGTAGTTGACTCTGTGACTCTAACACATTGCATTCGAGAATGTGATAAATTAAACACTTGACACTTTTAGCTTCTGTGATTTTAAGTTATTTATTTATTTATTTTTTAATTAATCTATTTACACTGATTCCTTTATATCTTTTTTAAAATGGTTTTTATTGTAGAAATAAATAGTCGTAATTGGGTTTTAGATCCAGTCTTGTCTTAAAAGCTCTTCACTTCTGTTTAATAATAATCTTGTTATCTGTTTAAACGTATTTCAAAATAACTTTCTTTGTTGGATAGTATTTTGCACTTTTTACTAAATTACACTGCTTCTACTCTGTTACCTTTATGTAGGTTTAAATAATTATCATAAGGCCCATTCTTAATCAAGATTTTTGGTTTTATATATAATCACCATATGTACAATATATAAATATATAGGTAAATGTTTATTAAATAAATATTATCTTAAAATCAGATAAAGCAATGTAAAGACTATACATAATTAATAAATTTTGCTCTAACTATGGTTTCGGTTCGGTTCGGTTGAACTAACCAGCCAAACGTCTTTTAAATATTTTTTTATAAATTAATTTTACTATTACTTACTATTTTTAATTCATGTACCAACAAAAATTTTTACAAGAATATTTTATTAAGTGATGGAGAGTTTGTTACTCTTTGTCACGCCCTTGTAAATATCTTTTCTTATTAAGAAACTTGGGTACGATATTACAACCCTGCAGGACAATAACCATTTTAGATCTCAGAAAACTACCACTTATAGCTTACGGTAAAATAAGGATTTATTAAATAGAAGTCTGTTTAAATGAAAAGGTTAGATCTCTTTACTTTTGAATTATGTATATATACGAGTATTTATATTTACACATAATTTATTTAACACCAGCTGTGATGTATAGATGTATTAATATTAAATCAATCGTGGTGTAATAAAAACCATTAATTATTGATAAGTTTGTATATTACATAACATATTTCTATCGTAAAACTGTTTTAAAGATATTTTTTATCAGATTCATTAATTAATTAGCCTGAACTAAATGAATAATCAAACAACAACTAAATAAGTTAATAAAAGAAAAAGGATGTAAAAAAAACAATACAAGTATATATGTGGTTTATAAAGACAAGTTCATCCTAATCCTGTATTGAATGTTCTTATAACTAGTTAGTAGTTTATAGGACTACTCCTATACTATATGTACTCGTTAGTAGGATATAAATCTCATACGATATAACCAGTATTGAAAAAATACTAAATACTGATTTTTAACCAGCTTAATAGTATAAAATTTAATTTTTTTATTCTGATATATTAAAATTATCACTATTTCATAGCTTTATGTGAATTGAAAATCTCATTATAAATTATAGAGGTTTGTGGTCAGAGGCTCGTACTCTGATTCATATTCTGTGGCGAGGAGGGCGGGTTACCGGCTATGAGGAAACGTGAAATAATATTCGAAGCTTAATTGGCTTATTAAAAGTTGAATGTACTTACGTACTATAATTTATATAGATAATACAAAATTTGCTTCATAATTAATTTTTATTTTTTTGCGTGTTTTTTTTAATGTTTTTAACGCATTGTCATTTTAAATTTTTCTTTTTGCCGAAGGGTAAGGACTGCCAGAGATCTCTTAAAGAGATAAATTAAACCTTTGTACACTTCTTTTGTCATTGTATATTTTTCTGTTTTTCTGTAAGTTATGGTACATAAATAAATAAATAAAATAATTATTATTATCCATAGTGAATTAATTAAAACAGGTTGAGTTCGATTCGTAGGTGTCAATATAGTAACTGCCTTAGGACAGGGCAGTTTATAATTTTATAGACACTTTATTCGTTTTAACTTAATTAATTTTTCATGAAACATATTGTCTTTATAAAAATAAAATGTTACCAAATATCAAGATGTGGTCAATTGGTGGTGGTTATTTTTTTTGAAAATTGTAAGTAAGATTTGAAAACCAAATACTCAGATTTTTTCTTTAACAAGAAAAGCACTAAAGGCATTTACAAATAAAATAATATAAATAATATTTATTATTACATATCTATGTCAGAATTCAAAGAAACGAAAAATTATAGATGAAAGAATGATTGTTATTTTAATATAAACGCCAAGTCATGTAGTCCATCAGACTTATTTCGGTTTTTTTAGTAATTAATATAAGTTGTGGAGTCATATGAAAAAATAAAGAAAAGAAATAAGAAAGATAAATGATATATCGAGTTTCAAATTGTGACGTAGAGGAGAAAGAAAAGTGAACATTTAAGATGAATAAGAACAGCATGTAGCTGTGTTTTATTACAGAGATGTCGTACACCGCGTGTATCTTTGAGATGACACTTAGAGCGATTTGTCTTTAACAATTATTTAGATTAGTTAGATTATTACTAACTAAGTGTATGTGTAGGATATCTACTTGAAGTATATATAATTTAATGTAATTGAAAAGTAAAATAAATAATTTTTATTACATTTTTATTCGCAACACTCAATAAAAGAAACGGAATAAAGAAATAAATGTTATTTGTTAGCACTTAAAATTTGGTGAAACAAGGAACAAACTTAGATCTCGGGAAATTTTTGAAAACCATACAAACAAAATAATGGCCACGTACTGCTTCAGTTCTTACCTTGTTTCATTCATTTGAATTTTGTTTCCTTATTTTACAAGACATTACCTAGTATTAAAGTTCTCCCTAATTACTCTAACTTTATAATACACATGGAGCTTTATTATCCATTCAAATATAAAGTACATTTATAATATTATATTAATGTTCATTAAAAATTAATAATATTATACCCATGATATTTATTCACCTCGTGTGAAGGGAGTTAATATTAAATATTCGTTTATTTTATTATACATTTATTATTTCTACAGAAAAAAGTTAAACAGACGTATTAATTAAAAAATGCTTAAAGTTTTAATTTCTCATGAGGATACATTCCCGGTTGCTATCTGCTTTGGTTCTTTTATTTCACACTAGCAGGTTACCCGTGCTTCTCAACGGAAATAAACAAAGAAAAGACTGACTTTCGTGAGTATTGAACTCAAGACCCTACTCTTCACACATACACGCTCTATCCTTTAAGAACTGATAAGAGTTAGCTGACGTACTTTTCCGTAACCCTGACGATGTTTGTGCAAAATGACATGTTTATTTATTACGTAGTTAAGGATTGATGACGTCACTAAGAAATACATATTCATTCATTTTTTCTATGAGCTAAAACAAGGGTATTGTCTGTTCTACTCGTTATAGATAGGTATCTATATTAAAGTTTACCTTACCTCATCAAATTCTTCTAAACAATATTTTTTACGAAACTTGTTTCATTTATATAATATAAATGTTAGATCAAACTTAATTAAACATTAAAATTAATATTGTAATTAAATAAAGATTTATTAATACTTATATTACTTTTTTTACTTATATACAAAAAAAGAAATCACTCATCCATAAAATACGTTACAAGCAAGCAACATCCGTATAGGACGTTGAAAATCCAATTATATATTCATATTTCCGTTCCTTCGTGTTTGAATGCGTGTTGGAGATAACTGCAAATTTATATTAGTGGTTACACAAATACGTACGAGAGTTTTTTAATTTCTCTTTCTAACATTAACGGACAAGTACACGTTTTAAAAATAACGTTCAATAATTAGTTATAAAATCAAAGATATGTAATAAACTGAACAAACTTAAAGTGTTTTACAAATTAACTTATAAAGTATATTAAGGACATCTCAATTCAATAGATACAAAGTAATCAGATATAAATAGCTTTCTTTTATAAATAAAATAGTCTAAGTAACTGCTTCCTGTAACGGAAGAGACCTGGATGAAGTATCAATACAATTGTATCGAATAGAGCAGAGATGAGGGTGGAGGGAGATCTACAATTGTTTAACTAAACCAATCTTGGATATAGAAATAGCATCTTAGGACTCAAAAAATATCATATTATAAATTATGTAAATGAAAAATAATGAAATCATATAATATATCATGAAAGTTTTGTTTTTACATGTAACTAAAATATTGTGTTTCTTCCAATTTTCACTTCATATTATATTAAATACACCTAAATAGCAGTTGTCTATGGCTTTGAAAATGTCTCACTTTAAAAGTTACAATTAGTTTAAAAGTCATTAGTACACAAACAACTTAATAAAGGACATTCGTAGAAATAAAACTAAATTTACAACTTCTATTGCATAATTTTTATAACATAGACATAAAACCATCCTTTATTATGTTTGTATCATTGAGTGAATGAAGTTAATAATGACTATATTCCATATAAAAAATGTTCGTAAAAAAACTTAAAATTACCTATACTATAGAATCTTCACTATGCTCACAATGAAACACTGTTTAACAAATATTGCTAGATAAAAATGTATATAGGCGCGTGTATTATCTCTCTCTTTCTCTCTCAAGTCTCCGACAAGAGGGATAGTTTTATTTAATTGTAACTTACAAGATACAATTAAATAAAAACTATCTAATCCTTGTATCACTAATTTGGAGAATAGTCAAGTATTTTAAATAAAATATTTCGTCAAAATAAAATCCCGTCTTCCCTAAAAGGTACTTCACTCTTAGAATTAACGTTTTGTCCGTTTAATTATTCAACTTTTCTTTGCAAATATTATAAAATACATTAAAATATAGCTTTTCCCTCGGCGTCGCTCAAATCTGAACAAATAAATTACCATCCTTTATAATTTCGAGTAACTTTTATATGGAGAATTCTATTAACACTAAACACTGACACACACACACACACACAGACACATAACACTGAACGAAATGAATGTCGATATCAAACCAAATGTAAAAATATTGTTAAGAAAAGTTTAAAAAAAATAATTTATTTTCCTTTTTTTCATCAATCACCATAGGATTGAACTTTCACCTATGACGATGGAAGAAGAAAGAAAGAAAGGAAAACTAAACATGAATGTGGATATGGTGCAGTTTTGTCTTTACAAAATGGATGGGAAAATTCGAAATTAATAAAAAAATATTGGAAATTGAAGTATTACGCCATCTATTGAATATTTACACAACCTAAAAATAAGATTGTGAAACCTTCAACGCCATCTAACGGAAACTTATAAAACTTAGAAGATAATTAAATTCTGTATGTATAAAAGAGCTCAAAGTCACAAATAATAAATTGAAGACCTGAACTATCGTATTATTTAAGTTGGATCAAATAACAACATTTCATTGAAATCGGTTCAGTGGTTTCAGAGATTAGCGCAAACGAACATCGTGACACGGGATTTTGGATCCAAGAATTATTGGGTGTTAGACCCTTTACTAAATGTCAGTGTTCATTGAGATGAGTGAACAGGGACGACCATAATGACATGAACTGTGTTTAATTTAATAGTAATTAACATTGATTTCTATTACGGTTATTTGTATATAAAGGAGAAAGAAACCGGACTTTTAGCATAATATAGTCAAAAACTTCACTCAATTTAGATTATAAAATGTATTATAATAAAATCATCATATATATTACGTAACTACTTTTTTATTGTTAATATAAAGTTGTTATTACGAGTATATCATTGTTTATTAATCTCTGATTAAACTACACCGTACATATCGCATGTCATGTTGCTGTGTAACTTTAGTAATCTTAGGTCGTAAAACGTCCTCTTCATTATTGCTATCCTTCGCCATAAACTTACTTCATATTACAGAGTATATATACTAAAGACTAAACGAGCGAAACAAAAAACATATCTAGTTTAACAAAATAAATTTATTTTTATACTAAAGCATAAATAATAATGGGTTTAGCTTTCGTTTTGAACTTCATGTAAAATGAATAAATGTTCTTTTTGGCCCTCAAGTTATTTCAACTTAATAGTTGACGTTATATGTGAATACGGATGTTTCATTCATTGTTTTATTGTTATAATGTAAATAAGACACATAACAACGTCTTTATCTTTTTTGAAAAGGTTTCAATAAAATAAATAAAATAAATATATTTTGAATATAGTAAGTAGGCTTAGTAGCAAATAGATATATTATTAGATCACAAATAATACCTATGTGATAATTCTCTCATCTCCTGTATCGTGGGTCGAGGACCGACCAAACTGAATTAGGGACGATTGTCTCCATCTAAAACACTATAAGGAGTGAAATTGAGTTATGAGATTTACTTTATTTTGTAAAACGGTCCGCCTCTAAGAGATTCTAGTTTATTTTACACATAAAGTGAAACTTAAAGTACTTTTTAGATTGTATTAATGTAAATGGTTTAGTGATACTTATTTACAAAAGTGTTAATGTTTACAAATTATATATATATATAGGCGTAATATTTTGTACCATATATCGTACACTTTCTTGAAGTGAAATAATGTGCCGCATTAGCCTCACTCCAGTGATTAAATAGGACGGTAGTGTGAGTAAATGTAATAATGTATTAACATTGTCTCACACATAGGCATATAATAGATTTATATATCTTGACTAAGTTCTGATGCAAATTTACTGACTGACTAGCTGCAGAAATCTAGTAAGGATTATTATGCTCTGGCTTCAAAATATAGTTTTGAAATATTATTTAATAATAAAATTTTCGTACTATACCCTAGGTTGGAACAATAACAATATAAGTGCAATAAACACAATATAAATTATTTAGAGCGACGCGACTGTACTATGAAGTTAGTGCTGATAGTTTGAACTCTAGTCTGACCCAGTACCTATAAGATACATTGTGAGTTTAACGTGTTACGACTCAGTGGTCGTAATGTCTACTACATTTTTTAAATCAACCAAACTGATACAATTTTTATAAATTCCTTTTTGAAATGTATTTAAAAAACATATTTATAATTTTGAGACAATAGTTAATTAAAGCTAAGATATACAAATTACTTACTAATATTTTTAAAGAGTATTATGATAATAATTTCAGCCAAACAAAAAAATATACTATTTCATTTCAGTAAGAAATAATTATAAAATTTATTTATTTGATTTATTGACAATTGTATGACAGAATACTGAAGCTCTTCAACTTCAATTTCAAGTGTATTGAAAATAAAATGCAGTTTAAATTTATAGGAAAATCGATTACTTATATATTTGTTTGTAAATAACAACCTATATCAGTATAATAAAGACGATATTTATGCAAATATCACATATGATCCTAAAACAGGTCTTTTTTTATTTTCTGTTATCTTATCCTTTGAAGAAAGCTAAAAGACTGCATTACTAAAAAGAAAACAAGACTTATTTTGAGGTTTATGACTAATTAGATAGAAAATGGGAAATTGGTACAACTTTCAGTAAATATTTAGATAATGATAACATAATCGAAGCAATAATAAACATTCAATAAAATATTGCGCTACTGAAAAATAAATGGTTTGTCCAAGGTAAAAAATATTTATTGCAGCGTCGAACAACCTTAAAATTATAAATATTTTATTATATAATATTTTAATTATATAATAGTTTATAAAAGTTTGTATTATTGTATTGTATTGTATAATATTTAATAAGTATCAACTATTAATTTATATTCCAGTGTCAGGTAATTTTGTATGAAGTAAGTATCTAAATTATATTTCATTGGATAAGTATATTTTCTTTATTAGTATTATTTACGGTATTATTTTCTGATATATTCAGAAACAATAAAGAGTCCGTGGTTGTGTTTGACTTCCTCAAAACTCAATTTATTTCAGGGAGTTCTAATGTCAAAGGTAATTTGGAAAGGTTCGAGTTTCCGTCAGTGTAGTTTGCTTAGGACCGCTACAAGAAAATATATCACATTTTAATATTTATTTTTGTTATGTGACCCTTTGGTCATATCACCATCATCATCTCTTTAGGTGACTCTCATTTTTGGAAACGTTTTAACATTAGAAATGTAAAAGTAATTGTAGATCTATTATCACCTTTGACCGTGAAAAGTTAAAAAAATAATTATGATTAGGGCATTTACCATTTTTGGTTTAACTTTTTACTCATATTTTAATGTCATTTATATTGGTTATAATTACTTTTTAAGATAAGTATTGTTTATATTTTAAGATTGAATGGTAATTGATAGGTTCTGTTCCAAACCTGTATCCAAAACACCTTACTTCCTGTGACCTGCTTACTGCCTTCTTGTGAACTATGCATATGATAAATCTGTAACTGATGTCTGTTTGTCTTTTTATAGTATTATTATGTCAAGATAAGTAATATTTACCATCTTAAATTGTAAACTAAAATAAAATCGATGCCAATGTTGGTATGGCTAAAAAGCGAGACTTTGAAATCTCTGTAATGTTCAAAGTAAAAAAATCAGAAAGATGCTTTATTTTTTACAAAAAGTAATTGTATAACAAACTCTGAAGAAGAAGCCACCCTTATTCTTTAATCTCTAATTTTAGATCAAATTTTCTTTTTTCTAACATTTTAAATATAAAGTAGAAAAAGATGTTAATTATTGGGTTAGCAGTTTGAATAAAAATAAAGGCTTTAATTCTCTGGAGCGCGAGCCGACAACGCACAGCGCATCCTTCCGGCACTATTCAACCCGATCAGACCATTGTATTCGACAGCTCCTATATAGGTACTTACACACTTTTATATTTACGTTTTCTTCTTTAGCTAGTTTTTGATTTAATTTAAAGATTTGTACAGACATAAAAAATAAAGCATTTTTTTTATGTCTTTACATTGAAACAAAAGAAATCACAATCTACAAAATCTGACTTTATAAAGGTAAGCTAACAAGACAGCTGAACTACTAACATACTGCCAATTTGTAGAACTGATTTATACTCATAGTCTCATAAAAAAACGTACAATTTTATTTTTAGCAGTTAAGTAAAAGGATAGTGGAGTAGCTACTTTTCTAGGATACATTCACAATACATTTAATAAAACTATCAAATATCATGAAATAAAAATACATATCATCAAAATTTAATGAATATAAATTTCATTAAAAACCTTATGTGACAGGTTGTTTTAAAATACATAATACAAAGGTATCAACTAACATCTTAGGATTTTAGTTAATTTTGTTCAGTTTTGTATTGCTCTTCAGTTTTCAATATAAATGTTTTTTTGAGGGTAAAATTGTACTAAGAATAAAGGCTTTGCATTTAAATGTGTAATTTATCTTTCCGTACAAAATATAAAAAAAGAATATCAAAAATACAACATATTTAATCAATTTCTTGAAAAGAATTTTTAACGTTTTATATATTCTGCGAAACATTTACCAATGTAAATATTTAAAGTGTTATAATAATAAAATAAGCTAAAGTGCTTAATAATCCGATTATTTTTGGCTAGTGGAGTCTAGCAAATATATTCAAATTCGAAGTTTGATAATTTGTTATATAGTATAATTTTTTATAAAAATGTTCGAATTATATTTTCGATACTTTGTTTAATATTACAGATTTGAAATAATACCTTCTATCAAATTAATAAGTTAATAAAATAATTTGACTTATTACATTTGAAAGCAAAATATGAATATGAATGTCGGCGAGATGCTTAATTGCTTAAAGTTTAAAAAAAATTGAGCTGCGTGATAGAACAATGGAAAAGGAGTATAGGGTGGAATGGAAAAGGAGTATAGAGTACACGTGGCACCAAGGAGTACAGAATATTTCATTGGTACATCAAATGGATCATATCATATCTTGTCTTTTTAGGGATAAATAATGTCGAAGAATGGAAGGGGTAATCTGGTGACGTTAATTAGATGAGTCGATAAACTAGCGCTTGGTAAATATTAGAGTCCTGAATATTCATAAAAAAATATCAATATGTGAATAACGATTAGTTACTATTTAAAACTAAACTTACCATTTAATATAAATATATCAGTTCCAAAACAAATAACGTCATTTGTATAAACAATAACATATGATCCAATAATATTCTACATTTTTGAAAAGTGTTGTCTGTAGTTTTAATCCAAATTAAAATACATATTCTAAAACTTATTTTAACTTAAGCCAAAGCTTCGATAGGTATATTATTGTTTATTTTTAAAGCGTTATGCAGGAGAAAGCTCAAGCGCAGGCTAATAAATGGGGTTCATTAGATTAATCAAACCCAAACAATAATCAATATTCAACTGGGGTTTAATATGAGACGACCACGTTGCAATATCAATATCGAACAGATATGTAACAATTTATGTGCCATGTTATTTATCTAAAATGTAGATATATTTACATAGTAGTAGCAGTTTGAGATAGTAGAAGGTAGGATATTTATCCAATGCAACTATTTACTACTTACTATTAATTCATATTAAATGCACATTTAATCTTATATAGATAAAATAATAAAACAACCGTGAATTGTAAAGGACCTTCACAGTAGGTACAATACAACTCAAAGATAACTAGTATCACGTTGACTCATTTACATCTCAGTTCAATCAGCGCAGCTATCATTGAAATTTATTCATTTGCTTTCATCGTCTAATCTGATTTAATCGAGACATTTCGACTCCAAATTCAACCCACAAAGCCTTTTTTATTTTTAGAAATATTTTGTAAATCAAATTTACATTTCTTTACAAATTAATTATATGTAACTTACAGAGAATATTATTGTTTTTTAAACCATTTTGAACGAAAATTTTATTCAATAACGTGCGTGGATAAAAATTGTTGAATTCGAATCAATATTTTCTTTTTTGTATAAACTCCTATTATTTAAAAAGGTTGAAAATTTATTAAATACTTTGTAATAATTAAATAAAATAAGGGTCTATCTGTTGGCTCAGATACTTATCGCGTAGAAATAACCTTCAGTAGTGAAGTATTCAGCTTACAGATTATCCATTATAATATGTATAAATATGAAATACGACGATTAGCATCTCATTGTAGTTTACACAAAAGATTTTTTCTTTCCAATTTAAAATGCCTTTATATTAAATATAAAACTCAATATAAATAATAAGTATTGTGCAAAATAAAATGACTTCTCATTAGTATATCAAAGCGCCTTTATAAAAAAGATCTAAAGTGTAAAAACATGAAAGGGTATTACGTTGTAAAATTGTTCAGACCAATTAAATATTTAAATTGAATTTCATCAAAGTATTGTCGTTATTAATACTTATAATAAGGTAGTATAATATAATACAAATCGAATTACAAAAGGATATTTTGTTTATTTCAATATATATGTATCTTGGCTTATGTTTCTCAAAATATATTTTTAATTAGTATCTAATGTTTTTTTTATTTAACCTGTAAAAGTATATCTTACAAGCGATAACCAAATATAAGATTCTATTTATTAATAAAAAACATATTTTAATATAATTGGTATTAAAATGACAACTGTGTGCTTTTTAGGATTTAAGCAAATAAGAATGGAAACAATATTTTTTAATTTTTATTAAGCAATAAGTATTAATGGTACCACATGTTTCATTATATCCTACAATCCCATATTTGTATTTTACCCGTATATCCATTTTCATTATTAAACATTTAATATTATTCAGATATGTTGACATAAAATAATGATAAATTTCTAATATTGTGTGGGATAATATTTAATATTTTCTTCAACTACTGTTAATAGTGATGGCTGTCGATAACACTTAAATAAATAAGTAAATTACAACACAAAGATTATCTGTTGCAACAAACAACTGTTTGAAAATAATGTAATTAGATACATAATTACTAACTCGGTTCTATGGTCAAAAAACTTCTATATACATAGTTAATAATAACTTAGATAGTAAAATAATTAATGATTTAGGATAAATTCTTCAAAATTTATTACCAAAACTATTTAAGTTTGTCATTGTACGAAATAAAAAAGTGAAATTCTTTTAATATTGATGTTAGAGGCGGTGTTTAGGTTTCAGGTAAAATATCGACTTTATTTAATTTATTTTTATTTAGTTTCTTGATACAAAAATCGTAACTTTTTATTTTTTCCTTTTCTTATTACTTTTCTAATATTTGATTAAAATAAATTTATTACTTAACGTTTTTGATATGATTCTTAAGATACAATCTTATTGTACGCTTGGAGCCGATGACCATATTTCCACATCTACACGGGGGAATGCACCACTTAATTATTATCACGAAGACGGGTATTCCAATAATCAACTTAAATAACGCATCATATTGTTTAAAATAATCTGTACAATATTTTGTTAAATTCTTAATTTGTATATTTTTTACAGATAAAATAAATATTTTTTTCATAAATATCATTCAATGTCAATGTCAATGTCTGGTTCATTTGTCTCGATGTGAATAAAATTCAAATGACTTGAAAAATTCTCAGACAGCATTCCTGTCTTGGACGCTCAGTTAAATTCGTTACTAACAAAATTTACAACCAATTTCTTATTAACTTGCTCTACTGAGGAACACAGTTAGGATTACCAGTGTTGAAATCCACTTTTAAAAATATCAAAGTATCTTCCTAAAGCTCAATATTATTGATGTTGACGACATGATAACAAACCGTCTAAAAATGCTTGAACTCGATCAAGGTTCTTTAGTTTTTCCAACGCTTTAGTAACACGAGAATGAGATCGAAGTATATACTTCTTACACACATGATGTTTATTGTTGATTTATTATTTTATCTTCAGAAGTTGTTATAAGCAATTAGAAGGTTTAAATAATTGTTAATAGTAAAAGGAAATGCAAAATTTCCTTCGCAATAAATAATTTATCGTGTGATATAAAAGGCATTACGAGATGGCATGGAGCGGGTTCTAACGACTCGCCGTGTAATATCAAGTTAGCGAGCAACTTGGTGTTTCCTTTTATAGCTTCGATTATTCGATTGTTTTCATTTTCTTGAAAGACATTTACTTTTTGGAAAATTGTTTGTTAGTCGACAGTTTAAGTTGTTAGTCGCCTACCTTCAAGCTTCCTTTAGTGTCCAATCAAGAGTTCAGGATGTTTGAAATAGGTATATTTAAATAATATATCTTCACTGCGTTAAATATTGGCGTCATTATATTTATGTGTATTATTATAAATGTCATCGTAGAAGCTATGTAAAGCATCTTTAGACATTAAGGAGTCTTGTTTTATTGTTAAAGTTAAAATCACTGAAAAACAAAGGTTATTTATTTTATGAAGCTACTTATCAGGGTGGGAAATATTTTAAAAAGACAATTTAAACCTTTTTCTAAAGCGACAGTTCTTGGAGTCATCAATCATGATTATTCAGTGAAAGAAATGAAAACGCCCGCATTTATGTAACGGCAAGCAATTTTTTATGTCACAATTCGCTGACTGAGATCCCCTTATATGTGATGTTGTACTTTTATAATGAGAAAACAATAACATAAATTTACCGAAAGTCCTTTTATTAATAATATTTAATAAAGAACCTTTTAAAAATATTACTTAAATATTATTCATAACATATTATAGAATTGTTTCATGACATGTGTCCAACATGGCATTTTAAAGTTCCTAAGTTGATATGATATCATTGTTGGCACCGTCGCGTTCGCCATTTAAACGTTAAAATTTTAGTTTAGAAATCTCAGTAAGTTTATATGTATTCTATAAGTTTAAGAAACCAAATTCCAGAACAACAATATTACGAAAAGTATTTACTGTTCTCTGTGACTCTTTGTTTATAATATAACCAACCTATAAAGACAATATTTACACATGGTTTGTTTTGCTTCTATTATATTATTCAATTGAGTTGTGAACTTTGTTTACGGATGCCTGTATACGTATATGTTTTATGAATATTCATATAAAAAGTATACATAGTATTTATATACAAGTAATTACTAAGTAAGTAAGATAATTGTTTTATATAAGATAAGTGGTTGCCCATACTACATACGTTCTGTTCCTTAAAATCTTCATTTTCTTCGCAAGTTACTGTATGTACCACAGAGACCATATATCACAGGGATTCTCAACTTGGGTACCATTTTTGTGGATTTTCATAAATAGTAATGAATTATTTGATCATGCTCTAAGTAAAATATGTGCTTATTTGCGTATGGAAACAACACCCTAAGTAAATACAAAATATGATTTAAGATATTACTTATAATATAATAACTCATGGTAATGGCAATGTTATATAATAATAATAATATATATAGTATAATCTATATTAAAAATTGCATTGTTACAAGTAATTATTAAAAGTATTATTTAACAAATTAATAAAGAGTGAGGACCCCTCGGAGGGCATGTATGAAGAGGTTGCTGTCTGTGGCCGAGGCGAGAGAGGTTTGCAGGGACCGTAGCGTTTGGCGCTCCGTCGTCTCTGGCTACCCCGCAAGGGATATGGCGTGAAGATAAATAAATAAATATAATTTTTATTTCCTGATTTATTATAAATTGTAATCCATTAAAATTTATTATATTTACACATTACTGCACTCCAAGTAATTGTACGATATATGTTCGGGATATGTTGTTATACAAAATATTAATTATTATTAAAGTTATTAACTTAAATTTCAGTTGCAGTATGCTGATGTAACACATAAAAATTAATCTCATATACGAGTATATTATAATCTACATTGATATTCTATATAAATCTATTCTACATTGTGTATGGTATCCTTCTTAAGACCAAATGAATATCAACGTAGCGTAAGGTTACATTCAGCAGAGCACTGGTCTTGGCAGTTTGCCCTTAATTGTAGTTTCACTGGTCCGCTGCAGCTGACCACTTCTCCATAACTTGATATTAGCTAATTGTGAAATATACCCATTACCAATATTACTTGCATGTGCCCGTAAGCTAGTTCTAAAGAAATTAGTAACTTGATTCCTAACCATAAGTAAGGTTATTTAAGCAATAAAATATGACAAAAATGTAGACATATTATTGAGAAAAAGGTTAAACCTGGTATTAAAAATAAAATATATGTAATTTTGTCATAAAAATTCGCATTTTGTATATATATAGAGAATACAAGACATTGTTTAATCTAGTTTAATTTGTTAAATCTTTTGACTCCCGTAATTTACGATTGTTTCCTTTTCATTAAGCTCCCACAATATTGTACGTTGATCATAAATAGCGGATTTCACTCACTCACATCTGTTGTACAAAGTTATAGGATTACATGATAGTGAAGGTGCTTTAGTACAATATAACCAGTAATGCTCAATAAATTTGTAATTATTACAACTTATAACTTAATAAAAAACGAATCATATGTAATATTCATATATTATTATGTTTATGCAAAATATAAGAAAGATTGTAAAGAATTGTTTAGTGAATATATTTTTGGCTTCGGTCATAGTAAGCTGATTATTCGATCTGTATAACAGAGGTATTGGTGTTCGACATCCCAAGTGACGAATTGATAGAGTTAGCTGCAGTCTGCTCATCTTCACTAGTTCCACTAATCCTTTGTAAAGCGAGTCGCTGCTCTAGGTAGCTTAATTAAGGCCGGTAACTATTTTCACAACAATTTATCACCTCGTTGCTTATACTGAATAAGGCATAGAACATATTGTTATTCCTCGAGCTTTACTTAGACACAGTATTTATTTCTTAAGTTTAAAATTTATCATGACGGGACTTTATTGTTGAAAATCTTTTCATAAATGTCTTCATGTTAATCACATTCTAAACAGTTGAGCGAATACGAATTACAAAGTTATCTATGAATTTTGATTGCACATGACATTAAGTAACTTTTATTGTTAGCGATTGTAACGTGCTGTAAAGGAAACTAAATTAATTCTTAAATAATTAAAATTCAAAAAGGTCAATGATATGAATATCACAAGGGAGGGAGTTCTATTTTTAATTAATAAGAAAGATCTAAAATATTATACACGGGAATATAACATTAATTTGACAAATATTTTATTAATATTTTATACAATGTTTAAAATATTGAAACATTCTTTCTTCAACTTCAACTTCTTTCAACTTCTCCCAACGAATGTCAAACGATTGTAAAATTGATATTCTAAGCGTGTTGAGTTCTCACAGACGAGTATTACGAATATTGTTTTGGGAATAAATGTATGTCCTTTTTTAACGAAACTTTTAGATCTTCACCATTTTCCGCACATACTCATTTGTGTTGTAGTTTCAGAATAATATTTTACAGCGGTTTACATTTAAAAAAACTGAGCATTTTTAATGAAATTTGTCTTTAAGTTCTTAATACAAGTTACATACTCGTATGTAACGCAAAGTTTCATTATTCTTAAATAGCTTTAAACGAGCTGCATAAATCGTGAAGAGCTTTAAATAAATTTGAGACATGAAAAAAAAACTAAACAAACATTATAACTACATACAACACATTTTAACGGAATAAAAAAGAATCGAAGTTTTGTCCAATCAGTCTACCTTTGTAAAGTCCATATAATACACCACGTGGCGACAATGTACCAAGTAGACGTAAATTATACCCTTATAATGTTAATCTTTGACCTTCTTTGGGTCAAGTTAAATATATACGAACATTAAATGTGACATTACTTACGACAACCCTTTACACCTCTTGAAGGTACATCATAGTTTGATTGCGTTAAAATTAAAATGTCAATTAGAATTCTGCAGTATTTTTTAATAAAGAGTGATTTAATACAACTTGAAGACACTCGACCGTGTATTAAGTTATCCCTTATATCCTTCCTTTAATTAAACTTTCATTGAAACCCCTGGTACAGTAGAAATAAAAAATCTGTCTTAAGATTACATAGAGACGTCATAAATTAGAAAAATAAGAGCATCATAAATGTTATATTTTAATTTTTATTTATTTAAATATATATCAGGTTCAAATTGTTCTAAATACATTAATAACTTAGCTTCACACTGAGTTTTTTTTTATGTATTAATTTTTCAAAATTTTTTTGCTCCTTCTTTCATAGGTTTTTAATAACTTTTAAACATATGTAACTTTAGTCTAAAGTTGCTATTATTATTATTATTATTATACGTAGATATAAGATATAAGATGATTTGAAAGCAGAAAAGTGGAAAAATGCTTTGTTTCACATGATGCTCATATTTTTACAACAGTGATGTTGAACAAAAACTTTGTTAATTTACTTGTACCCGCATAAGAGTAATTTAAAAAAATAATAGAAGTTTTTTATATGATACATTATAAAGCGGATAAATTGTTTAAATCATTATTTTTTTCATTAATCTGTTCTTTGGATGATGAATTATCTTTATAACAACATAATTTGGTTATGGTTACAGGATTTAATGTTTACTATAAAATAAATCAATTCGAAGAAAGTAACTCAAGGCTTTATATGTCAGGTATACACACATATACTGAAATTATGAAATGATATTCTGTATGCTTCCAGATTAGCTAGAAAGAGCTATTTTAACAACGTTGAAAGCAGTTCTTATAATAAGATAGGTATTACATACAATAACATCTGAAGGACTAATCTAATATGAAAACAATGTTGGAACTCTACTTACTTTTTAAGCTCGTCTTCTAAGATAGTCTAGAAGATAGAGGTTAAAGTTATTATTATAGTTAAAGAAAATAATGTCAGCTACAATATTCTCATAGGAGCCGAGCAGTACTCGGATATGATCTACGAGTAATAAATATGTTGAGTTAAATACACACAATATATCTTTAAGCTGTATGATATTTATAAACTTTAAAGAACAATGGCAGCTTTCCATACATCATTTTACCTGACATTTTTTGGAAGCGTCTAAATATAAAAAAATATGTAAACGATAGGGGTAACATTGCATAAGCTTAATCAGAAACAAATATTTTTTTAGAAAGCCACAAAAAAAAGATATTTCAGTTTTTGTTTAACAATGATTTGAGGTTACCTGTCAATACTAGTTGTCACTTATTGCAGGTACAATCTATACAAATATTAAAAAATGCGTAAGAGATTTCTCAAATGATGTTTTTAATATTAGTTATTAGTTTAGTAAGGGGTTAGAATAAGTCTTGAACGGATTTTATCGCGTTTATTAACGCGAATATATATTCGCAATGAATAATATTTGTCTAAATATAAGAAAACCGATCTTTCTTCTTTGCAAATGTGTCAGATAACTATCTCTATTTACTAAGCTTCAACCTCTAACATTCCAATACTTGGCATAGGCCTCTTTCACCAGATAGGTAAAGAATCGCAGCTTAATCAGCCGATGGTCTAATGCGTGCTAGCAAATTACCTACTATCGAACCCGCTAACACCATCGTTTATGCAGCAACAATCGACAAGCGCACCGCTATTCTATAGCGATCATATAGTATAGTATACAGATGAAAAAAAAATATTTTGTTTAGAAAAATGTAGATGTACATTTATTTAGATAAGGATAATATAGGACAGACATGTATAAAAGTCTATAAATAAAGAAAAATAAAAAATAAATATAGGTATTTAAAGTAAAAATAAAACAAGATGGTATTTTAATTACATAATATTTTAAACACTGCGTATCAAGATTATTGCAGCCAGGAAAGAAGCAATGGTTACAAGTATTGGCGGCTCCTATAAGATCCTATAATGGTAATGCTATAGTTCCATTCTCTGTATTCTGAATGCCTGAGGGCCTGACAATATCTTGCTCATGCGGATCTTCATGAGATTGGTGGTCCTCCAAAGATATGCCAGCTTTTGGCATTGAGATATACTCCAAAACAGTAGGCTCGTTAGGTGGCTCAGTATGTAAGACATCATCATCATCCCCATGTTGAATGGCTTCTTCAACTCTTAATTCATTAAGGCGATTCATATATAGGACCTCTCTTTTGGTTCGCAACCAACAGGCATAGCATACATTGTCTGGAGTTGTTACCTGGCAGAAATATAAGAAATCTTCTTGATTTTAGCATATAAAACACTTATATCTAGGATTAATGTTATTCAGGGTAAATTAAACTTATAATATAAATGTATTTATGTAAGTCTCACAATCTAAATAATTGTAAAAAGATTAGATATTAAAATTAATAAAATCAAACAAACATTTTAAAAGAATAAAACCTCTAAGTTCAATGTGTATAGAATACATAAAAATAATAGTATAAAACAGAACTTAAACTAAGATGTACACACCTGTTGTGGTTCCTTACGGCATTTAATTATTTCTATCATCTGCCTTTGTAGTTCAGAGGGATTATCTCTTAATATTTTCTCATTTTGCCTTTGTATGAGGGAACATCCGCATAAAATACAAACATTGGTATGACAACGCTGACTTTGTGTCGGTCCAGCTTGTAGCAGTATTCTGTTGAAGATTCTGATTTACAGCATCGATTAAAAGCTTCCAACATGCTTCGCAAACATAATCCTCATCAGTTATCTGAAAGTAATTTGTAATAAGTATTAACGCATTATAACAAACTATGTTTGAAAGTATAAATAACGAGTTAATTTAATATAATTTAAAGATAAACACGAGTAATAGTGTTTTTAAGAACTTACGATTTGTGGATAAACCCAGTTGCAGAGCATCGTACACACTTATATTTTGTTCTAAAATCCGATATCGGCGAAGAGTATTCACGCAAATATTACAATTCACGCACAATATGTGCTTGCGCTTGCTATCCATGATAAAAGAACACTCAGAACAGAAAGACACAATCGAAATCCGTTAATACGTCTGAAAATGAATAGTTGCACAGAAGTCGCGATGACAGCGTAAAACTAAATAGAAAACGCAAAGCTAGTTAAAATGGCTTCCAATAGTGTCAAAGTCAGTCAAACTATTAGTCAGTTGTCAGTCATTTAAATGGCCCTGTAATAATATATTTGATCAATCTTATAGTTAAATACATATAACAAACGCAATTATATAGTTTCTTTATTATGTAGCAATAACAACAAAGAAAAATTAGTATTGCTATTTATCATTTTAAATAGTTTTTTATTTTTTAATTGTATTACACCGGAAATACGCAAAAAACAGAAATTAAAAGCTTATTAAATAAAAGTTTTTTTCGTGGCTTTCCCAAGTAAATCTAACACCATGTAAAAAACGACTAAATAATACAATTAAGTTTCGCTTTTGTCTTGTTTTTAGACGCTTCATAAAAGGTTCAGGTAAAAAATTGCCATTGTTCTTTCTGTTGGTATTCCGTGAATTGTTCAGTCAAAGATGAATATCATCAAACAAATACAGAATCAATATAGAGAATTATTGATTGGTAATTATTTTTTATTATAATTACTTTATTTTTTATTACGATACGATTATGTAATAAAGATAAATATAAACTAAATAAGAAAATTTTGTAAATGTACACTTGACTTAAACTTTAACTTACATAATTTTGGATAAAGTGAATTTCTTTTTCATAAAAAACTTTACCAAACATTGTAATTCTGAAATTTGTTTTCTTAAATTTATAGAATATGTACCTGCTGATATTCCTAACCAGCAAAGTTTTAACGACGCACGCGACCGACAACATTGTTACCATATCTTATCTTATATTATATAACAACTGCCTGCTTTAACAACTTCTGTATTAAAATATGTACAAATTTTAATACATCTACAGCTTAAGTTATCGATTTTATTTCCTTTTGGAATCTTAAAAAAATAAATGAACGAATACCTCAATATGTATTTTTATAGAAATGGGTAAAGAAGAACAGTAAAGGAAAGTAGAACACAGTGAATCAAGGAGGTGGTTGTTCATGTTCATCCGTCCCTCTTACTTATCTCAGGAAAAATTGCTATAATATCTAATTCACACCGATATAATAGAGGGTGTTTTACCCCGGAAAAGATTATACACTTATTACTTATGAGAAGTATAGTTCTCTGAACAATTTTGATCCGATACATACTGTATAAAATAAACATCAGTATTATTTGTACATTATAAGTTAAATACTTTTTAGCTAATCACTACAACCTAACTCGTTCATTCTGAATATCTTAAACCTGCTTTATACCTCTAACATAATTAATACTAGTATTAGAAGTGGTTTTATTATTATGTTGTTCTGTTGATTTGTGATGGATTGGCATTAAAGAAACTTATCTAACGGAGAGTAAACTGAATATAACCTTTCTGAATTACCTCACCTTAAAAGTTTATGAAATAAATTTACTTTACGTGCGGAAGTCGAAGAAAATAAAAGTACATAGTATTTATTATTTCATAACATTTGTAGATGGATCATGAAATATTTCATAATAATAATTTATTATATAATTTATCTGTGATAGATTTCTTTCAATGAAATAATTTAAAACTACAATTTTTATAATATTAATTCATGCCATCAAAAGAACGAATTCATTTAAACTATTAAAAATAAAACATTTTATAATAAGGCTTTAATAAAAGTACTTTCGGTAAAATTATATAAATATTTTCACATTATAAAGTAAGACATATTAAACATGTCAGTAAAGAGACGGCGTTCCGCGCTTTGTGACATCAAAAATTGCTTGTCGCTACATAAATGTGACGTGTTTTTATTCCTTCTACTGAATAATCGTGATTGATGACTTTAACTTTTGCAATAAAACTAAATAAGGGATACAATAATGTATAAAAATATCCTTTATATATCGGAACTACATGTGAACAAAAATATATGATAATAAATCTGTAACTGATCGCTGTCCGTACATAGAAGATATTAGAGAAAAATCTTTACGGGATACTTTAGTAACAAATAGAATTTCAATGATTTTTAGATATTTTTTTTTCTATGCATTTGTGCGCGATAACCTCTGGAAGAGCTCATCTCAGGATATCGGATAGATTTGAATGTGTTTTTCATGGATGTACTGTAACAAACATCGTTCGACTTTGTCTAATTGTTAACGAGTGCAATATTAATATAAAAGTTAAAAATTAAAGATTTTATTTTTATAATTTTAATACCAAAATTTGCTCAATATCCATTTCATTTATATGAAAACCGAGATTCTATAAATCGTGTAAAAGTATGTCATTAATATTTCATGATATTTTCCGATCACTTATTGTAGGATCTACGCGCCATCTTGAAACAGGGATTCTCATTTCGTGCGTTATTTTGTATGACGTTCAATGGAGCCAAATAAAATTTAGTTATTATTTTTTTTATAAACCGACAAATTTTCATAATAGCATCGTCTAATAATTTAAAGTTATTAAGATATTTTAAACTCCATCAAAATCAAAAATCTCGTCTTTTAAAGAATTACACACTTAATGTATTCGAAATAATAATACAATCTTTCACATTATATCTATTATTTAATAGTTGTCCTTATATTATTGTTCTAAGATAAAATGTACATATTATCTATAATATAAAAATGAATCGCAAAATGTGTTGGTAAGCGCATAACTCAACAACGCATGGACCAATCTTAATAATTTTCTTTTTAAATGTTCCTTGAAGTCCAAAGATGGTTTTTACGGCGAGAAAAATTCAAATAATTTCCAGGAAAACCCTAAAAGAGCCCTTTTCTTTTTCCTATACAAATATTTTCTAACTAAATGTAGAGTCAATTTGAAATGTATTGCTAAATAATAAAGTTCATATTAAATTACAAGCACTCATTGTTGTCTAAACAATAAAGGTGTGTTGCTAACGTCGAAGAGTCAATTCGCGCTTTATTGTCGCTGCACAACGTTCAAATTTAATCAAATATATGTGTTCACCCGACCAAATTGAAAAGTCAAAAAATGTAAGAGCTATAGATTTGATTGGCCTTGGAATAATCTTTCTTTTGTTTTAGTTTCGGAATGCGACATAAACTGTCATCAGTTTTCACGTCATTGCATCTGTCAAACAAACTGCGTTAAAAGCGTTTAAAATATTTAATAATTAATTTTGATTGTTTTATATCGTGTTTTGCGCAAAGTGTTTTAATACCTGTGATTAATAATTATTTCATGTGACATAATTTAGGTAAGTATATACGATATGCCTCCTAGAAGACGAAGTAATTTAGGTAGAAGAACCCGAAATGCTACAAACCAAATTAATTACTGATCTTATAATACTGCACATGAACGTGACGACCGAAATGAACGCGAAAGAATTCGTATATCACGAACGCGGGAAGCGAGAGCGAGAGATTCAACTAAAAATCGCGAAAGTTTGAATCGAGCTGCTTTCAATTACGATTTGTCAATTGACTACAGTAACCACCAATGTGTTACTATTGGATCTATGAACTTGGTTTGCTCTTATTTGGTTTGTAAGGCATTGAAATACAAAAATGAAGCAAATGGATTGTGTTGCGCAAATTAGAAAGTGAAATTGATACCATTGGATCCACCACCAGAGCCATTGTACTCATTGGTTTCAGGAATAGAACCAGATTCCATACACTTTTTGTCAAATATTCAACAATATAACAATTGCTTTCAAATGACATCATTTGGGGCAACAAACGTAGTTCGGGAAAATTTCATGCCAACTTTTAAGGTATGTATTATAGCAGTTAATCATAATTACTTTAATGAACAAAATTTCCTGTTAACTAAGTAAATATGTGTTTCATTAACCTTCAGTTCCCTAAACCCTAACACATATATTACTTAGTCATAATATTATTTGGTGGTTCAGTATTAGCAACACTTTTATTATTTTGAAACGCAATATAATTATTTGATGATGGATATTAGTTACAACTAATTATTGCATATTGACATACCTAATATAACCATATCAATTATTATTTGGTGATTCAAAATTAGAAGACCGATATACTTTTTAGAAACAAATATTATTTATATTTGGCAAAAATCTTTTTTTTTTATTTACAGATACAAGGCCAAATATATCATAGAGCAGGTTCACTGTTACCAGTGTCAGATAGCAATTACAAATTTCTGCAAATTTATTTCATGGGCAATTCACCACGAGAAATTGATATGCGTTGTTCACATAACAATTCACTAAAGAGGTCTATTGTAGAACAATTACAAACTTTATTTCATGAGTACAATCAATTGGTTATGTTGTTTAAAACTGCACTGGATCGGATGCCATCTGATAATCACAAAATTGTAATCAGAGCTGATAAAACACCTGTTGGCCAATATGCAAGACGTTTTAATGCACCAACTATTGATGAAGTTGCTATCGTTGTAGTTGGAGAAAACTTGGAATCCCGTGATATTGTTTTACATCGTCGGAATGATCAATTACAACGTATAAAGGAAACACACCGCTCATATGACGCACTGCAATATCCCATTATATTTTGGCAAGGTGAAGATGGCTATGACTTCTCAAACAAGATGATAAATCCCATTACAGGTAATAAAAAATATTAGTTTAGCTATGGAGATATATTATCAGTCACTTTATTATTATTTTTTTAATTTTCAATGTTATGAAAACAAAAATCTATTTTCAGTTTCTGAAACCAACAAAAAAGTCAGTTCAATGAACTATTATTCCAACCGCCTAATGATTCAAAAATGAAGACAATCGCATACTCAAATGTCGACGATTGTACCACAAGTATGTTGTAGACATGGTTGTTAAAATCGAAACGGGGAGATTAACATTCATCAGGTTGAATCAGACCAAACTCAGATCTGAAGAGTATATTCACCTTCGAGATGCGATTAATACTGATGGAAATGCACAGAATGTTGGTCGGATGACTATTCTTCCAGCAACATACATCGGAAGCCCTCGACATATGCATGAATATGCTCAAGATGCCATGTCATATGTTCGTCATTATGGTACAGCAGATTTGTTCATCACATTTACATGCAATCCACACTGGATAGAAATCAAGCAGGAGTTATTCCCTGGGCAATCACATATTGATCGTCATGATATTACAGCCAGAGTCTTTAGACAAAACTTGAAATCTATAATGGATTTCAATTTGTGAAACATTATGTGTTTGGAGAGATACGCTGCTGGATGTATTCTGTGGAGTGGCAGAAACGGGGATTGCCACATGCACACATTTTGATTTGGTTAGTTGAAAAGATAAGGCCAAATGAAGTTGATGCAGTAATATCAGCTGAAATTCCTAATGTAGAAGTAGATCCTGGATTGCATGAGGTAGTTATTAAAAACATGATACATGGTCCCTGTGGAACTCTTAATCAAAATTCACCGTGTATGGTGGATGGTAAATGTTCAAAGCGATATCCACGGACATTTATATCTGAAACAATCACTGGTAATGACTGTTATCCTTTGTATCGTCGCCGATCGACAGCAGACAATGGAAGATCAACAAGTGTCAAATTAAATCAACAAAAACAAACAAAATCAATATCTTATTGAAATAGATAATCGCTGGATTGTTCCATATTCACCCATTTTATCAAAGACCTTCAAAGCGCACATCAATGTTGAATCTTGCCATTCAGTAAAATCTGTTAAATACATTTGCAAATATATGATAATCCAAAGGGAGTGATATGGCTGTGATTGGTATTAATGCAGAGAATTCCGATGATGAAGTTACCCAATACCAAATAGGTCGCTATGTTAGTAGTAATGAAGCAGTTTGGCGAATATTTTCGCTTCCTATTCATGAGAGACACCCTACTGTTGTTCATTGAGCTGTGCATTTAGAAAATGGACAAAGAGTATATTTTACAGCACAGAACGCAGTACAAAGCAGCTGTACAGCCACCATCTACTACATTAACCAGTTTTTTTGAGACATGCCAAAACGATGCTTTTGCTCAAATATTGTTATATTCTGAAATGGCAAAATATTATACTTGGAATCAATCCTCAAGGAGGTTTACACGACGGAAACAAGGAAAGCCAGTTTCAAGATACCCAGATGTATATTCTTCCGATGCGATTGGTCAAATTTATTCAGTACATCCAAGCAATGATGAAAGTTTTTATTTACGACTGCTATTAGTTAATGTACGTGGCCCAACATCATTCCAACATGTACGAACTGTTGATGGTGATTTGTGTGGATCATACAGAGAAGCTTGCCAACGTTTGCGATTGCTAGAAAATGATGCTCATTGGGATCAAACTCTCAATGATGCTGTAATATCATCACAAGCTCATCAAATACAAACATTGTTTTCTATAATCATATTTACATGCTTCCCATCAAACCTAAAGGATTTGTGGATCAAGTACAAAGATAAAATGTATGATGATATTTTGTATCAAATACGGATTAGAAGGGGAAATCCAAATATACAAATAAGCGAAGAAATTTACAATTAAGTATTGATTTCAATTGAGGACATGTGCTTGATGATGTCAAACAAACTGTTATTTCAATTAGGCCTGGCCGCGCCCAATCGTCCAATGCATGAAGCTTTTAACCAAGAGTTGCACCGAGAAAAACTGTATGATCTCAACACTTTGCAAGAATTAATTCAAAAAAATCTTCCACTATTGAATGAACGACAGAAGTATATATTTGATACACTTATGAAAGTAATAAATGATTAAAGAGATTTACTTCTTAGATGCACCTGGTGGTATAGGAAAATCTTTTATGATTTCATTGATATTACCAATAATTCGCTCACAAAGTAACGAAACTCCAACTTGCAACATTTCGAAGAACTCTGCAATGGCAAGGGTTTTGCAGCAATGTGAATTGATTGTTTGGGATGAATGCACGATGGCACATAAAAAATCTTTGGAGGCTTTAGATAGAACCTTACAAGATCTACGGAGCAATCATAACCCATTTAGTGGTGCAATGATTTTATTAGCAGGAGATTTTCGTTAAACATTGCCAGTGAATCCACGATCAACGCCAGCTGATGAACTTAATGCACCTTTAAAGTCCTCCAATTTGTGGAAGCATGTGAAGGTATTACACTTAAGCATGAATATGCGTGTCAAGTTGCAAAATGACCAATCTGGATACATATTCTCTAAACAAATCATTGACATTGGTAATGCCAAATTTCCTATAGACACCTTGACTGGTTGAATTAAATTTCCTCAAAGTTTTTGTCAGTTAACTAGATCAAAAGATGAACTTATTCAAAAGGTGTTTCCAAATGTTGATCAAAATTACAGAAAAACATGATTGGTTGAGCGATCGGGTTATACTGGCTGGAAAGAACATAGATGTAAATGAATTAAATTTCAAAATTCAAGAACAAATTACAGGCAAATTGAGGATATATACATCAGTTGATTCAGCTACTAACCAAGATGATGTCGCCTGAACTATCCGCCTAATTTTTTAAACTCGCTGGATTTACCAGAATTGCCACCTCATAATCTTCAATTAAAGGTTGGGTCGTTAGTCATAATGTTGAGAAATATTAACCAACCGCGTCTTTGCAACGGTACACGGTTAGCGAAAAAAAATTATTGAACAACATGACAGAAGGAACTATACGGAAAGGAAAGTATAAAGGAGAAGACGTTTTGATACTACGCATCCCAATGATTCCGACTGATGTACCATTTGAATTTAAATAACTACAATTTCCAGTGCGGCTTGCTTTTGCGATGACCATAAATAAGTCCCAGGGGAAATCATTAGGTGTTTGTGGTATTAATCTAGAAAACCCATGTTTCTCACATGGTCTATTGTATGTTGCCTGTTTCCTTGTTGGAAAACCATCAGATTTATTTGTATATTCACCAGGTAATCAAACAAAAAACATTGTGTATCATAAAGCACTACAATAAAAATAAATCAGATTTTTGTTAATAATTATGATTCACTTGATTTACAATAAAGCGATTACTGAAAATACTTATATTTTTTATTTCATCGGTTATGAACCCTACGTTAATAATATTAGTAATAAATAATTAATTATCTCTATATTTTGTAATTGAAGCATCCACTTTATAAATATTTGTCACCTAGGTTCCCACTATCCCTTAAGATTATTTTTCAATCAGGTTTAAACCTTAAGTTCCCCTCTTGGTTTGAAGCCCTCTGGCAGACATCCCAGTCGGGGTTTTTAGTGGGCTTCAAAAGGGTGACCAAAGTTCGTGGAAGCGAAGATACTTAGGTCACCCGAGCTGACCTTTTTCTTTAATTCTCCTGAACAGAACCGTCACCATGATGATAGGGTGATGTGTGAGGGTCAGCAGATTAAAAACGTCTTAAGGTCGAAATATAAACTGCCACATTCCAAATCTATTTAACAGAACGAGGTCTGCCGAGTTGCATAAAAATTGTTGTATATATTAAAAAAATGTATTTTTTTTATTTTTCTTGATTTATCTTTTAAAAATGTTTTGAGTTTAACTTTTATTAAATGCATTAGTAAAACCACCAAATATTTTTAATTATGAACATCTTATCAAAATGAAAAAGTAACATATTAAAAAAAGGATAATTTTACGATTTATTTATCATATTATTTAAAATATTAAATGATAAAAAAAATCCACCAGAAATCTTAATATATATAAATCACGTGTCACGTTGTTTGTACTCCTAAACTAATTAACCGATTTTAATAAATTTACACACCACGTACAGTTTGACCTAACTTAAAAGATATAATAATTTTCAACTCAATTCATAGTCGCAATATTATGTTATTGCAAATTTTTTGTTTATTATTTTGCAGTTAGCTCCTAACAATTCTAAAAGATGGCGGTATCTATTGACTGAATTGAGTAATTACGAATGAGGTATCTGCCCTACCTATCTTATTCGTAAGTTTAGTGTTCCAAGTTATTTACTAAAAACTTTGTAATATACAAATAGTGTTATAATATTGGATAAAATTTTAAAAATAACTCTAATTATTTTGTTTTGTGTTTTGCTTAATATCGACTGTAAGAAAACATTATGGTTTTCATGAAAGATGTACTCTGAACGTTACCCCTTAAATAGTTTACTACAATGTAATATATCAAAAACAATAGTCACAGCAACGCGTGACCGGGTCTGCTAGTATATAATAAAATATTGTTTTCAAAGCAATCGCTTAATACAGGTAGCGTCAAACAATCTTCATACATAAAGAAACAAGAAATTATTATATGATCTTGAACTCGTATCACGTAATTGCAGTGCTTTCCTCAGAACTCTGCAGATAGCGTACCTAATAACAACTGGAGAGCGAACTCCCTGCTATGGAAATTGTCGTCGGAATGGAGTTAAACTGTCATCGTTAACTTCAAAGTGCAATCGAGACCGCTTTGACAAACTATTATGACACTTTATTGCATTGATTTAGTTACTTGTTAAAATTCAGTCTTTCAGAAAATGCAATTTCCTCATCGTAAACTGATGTAAATTTTCCGTCTACGATCATCGGACATCTGATTTATTTGAATAATAACAGTATGAGAAAATCTCTTTTATTCTCTATTCTATTGTCAATCTTGTCATTTGTTTTTAATATTGGCTTTTTCTTACAACTTCAAGAAATTAAATACTTTATAAAAATAGTCAGAGAGTGGGAGGTAAATATATCTATTTATTATGAAGTTGCGATACAGTAAGGAACATTGGTTAAGTAATATTCGAACATTGTAACTTACTAGATTTTCCTGCATCGATCAATGTTAATAATAAAATACTCATAAATATTGTACACAAAAAAAAAAAAAATTATATAATACCACGAAAATTTTACACTAGCAATTAATAAACAATAGCATAAAATAATAAAGTGTTTCCAATTTTCTGCATAATAACATATTATCACTACTAGCTGTCAGTCTGATAGTTTATGATCGTATTAGTTGAGTGGTGAAGTTGAATGTTTATGAGAATCATTATCATGAACATTTTGGCTGAGCTTCTAAATTTTTGTAAAACTTTGGTTGTAAAATGTTTAAAATATTGTAACGCTTTATGAAACCAAATAGGCAGGACATGAGTCCTGGTATAAACCAAGTATGATTTTACAAATATGAAAATGCATTTAGATTGTATTCATATACTTTATGAAACAGGCTAAAACTGCTTGCATTTGCAAGATATAATTTTTATCCTTTGGTCATAAGCATTTGAGTTTATTGAGTACTTATTATACTCAAACGTTTACATTTTAGTATACATTTTACATTAGATTTTTTTAGATCCTTATATTTTAAAAATATTTTATCACATCATACACCAGCCTTATATCATGTAACTTTCAGGGTTGTAATAGGTAATTATTTATTCGCACGGTAACAAGTCATTCTGTTGACATAAATCGTATTCACATGGGAAAAGACACGGATATATCACAGACTTTATTTATATTTGCTCTATTTTAACATTAGAGGTACTTTTGAATATTGTGACGCGAGGATGTAAATCAACGTCTTCGGTATGTGAATAAAACAAAGAAAAAAATTTGAATAAGTATTATTTTCTTTTATCTTGTTTGCACTGCCAACCCAACGAAACGTATGAAGGTTTGAAGCGGTGAGATTTGTTTCTTGCTATTCAAATGTACACCTGAAGATCAAGCTATAAAAAATCAATTTACAATGCGTTTTATTTTAATTAGAATATACGAGTAGCTAGAGGATTGAATTCCAAATAATTTTGAGATGAAGATTCAGCAATATTTTATTGTAGTTAAGCGATTAGTAGAAGACGCTAATATTACTTTAACACGTCCGTTCAATAAACGCTTCCTCGTTTTTTAAAAAAAAAACAAAGAAATTTCGTGCCCGCTCCTGACACAAAAGAAACTAATTTTATGTACAGTGTGGCGTGCATGTATGTGTGTGTACGCTCAATGAGCTCCGATGGCTATCTAGGACGCAGGACGAGCTAATGAAAAGAAAAACTGATCAACCATCTGTAATGACTGTAATGATCCCTTTGTAAACCTATTGCGTATATAAGTAAACCTATTGTTTTTTAACAGATATGTCATACTTACATGCATTACTATAAAATGATAAAGATCTCAAATCAACAATAGAAATAACAGCAATTTAAAATTCTTTTTAAACACGACTGCTTTATGAAGCCAAATATGCTTAATTCTTTGAAATCACCGAAAATAATCAGAATAATAATTAGTTATTTGTATTCCAGCATTATTATAGTTTCGTGCTAATGGTAACGTAAAATATATGCAATGGTGAATAATATCTATTTTTTGTATAATTTTTATTCTTTAATTTTATTGCTCATGTTTTCGTTGTATGTTTGTTAATTTGTTTAATTAACAATTGAAATTTTCCCATTGTGGTATATTAATAATACCTAAGTATTTTGAAGCTTAAATTTTATTGTTCTTAATTCCTGGTTTTTGTTATCGTGATTGTTTTTTTTTAAACATTTTCATTAAATTAAAGTATTTAATAATTATTTGTTTTATAAAACTCAAATTATACAATATTTTTATACCAATTATACTTACTCATTATTATTATGTCTTAAGCCTAGAACCATTATATCAAAACCAAGAAAATAATAACTGAAATTTATTTAATCCGTTTTGCATTATTCCTAGTGATATAACCTAATAACAAACATTTGATACAAAGTCCTGTAAATAATTGTTTCAAAGGCCGGAAGGGTGTTGAATTCGAGTCGTCAATTTATAGAAGCCATTTGAATGCAAATTGCGAATTCTTGGTTTTGCTTACCTCTAAAGGATGAATACTGATTACCTTTAGGGATAAACAATTTGTGTACAATTCTTCGCTACAAAATGCGTTACGAAGAAAAGTGTTTACAATTATATTGCAAAGGTAGACAATTACGTTTTTTATAAAGCTGGAAGGAATTTGTTATCTTATCAAAAGAATTATGAAACAAAGCTTTTAGTTCTCATTATAGTCGGTGACAATATTGGTACTGTGGCTAATAACATTATTGGTAAGATGTTCCTTGATACTTTATACTTGAGAGGGTTGCGCTGTATCAAGTTACGTGTTTTGATATTGATAGATATGTACAATAATAATTATTGATATTATTGCAAGTCGATATTATTTATAATATGGTGATGGATATGGTGTTGCACCATATCCGTCTTAACGCGTTCAGTTTCGTAATTTATAATAAGCTCTTCATGTTATTGAATGATAGACAGCATTAGAAAGAGCAATTGTAAGTTCGTTGACTTCACAGTTTTGTAGATTACTGCTTTAGATCATAAGTTAACAACAATAACAGTACAAAAAAACAGTAGTTAAATAACCTTTATATATGTATGTATGTATAAAGTTATATTTCAGTAATTTAAAATGAAAAACAAAATAGAATAAAAAATATAAGTATTGAGTGTTACTGCAATAGTACCTCATTTAGAGCATTTATTACTGTGTGATGAAGCAAAAAGTACTCCAGTGAGTTGGACTATTTCCAGCGAACCTCATTTAAAGTTGCACTTTATATATTTCTGTATCTGTGAAATGAATTTGAATCACATCTTTTGCGGTATGATTATTTAAAGTTCTTTGTAAAATATTGTATAACTATACTTCTTATATTTATTATGATCAAATTATCAGTGAACTAAAAATACATTTAACTTTGTTATAATCAGTACTAATTACACTTCGATAATAATTTATACTTGAAGTTAAAGGAATTTCATATACTCATTGAGCATAATAGAAATATGCTAATTGTTATATTTTGTATTAAAAAATAAATAAATTTGTTATAATCGCTATTTCAGTATTTTTACAAGTAAGAGTAGAACAAACACCTATCCAACCTCACAAACTGACGAGTTACTTATAGTACTAATATTATCAAACACACAATGTAGACATTCGGTAACGGTTTAACAACTGCCCGTTGATTCATAAAGATAGCGTGTCTTCATTCCTTTCAGTGAATAAAATGTGTTTATCAGATCAGAATGTGAAAACATATTCCTTTATTCCTATTATCTTACACAAATAGCACCATATTTGATGTTTGTGTTGTATGTGTGTGTACCTAAATAGAATGTATGAGACAAGAGTCATAGTTACAGCAAATATAATGCTTATAGTGAAGATAATATCTCCGTCATCCTCTAGTGTTCTTACTTCACAGACGATTATTCCATGTCTCGGTCCAATGCTTTAAAATATATTAAATACATTAAAGTTCCTGTGAGCTTATTAGCTTTTAAAGGCCGTCTTTATATAATTAAAAGACAATATACTCACTTGAAGGCTACGAAGTTAGATAGTTATTTTGATTGTACTCGTTAGATATGTTATATTAAATAGGATTAGACGCGGTTCACGACTGTGATAAAAACTAAGAAGATTAATATTGTATATAATTAGTATATAAACTGCTATTTGTGAATTAAACTGTTTTCCAAATGTAAGTTTTATGATATATATGTCAAAAGCGCAAGAAGATAAAAATTCATAAAGTGATTGTACTTTATCTTTCAAGTGGATCGTATTCTTTAAATGTTTTGCGAGGAATAAATCACGAGCGCTTTGCAAATGTCCAAAGAATATTGTAAAAATTAGTAAGCTTTTATTGTAATGCCTTAATTTAATAAAGGATTAGATAAATATAAATAAAGAAGATAGATGTAATTAGATTGTGGGGATAAAACCTCTGGCTATTTAATATTTATATTATATACAATGTCATTCATCAAATAAAAAACAAAGGGGAAAAAAAATATGTTGTTCAAAAGCTGTAACGAGTTATGTTTATAGTCCGCAATCCGCTGACAAATCTCCTTTATTTGCATACAGATAGTTAACACATGTTTACGATGGCTTTTTCTCTGTTGCGAATAATTTTGTATATCCACACATTAGTGCGACGAAATTTAAGATTCTTTTGCTCTTATATAGTGAATGTACTAGGGGCGCCAACAAACCCTCAATTTCGACTCGCTGCGCTCGCGAAATCTTGGGTGCCGTTTGCATATTGAGCGAAGCGAGCCCAGTGTACTATTGTATTGACTCATCGTTTCCCATTGACTTCAATGGGATTTCAGTTTTTTGAAATAATATTTTTAAAAAAATATTTTTTTTGAGAACATTTTCAATTATTTTTTTTTAAAAACCATCACCTAATGTGTGTCTTTTTGATTGCAAAGTTTCATAATTTTCCGTCAAGTAGTTTTCGAGGCAATTCGTGACAAAGAATGCAAAAAGTCTCCAGTAAACCGCTCCACTCACTTCGTTCGCTTCGCTCAAAAAATTAACAATATGGTTTGTTAATAGCTATTAAATAATAAACATGATGATAATAGTATATTTTTATTGTATTTGTTCAAAGTTCAAAAATTTCAATCATTTGCGTAATTATTTAATGCAGAGCCTTCTTATTAATACGGCGAGCTCGTTGTGAATGGATTCCAAATTACTTGAAGAATTCTCAGAATGCATTCCTCTATTGAAGGCTTTAATTGATTTCCTCCTTTACGCTATTTAAAAAGAAATTTCTTTTTAATTTGTTTCCTTGAAGGACTCATTGCTAAAAGTAATACAGTTCTTATAAAAGAAAAATTGTTTCGACGGTCCGAAATTGATGTTATTTCATTACAATTTATTGGAAATATTCAATATTATTTGCTAAAAGAAATAAACAAGACATCATTTCCAATTTTTTGTTTTATAACAACAAGCTACAATATGGAGTTTTAATAAAGTTAGCAACAAACTACAGTCGTAAAATAAGACAAGAAAGACATTTGGTTATGTTTATGACTTATGAAATAACTTTGATTGATGTTAGGGGACTTATTATTACATTAGGCAATTTATGTCATTAAAATCAGAGCAGAGAGGCTCAGGTGTATGAAGAGGAGGAGGAGGAGGTCGCAGGTTGTTAGCAGACCAGGCACAGTCACATTTATAAGATATATATTTTAACAGTATCAGAATTAAATGTGATATATGTATTATCAGTTATCGCCGAGTAGTTATATAAATAAAGATAAAATATATATCATATTAATACAGTATTTATTAAAATCTTTAGCGCTGCAATGTCGAAGCTTATTAATTACAACAAAATAATAATAAAGAAAAGATTCTAAGAATAGGAAAAATTTAAATATGTTAATTTAAAGTATCAAAATTAGAATTAATAATCGTGTTTACAGTCTTGATGAACCCAAAACAAAAGACAGCTTTATACGGGAAGATAAAATAATGACTAATGTTGGTTTTATTGCATATTAGTTATATAAAATATAAAAACCTCTTAAAGATCACGTTAACAACCTAACAAACAATAATCTCAACAATTGTAACAATATAATAACAAAAACAAAATATTTTTTTTTAATAAATAATTGTCTCTTGTTACTCTAGATTACTCAGAAATTAATTCAAAATATGTTCCCGGCACTAAAATATCTTGTGTTGCGAGAACATTTTAAGAAATACCCTCATTTTTATACTTAAATCACAATTTCTTATAAGCGCGTATATACTTTCGTTAATCTTTAATATATATGTAAATATAATAGTAAATAGTAATATATAGATATACTGGAATGATTGTTTTAAAATATATTATTATATAGATTACAAAAAATATACATTTATACTGATTGCATAAAATAGACAATGAGATATTGGTTAAAAAAATATAATCTTACATATTATTTTAGCCTGTTGGTAACTCTATACTTACCAGGACACAACCTTGCTTTACTTTACACACTTATATCATAAAAGACTAGTTCACAGCACGTAAGATAAAAAGACAGTCATATCAGTCGAAATGTTCACCGTTTATAACGATTAAATCTCACCAGATGTGTCGTTAATCTCACTCCGTGTGACTGCATTACGTGATCTAGGCACCGTTGCTGGCCACGAGCCAAAATATTAGTCCCATTCACCATTTTTTACAAAATGTTTGTATATTCACAACTTATTTCTTATACTTAAAATTGTGTTTGTAATTTTTGTTATTGTATTTTGTTTCCTAAAGTGCTTTCTTATTAATTATTTAAAAACGAAACCCATGAGATTGCTTATTATTTTATAAAAAAAGTACTTTAAAATCAATAAATATATATTTTTTCGTTCGATAAATGGCAAATTTATTGCAAACATATTATTCACTTACAGACACGAACCACACTTTCCTCATGGCTTTTTAAAAAAAAATAAATTATCATGAACTTAAATTATTTTAAATAAAAGCTTTCTTAATAAATATCTTCTATGCTTTAAATTTAAGTAACTTACACGCTTTTTTATTATTATTAAAAATAAAGGAATACGTAATTTTGCTATGTTAAAACTGACTCTTTTTAAAATTGACAATAACTTTTTTTTTTTTTTTTATGTAATAGGAGGGCAAACGAGCTTGCGGGTCACTGTTGGTATATGATCACCGCTGCCCATGAACTCTTGCAACATCCGAGGATTCACAAGAGCGTTGCCGGCCTTGGAGAAAGGAATATATGCCTTTTTTGAAGGTACCCATGTCGTATCGATCTGGAAATACCGCCGAAGGAAGTTCGTTCCACATTTGAGTGGTACGTGGGAAAAAAGTCCTTGAAAACCGCACAGTTGAAGATCGCCACGCGTCCAGGTGGTATGGATGATAAAGGAGGCGATGGCGAGCTGTGCGGTAGTGAAATTCGGCGGTAGGCATCAAATCGAATAGTTCTTCGGAACACTCCCCGTTGTAAATGCGGTAGAAGACGCACAAAGAAGCCACGTCTCTACGCAATGCCAAAGAGTCCAGCCGTTCGCAGAGCACTGGGTCCCCGACAATCCGAACGGCTCTCCGTTGTACGCGGTCAAATGGTAGAAGCTGATATTGGGGTGATCCGGACCAGAGATGAGAACAGTACTCCATGTGTGGCCGGACCTGCGCCTTATAGAGCGCAAGTCTTTGGCCAGGTTTGAAGTACTGCCTCGCTCTATTGATCACTCCCAATTTCTTCGAGGCCAACTTGGCCTTGCTCTCCAGATGACCACGAAACTGACAACCGCTCGAAATGTCGAGACCCAGTATTTTGATACTTGGCGAGGCAATAAGAGGAGTGCTCTCGAAGAGCGGTGATACGACAAATGGGGTTTTCTTAGTGGTAAACGCGCAAACCTGTGTCTTTAGGGGATTGAACTGAACGTGGTTCAGTTCACCCCACTCAGAGACCATCCCCAGGGAGGTCTCTATTGAAGACACAAGTTTCTTTCGGCACTCGTCGACGTTTTCCCGAGAGAGACCTGCACGACCGGAATATACCGCATCCCCAGTGCTGTCATCCGCATAACAATGTATGTTGGAAATATCCAACATATTATTGATGTGCAGAAGGAACAGAGTTGGGAATAGCACGCAGCCTTGGGGTACACCAGCGTTCACGGGCTTGGGGTCCGAGCAAAAATCGTCGAGAACGACCTGTATGCTTTGTAACGACTTTGCTGAGTCGGTGGTTGCTTTGACATATTTTTTATATATATATTTTTTTCCAACTAATCAATTAAAGCTAGCCCACTTGGAGTTGAAGATGGAGTTTAAACAATTTGTTTTGATTAAAAATGCAGCTCTCATTGAAGAATTTTCACAGCAGATTGAATCTAGAACATGGTTTTCAAACAAAGGAGTAAAGTGCATCTTTGTAAGGCAAAGTTTTTTTATTATGAATCTTATTTCACTAAATATATTTTCTTTCCTGTAACGTATTTTGTGCACGAGTGCTTTCTTATTTTATATATTAAGAAAAGTGTATTACTTAAAATAATAATTTATTTTATGACAATATTTAATTTGCTTTTAATTGTATTTTATCTAATACCTTATTGTTTAGTTATATATCTAAATATTCATATTTATTTTTATAAATGAATACAAAGTTTAAAGAAATCTAAAAATAAAACAAAATAAATAGTTTTGTTAATGAATGTTGAATGTTGTTTGAAAGACTGTAATGAGGTAAGGTAAGCTTTAATAGAAATATAAATAACTAATGAGTAGAACTGTCAGTATCCTTGTGTTACCCAGTTCATAGAAACAACGAAACAAACAAATATTACTTAATTTAATTATTTCTAATTAACTTAAGAAGGATAAAGTATAAATAATGATTTTAATATAAAATAATATTTGTAGATCAACACGCGGTATACGTAGTTACAGTTCAAAGAAAGAAGAAAAGTTATGCTCTAGTATGGATATCTATTATCTTGTTTCCACTTTTAACACAAAGAAACAAGGTATCAAGCGGCAAGCGTACTGAGTTTATAATAGTCGTCCTTTCAACTGTCGACCGATATTTCTAGTTAAACAAATATAGACCTAAAGACTAGACTATAAAGAATTAAATTAAATATACCTTTTTTAATGTCAGGATATATGATAGAGGATTTTATTTTAAACATTGATGAATTAAAGTTACAGTAATATCTCATTTTAACTTAGCAAATAGTAGAAACAAAAGTTACTTTAACACGTCTATAAAATAAAAGCTTCCTAGTTTTATTCAAAAACAAAGATATTTCGATAGAAGTGAGATAAAATCTGTTGAAGCAATGAACCGCACATCTCCGGCTGGAGAATGCCGGGAGGACATGATGTCTCTCACCCGCTTCTCCTATATCTACTTCTTTGAACCTTGACCTATCAGTAAAACAAATTTACTCTTGTGTCATATTCTTATACATAATTATCATAATCTTAAAATGTAACTTTATAGAAGAAATATTAAAGATTATTAATATTTATATTAAAAAAATTTACAGTAGGTTCGTGAAACAATAAACTTGCATAATTAAGGTTCTTTATTTCATAAATATTATAAATTAACCCAGGTTCCCGCTCCTGCAACAAACAAACTAATATTATCTACAGTGCGGTGTGCATGTATGTATGTACGTTCAATGAGCTCCGACGGCTATCTAGGATGCAGGACGAGCTTAATGTAGAGAACAACTGATATATGTTGTAACTTTTCTACCTAATCTATATAGTTATTTCTTTAAAATACAATACAAATATATCAAATAAGAAAGAATACTTAAAAGCAAAAAGATTTAAATATATTTAAAAAGATATCAAACTTCTGGTAAACCAAACATACATGGTAAATAAAAAATAGTTTAAACGAACACACTGAATTACTTTTTAATAGTTTGTACGTTAAACAGCGGGGAAACCTTAAATGAAAACGTAAATAAGTTAGAGTTAAACAAGATTGTGTTTATGAACTTGCTTTAAAAATCCAAAAATAAATAAAATTTAACCACGAAATCTTCCTTGCCATTTTATTTTTAGTCAAGTTTAGCCCATCTGCAGTTAAATGGTTCTCATCTTATCTTCGTGACCGCCAACAGTCAGTTAGCATGGGTGGCTCATCCTCCATATGGGCCAACATAGACACTGGTGTGCCACAAGGCGGAATTCTTTCTCCCATTTTATTTTCTTTATTTATTAATTCACTAGTTCCCAACTTTGACTGTTCGTATCACTTATACGCTGATGACCTTCAGCTCTATGTGCAAACTGGGATAAATGACCTTTCAAATGCAATTGATACCATTAATCGCAACTTGAATCAATTGAGTTTATGGTGTTTCTGTTTGTTCAGATTTGGTGTTTCTGTTAATCCTAACAAATGTACAGCAATAGTTATTGGAAGCTCAAGATTTCTGGACAGAACGGATTTTGACAGCATGCCAGCCGTCACATATAATGGCAATGTCATACCACTATCAAAGACAGTAAAAAACCTGGGGTTGTGCATTGACTGTAAGATGGATTGGCGCCAGCAGATAAATGAAATATGCCGTAAAGTCACTACCTCATTACAGTCCTTATATCGTACGAAACATTTCCTCCCCATTAAGACGAAAGTAATGCTAATCAATTGTCTTATCTTACTCCTTATTGATTACGCAGATGTCTCCTATCCAGACCTTAACAATTATCTTCTCAACAAGTTAGAGCGCCTCCTTAACAACTGTCTCCGCTACATCTTCGGTTTACGTAAGTATGATCATGTTTCTCAATTTCGCACTAAACTTAAATGGCTCACTATTCGACAGAGGCGTAGCTCTAGAATACTTAATCTCCTCTATTCAATCTTAAATGATCCAAATGCGCCTCCATACCTAAAGGAGGAATTCCAATATCTTCACGCAACACATAACAAAATGCTTCGATCATCTTCCAACCTTAAAATGGCCATTCTACCGCATAAAACTGATTTTTTTCAGAAGTCTTTTAGAATTCAAGCTTCTGTACTCTGGAACAATCTTCCTGAAAATATTAGGAGGGCACCTACCAAAAGGTCTTTTAAAAATCTTATTCGCAAGTACTTCCTTGAATCTTCCTAATACACATTTCATTCAGATATACATGCTATTTATTATATGTAAGTATACTTAATTAGATATTATATGTGTTTATAATATGTATATATATATATATATATATATAATATATATATAATATATTATATTTTATTTATTATTATTATTATTATTATTATTATTATTATTATTATTATTATTATTATTATATATATCGTTAGGAATGAAGGATATCTCTAAAATTGTGGTGGGGATCTTTCTATATAAGTTCGAACATCAGTGGTTGCTAGCCACTTTTTGTGCGAAGTCATTTCCGTGCGGAAGCGCTGTAGGAGTGAATAGTGATTGGCGGTGTGATCTGTGAATACATAATCGATATATCTGACTGATTTGATCACAAATCAGTTTTGTTAATTAGTGTTAATGTTAAAATGTTTAGTGATTTGATTTATGAGTCTTATAGTTATTTAATTAGTCGAAGTATATAAACGTTGTAATTATATAAATCGTTATTTTTTTATTAAAATTCCACCTGATTCCTAAAAATATTTTATTTTTATTTTTTTTTTTAATTTCACTCAGTACTAGTTTTTTATTTTTATTTTTGCTTTTGTTACGCCTACCGCAATTTCTCACCATCCACAAAGGTTAGCTGGTAGAGAATGCCAACAGGCATTAAGTTCGCCTTTTGTAATTTACAATAAAGGGTAAATAAATAAATAAATAAAAAGGAACAAGAGACACAGTGTAAAGTGAAAATAAACTCAATAATAAATAGAAATTATTCTTTTTTTTTATTTATCGTATGTCAGTTTGGTCAATGTATTATTTTATATTTATACTAAAAATATATTCATATTTATACCAAAATATTTGTTAATAATTAATTAATTAATTTAAAAAAAAACTCTTATTATATATTAATTTAATAATATTCAAATAGCGTTGTGATAACCTTAATGTATATAAATATATCTAAGTTTCTATTAAGACAGCGACCCTATTACACATTTCACTTAAACACCATTACTTATTAAATAATTCAATTACTTTGTTACAGCAGGTGGAAGTGATTTTCTTCAATTTACGATCGACCTACAATATTGTGTGTGAGCTTAATGAAAAAGAAACATTCATAAATTGTTAAAGACAGAAAAGTTAAGCGAAGCATCTCAGACTAAACAATGTTCTATGTTGTATTCATAAACTAAACAATCATAAGATTATACAACAAGTACAAATAATTTCTTCTTAGAAAGGAAAATAAAGTAACTTTGTCTTAGAATCTTTGGATACTAATGATTTTAAACAAACCTGTAAGTTTGTATGTCAGTTTCTTAATTTGGGAAATGGCAAACATAAATTCTTATATATTGTTGGTTTATGACTACAATTTGATTAATAGAAAAAATATAGTCAGCTATAGATATGAAATTGTATTAGTAGGTATACTATACAGCGGAGGATGCTGGTGGATAACTAAATATATACATAGTATGTTAATAAGTGTTGTTAATTTATTTTTTGTTTTTTCTATATACTTTTTCTACACGTAGGTAGATATTACTTATTAGTCAAAAATAGGTGGCACTTAGTAAAGATATATTTCTATTTAACGCCAAATTATAACAGTTTATAAATATCTATCTAGTTCCATTATTTTAAGTTAAATTTGATTTTATATCTACAGCGCTTCAGTATAAAAATGTCGTCTGAAAAGTGCTTGCTGCACCAAGGTGACTTGTTACATTACGAGACGGCGACGGTGATTCAATTTAAACTAGCTAAGTTATATGAGAAGAACAATTTTTGGTGAACTTTCATACTTTGATTACATGGAGTTACGAAATATTTTCTTGGAGAATAAGATAATATTCATTTTCAATATTTATTACAATAATGTAAACATTTATAATTTATTTTGCTTTTCTGTTACTATTTTCTAAGAATAATAAAATTACAATGAATACAATACAATGAATGAATAAAACTTCAAGAATAATAAAATTATAAAAATTACAATTATATCTTATACCGCTGGACTCGTGAGAGATTAACTTTTCCAATACTTAAATCAATTCGCACCGACGCTTGAGCATTTTTCTCAAAAAAAAAAAAGTTTTTAGTAACCACCACGTTGTACTCGCATATTGTTTGTTTTTTTAATATTAAAGTCACAAAAAGGAAACCATTAGCGGTGGAATACTTAGAAGTGTCATAATCCGAGAGAATCTTTTGCGTAAACATTTTTTTCCTATAAGAATTATCAAATCTTTAATAGACACAATTATTATGTGATTGGCACAGTGTACGTAACCGCTCCTGTAACGGAAGAGACCTCGATGACGTATCAATAGAATTGTTGCACGTGTTTACTTCCCACTACGATCCTGGAAAAGCATCTCATAAGGCCGCTATAGTGGAGGCCACCATTCGTCATTCTGTTTGGTTTCAATGAGATTGGTGGCGTCTATTTTTTGGACCTCACTGACTGCTTAACATCAGGAGTAGCATGGAGTCATTTTGAGAGGCACAAAAAAAAATGTATTCAATGGAGCCAACATGAGGGTAGAGGGATATCAAATGTTTTACTAAACAAATCTTGGCTTTATTAGAAAAACAATATACTTGAACTGACAAAATAATATATATCGGAAATTTATTGAACTATTATTCCTTTTTAAAAAAAGATAGAATCGCTGACTGTATAGTAGTCATCGATTCTATTGTAACTATAACTATAATAAGATATACCAACTATAGTTCTATGATTTTATATTAGTTAAGTGAGTCACAATTATCATAGTGAAATAATACTTACAGGTAGGAGAATATTAACAAAATGAAACAAGTTAATTATCATTTATTATTAAAAATAAATAACATTTAAATTAAATTAAATTAAATTAAATTAGACAAACTGACATGGATTCTACTCACAATGTGTATTCCTCGAAAATCACCAGTAAACTGAGCTCTGCTCATAAAACACCTTTGTACAAAGATTCTCTCTCTTCAAGTGAATCGTTGCTAGTCAGTCACAATACTTTTTTTACATAATACTATCAAACACGCTATTCAAGTAACTTTTATTCGGACGGCTTTAAGTATTACAATTCATAAAATAATGTTATAAAGAAGGAATAATTATTTAAGAAGTTGTTTACAAAGAAACAACATTAAATTTAACAATCCATCAATTTAACATAGTCAAAATCACAACTTCTTAAATCTTATGTCGGCCATCTTAATAGACAATTAAACATAGTCAAAATCACAACTTCTTAAATTCTACGTCGGCCATCTTAATAAACAATTCAACATAGTCAAAATCACAACTTCTTAAATCTTACGTCGGCCATCTTAATAAACCATTCCGGATGTGTAAATAATAAATGTGGAATCGATTATTATAAGAGACATTGATGAGTTGCATTTACAATTATTGTTAAAATAGTTATAATTAATTTGACATCTCAATAATATTCAACGCGCCGACACGGCCATTCTGAAATGCGATGCGTGCTCTGCATCGCTCCTGGTGTCTGTCCTGTACTAAGTAAATTAACATTGTAAAGCCAGGCACTTCCACAGTACTTGACCCAAATATCAAATAGAAAATTAAACCTTATGTTATAAGTATTACTGCTCATTCCACATGACAACAGTTATTTAATATTAGTTATAACCTTATGTTATAGTATTACTGCTCATTCCACATGACAACAGTTATTTAATATTAATTATAACCTTATGTTATAGTATTACTGCTCATTCCACATGACAACAGTTATTTAATATTAGTTATAACCTTATGTTATAGTATTACTGCTCATTCCACATGACAACAGTTATTTAATATTAGTTATGTAAAAGGAGTGGATAGGTTGATGAAGGGTCGATGCTGCGAAAAGCAGAGGCTCTAAGGATAGTGGGAATGGTCGATGCTGTGATCTGGGCGGTCTTGTACGCCGTGGTACACAGGGGATTATAATTCTTTTAGGAGAGGAAACAAGTGGCTTATTGGACGGCTCCACACGCCAATAGCATCTTTTTATAATAATTATAATAATATTATTTAGTATTATTATTTTTTTTATCTTTTTTTTTATCTATATTTTTTTTAATATTTTTTTTTTAATATTTTTTTTTTTATTATGTTTTTTTTTTTCACATATTATTGTAACTTGTATTCTCATACAAGAATTATAATAAAAGGTTCTCACCGTAACTGCGACTTTATTCCTCTGTAGTCGTGCAGATTATTGATGTGGCTAAGTGTGGTGAGTTACTTACGACACTAGAGGGTCCAGATTGCTCATCGTCTGGAGGCGACACGACTGCCTGCGCCCCAGGATGAGGAGCTCGACGTAGTTGAACATGTGCGACTTTGTGAGGTCGCCCACGGTGTCCTATTACCCTTTTTTTTTTTACGAGATCGCGGTCGTTTTCAGGAACCCTGTGAACTTCGTAAGATACACTTAATTTAAAGTCACTAAATTAAAGATGTTTGGTATCTAGGATTATTTTTTATCAAGACGAAATTGCGTCTCGTCGAGTTAATAATGTCAGTTGAGCTGCACCCGTGCCACCAGCCCTTTGAAGACGCTCAAGTGCTGTATGTCTTGCGTTTCATAATTTCTTATCATGACGAGACTATTCTTTAACTTTGTCATCACCCTTTTAACTTGTCGTTAGTCCTATTAGCACCCGGTGCTATAGAGTGAATGTCTTTATTGAACATGTTGCAATAGTCTTTAAATTCGCCTAGAAATTCACGATCGCCGTCTACGACGATCTGCCTCGGGGCTCCAAGGAGATAGACTACTTGTTTTAAGGCAGTCAGGGTACTATTGTGGCTTTTATCGTTTGAATATCGTTATAACACATATTTAGTGAAAGCATCTACTGTTACCATTACATACTCACGCTCGTTCGAAGTTCCTAATTTTCCAGTGATATCCATATGTGTGACTTCAAATGGTTTAGCATAATAGGATGTAGTCGTACCTGAGTAGCTCCGGATAATTGTTTTGAGGTTCGACATATAATGCAATTGTCTACGAAATCACGAACAATATTGCTTATCTTGTCGAAATGATGTACTGTCTTTTCCCAGCCTGGATGTTTAAGAGCGCTTTTTTTGTTCAGTAATTACCCAATCCAGATTATTAGTTATTACGTTGACAGTCACGGGATCCGGATTTCTACTCAAATTATCTGCATGTTGCGTCCGTTCGTCTATCCTGTTTCGTTAATCAGTAAAGTAGAGCCATACTTAAAGCAAAACTTGGTATAAAGCGATGAAAGTATCCAGCGCGACCGTTAAATTGGCGCATTTGTTTCACATTAGTCGGTACTGGAGCTTTGAGTAAAGCTTTAACTTTTTTTTTTGACTGGGGCGAACCTGGCCGTTTTCTACTACATTACCTAAATACCTAAATATTCTAATGACAGTTTAAAAAACATTTTTCTATATTAATAGAAAAACAAGAGTCTCGCAATGCTACATAAATTCGTTCCAAGTATTGGAGACCGGATGAAAAGTCGCGGCATTTACATATGACATCCTCGATATAAACCTGAGCTACGCTATCGTTATATTTATTGTTAGCACTACCCTGGTCCAATAGAGTACCCAAAAGCGTGATTAATACACCTTTGGTACAACAAAAGTGCATTTTTTAAACCGAAAGGCATGGTTTTGAACTCGTATAGTAAGTATAAAGGCCGTTTTTTCTATTGAATCTGGTGCATCCGGGGTTTGATAAAATGCAGATGCCATATCTAATACTGTGTAGTACCGATCACCAGCTAAACGATCAATTTGATCCTCAATTAATGGATGAGGGTAATGATTGAGCACAGTATTCAAATTCAATTCTCGATAATAGAAACATGCGATTGTCGCCATTCCTTTTCGCTAAAATAATGTGACTAGAATACGGGGACTTACTTTCTTGAATAATATTATTCTCTAGTAGTTCTTTGACAAATTCCTTGACTTTTTCTCTTTCGACTGAACTTAATTTATAAGGTATCCTTTCTACAATCTTATCAGGAGTTTTAAAATGAATTTATAATTGTCCCGTTGTGACTCGAGTTTCAGAAAAACCCCACGTGAAGATAGCAAAGTATTTATTAAGTAAAAATAAAAGTTGTTTAATCTCAATTACATTCCTTAAATCGTGGTCAATATCCGCAAAAAAAAAAAAAACGGCTGACGATCGCAAGTGCATAACTCGTGGTTGAGAACATAAAGTCGCTTCGATTTGGGTTACTATTACCGTAAATCTAGTTCCATTGAAGATATTCGCGCCTATCAATACATCCGATGTCATTTCATAATCTGATAAAATATAAAATTCAATCTCCACGTTTATATCGTTGATAATGCACACAGTTTTTAACACTGCGGTGTCGGGTGAATTTCCCGTCAAAATAAAAGATGGCGCGGGCAATTATTTAAGTTGCCCGCGTAAAATCAGAGTTAGTTTAAAATGCCTATACCTTTTATTCAATCACAGACTTTTTTTTTTTAATCTATTCAGTACATAAATAATTCGATATATATAAACTAAATACGAAAAACCCAAAAATTCTTCTCTCCCGCCTTCTATATCTGACTCTAAGTCAGAGTCTGTCCTAGGACGCACCATTACTTCATCATCACTAGAATCTTCATCACTTGTACTCGCATTTTCAAGATCGCTAACACAAGAATAATTGGACAAATTGTCTGCACAAAACTCAGCATTACTATAGTCTGAATGCTGCGACATTTTATGTTAAAGTAAATGAAAATAATAATAACTCAAAATAGCGATATTCCGATAGATATCTACTATAAAAAAAATATTATTATGCGAACACTTTGCGGAACGATTTTATTTTATTTGGTTAAAAAATTCTATATGATTGTCTTTATCACAATATATTCATATTCATTTTTATTTGGTAATATTTTTGGTTTACAAATTCCTTAAAACTATTTCCAAAAATATAAATTTGTCGTTTAGGGCGTCCTAAATTAGTCGTCAAAAATATTATTTGAAAATACATTTAAATGTACACGTAATAATATTCACAAAACTCAAAACTAAAGACGTCCGGACACAAGAAGTATTTCTCAATAACTATTCTCTTTGTATGGTGAGATAACCAGGGATATCGGTTAAAAAAGAAAACAATACATTGGTAACCTAACGGTATTGTACTCGACCAGTGCCATAAAGTGTTCTCTACTTTTCAAGGGATTTTTATGATACCTATTACCCCAAGGGGTATGGAACGGTTCGCATACGCAGGTAGGTATCTTTGTGAACCGCAAACAAACAAATATTTGGTAATACGCAGTTACAGTCGGCCCGAGCTTACACGATCCAAGTGTTAACATACATGTAGAAACTACAGGAAATGGTCTTATTCCACTGAAATATTTAACCGATCTTTGTCGTTATCCTGGCAATTTATTCGCAACTGATTCGCGCATAATAGAACACTCGGCGCGACTATCAAATACTCTATTAATAACACGTCACCTACCTGAATACGCATAGTATTTAGACTTTGTTTATTTATTTATTATTATATTTTTTTTTTTTTTTTTTTACAATCAGTCTTTCTCTTCAAAAACACGCCTCATGAGTATGACCTGGTTTCAAACAAAACGATTAGAGCCTATTTTCGCTTGGTTTAGGAGTCGTTACTGAAGCACTAGGAGTAAATTCTTTACTTAGATTTTTTATCACTGCTGACGTATTATTTTTATTATAAAAAAAAAATTACGAATAGAATGGCCCGGTTGTTTACAAAAACTGCAATACGCGGTATTTCGATTATCAAGAGAATATTTAAAACGTTTTGAGGGTGGTTGATGACCATTTTGATAATTAGAACGTTTTACGCGAATCGATAAGCTACAAAAATTAATTCAGGTACCGAGGTGGCTCTGGCATTCATCAGTTTAATACGAAGGCGTTCGTCACTAATAGTACCTATCACCGCTTCTACAGCGTTATTTTGGTCAAGTTTATCTTTAGTAATCCGTTTTCACAAAATCCATGACTGAATGTAAAAATTAGGGAGTACGTTACCGCTCTGATGTTGTAGCTTAGTATTAATGAACGATGTAGCTTGTCCAGGGTCTTCGGAATCTTTTTCACTCGTAGTGTGCGTAGACTAACCGGTTTCCGGCAATTTATTTTGTTGTCTTATATCCATCTTAAGACACAAAATTTCTGCGGCTTTAGTAGGATGAAACCTGAAACATAAAATTAAACGGACAGAAAGGTAGCAATCCCACTTCTGATATCGGAAATTTATTGAACTATTATTCCTTTTTAAAAAAAGATAGAATCGCTGACTGTATAGTAGTCATCGATTCTATTGTAACTATAACTATAATAAGATATACCAACTATAGTTCTATGATTTTATATTAGTTAAGTGAGTCACAATTATCATAGTGAAATAATACTTACAGGTAGGAGAATATTAACAAAATGAAACAAGTTAATTATCATTTATTATTAAAAATAAATAACATTTAAATTAAATTAAATTAAATTAAATTAGACAAACTGACATGGATTCTACTCACAATGTGTATTCCTCGAAAATCACCAGTAAACTGAGCTCTGCTCATAAAACACCTTTGTACAAAGATTCTCTCTCTTCAAGTGAATCGTTGCTAGTCAGTCACAATACTTTTTTTACATAATACTATCAAACACGCTATTCAAGTAACTTTTATTCGGACGGCTTTAAGTATTACAATTCATAAAATAATGTTATAAAGAAGGAATAATTATTTAAGAAGTTGTTTACAAAGAAACAACATTAAATTTAACAATCCATCAATTTAACATAGTCAAAATCACAACTTCTTAAATCTTATGTCGGCCATCTTAATAGACAATTAAACATAGTCAAAATCACAACTTCTTAAATTCTACGTCGGCCATCTTAATAAACAATTCAACATAGTCAAAATCACAACTTCTTAAATCTTACGTCGGCCATCTTAATAAACCATTCCGGATGTGTAAATAATAAATGTGGAATCGATTATTATAAGAGACATTGATGAGTTGCATTTACAATTATTGTTAAAATAGTTATAATTAATTTGACATCTCAATAATATTCAACGCGCCGACATATATTATATAATAAAAACATATAAATTAATAGAAATTAAAACATATATAATGAAGATTATGTTACAAAGACTTCGGTCATTTTATTCCAGTTATTACTTTATAATATTTTGAATAAACTTAAATTAACATTTTCTATAAAACCCCCATCCTACGACGTCCTATAGCGAGGACCGGTCTATTAGCACCCTTAGGACGGGCGTGCCCTCGGTTCCCTCTGGATAACTGCAAATACATATTATAACAAAAAATTTAAATAATAAAAAAAAGATATCAGTTGGTTTGAGAGAATAGACAATAATAATTATAATTATATAATTGTTAAATTATGTATTTATTCTATAATTCAAAATAAAGACCGCTATTTGTAGGGAGGGTTTTCCTAATGTCTAAAGGCTGCACCACTACTGAGATTCACTCCACAGCATATTTACTATCCTATTTATGTTGTACAAAGGATACAATGTATTTACAATTTATAATTAATTTATTATTAATATTTGTTTATTAAATGATGAAACAAATTTACAAAATTATAAAAAAAATAAGCAATAGAACTACTACTGCTAATATCCATCCACCTTTAAAAAAAAACTAATGTGTCCAGCAACTACACAACAACTTACGATGAATTTTATATTAGACCCTTAACTACATGTTCAAGTAACTTCAGTGTTCATTGCGACGAGTGTCAAGGGTACAACAACATAACGTACTGAATTGTGTTCATTTTAATAATTATTAAAATTATTCTCTGTTTATTTATATACTTAATCATCAAAGTGAAAGAAATGGGAATTTCACCGTAATGTACTAAAAATTACCTTAATTTAGATTATAATAATATATTCTAATAAAATATAATATATATTAGGTACTGCTGTCATAGGCAACAATATGTTGATATTAAAACGGTTTATTAATCTCTGATTTAAAACTGCAGCGTACATATCACATATACGGATGTTTAATCCATTGTTTTATTATTAGAATGTAAGTAAGACATATAAGTCCGAGTTCATCATTATTATTTTCATGAAAAGATGTCTGAATCACCATTATCAGCGATGTCGTCTGACGTAGGACAAAACAAACCTCGTTACACTGTCATTAAAATTGAAATTACTGTAAGTTGATATTCCTGTAAGAAAAATCTTGTATAAAATCATATATATGTAGTTTAGAGTAGCAAAAATAATGAGGACACTCAAGACATAAAAACTGTATCCACACATGATCTTAGACATTAAAAAACTTTTGAAGTTTTTTCTACATTTAAATTATTTTTACGAAAATATACAAAAATGAGTGTTTTCTTACTATGAGCATCTACTGCTTACAAAATGTGTAAAATAACGATGTTGTAACTGTGTCTTATAAAGTGTAATCTCATCCTGTACTAAAAGTAATAAGGTTAGTCACTTGTGAAAGAGAAAGTTTGTAATGAATATTATTTAAAAACTTTATAATTATGCCGTTTACATTTAATATTTGGTAAACATTAAAATATATTCTTAATATTAACATTTTATTAGCTCTCATATTTTTATAAGCTTTCTTAATCTGGTTTCTGTTTTTAAAGTTTTATTAAATGTTTTATTTAGCTCTCAGATTAATGGTAGTAAGTTGACTAATCATACCTTAAATATTATAATATAAAAATAATAAAGTTTAATTTGTCTGATGTAAATGCTTTCAAACATCGCAGTTTTCACGTGGATCAGTTATTATTTAACAACAACTATACCAAAACTAATTTTTAATAAATAACTTATATCGACATATATATCTCATATTTATTGTCAAAGCTGTCAAATGTATATTTTATAAATAGCACTTATTACCTAATACAATTCATATAAGCAATTGTAATTGAAGTGATTTGCTCGCACTCACTCATAACCAGGATTATGATGTACACCGAGTGAATGTCTTGATTACTTACAAAGGAAAGGACAAATTTAAAATAACAGAATTACGAGTAAATTACTTACACTATATACATTGAGTGTGCAGTGTACATTCAAAGTGCATTGACACTATTTACATACATACACGATAAACAGTGCATACAATCAGTTCAGATAACAGCCTGAAAAGGCAACACAGAGATATTCGTCCTTTGAACTAAAAGGTTGCAGAATGTTTCAATAGGAAATGTTTTCTTTTAGTCTGGTATACATCTCAAAGTATTGCATAAAATGCTCTTTTCTACAGTAAAACAATATTTTTTGATAAAAAACATAATATTAAAAGATAACTGTAACAAAATAAAAGCTTTATGTTATATTTAAACATTTAGTTATTTTGAAATTCACGAATTCAAAGTTAGAAATTAAACTTAGCAAAAGAAGTGATGTATCTTGACGTCAATTTGAAGCTAAAAAAGAAATAATTGATTAAAACTAATTATAATATACTATTTAATCATTATAAATTCTTAAGACATTTTGCGTTTAAAGAATGAAACAAAGAGATATGAAATGTATGTAATAAAATTTCACAATTTTGGTAATCTTTGTTTATAATAAAGTGAATGTTAAAGCAAAGCAAAGTCTTTTCCATCACGGACGTTACAGTTACTTATCTGATAATCATCTCATCTCCTGCGTTCATAGGTCGAGGACCGACCAAACTGAATTAGAAACGATTTTTTCCATCTAGAACCCCCTAAGGAGTGAAGTTTAATTATTAGACTTACTTTATTTTATAAAACGGTCCGCCGCTAAGAGATTCTTGTTTATTTTGCACATAAACATTAACCTTAAAGTGCTCCTTACGTTGTATTAATGTAAATAGTTTAGTGATACTTATTTACAGTAGTGTTACTAATTATAAATCTTAGTAATATAATCGTCTGGTTATCTGTATACTTATATTTAAACTGAAATTATGTTATATCTGTTAATTGGAAATGTTTGTAACTATATTTATCCTGCAATTCTGTCTTTGAGTTCTACACTGATTTTTGTGGAGCATGATCTCAACTAAACTAATCGGTACTTAGATCATTTAACACAATTCTATTAATTAAAATGTATATTAGCTATATTATATCAGAATTAAGAACATTGTAAAAATATATTTTTTTTATCGCAAGATCTATGTTTTCGTATTTAGTACTTCAAGCTCAGCAACTTATTATTAACGAAATTCGTTAAACAAGTCTAACGACTTTAGAGCCATATTCTAGCAAATTTAGTGAAGTAATAAGACTTATATTATAATTATGCTCAAGCCGTCTGACTCTTCTCCTTGTCTGCCTTGTCAGACCATTTAGCCTGTCACATTGAGATCTGTTATAAGCCTAAAATAAAAATCATTTTGATAAATTTGGTCACTAAAAATTAGAAGGTACGTACGTTGTACTAACAAAAGATAGCTAGTTGGATATTTAAGAAGTTATCTGTACTGATGTACTACTTTATGTATAATTGTTCTACATTACATATTTATATTTGATGAAGTGTTTGACTGCAGCCTTACCTTGTCTTTATTCTGAGACATTAATATAAATTATGGAGTTTTATATGCAAATGAAGAAAAGAAGAAATAAAATAAACAAACAACAACTAAAGAAACAGAACATGATATACATTGGCTTACAAAGTGTGACGAAGAGGAAAAAAAACGTAAATATTTAAGATAAATAAGAACGGCGCGGCGCTGTGTTTGTGTTTTATTATACACTGAGATATCACACACCGCGTGTATCTTTGAGATGACACTTAGAGCGATTTGTCTTTATCAATGGAACGATAGATTATTACAAACTAAGTGTATGTGTAGGATATCTACTTGAATTGTAGAAAATTTTTGTAATAAGATATATATTGGATGTGATTGTAAGGATTATATTATAGGTTGAAGTAATATTAATTTTTCAGATTGAACTATATTGCACATGATCTGAATATATTATAAAACGACCTTACATAAAACGTACTTACATGACCGCTTACAGCTTGTGTAAGTGTAACAAATACATAAAGAAAAATGGGATTTTTATTAGGAGTCTCAACAATTATATATTTATATAAATTCATACTTTAACTAATTATACATCGATTTTATTTAATCTAGATAACGTCTTAGGAAACGAAGTAACACAAATAGCATAATTGTTACTTCATGCGCCGATCAAAGCTTAATACAAATACCCTTTTAAAATATTATACATAATTTAAGTAAACTAATACAAATATTTTTTATTTTCACGTTTAATGCTAAACTTTAAATAACCCCTTTGAATCTGGAAAAATAAATAAAGAAAAAGTATGATTTGTTTAATATTAAAAACAAAAACTTTGATTTCTCTAAAATCACAAGGTCCGAAATCCATACAAATAAAATAAAAGCCACGTACTGCCTCCTTGCGTACCTTATTTGATTGACTTGGGTTTCGTCTTCTTTAAACTACAATACATTATATCACGATAAAGGTCTAAAGGACATGTGAATGTTTTTTTAATAATTATTATAATAAAAAAACATAATTATTCAGCTAGTTTGAATGGAAATCTTAATTTTAATTAAATAAGATAAGCGGGAAAGGTAATTAAAATTGATTCAAGGTTTAATTTCTCATGAGGATACATTCGAGGTTGATCTCTACTTTGGTTTTTTAAATTCTGCTACTACCTATATAACGTTAAATTCTGTAAGAGTGTATTAATATCTAACAAATGAATGTAAGCCGCAATGTCGCAATGCCGCAAAGCCGCAAAAAGTACACGTTCCATGTACTTTTTACATTACTCATTTATTAATTAAACATTAAGGCTTAACGGGTGTAACGGAAAAATAATAATAAAAATATTACTAAAATATCTTTGAAATCGTTCAAAAGTCCAGATATGTAGGTTTCAATTTTAAAGGGCTATAACATATTAAAACGTCTCCTTTATCATTGTTGACAATCTTAGAGCTTACTGATAGATTGAGGTTTACGTAGTATCCACGCTAAACCTCAAAATTTTTGTTTCATACTTATTTTGCGGCTTACGAGGAATAATGTTTATGATATAAGAACTTAACATTTACATTGTATATTCATTTTACTTTACTAGAAGTAAGAAACTATATGATGAAATATCTGAAAAATCCTCAGTATATTATTCTAAAGCACTATTACGAATGAGGATTAAAGACATTGCGGATTTGATCCAGTTATCTATAATATATACAAAACTGTATTAGCTTAATAAAATACTTAATAAAATGAACCTTGCGGTATTAAGTATTTGTAAAAGTTGAAAGGAAAATCTTATTTTTCGGTACTCTTCAATCCGCAGCAACACTAATGGTGAAACCATGAACTAGGTGAATTCGCTAACCGTGAGATATATCCATGCGTCAGAATGCAGCCGACTCGCAACATGTTCGTTTTTTCGAATAAAGGGATCGTATTTTCTGAATCGAGTACTTTTTGTTTTTCAGTCTTATAGGATTTCAACAATTCATCTACCGAAACATAATTTTGTTCTTATTTTTATTTATTTTTTACCTAAAATTTGTATATAAAATAATTTGTTTATAAAGTATTTATCTTTATATTTTTATGTAGAATAGCATTATTTAATGATTTGTGCCTTATAAATACTTTTTCAGGTAAACAATACGCCAAGATCAACAAACAAACTACATTTTTCTATACTATATATTTTTATTGCGGTTGCACACAAATATGACAATATACAACCGTTACAGAAAAGACACTTCATTTCAATACAAACTATACGTGTCCCATGCGTCGTTAATAAGTGATGTCAGTTTATTGAACGAGTACATTATTCGTCACAGAGTACATTATTCGAAGCTTCGTACTATCCTGATTAGAAATCATTTATAATTATTTACCATTGTAAATAATTACAAAGATTTTTGTGACTCAAAATAAACTATTTTTTATTATATAATGCAAATAAAATTGATGCGACAAAAGTTTTAAATACTAACATGCGTATAACATGTTAATAAAAATATAAAATTGGTTTAACTTGTCAAGGCAAAGGGCGTTTGTTTAAATTCTTCTTATAATTAGGGATATCTGGCGGGCTCTATTTAGGAAAATGACTTCTTTATCACTTTCCTGGCCTATTTAATAGAATATAAAGCTTTCAGATATCGATCTTGACATCAAGGTATTTATATATCTTATTAAAGTACATACTTATATATTAATGGTACGGATATAATAATATCTACTTACAAATATACAGGAAGCAATATTTTCTTTCAGAATGATTGAAAGAAATCCAATAATCCTCATTACGTCAAAACTAAATACACTCCAATAAATAAAAGAGTCCTCTCAATTCCATCAATAGAAATCAAACCCAAAGAGATTTTCATCAATGAAATAGCTTCTAAATCTTCTATATAAACGCTCATGTTCCAATTTGGATTTGTATAAATAAAGTGTCAAGACAAGATAAAAAGTAACATTTATTTGGGCAATCCAAATAACTTTGTAACTACTGGTATATAAATATATCTACGAAACGAATGCTAGTTTATGGATTATCTATTAATAATGAAAGCAATGACTTTGTATGTGACAATGAATAAGTATTGAGACTACCATCATATTATGTAGTCAATAGACACGTATTTATATGTATACAATATCTTAACTTAAGTTTGTTTAAAATAAAATAATCTAGTGTTCTAACAGAATTTTTGTGCCGATATGGTATAGTTTGTTCCAACTGCGCGGCGCCGACGGTGGTCTAATTTAAAATAGAAATGTTTTCTTAAAAATACAATTTGTGCAAGTTACCTGTTACAGTACAGGATAAAAAGCGCCTGCTTTGCTTTGGGCAGTAACGCCCATGTACAGAATTACGAAAATTTTCAACCAAAATTTATAAAAAAAGAATTAAATACTATCCAGCCATATTAATCTACACCTATGCAAATACAACATTTAAGCTTGTAATGAGGGTAGATTATTAGTACTGAGTGTCTTTGTATATTATTTAGTTCATTGATAATGTAATGAATAGCAATTGATAATTAATCATACAATTAATTACATGAAATATAAATTATATTAATCATAAAATAAATCATATCATTACTTATCAATCGTAAAATTAATAATAATATTAAATTAAAATCGATCAAACGCTTTCGAAATCAAATACATCTTAAAATGGTATTTTAAAACACTGACGTAGTAACAAGCTTAAGGATGAGCCGACTCCGCTAACTACTTCTCACTCGACAATACAAACAATGTTACAATAAACAAACTTTATAACCGCTTTTGATTACACTTTACTTAGCCTTTAATTAACTATCAATAGTTTGGCCAATAAATAAATGCAATTATAATATTAATATGTTACGGAATAAGATGAAGTAATTGTACTTCACGAGTTTATACATTTTCTGTTCTTAACCTTATGAAAAAGTTGTATTTTTTATCGTTATTAATTGTTTTCTTCCATAAATCTATTAAGTTTAAATGTTACAATTAGATAATAATATAATAAATGTGTAATGAATAATTTGGTAATTTATGTAATTAGAATATTTATTTTAAATGAACCGTCTACATTTGCACACATATTGCCTTGCCACTAACGAATATTGAGACTAATATAATACCCCATATAAGTTTGTTTAAAATAAAATAATCTTACGTTCTAACAAAATTTTCATGCCGGCATGGTATACCATTGTTTGTTCCACTACGCGCGGCGCCGGCGGTGGGCTAATTTAAAATAGAAAGGTTTTCTTAAAAATACAATTTATACAAGTTACCTGTTACAGTAAAGGATAAAAAGCATCTGCTTAACTTGAGGGAATATGGTCCTTGCAGAGAATTACGAAAATTTTCAAACAAAATTTATAATTTAAAAACAAACCTTAGAGTTATTTTTATGTTCGTCAAGAGTTAAATTTAACTCAGTTTTTCTTTCAGCTATCCCTATTTGTTTACTGTTACTTCTGTTTAGGCACCATAATATACTCGAAGGGGTAAATTTCGTGGTTCTTAATCTTTCTTGTTATTAAGTTCATAAAAATAAAATGTTACTACTTTAATTGAACAACTTAACAATCCTAAACAGACAAAAATATATAGATAATACTTTTACCATCTGCTTAATTCGTTCCCAATCCCAAGGTGAGTATAACCTGTCAAACCAACCAGCATTCTGATAACATTTAAAAGGTTTATAGAGCTCTGAAATAAAGTTAATAGCTCCTGTGAAGTTTTTCGTTGTTACCCTCAGAGCCATTAGGAAGTGTCGCGATAGGATTTATATTGCATCTATGGACTTAGGATGTACAAAGAATTACACAATATTTTAGAATTTAGAAGTTATATATAATTTCTTTATTTGTGATCTTAATTAATGCTCTAAGGTATTTTACAATCATAATACTTATAATGTCAAATATAATTGTAATTAAAACTGACATTCTTTTAAATAATTAGTAATATAAATGCATGATAATGTAAATCTCAACTAATGATCGGTTTATTCTCTCATTTTATTTTGTAACTAATAACCAAGTTCAGTCCATTTACGTCCTGCGTGAGTTAAACCTTCCTAACTTTTATTAATTGTTTTCCATTTTTCCATAGTAGGTGGATGAAGTAAATCTCACCATTTATAAAAGTATTGCCATTAATATTCTAAAAGCATAAACAGCATTTGCCTGACTTCGAAAACCCACAAATATTCTAAAATAATAAAAAATATGTAAAATAAATGTTGGATACGTAAAAAAGTTTAACCATTCCTAGATTTAGTTATACTTTTTTTATAGTCATTGAGTAAAGAAGTAAGTTATCATCACCCTCCAAAACATCTCCTTGCTCCTACTCGGTTACCTTCGCCTTAACTATTCCAATAAGAATATATCGCCTTCTGTTATATTCTAATTTAGATAGACTTATACCGATGAAGTCATTTTGGTTTAAAAATATAAATTCACAGTAATAGCCACATTAGATCCCTTGTTTGAAGTTAAATGTATTAAACATTTTGTTACTAATATTAACGTTTTCTATGAAAAAATTAATAAATACCTACCTATTTTATTGTGTGGTGTGCATGTGTGTGTGAGTACGTTCAATGAGCTCCGACGGCTTTCTAGAACGCAGGACGAGCTTAATGAAGAGAAACACTGACCGACCATCTGCAATGACCCCTTTGTATACCTTTATGAATATAAATAAACATATTGTCGGCTCATCACGTGTCAAGCGTATCGTAGTTATATTTAAAGATTATTATTAATATCCCTAAAAATATATACAATAGATATACTTACAGTTTACTGAACAAGAAACTTAGAAGCATGTTATAACTCTCAACTTTTTTAACTTTAATTAGTATTATCGCATAATGCTCTTAGTAGTTACAAAGTTACTTTTAACTTAAAGCTATAAGGATATAAACTTATTAATTTATATTTTCTTTTACATTTTACCAAATCTATTATGTAATGGCGTATTATTAATATATAGTTTATAAACGTACACTATATAATTATAACCTTATTCTTCTGTACCTGCTCTTATTATAATTATTTGGAGTGGACGCAATATGTCATTGCCTTCTATACACTTCTATCATACGTCATCTCAGTGGAGACTTAATTCTATGATGTTTCTCACACTGTTCATGTCCCTTATAATCCTTCACATTTAAGTAATTGCCAAGATGTAATATATATAATTAAGATATTCTAAAAGGTAATATTTTATATTGTTATTGTAATAACTTGATGTTTGTGTTTGTCATTTCAACTAGTAAATAAATATGTATTGTACAAATAGTGTGATGGCCACGGATTGAGATCAGTCACTACAACAGTAAGTCACTACAACACTACGAAGAGCGTTATAATATTATTATAATGCAGTGTTTTACACAAATGTGAACGGAATCGCTAGTTCTTTAAAAACAATACAAATATATATACAACATAAGAAAGAATACTTGAACCAAAAAGTTCAAATATATTAAAAATAACAATGAAACATGTCACATAAATGACAAACAAATAAATAATTTAAACGAAGATATTTGAATTACTTTTTAACACTTTAAATGATAAAGAGCGAGTAAACTTAAATGAAAACGTAGATAAGTTAGAGTTAAACAAGATGGTGTTAAGAAAGTTGAAAGTTGTCAATAATATCAATTCTTTAAGTAATATAAAATATTTTTTTACATTTTTTTTGGAAGAAAGTAATTAGTCTCTCTTAAATCTCTAGAAAGTGGATGGAGTAAGGATACTCCCGAAGGAAGGAGCTGCGCCGGAAATGTGCCGTTTATCGCTGTTGATAACTATATTTTTTCTTCCACCGTGTTCTACTTTAAATGCCTTTTCTTTTAGAAGATTAAAATTTTTTTCAGAACCTGCAACAAAATAAACTTTCAGAATCTTATCAGAAATCCTAACTCGTATATATACGTATCTACTTACTTTTTTCTATGCTTTTACATTCAATATGGATATACATTTGTATAATATGTGTATTTAGAATATGTGAGCAATATGTAAAAGAAAGGAAAAGGATTAATATATATATCCCTTGGGAAATTATTTTAATTAATTATGCTATTTATAAATGTATTGTCCAAACACAAAATATGATTAATAAAAATTATTTAATGAGATGGATTTAGCAATGCACAATTGAGTACATCACTTATTGCATTAATACTTATATTCATATTTTATATAATAATCCCAAATATTATTTTATCGATGAACTGATGTAAATAAATTATTAAAAGGAAAATTTTGAGATTCTGAAGATATCGGTAATGAAAGTTTTGAAGTTGTAAATAAATTATTAAATCAGTTGCTGTGAATTTCTTGGTGTTATGTAAATCTCTTCAAAGTTTAACATTTCTCTTGGATTCAGTACTCTTTTAGAGAAAGTTGATTTTGAATTGTTAGGAAACCTTTCTCACAAATACAACATTTAAGCTTGTAATGAGGGTAGATTATTAGTACTGAGTGTCTTTGTATATTATTTAGTTCATTGATAATGTAATGAATAGCAATTGATAATTAATCATACAATTAATTACATGAAATATAAATTATATTAATCATAAAATAAATCATATCATTACTTATCAATCGTAAAATTAATAATAATATTAAATTAAAATCGATCAAACGCTTTCGAAATCAAATACATCTTAAAATGGTATTTTAAAACACTGACGTAGTAACAAGCTTAAGGATGAGCCGACTCCGCTAACTACTTCTCACTCGACAATACAAACAATGTTACAATAAACAAACTTTATAACCGCTTTTGATTACACTTTACTTAGCCTTTAATTAACTATCAATAGTTTGGCCAATAAATAAATGCAATTATAATATTAATATGTTACGGAATAAGATGAAGTAATTGTACTTCACGAGTTTATACATTTTCTGTTCTTAACCTTATGAAAAAGTTGTATTTTTTATCGTTATTAATTGTTTTCTTCCATAAATCTATTAAGTTTAAATGTTACAATTAGATAATAATATAATAAATGTGTAATGAATAATTTGGTAATTTATGTAATTAGAATATTTATTTTAAATGAACCGTCTACATTTGCACACATATTGCCTTGCCACTAACGAATATTGAGACTAATATAATACCCCATATAAGTTTGTTTAAAATAAAATAATCTTACGTTCTAACAAAATTTTCATGCCGGCATGGTATACCATTGTTTGTTCCACTACGCGCGGCGCCGGCGGTGGGCTAATTTAAAATAGAAAGGTTTTCTTAAAAATACAATTTATACAAGTTACCTGTTACAGTAAAGGATAAAAAGCATCTGCTTAACTTGAGGGAATATGGTCCTTGCAGAGAATTACGAAAATTTTCAAACAAAATTTATAATTTAAAAACAAACCTTAGAGTTATTTTTATGTTCGTCAAGAGTTAAATTTAACTCAGTTTTTCTTTCAGCTATCCCTATTTGTTTACTGTTACTTCTGTTTAGGCACCATAATATACTCGAAGGGGTAAATTTCGTGGTTCTTAATCTTTCTTGTTATTAAGTTCATAAAAATAAAATGTTACTACTTTAATTGAACAACTTAACAATCCTAAACAGACAAAAATATATAGATAATACTTTTACCATCTGCTTAATTCGTTCCCAATCCCAAGGTGAGTATAACCTGTCAAACCAACCAGCATTCTGATAACATTTAAAAGGTTTATAGAGCTCTGAAATAAAGTTAATAGCTCCTGTGAAGTTTTTCGTTGTTACCCTCAGAGCCATTAGGAAGTGTCGCGATAGGATTTATATTGCATCTATGGACTTAGGATGTACAAAGAATTACACAATATTTTAGAATTTAGAAGTTATATATAATTTCTTTATTTGTGATCTTAATTAATGCTCTAAGGTATTTTACAATCATAATACTTATAATGTCAAATATAATTGTAATTAAAACTGACATTCTTTTAAATAATTAGTAATATAAATGCATGATAATGTAAATCTCAACTAATGATCGGTTTATTCTCTCATTTTATTTTGTAACTAATAACCAAGTTCAGTCCATTTACGTCCTGCGTGAGTTAAACCTTCCTAACTTTTATTAATTGTTTTCCATTTTTCCATAGTAGGTGGATGAAGTAAATCTCACCATTTATAAAAGTATTGCCATTAATATTCTAAAAGCATAAACAGCATTTGCCTGACTTCGAAAACCCACAAATATTCTAAAATAATAAAAAATATGTAAAATAAATGTTGGATACGTAAAAAAGTTTAACCATTCCTAGATTTAGTTATACTTTTTTTATAGTCATTGAGTAAAGAAGTAAGTTATCATCACCCTCCAAAACATCTCCTTGCTCCTACTCGGTTACCTTCGCCTTAACTATTCCAATAAGAATATATCGCCTTCTGTTATATTCTAATTTAGATAGACTTATACCGATGAAGTCATTTTGGTTTAAAAATATAAATTCACAGTAATAGCCACATTAGATCCCTTGTTTGAAGTTAAATGTATTAAACATTTTGTTACTAATATTAACGTTTTCTATGAAAAAATTAATAAATACCTACCTATTTTATTGTGTGGTGTGCATGTGTGTGTGAGTACGTTCAATGAGCTCCGACGGCTTTCTAGAACGCAGGACGAGCTTAATGAAGAGAAACACTGACCGACCATCTGCAATGACCCCTTTGTATACCTTTATGAATATAAATAAACATATTGTCGGCTCATCACGTGTCAAGCGTATCGTAGTTATATTTAAAGATTATTATTAATATCCCTAAAAATATATACAATAGATATACTTACAGTTTACTGAACAAGAAACTTAGAAGCATGTTATAACTCTCAACTTTTTTAACTTTAATTAGTATTATCGCATAATGCTCTTAGTAGTTACAAAGTTACTTTTAACTTAAAGCTATAAGGATATAAACTTATTAATTTATATTTTCTTTTACATTTTACCAAATCTATTATGTAATGGCGTATTATTAATATATAGTTTATAAACGTACACTATATAATTATAACCTTATTCTTCTGTACCTGCTCTTATTATAATTATTTGGAGTGGACGCAATATGTCATTGCCTTCTATACACTTCTATCATACGTCATCTCAGTGGAGACTTAATTCTATGATGTTTCTCACACTGTTCATGTCCCTTATAATCCTTCACATTTAAGTAATTGCCAAGATGTAATATATATAATTAAGATATTCTAAAAGGTAATATTTTATATTGTTATTGTAATAACTTGATGTTTGTGTTTGTCATTTCAACTAGTAAATAAATATGTATTGTACAAATAGTGTGATGGCCACGGATTGAGATCAGTCACTACAACAGTAAGTCACTACAACACTACGAAGAGCGTTATAATATTATTATAATGCAGTGTTTTACACAAATGTGAACGGAATCGCTAGTTCTTTAAAAACAATACAAATATATATACAACATAAGAAAGAATACTTGAACCAAAAAGTTCAAATATATTAAAAATAACAATGAAACATGTCACATAAATGACAAACAAATAAATAATTTAAACGAAGATATTTGAATTACTTTTTAACACTTTAAATGATAAAGAGCGAGTAAACTTAAATGAAAACGTAGATAAGTTAGAGTTAAACAAGATGGTGTTAAGAAAGTTGAAAGTTGTCAATAATATCAATTCTTTAAGTAATATAAAATATTTTTTTACATTTTTTTTGGAAGAAAGTAATTAGTCTCTCTTAAATCTCTAGAAAGTGGATGGAGTAAGGATACTCCCGAAGGAAGGAGCTGCGCCGGAAATGTGCCGTTTATCGCTGTTGATAACTATATTTTTTCTTCCACCGTGTTCTACTTTAAATGCCTTTTCTTTTAGAAGATTAAAATTTTTTTCAGAACCTGCAACAAAATAAACTTTCAGAATCTTATCAGAAATCCTAACTCGTATATATACGTATCTACTTACTTTTTTCTATGCTTTTACATTCAATATGGATATACATTTGTATAATATGTGTATTTAGAATATGTGAGCAATATGTAAAAGAAAGGAAAAGGATTAATATATATATCCCTTGGGAAATTATTTTAATTAATTATGCTATTTATAAATGTATTGTCCAAACACAAAATATGATTAATAAAAATTATTTAATGAGATGGATTTAGCAATGCACAATTGAGTACATCACTTATTGCATTAATACTTATATTCATATTTTATATAATAATCCCAAATATTATTTTATCGATGAACTGATGTAAATAAATTATTAAAAGGAAAATTTTGAGATTCTGAAGATATCGGTAATGAAAGTTTTGAAGTTGTAAATAAATTATTAAATCAGTTGCTGTGAATTTCTTGGTGTTATGTAAATCTCTTCAAAGTTTAACATTTCTCTTGGATTCAGTACTCTTTTAGAGAAAGTTGATTTTGAATTGTTAGGAAACCTTTCTCACAAGTTCATTTGCCTTTCAAGCGGCGTTAATTACTGGTCTCATGAAAGTATACTCTAGTAATGAACTTTTATACGAATATATTTTTGGATGGGTTTCATTTTGTATACAATATAAATTAATCTGTAAGTGATACCGTTCTACCAGTGGTAAGCCAATGACATGTTAGACGCAGGTAGTATATAAAATGTTAGTAAATTTAATTATCGCCCTTTATACTGACGATTCATGGGCATTTTGGCGTAAGAAATTGCGTATCTTCGGATAAGAAATAGATATATAGATGACTAATTATTATTATAGATATTTTTGGCTCAGATTGTAGAACAATAAAGCATCAAATAAAGATCTCACTTGTGAATGTACATACATACCACGATGTATGTTACTCTCATGAGGAGTGAAGAGAGGACTCGTATCCGACACAAAAGAAAAACGAGAGAAACATAATTTGCCGAATGTTTTGCATTTTCTCTGTAGCAAACATATTTTAATAAAACTAATTGATAAAAAAATACATTTTTACAATCCTTTTGGAAAAAAAAACAATTAATCTCTAACTCTCTAGAAATTTCTAGCCGGTAGAGTGAGGATACTTTCGAGGAAAGGAGCTATGTCGGAAATGGGCCGTTTCTTGCTATAGTAAAATATATTTTTTCTTTGAGTATTCCACTTTAAACGCCTCTTCTTCTCAATGATTACACACTTTTCAGAAACTGCAACAAAAAAAAATATTTTTCAGAATCTTATCAGAAATTTTAAATAGTAAATATAAGCATCTACTTGCTTTTTTGTATTATCCTTTTACATTCAATATGGATATACAATTGTATAATAAGGTTGATGTCTGTGGCCGAGGCGAAAGAGGTATGCAGAGACCGTAGCGTTTGGCGCTCCGTCGTCTCTGGCTACCCCGCAAGGGATATGGCGTGAAGGTAAATAAAATAAATAAATAAATAATTGAATGTTCATTGGAATTTAACCTTCATTGTGTCTTGAAATTATTGATTTCCAATATTGAATTCGAAACTTTACTCAGGTGTAAAAAACTTTCTCATACGAATAGTATTTTTACACCTAATTAAAGAAACTGTATATATTTACATCAAATTCCTATTTTGTTACTAGTAATTGCTGGAAGGCTTCCGTCTCTTGCATCCGGCCGCTTTAAAGACAAATGTTACTTATTACACTTTTCATTTTCGCACTTTTAATTTAACAAAAAAAATGTATATGTTATATTGTTATTTTTAGCTGAATGGAAATTTTATTAAACAAAGGCTTGTTATCTGCTTTTAGAAAACTCTACTGCACTGATTTAGATTCAATCAATACATTGACGAATCGTATTGGTTAGTCTATATAAGGTGAACATTGTTTGAATAAAAATACCTGTCAAATTAAATTTAATATTTAACCTCTGTAACAGTGACATTCTCTTTAAAAATATCTTTTTAAATTATTTCCAACATTAAAGACATTCCAATATACAGAATTTTTAAAACTCGTACACTTCAAAATGTGTTTTTAAAAGAAATTTCAATCTGCAAGAGGCCATTCCTGCAGTTGAATATTTCGATATTAGAGATGATGTCAAATCGGTGAACCGTTGGCTGAAGTAAATGGTACACTAGTATTACAATTGAAGGATAACAATGTGCTGATTGTCATATTTTTATACAGTAAAATTCCTAAATGTTCAAAACACTAAAGGTGGAATAATTAACACACACACTTAGCGTTAGTATTAAAGAGTGCGTTTCACATAAAATATATTTTAAGCCATTTTATAAGAAATGACTTCTACAAAAATAGCAAATACAAATAATATTATTTATTTCCCGATTTCGATCTGAAACTCTGAACTATTATTCTTAAATTATTCCGAATGTATAACGGTCTTCTATAGCATTTGCAGAAGTGTAGCTGGTAACAGTCAGAATTTACAACACAATGTACTGTTTATTATTAATTTCGTTGTTAACTATAGTCTAAACCCAAAACTATTACAATATTCGAAGCACGTTTCTCGCCATCTGCGATGACCAGTTTCAAGAGCTACACTGAGAGACTCTAACTTTACTAGAACTTAATATTGTTTAAAGAAAACTACTGAACGCAGCCTTTGACTGAGAAAACGTATAGGGTGAATAAATTTAGAAGGTCTAGCTCATGATATGTGAGTGAGACGAATAATTTAAATTCACAAAATATATGAGTATACAAAAATACAAGTAAATGATTGTAATTTTATTTTTTTTTTGTTTGCGTCGTAATTTAAATTTTATAACAGATATGTAAAGATATTAAAAAAAACTAATTGTTTATCGTTAATGTTCAAAATATTTGCTACACTTTTTTCACGAGGGACAATCTTTTTCTTAATTATGAAAGAACCTTTACTTACCTTTACTTTACCTTTCCCTTATATGGTATATTGTTATGACTTCAAAGTATTACTAAAATGTATAAACATTTTTTTAAAAGTTAATAAGCTAATAAAAATGTTTTTAGTTTGATAGTTATTTTGTTTTGTAAGTAACAAACCAATTATATTAAGAAATCTTTAAATAAGACGCTCCGTGGTATATTACAAACCAGCTACGGAGTTACTTAAGACTGCAGCGTACAAATTAATACAGTGTGTCTTTAACAATATTACTTCTGTCATTCTTCTTATCGTGCTTATATTACTCTAAACTTATTATGTTTAATTATAATATGATTGTTGAGATTATTTAACGAAGAATATGTTCTTAAGATTGGTATGTTCAAATTATGATATGAGAGCTGAATCGGATTTTGCAGTTATCAATCTTTAACATATTACATCACAAAACAATGGAATCTTCCATGCGGCAAAGGTCCCTGGCCACGTGGCCAGACAAATCATGATACATTTCCTTACAAATGGAGGTGTAGACAGGAAAAATAAAACATTTAAGATTAATAAGCATGTGAGATGTATTTGTGTTTCATTAACAACTGTGAGATGCAGATATTAGAGTCTTAATAATTTAAAATATTGACAAGAAAAATTATATTGTGCAGTCGTACAGACGTACAGTCCAGTTGTACTTAAGACTTTATAACATTATACGGTCATTTACGATTTACAAACAACGGTCAGACATGAAGACTATCTTTGATACTAGATATATTTGTCATGTCTCACTTATAATCGCATTTGATACAATTATACAAATAACTACACTAATTTCATAGTGTTCAAGATATTAAAACATTTCACAATTCACCCCAGGACTGGTTACTGAGATAGAAAATAGTTACAGTCCACTTGATCATTTACTCACAATCAATTACAAGAATATATTTTGATAAAACTATCACACACACACTGTGACAATAAATTATCCTTACTATATAATAATGAGCTAATTGACTCTGTATGCACGCGCATCACTTATCACCCACAAATCACACAATAATGTGTGATACATCAAAAAAAAGCTATTGAACCAGGCTACAAAATAGGGTAGGTGCCAACTCCATACGTGACCTTTGACCCTTCCTGGCCCGAAGGGCCGGGAAGTTCCCTTGTATACATATATTTATATATATGATATATGCTTATATTTGGTTTATCATTCCCTTAAACCCTTAAGTTAATTATTTGTATCGAGTATAGCAAGGAATAGTTAAACTATAAGAGACAGTCCAGGAAGTATTAATCTATATATCTTTAAATTATATTTGTTGAAAATATCATTTCTATTACTTATTTTTATCTATATTGTATTGACGTATTATTTAATGGTTACAAATATTTAATTACACCAATTTTAAATTACGTGGAAATATAAAAAGTTATCCCTAAAGGCAACAAAATAAACTCTGCAAAGTTTATCAGCGTCCGTTGTGAGTTTTTATCCTCGGGAGAAATATAATATTTTGTTGGCATTAATTAACGAGAGGACATGTTCAATTATCTCTACAGCTTTAATCTATTATATAAAAATGAATCGCAAAATGTGTTGGTAAGCGCATAACTCAACAACGCATGGACCAATCTTAATAATTTTCTTTTTAAATGTTCCTTGAAGTCCAAAGATGGTTTTTACGGCGAGAAAAATTCAAATAATTTCCAGGAAAACCCTAAAAGAGCCCTTTTCTTTTTCCTATACAAATATTTTCTAACTAAATGTAGAGTCAATTTGAAATGTATTGCTAAATAATAAAGTTCATATTAAATTACAAGCACTCATTGTTGTCTAAACAATAAAGGTGTGTTGCTAACGTCGAAGAGTCAATTCGCGCTTTATTGTCGCTGCACAACGTTCAAATTTAATCAAATATATGTGTTCACCCGACCAAATTGAAAAGTCAAAAAATGTAAGAGCTATAGATTTGATTGGCCTTGGAATAATCTTTCTTTTGTTTTAGTTTCGGAATGCGACATAAACTGTCATCAGTTTTCACGTCATTGCATCTGTCAAACAAACTGCGTTAAAAGCGTTTAAAATATTTAATAATTAATTTTGATTGTTTTATATCGTGTTTTGCGCAAAGTGTTTTAATACCTGTGATTAATAATTATTTCATGTGACATAATTTAGGTAAGTATATACGATATGCCTCCTAGAAGACGAAGTAATTTAGGTAGAAGAACCCGAAATGCTACAAACCAAATTAATTACTGATCTTATAATACTGCACATGAACGTGACGACCGAAATGAACGCGAAAGAATTCGTATATCACGAACGCGGGAAGCGAGAGCGAGAGATTCAACTAAAAATCGCGAAAGTTTGAATCGAGCTGCTTTCAATTACGATTTGTCAATTGACTACAGTAACCACCAATGTGTTACTATTGGATCTATGAACTTGGTTTGCTCTTATTTGGTTTGTAAGGCATTGAAATACAAAAATGAAGCAAATGGATTGTGTTGCGCAAATTAGAAAGTGAAATTGATACCATTGGATCCACCACCAGAGCCATTGTACTCATTGGTTTCAGGAATAGAACCAGATTCCATACACTTTTTGTCAAATATTCAACAATATAACAATTGCTTTCAAATGACATCATTTGGGGCAACAAACGTAGTTCGGGAAAATTTCATGCCAACTTTTAAGGTATGTATTATAGCAGTTAATCATAATTACTTTAATGAACAAAATTTCCTGTTAACTAAGTAAATATGTGTTTCATTAACCTTCAGTTCCCTAAACCCTAACACATATATTACTTAGTCATAATATTATTTGGTGGTTCAGTATTAGCAACACTTTTATTATTTTGAAACGCAATATAATTATTTGATGATGGATATTAGTTACAACTAATTATTGCATATTGACATACCTAATATAACCATATCAATTATTATTTGGTGATTCAAAATTAGAAGACCGATATACTTTTTAGAAACAAATATTATTTATATTTGGCAAAAATCTTTTTTTTTTATTTACAGATACAAGGCCAAATATATCATAGAGCAGGTTCACTGTTACCAGTGTCAGATAGCAATTACAAATTTCTGCAAATTTATTTCATGGGCAATTCACCACGAGAAATTGATATGCGTTGTTCACATAACAATTCACTAAAGAGGTCTATTGTAGAACAATTACAAACTTTATTTCATGAGTACAATCAATTGGTTATGTTGTTTAAAACTGCACTGGATCGGATGCCATCTGATAATCACAAAATTGTAATCAGAGCTGATAAAACACCTGTTGGCCAACATGCAAGACGTTTTAATGCACCAACTATTGATGAAGTTGCCATCGTTGTAGTTGGAGAAAACTTGGAATCCCGTGATATTGTTTTACATCGTCGGAATGATCAATTACAACGTATAAAGGAAACACACCGCTCATATGACGCACTGCAATATCCCATTATATTTTGGCAAGGTGAAGATGGCTATGATTTTGCAAACAAGATGATAAATCCCATTACAGGTAATAAAAAATATTAGTTTAGCTATGGAGCTATATTATCAGTCACTATATTATTATTTTTTTTATTTTTAATGTCATGAAAACAAAAATCTATTTTCAGTTTCTGAAACCAACAAAAAAGTCAGTTCAATGAACTATTATTCCAACCGCCTAATGATTCAAAAATGAAGACAATCGCATACTCAAATGTCGACGATTGTACCACAAGTATGTTGTAGACATGGTTGTTAAAATCGAAACGGGGAGATTAACATTCATCAGGTTGAATCAGACCAAACTCAGATCTGAAGAGTATATTCACCTTCGAGATGCGATTAATACTGATGGAAATGCACAGAATGTTGGTCGGATGACTATTCTTCCAGCAACATACATCGGAAGCCCTCGACATATGCATGAATATGCTCAAGATGCCATGTCATATGTTCGTCATTATGGTACAGCAGATTTGTTCATCACATTTACATGCAATCCACACTGGATAGAAATCAAGCAGGAGTTATTCCCTGGGCAATCACATATTGATCGTCATGATATTACAGCCAGAGTCTTTAGACAAAACTTGAAATCTATAATGGATTTCAATTTGTGAAACATTATGTGTTTGGAGAGATACGCTGCTGGATGTATTCTGTGGAGTGGCAGAAACGGGGATTGCCACATGCACACATTTTGATTTGGTTAGTTGAAAAGATAAGGCCAAATGAAGTTGATGCAGTAATATCAGCTGAAATTCCTAATGTAGAAGTAGATCCTGGATTGCATGAGGTAGTTATTAAAAACATGATACATGGTCCCTGTGGAACTCTTAATCAAAATTCACCGTGTATGGTGGATGGTAAATGTTCAAAGCGATATCCACGGACATTTATATCTGAAACAATCACTGGTAATGACTGTTATCCTTTGTATCGTCGCCGATCGACAGCAGACAATGGAAGATCAACAAGTGTCAAATTAAATCAACAAAAACAAACAAAATCAATATCTTATTGAAATAGATAATCGCTGGATTGTTCCATATTCACCCATTTTATCAAAGACCTTCAAAGCGCACATCAATGTTGAATCTTGCCATTCAGTAAAATCTGTTAAATACATTTGCAAATATATGATAATCCAAAGGGAGTGATATGGCTGTGATTGGTATTAATGCAGAGAATTCCGATGATGAAGTTACCCAATACCAAATAGGTCGCTATGTTAGTAGTAATGAAGCAGTTTGGCGAATATTTTCGTTTCCTATTCATGAGAGACACCCTACTGTTGTTCATTGAGCTGTGCATTTAGAAAATGGACAAAGAGTATATTTTACAGCACAGAACGCAGTACAAAGCAGCTGTACAGCCACCATCTACTACATTAACCAGTTTTTTTGAGACATGCCAAAACGATGCTTTTGCTCAAATATTGTTATATTCTGAAATGGCAAAATATTATACTTGGAATCAATCCTCAAGGAGGTTTACACGACGGAAACAAGGAAAGCCAGTTTCAAGATACCCAGATGTATATTCTTCCGATGCGATTGGTCAAATTTATTCAGTACATCCAAGCAATGATGAAAGTTTTTATTTACGACTGCTATTAGTTAATGTACGTGGCCCAACATCATTCCAACATGTACGAACTGTTGATGGTGATTTGTGTGGATCATACAGAGAAGCTTGCCAACGTTTGCGATTGCTAGAAAATGATGCTCATTGGGATCAAACTCTCAATGATGCTGTAATATCATCACAAGCTCATCAAATACAAACATTGTTTTCTATAATCATATTTACATGCTTCCCATCAAACCTAAAGGATTTGTGGATCAAGTACAAAGATAAAATGTATGATGATATTTTGTATCAAATACGGATTAGAAGGGGAAATCCAAATATACAAATAAGCGAAGAAATTTACAATTAAGTATTGATTTCAATTGAGGACATGTGCTTGATGATGTCAAACAAACTGTTATTTCAATTAGGCCTGGCCGCGCCCAATCGTCCAATGCATGAAGCTTTTAACCAAGAGTTGCACCGAGAAAAACTGTATGATCTCAACACTTTGCAAGAATTAATTCAAAAAAATCTTCCACTATTGAATGAACGACAGAAGTATATATTTGATACACTTATGAAAGTAATAAATGATTAAAGAGATTTACTTCTTAGATGCACCTGGTGGTATAGGAAAATCTTTTATGATTTCATTGATATTACCAATAATTCGCTCACAAAGTAACGAAACTCCAACTTGCAACATTTCGAAGAACTCTGCAATGGCAAGGGTTTTGCAGCAATGTGAATTGATTGTTTGGGATGAATGCACGATGGCACATAAAAAATCTTTGGAGGCTTTAGATAGAACCTTACAAGATCTACGGAGCAATCATAACCCATTTAGTGGTGCAATGATTTTATTAGCAGGAGATTTTCGTTAAACATTGCCAGTGAATCCACGATCAACGCCAGCTGATGAACTTAATGCACCTTTAAAGTCCTCCAATTTGTGGAAGCATGTGAAGGTATTACACTTAAGCATGAATATGCGTGTCAAGTTGCAAAATGACCAATCTGGATACATATTCTCTAAACAAATCATTGACATTGGTAATGCCAAATTTCCTATAGACACCTTGACTGGTTGAATTAAATTTCCTCAAAGTTTTTGTCAGTTAACTAGATCAAAAGATGAACTTATTCAAAAGGTGTTTCCAAATGTTGATCAAAATTACAGAAAAACATGATTGGTTGAGCGATCGGGTTATACTGGCTGGAAAGAACATAGATGTAAATGAATTAAATTTCAAAATTCAAGAACAAATTACAGGCAAATTGAGGATATATACATCAGTTGATTCAGCTACTAACCAAGATGATGTCGCCTGAACTATCCGCCTAATTTTTTAAACTCGCTGGATTTACCAGAATTGCCACCTCATAATCTTCAATTAAAGGTTGGGTCGTTAGTCATAATGTTGAGAAATATTAACCAACCGCGTCTTTGCAACGGTACACGGTTAGCGAAAAAAAATTATTGAACAACATGACAGAAGGAACTATACGGAAAGGAAAGTATAAAGGAGAAGACGTTTTGATACTACGCATCCCAATGATTCCGACTGATGTACCATTTGAATTTAAATAACTACAATTTCCAGTGCGGCTTGCTTTTGCGATGACCATAAATAAGTCCCAGGGGAAATCATTAGGTGTTTGTGGTATTAATCTAGAAAACCCATGTTTCTCACATGGTCTATTGTATGTTGCCTGTTTCCTTGTTGGAAAACCATCAGATTTATTTGTATATTCACCAGGTAATCAAACAAAAAACATTGTGTATCATAAAGCACTACAATAAAAATAAATCAGATTTTTGTTAATAATTATGATTCACTTGATTTACAATAAAGCGATTACTGAAAATACTTATATTTTTTATTTCATCGGTTATGAACCCTACGTTAATAATATTAGTAATAAATAATTAATTATCTCTATATTTTGTAATTGAAGCATCCACTTTATAAATATTTGTCACCTAGGTTCCCACTATCCCTTAAGATTATTTTTCAATCAGGTTTAAACCTTAAGTTCCCCTCTTGGTTTGAAGCCCTCTGGCAGACATCCCAGTCGGGGTTTTTAGTGGGCTTCAAAAGGGTGACCAAAGTTCGTGGAAGCGAAGATACTTAGGTCACCCGAGCTGACCTTTTTCTTTAATTCTCCTGAACAGAACCGTCACCATGATGATAGGGTGATGTGTGAGGGTCAGCAGATTAAAAACGTCTTAAGGTCGAAATATAAACTGCCACATTCCAAATCTATTTAACAGAACGAGGTCTGCCGAGTTGCATAAAAATTGTTGTATATATTAAAAAAATGTATTTTTTTTATTTTTCTTGATTTATCTTTTAAAAATGTTTTGAGTTTAACTTTTATTAAATGCATTAGTAAAACCACCAAATATTTTTAATTATGAACATCTTATCAAAATGAAAAAGTAACATATTAAAAAAAGGATAATTTTACGATTTATTTATCATATTATTTAAAATATTAAATGATAAAAAAAATCCACCAGAAATCTTAATATATATAAATCACGTGTCACGTTGTTTGTACTCCTAAACTAATTAACCGATTTTAATAAATTTACACACCACGTACAGTTTGACCTAACTTAAAAGATATAATAATTTTCAACTCAATTCATAGTCGCAATATTATGTTATTGCAAATTTTTTGTTTATTATTTTGCAGTTAGCTCCTAACAATTCTAAAAGATGGCGGTATCTATTGACTGAATTGAGTAATTACGAATGAGGTATCTGCCCTACCTATCTTATTCGTAAGTTTAGTGTTCCAAGTTATTTACTAAAAACTTTGTAATATACAAATAGTGTTATAATATTGGATAAAATTTTAAAAATAACTCTAATTATTTTGTTTTGTGTTTTGCTTAATATCGACTGTAAGAAAACATTATGGTTTTCATGAAAGATGTACTCTGAACGTTACCCCTTAAATAGTTTACTACAATGTAATATATCAAAAACAATAGTCACAGCAACGCTTGACCGGGTCTGCTAGTTATTAATAAACAAAAATGTTAAATTCCATATTTATTAGAAAATGATTAATGAAGTTTGTTTAATATATTCAAATCAATTATGAAATAAATTATTTATTTATTTTCGAATGCAATGTGTCAGAGCGCCACCAACTGGAAGCTGTATTAACTATCTCCAAACATTTTATTACTCTGTGATCTGCCATCTATCGGCAATTATCGATAACACCTAATACGATTCTATTAACCGATCAATAAAAATGCTAAAAAACACCCAGAGATGGCACCACAAGTCTTATCGCGAAATAAAATATGAAGGAATTCAAGAATATTATATTTAGCATGCAGCAAGATATAAAACAACACAGTCCAGATATGTTAGTGATGAAAGAAACATTAAAATTTAAATTACAATTACAATAATTAAAAGACTTTAATTTCCTAAACATTAAATGTGTGTAAATAACATTTGATATTCTTTAAATAAGCATGCAATTGTTATTTTAGTCAAATACTTGTATACATGTGTACGCCATGTACCAATGTTAAATCTTTAGTCGTAAGGATATTTAAACCCTTTGTCACTTATATTGTACTGTACAACTATTATAAAAGTACTAGTAATAATAACCTTTATTAAAATTATAATTCTAACAAATTAAACATTCTCGAATAGGGTTGGCGTCAGGCAGGCGGCTTAGATATACAAAATTTGTTTACAACAAACGAGGTTTTTTTTTTCGGCATTAAAGCCAAGTTACATCGGAACAACTTTTTAATGACTCTTTACATTGACTTTTATATATTGCGTTGTTCGTTTTGTATATTTTATATTGTCTTTTAGTTTTGTTTAATATTCTAATTTTTTCGTACGTATTTGTTAATTATAATTGTAATGACCGTTTATTATTAAGAACCAGTTTCAAATTGTTCAATGTAATGTAAACGATGTCATGATTAGAGAAAAGTAGCGGATAAGACCTTTTATTAGAACTTTGACAGTACACGAGATAATTTAATTTCTTTAGTTAAACTTGAATTTGATATTCAAAGAGATTTACATACATGTAATGAAGTATCAGTTAAATCATAAGTTACATGATATTAGGGTTCGATCGTCTTATAACAAAGTTTCATTTTAAAAGCTCGTACGTTTTTATTGTATTATTATCTAATTGTAACAATTAAACTTGATATATTTATAAAAAAAGTCAATTAATCACGACAAATAAAAAAAATGCTCACTTCATATCGTTTGTACAGAAAAAAATAACTCAAATCCAATACAAAGTAATCAAATACAAATAGCGTTCCTTCTATCAACGATACTATTGTCCTGAAGCTTTCACGTACAATCGTCCGAACTCCGAGTTACCTTCAGATATTTCAACGACATTCAATAACTTATTGATGCCATGCCAGCCAGCCAGCCATGTCATATTAATTTATTTCTTACAACATTGTTCTTATTTTATCGTATATTTTATATATTATTTTTGTATTATTAACTATATATATATACAGAAATTTTAAATTGAATAATAATAACCCACTTGAATTTATTTGTAACTTATAAGTATGTTCTTTAGATATTTAAACGGCCATTACTTTCTATTATGCTATTAATATATGTTATCAATAGATAAGAGGCGATGAAAAGAAAATAAAGAACCAATAATTAGTTTGCCGTAATGTTTAAATCAACCTATACTTGTAATGTAGTAGTGACGGTTCTGTTAAGGAATTAGAATCACCAATTTCGCTTTCATTTATTGATCAAAATATTTAATAAAATTAAGACTGAATAAAGGGTAATCAAACAGTATTATAAAATTTTAAGTTTGATCATTGTAACTTCGTAAACTGATTATTGTCGAGTGACAAATAGTTATCAGAGTCGGCTCCTCTCACGAGGTTCACAAATCCTTTATCGCTACTTACATTTCCTTAACTAGGATTGTTATTTAAATAATTACAAATATTTTGATAGTTATTTGTGTCTCTTAATATATATGTGGTACTAATGCGATAATAGTTTTAGAATAATGTCTATTACATGTATCTATCTATAGACATATTATTTTACAAAAAAGATCTGTGCGGGCTATTCATAACTTAAAAGCTAAAGATTCTCTGAGAGATGTTTTTAAAGAAATAGGTATTCTTACAGTCGCTTCCCAATACATATTTAATAACATATTATATATACGTCAAAATTTAAATAGTTGTATAAAAAACAGTGACAGACACGCGATAAATACGAGATATAAAAACAAACTCGTAACGCCAAAGTTTCGGCTTCAAAAAGTTAATAAATCCTTCATGGGTTTGAGTATACGCATATATAATAAAGTTCCACAAGATATCTTAGACCTTCCATTTCTTAATTTTAAATCTAAAATCAAAAGTTTATTGTTAAATAAAGCTTATTATAACGTTCAAGAGTTTTTAGTGGATCGAAATATGTGGAACTTAAGTTGTTGAATCATTTGCAGGATTTATATTATTTTGTACATCACCTATTGTTATATTTCTTTTGAAAAGAGCAACTGTTGAGTTTCTGGCCGGCTCTTCTCAACAGAGCAGCATTCCGAGCCGGTGGTAATTTACTTACGGACTGACTACACTGACCTTTTTTTGTATTGTAGTAATTGACGATTCAAAAGTGCGTGTAAATGCCTACTTGAATAAAGATATTTTGAATTTGAATTTGAATTTAGACAACATAAGTTTTTGTCAGTACATTTTTTTGTCTTTTTAACAATAATATTACGCCTATTTAGTATATATTGTGCCTATATAGTATGCCTTTAAGATTAGGTGAAAAATATACCATAAAAACTGATATTGAAAGCTTTTTTACTCTTAGTTACACTTTTTAATATCATTAATAAGATGTAACACAATATTTTAATAACACTTTCCCTAGATTATCTTTTTTAAATTTTAAGGCTATAACTTGTCTTGACACATCATACAAAAACAGTTTCCTTGTATTAATTAATTGTTTGCTCAAAGGACATTATCATGTTTTATTCGAAAACCGAAAAGTTCTACTTAATTTGGAGCTTTAGCGACTAGTTATCCTAATAAGGAAGAAAACGTGCTTTGAATACGAATTAATTTCAAGGTTACTATAGTATATTATATATAACTTTCAACATCCGTATTATTTTGTGAGTATATTTTATAGTTAGGGTATTCGCTGTTTTGAATTAAATTATTACTAAGACTTTGAGAAAGTAACACCCTCAAACCAATAAGTTTAATTCGTACACAATTTGACTTTAAAAATCAAATTATGTAGTTTTGATTTCCCTGTGAACTTTTCAACATGTTACAGCAAATTAAAGGTATTAATTGAAAAAAATATACAAGTAAAAAGTTATATTAAATTTAAAAGTAATTTTAAGGATGTTCCTAGTGAAAGAAAATAAATTAATAAAAACGATTTATTGAACTATATAAATATTAAATCGTTGTTTGTTCTCAATCATTTATAAAATACGTAAGTTTGATAAATTTCAACACAGATGCAAAATATTGTCAATATATAATCGAATGAATCGGTAGTGTTGGAACACTTGCACTAGCTAATGTGACAACATCGGCATATTGGCTTCAAAACTTGAAGATGCTTGCAACAGACGATTCACTTCACTTCAACGTGTACTTCATGGTGTACTTACACGGTATATTTAACATTACATCACAAGTATTGGGTAGACCTCGAAGAATTCGGTCTGCCCATTCATTTGTCCCCTACTTTCGAATTTTGGAAAAATTTCTTCACAGGAGGTCTTCTTATGACCGCCTGAGTCCGAAATGACCATTGGTCAAAAAGTTTATATATATATATATATATCTTCTTCTATTATATAAAAATGAATCGCAAAATGTGTTGGTAAGCGCATAACTCAACAACGCATGGACCAATCTTAACAATTCTTTTTTTTAAATGTTCCTTGAAGTCCAAGGATGGCTCTAACGGCGAGAAAAATTTGAATAATTTCCAGGGAAATTCTAAAAAAGCCCTTTTCTTTTTCCTATACAAATATTTTAAATGTAGAATAAATAACTAAATGTAGAGTCAATTTGAACTGTATTGCTATTCAATAAAGTTGATATTAAATTACAAGCACTCATTGTTGTCTAAACAATGTAGGTGTCTTGCTAACGTCAAAGAGTCAATTCGCGCTTTATTGTCGCTGCAAAACGTTCAAATTTAATCAAATGAATGTGTACACCCGACCAAATTGAAAAGTCAAAAAAAGTAAATGTAAGATTTGATTGGCCTTGGAATATTCTTTCTTTTGTTTTAGTTTCGGAATGCGACATAAATTGTCATCAGTTTTCACGTCATTGCATCTGTCAAACAAACTGCGTTAAAAAGCGTTTATAATATTTAATAATTAATTTTGATTGTATAAATACCTGTGATTAATAATTATTTCATGTGAATAAATTTAGGTAATTATATACGATATGCCTCCTATAAGACGAAGTAATTTAAGTAGAAGAACCCGAAATGCTACAAACCAAATGAATTACCGATCTTATCATACTGCACATGAACGTGACGACCGAAATGAACGCGAAAGAATTCGTATATCACGAACGCGGGAAGCGAGAGCGAGAGATTCAACTAATAATCGCGAAAGTTTGAATCGAGCTGCTTTCAATTACGATTTGTCAATTGACTACAGTATCCACCAATGTGTTGCTATTGGATCTATGAACTTGGTTTGCTCTTATTGTAAGGCATTGAAATACAAAAATGAAGCAAATGGATTGTGTTGCGCAAATGGGAAAGTGAAATTGATACCATTGGATCCACCACCAGAGCCATTGTACTCATTGGTTTCAGGAATAGAACCAGATTCCATACACTTTTTGTCAAATATTCAACAATATAACAATTGCTTTCAAATGACATCATTTGGGGCAACAAACGTAGTTCGGGAAAATTTCATGCCAACTTTTAAGGTATGTATTATAGCAGTTAATCATTATTATTTTAATGAACAAAATTTCCTATTAACTAAGTAAATATGTGTCATTAACCTTCAGTTTCCTAAACCCCAAAACATATATTACTTAGTCATTATATTATTTGGTGATTCAGTATTAGCAACACTTTTATTATTTTGAAACACAATATAATTATTTGACGATGGATATTAGTTACAACTAATTATTACATATTGACATACCTAAGCATATCAATTATTATTTGGTGATTCAAATTAAGAGACAGATATACTTTTTAGGAACAAATATTATTTCTATTTGGCAAAAATCATTTTTTTTAATTTACAGATACAAGGCCAAATATATCATAGAGCAGGTTCACTGTTACCAGTGTCAGATAGCAATTACAAATTTCTGCAAATTTATTTCATGGGCAATTCACCACGAGAAATTGATATGCGTTGTTCACATAACAATTCACTAAAGAGGTCTATTGTAGAACAATTACAAACTTTATTTCATGAGTACAATCAATTGGTTATGTTGTTTAAAACTGCACTGGATCGGATGCCATCTGATAATCACAAAATTGTAATCAGAGCTGATAAAACACCTGTTGGCCAACATGCAAGACGTTTTAATGCACCAACTATTGATGAAGTTGCCATCGTTGTAGTTGGAGAAAACTTGGAATCCCGTGATATTGTTTTACATCGTCGGAATGATCAATTACAACGTATAAAGGAAACACACCGCTCATATGACGCACTGCAATATCCCATTATATTTTGGCAAGGTGAAGATGGCTATGATTTTTCAAACAAGATGATAAATCCCATTATAGGTAATAAAAAATATTAGTTTTGCTATGGAGCTATATTATCAGTCACTATATTATTATTTTTTTAATTTTCAATATTATGAAAACAAAAATCTATTTTCAGGTTCCGAAACCAACAAAAAAGTCAGTTCAATGAACTATTATTCCTACCGCTTAATGATTCGTGAAAATGAAGACAATCACATACTCAAATGTCGGCGATTATATCACAAGTATGTTGTAGACATGTATGTTAAAATTGAAACGGAGAGATTAACATTCATCAGGTTGAATCAGACCAAACTCAGATCTGAAGAGTATATTCACCTTCGAGATGCGATTAATACTGATGGAAATGCACAGAATGTTGGTCGGATGACTATTCTTCCAGCAACATACATCGGAAGCCCTCGACATATGCATGAATATGCTCAAGATGCCATGTCATATGTTCGTCATTATGGTACAGCAGATTTGTTCATCACATTTACATGCAATCCACACTGGATAGAAATCAAGCAGGAGTTATTCCCTGGGCAATCACCTATTGATCGTCATGATATTACAGCCAGAGTCTTTAGACAAAAGTTGAAATCTTTGATGGATTTCATTGTGAAACATTATGTGTTTGGAGAGACACGCTGCTGGATGTATTCTGTGGAGTGGCAGAAACGGGGATTGCCACATGCACACATTTTGATTTGGTTAGTTGAAAAGATAAGGCCAAATGAAGTTGATGCAGTAATATCAGCTGAAATTCCTAATGTAGAAGTAGATCCTGGATTGCATGAGGTAGTTATTAAAAACATGATACATGGTCCCTGTGGAACTCTTAATCAAAATTCACCGTGTATGGTGGATGGTAAATGTTCAAAGCGATATCCACGGACATTAATATCTGAAACAATCACTGGTAATGACGGTTATCCTTTGTATCGTCGCCGATCGACAGCAGACAATGGAAGATCAACAATTGTCAAATTAAATCAACAAGATATTGAAATAGATAATCGCTGGATTGTTCCATATTCACCCATTTTATCAAAGACCTTCAAAGCGCACATCAACGTTGAATCTTGCCATTCAGTAAAATCTATTAAATACATTTGCAAATATGTAACCAAAGGGAGTGATATGGCTGTGATTGGTATTAATGCAGAGAATTCCAATGATGAAGTTACCCAATACCAAATGGGTCGCTATGTTAGTAGTAATGAAGCAGTTTGGCGAATATTTTCTTTTCCTATTCATGAAAGACACCCTACTGTTGTTCATTTAGCTGTTCATTTAGAAAATGGACAAAGAGTATATTTTACAGCACAGAACGCAGTAGAAAGATCTTTACAGTCACCATCTACTACATTAACCAGATTTTTTGAGATATGTCAAAACGATGATTTTGCTCAAACATTGTTATATTCTGAAATGACAAAATATTGTACTTGGAATCAATCCTCAAGGAGATTTATACGACGGAAACAAGGAAAACCAGTTACAGGATACCCAGATATATTTTCTACCGATGCGATTGGTCGAATTTATTCAGTACATCCAAGCAATGATGAATGTTTTTATTTACGACTGCTATTAGTCAATGTACGTGGCCCAACATCGTTCCAACATGTACGAACTGTTAATGGTGATTTGTGTGGATCATATAGAGAAGCTTGCCAACGTTTGCGATTGCTAGACAATGATGCTCATTGGGATCAAACTCTCAATGATGCTGTAATATCATCACAAGCTCATCAAATACGAACATTGTTTTCTATAATCATATCTACCTGCTTCCCATCAAACCCAAAGGATTTGTGGATCAAGTACAAAGATAATATGTGTGATGATATTTTGTATCAAATACGGATTAGAAGGGGAAATCCAAATATACAAATAAGCGAAGAAATTTACAATGAAGTATTGATTTCAATTGAGGACATGTGCTTGATAATGTCAAACAAACTATTATTTCAATTAGGCCTGGCCGCACCCAATCGTCCAATGCATGATGCTTTTAACCAAGAGTTGCACCGAGAAAAACTGTATGATCTCAACACTTTGAAAGAATTAATTCAAACGAATCTTCCACTATTGAATGAACAACAGAAGTATGTATTTGATACACTTTTGAAAGTAATAAATGATAAAAGAGGAGGGATTTACTTCTTAGATGCACCTGGTGGTACAGGAAAAACTTTTTTGATTTCATTGATATTAGCAACAATTCGCTCACAAAATAAAATTGCACTTGCACTCGCTTCGTCGGGAATCGCAGCAACTTTGCTTGAAGGTGGTAGAACAGCTCATTCAGCACTAAAATTACCATTAAACATGCAAAGCAACGAAACTCCAACCTGCAACATTTCGAAGAACTCTGCAATGGCAAAGGTTTTGCAGCAATGTGGATTGATTGTTTGGGATGAATGCACGATGGCACATAAAAAATCTTTGGAGGCTTTAGATAGAACCTTACAAGATCTCCGGAGCAATAATAACCCATTTGGTGGTGCAATGATTTTATTAGCAGGACATTTTCGTCAAACATTGCCAGTGATTCCACGATCAACGCCAGCTGATGAACTTAATGCCTGTTTAAAGTCCTCCAATTTGTGGAAACATGTGAAGGTATTACACTTAAGCAAGAATATGCGTATCAAGTTGCAAAATGACAAATCTGGAGACATATTCTCTAAACAACTCATTGACATTGGTAATGGCAAATTTCCTATAGACACCTTGACTGGTTGCATTAACTTTCCTCAAGGTTTTTGTCAGTTAACTAGATCAAAAGATGAACTTATTCAAAAGGTGTTTCCAGATGTTGCTCAAAATTATAGAAACCATGATTGGTTGAGCGAACGGGCTATATTGGCTGCAAAAAACATAGATGTAAGTGAATTAAATTTCAAAATTGAAGAACAAATTACAGGCGAATTGAGGATATATTAATCAGTTGATTCGGCTACTAACCAAGATGATGTCGTTAACTATCCGCCTGAATTTTTAAACTCGCTGGATTTACCAGGATTGCCACCTCACAATCTTCAATTAAAGGTTGGTTCGGTAGTAATAATGTTGAGAAATATCAACCAACCGCGTCTTTGCAACGGCACACGGTTAGCGATAAAAAAATTATTGAACAACGTGATAGAAGCAACTATACTGAAAGGAAAGTATAAAGGAGAAGACGTTTTGATACCACGCATCCCAATGATTCCGACTGATGTACCATTTGAATTTAAACGACTACAATTTCCAGTGCGGCTTGCTTTTGCTATGACCATAAATAAGTCCCAGGGGCAATCATTAGGTGTTTGTGGTATTAATCTAGAAAACCCATGTTTCTCACATGGTCAATTGTATGTTGCCTGTTCCCGTGTTGGAAAACCATCAGATTTATTTATATATTCACCAGGTAATCAAACAAAAAACATTGTGTATCATAAAGCACTAAAATAAAAATAAAACAGATTTTTGTTAATAATTATGATTCACTGGATTTACAATAACGCGATTACTGAAAATACTTATGTACGTTTTATTTCATTATTTTTTATTTCATCGGTTATGAACCCTATGTTAATAATAATAGTAATAAATAATTAATTATCTCTATACTTTGTAATTGAAGCACCCACTTTATAAATATTTGTCACCTTTAGGTTCCCACTATCCCTTTAGATTATTTTTCAATCAGGTTTGAACCTTAAGTTCCCCTCTTGGTTTGAAGCCCTCTGGCAGACATCCCAATCGGGGTTTTTAGGGGGTCTCAAAAGGGTGACCAAAGTTCGTGGAAGCTAAGATACTTAAGTCACCCGAGCTGACCTTTTTCTTTAATTCTCCTGAACAGAACCGTCACCATGATGATAGGGCGATGTGTGAGGATCAGCAGAGTAAAAACGTCTAAAGGTCGAAATATAAACTGCCACATTCCAAATCTATTTGACAGAACGAATTCTGCCGAGTTGTATAAAAATTGTATTTATTAAAAAAAAAAAATCTTTTAAAATTTAAATGTTTTCAGTTTAACTTTCATTGTATGTATTAGTAAAAACCACCAAATACTTTTAATTATGGACATCTTAATAAAATGATAAAGTAACATATTAAAAAAAAGGAAAATTTTACGATTTATTTATTATATTATTTAAAATATTAAATGATAAAAAAAATCCACCAGAATTCTTAATATATATAAATCACGTGTCGCGTTATTTGTCCGCGATGGACTCCTAAACTACTTAACTGATTTAAATAAATTTACACACCACGTACAGTTTGACCTAACTTAAAAGATATAATAATTTTCAACTCAATTCATAGTTGCAGTATTATTTTATTGCAAATTATTAGTTTATCATTTTGCAGTTAGCTCTTAACAATTCTAAAAGATGGCGGTATCTATTGACTGGATTGAGTAATTACGAATGAGATATCTACCCTACCTACCTCATTCGTAAGTTTAGTGTTCCAAGTTATTTACTAAAAACTTTGTAATATACAAATAGTGTTATAAACTTGGATAAAATTAAAAAAATAATTATAATTATTTTGTTTTGATTTTTGCTTAATATCGACTATAAGAAAACATTATGGTTTTCATGACAGATGTACTCTGAACGTTACCCCTTAAATAGTTTAGTACAATGTAATATATCAAAAATAATAGTCACAGCAACGCGTGACCGGGTTTGCTAGTATATATATATATATGCGTGCGTGCGTCCAGATTCCACTTTTGTCAGCACGATAGCGGCCGCAGTTTCGCTTGGATCGCTTTCAAACTTTGCACAAAAATCAACCATCCAGAAATAAAGGTCAAGTTAGTTAACCAGAGAAATCCGGTCACAGGGGGCGCTAGGGCCTCAGTTTTTCTGATTTCAGTTTTTCGACCATAACTTTGTCCCTATACAAAGGAGATCAATCGCGTTCATATTATATGATGTCTTTGATAAATACCTATAACTAATGTAGATGAACCGAAAACCTAACTTCAATAACTTGGGGGTGGGGGTAAAAAAACCGAAATTTTTTTCTGGTAAACATTCTTGCATCACAAGTATTTTTAATAGAAAGGTTATTTTTTACTCTAAATTTAAGTATCAAAAGTTTTTCCGTAAAAGGTACCGTTTCCGAGAAAAAAAATTAAAACCACTTTTAGCTCGTAAATTTTAGGTAGGTAAAACCACGGCAACTTTTTTCTGGTAAACATTCCCTCCTCGCAAATATTTTTAATAGAAAGGTTATTTTTTACTCTAAATTTAAGTACCAAAAGTATTTCCAAAAAAGATACCTTTTCCGAGAAAAAAAATTAAAACCGCTTTTTGCTTGAAAATTTTTGATGTAAACAACGGCATCATGTGTTATTCTTAGGTAGTGAGTTATATTTTAAACGAGTTACACACGAGGTCTACCCACGCGTGTCCCCCTGCGGGCACGGATTTTTTTATATTAGGGTATTATATTCAGAGAAGACAATAGATTACTCATTGTTAACATCAGTTGCAAAACGAGCAAGAAATATATGATATAGTGACTCTAATATTTTTTCGAATATTTGTAAAATTCATAAACTTTACAATTTATGACAATATATATTATTTTGATTTCCTACATTATACATATAATAAAGACAAACACAGAGACAAGAGTTTTGGACATTTCACTTCAAAGAAAATTAAATATATATTAAAACATTGTTTGAACTCTGTTAATTGTCAAGTTATATTAATTAACTTTTGTAAGTCTTGGTTAAGATTAAAGATAAATAATGAATACTGATATTTATTAAAATACGTAATTAAGAATATTTTAACTTATATTTAATTACGATTGTAATTGCTTTAACAGATAATACAATATCACAACTTTATACAATAAGAATATATTAATTAAAAACTTGTGGAACTCTCATTGATGTATTAAAATTAAATATTAATTTAATAATCTGCTTGATATAATTGTGAATGTCTGTGATTGTATGAAGTCCGTTTATCAAAAGTACACACGCTCTTACAATCTTTTAAACTGAAATATCATTTTTAATTTCGTACTCGAATATACTGAAATTATTTTATCATATTAAAGCCATTACCTACTTGTCTGCAATGACAAGAACTATAAATATATAAGGTGGTTTAGAATACCCGATTTGTCACCATATAATCTTAAAATGTAAATACCAAATAAAAATATATTAAAACAGATAATATAAATCGAATCAAAATATATTTAAAAAAAGATAATCCGAAAGATCATCATCAATCATCAATCATCATTTACTGTTCTAGTGTTTTTTTAATTTTCCACTTTTAAAGATGATGGTAGATCTGCAACTACTCTTATGTTTCTAACGTTAAAATACTCAGATACATTCCGTTTGCCCTCACGAGGCCAGTCATCTCGTTAGACTTAAAGAAAACACAAGTATTAAAACATGATATGTTTTCTTGTACGGCCCTAAGCAAATTTCACTGAACGAAACTCAATAGAACCTTAACAAATTACCTTTGACCCTAAAACTCCCTGAAATAAATTGAGTTTTGAGGAAGTCGAACACAACAACGGACTCTTTATTATTTCTGAATATATAAGGAAAGAATATCGTAATGTTATATATTATTGGTAAGTAAAATAGTTTTTTCACACATGTATTATTTAGATACTCATTTCGTACAAAAGTACTTGACACCACAATATGGTAACTATAAATTAACAATAGATACTTAACAAGAAACATTTATAATATAATAAATAATATATATTTTATATTTACCTATAATTTTAATATTGGAGACGCTACAATCAAATATTATTTACCTTGAACAATAACTTTGTTTTAAACACACGGATCACAGATAACTATCTCATAATAGACAGCACAAGTTACTTTTCTTAAAACAATCTTCAAAAATCTTCAAATCACTTTAACTGTATTTAATAATATTATATTATATATGTTTATGTGGAATATTTTTGTTACATATTATTACATTTTATTAAACAGGTTTCGATGTAAGAAGTTTTACATGAAAAAATTATATTCTTGGGCTCGTATTACTCTCAACTCTTCAGATTTTATATCTAATAACAATTGAAGTTAACTCGCTGGTATAGAAATTGTTGACAGAATCGAGTTAAATTGACAACATGCACTTCAAAGAGCGAGCATGTTTTTTTATGTTTTATTATATTTATTTATTTTCGAGCACAATACAGTAATGCAAAAACTCGACACTTAGAAATTTTATTGTAATTATACATATTTGTAACTGTACACTTTATTTCAAATTAGACTAATATAATTATTTTTCATAAAAAAACTTTAAAAATATTAAATACTTTTCATAATATTGTAGTTCTTTCTAGTAGAGTTCTGTATTTGTTTTCTTAAACTTATAGAATATAACCTACTGTTATTCCTAGCAAAGTTTAAACGACGAATGCGACGGTGCCAACATTATTATCATATCGACTTAGAAACTTTAAAATGCTGTGTTAGATAAACGCTTCGAGACCTTATCTTATAGAATCCCTACTCTATTAAATTTTGTGTTTTTATAATCAAAGGAAAATGTTTTTTTTTAGGAATTACTGTAGCTTATTTTATTTTCTATATTTCCAATTCTTAACAAATAACACGTACATTACAGCACATATATTATTGTATCTTTTTCATTTTAATTGAGTAAAAATAACGATACAGGAAAAAAGAACACAGCTAGACGGAGAGGGAGTTTGTTCATCCGTCCCTCTTACTCATCTCAGGAAACTAAGCTATAATGACATCCAGTTCATACAACTTCTTACTCTTTTAACATTTTTGATCCGTACTTTGTTTAAAATAAACATAAGTATATTCATATAGTATTATGAATTATATACTTGTTAGCTAATCACTACAATTTAACCCGTTCATTTTTATCTTAAACCTGCTTTCCTCTTGGATAATTAATACTAATATTAGAAGTGTTATTATGATTATGTTGTATTGTTTATTTTAAAGAAATAATCATATATTACTTTAATTAAAATATATTAAAGGTTGTTAATATAGGGCAATACAAATTCAAACAATATTCTTAAAAAATTACTTCAAAATATATAACATTAAATTTTTTCAAGCGTCGGTATAATATAGTGACGGATGTGTTAAATGGGTGGTGTAAAATTTCTGACTGTAAGTAAATTCAATATAACCATTCTAAATTACCCTACCTTAACAGTGTCTCAAATAAATTGACTTTTCATGCAAAAATCGAAGAAAATAAAGTTACATCGTTTTTATTATTTTCTAACGTTCTGTTATTTCCCTTGTATTTATGTAAATAATGTCTATTATACAATATTCGTAACTCTGTATTCCTAGTGTACTTTTCCACATTATTGTGTCAGCGCTTTTAATTATATTGTTTTAAATGTACATCATATTTTTAGTTCAGTTGTACTCTGGACGTCGTTGAGACTGGTAGTGGTCCCAGTAATTGTAAAACCATATTTTAAGTTTCCCAAAATTGTGACCATTTAATAAACGGGTGTGTTAATGAAATTGAGTTTTTTTAAAAAGTCTTTCGGGGTCGGCCGTCTTACAAATTGGTGTAAGAAGTGGGATGTCAGACAGAAAACCTTCAAACGGTACTGACATCTCGAATTACAAGGCCCCCGAATTTTGAGACTAGTTGGTCGACAATAAGACTTAGCCGCGTCTAAGCCTGCACCACGAAAAACTCAACGTCAAGAAGACAACGACAATTGGACGACGTTAAGTCTCCGCTTCTTAGCGTGAGCCCGCTCCAGCATCCGCAGCAGCAGACTTATCGACAGCAAGGTACAACTCATCTTCATTCCTTCTTCACCTACATTCTACATTTTCTATTTTCCACGTGTACGGCGACAACCGTGCTAGCGACGGTGCAACGTGAGCCGCAGCATCGGATTACAGCGCCTGGGAACACGGCGTTACACAACGTTTCCGCGAATGTCGCTGACTCAAATTTTAGTAATCCTGTAAGTTACTAAACTTATTAGATATATATATATTTTTTTTTTCTTTCTTTTTGTAATATTTAAAATCGTATTTTCTATATTTTTGTTTTTCTATTTTGATTATTTCACTGATTATTTTTGTAATATGTCGCTAAAAGTAGAAAAGGAAAGTGTAGCCGACAAAATAACCCTTACTTTTTTAACAAAATTTATTAAAACCTACAACGGTGACAAGGAAGGTCTACCGGCTTTCCTCACTAATTGTGACAATGCTATGTCTCTTGCAAGTACCGAACAACAGTCAGTACTTTGCAAATACATTCTCTCTCAATTAGAAGGAAAAGCTCAAGTAGCCTGTAGTCTAAAAACATTTGAAAAATGGCTAGATTTAAAAGCCTTTCTAAGGAAAAATTTCGGTGAGAAAAAACATGCCACGCATTTATTACTTGATTTACAAAATTGTAAACAGGAAGCATCCGAAGATGTTACTAAATTTTCCTTAAGAATTGAACAGTTTCTTACTCGAATACAATCAGATATACACTATAACTGCAAAACCAAGGACGAACTTCCTGGCAGGATAGCCGCCATGGAGGATCTAGCTCTCAATACATTCTTATTAGGTTTACGCTTTTCAATTTCAAATATTGTAAGATGTAGAAATCCCTCTTCCCTTGATGAAGCCGTACAGTTAGCTATCGAGGAAGAAAAGATATATAATTTACAATCAAGGTCTTTTAAGACGAATAAAAAGCAATGTTCTAGCTGTAATAAGCTTGGACATTTGGCAATTGAATGTTACAAGAAAAAGCCTTATAATTCTAATTTTAATTCTAATTCTAATGAAAATATTACTCATAAATCTTCTACATCTAGCACAAAAATTTGTAAATATTGTAAACACATTGGGCATACCATTGACCAATGTCGCAAACGAAAATTCAATATGCAAAATCGCGAGAATTCTTACTCTAACCCTTCTACTTTTAATTCAAAGCCTAGCTCTAGTAGTCCTCCTGTGAATTTAACATATCTTTGTGCCGAAACCGAGAATTCAGAACATTTAAACTAAATGGAATTTCGGCTACGTGTCTACCGAAAGTTCCTAATTCTAATGACACGATTATTCCTCCTAAATCTACTATACCTCGGTTACCCTATAAGGAACCGAGTCCTAAATCTACTATATCTCGATTACCCTACAAGGAACCGAGTCCTAAATCTACTATATCTCGATTACCCTACAAGGAACCGAGTCCTAAATCTACTATATCTCGATTACCCTATAAGGAATCGAGTCCTTATGAATGTTTTTCATCTCAGTTACCCAGCGAGGAACTGAGTCATACTAAATCCAATACTATTTCTACATCTCAAGAGCCCAAAAGGGAACTGAGCCCTACTAATTCTAACTCTCACACGAATTTTTATAATAAATTAGATATTAATCTTTCTAGTTCCTATAATTGTAAACTCGATCCAACTCCTATTTTTGAAACGAGTATAAACACATATAAAATATCCTTACCATATACAAATATGCTTACTAAGAATTCAAATAAACCACTTACTTTTCTTATCGATACTGGCGCGAACATCAGTATTATTAAATCTTCAAGTTTAAATATTCCTATAACAAATTCTGATAAGGTTAAAATAAAAGGAATAAATGACAAGGATACTTACTGTGAATCCTTAGGTTCTACTTACTTAACTTTGCTTATATCTCCAAAGTCCTATGAACATAAATTTCATGTCATAAATGATACGATTAATCTAAAATTTGACGGTATAATAGGTACAGATTTTCTTCGAATTTTTAAAGTTAATATTGATTATAATACTAAACTATTAACAATAGATGGTTGTAAATTGCCCATTATGTTTTATCAACCGATTTATATCATTCCGGCACGTTCCGAGGTCGTTATCGAGTGCACTGTATCAAATTACTCTGCCGAGCTTTATCACAACAATGAAGCTCTCGTACTAGATCAAACCTTATGTGATGGTGTTTATGTCCGGAATTGTGTAGTATTTATCAAACCAAAGAAAAAGGTTAATGTTACTATATTAAATACCACCGACACTGACCTAGAGTTCAAAGATTATGTAGTAGAACTGTCACCTATTGAGGTGTTTAAATACTCCGAATCTTTTCATAAGATTAATTCTATATCTTTTTCTAAATCTAATAGGGCAGATCACGTTTTAAGCTTAATTCGCTCTTCACATCTTAATAATGAGGAGGAAAAAGCTCTTCTTGATTGTTGTTCGGAGTATACAGATATTTTTTATGTCGAAGGTGAACCTTTATCTTCTACTAATGCTGTCGAACACAATATAGATACAGGTAACGCACCTCCTATACATGTTAAGTCGTATCGCTTCCCCGAATGCCATAAAAAGGAAGTTGACACTCAAATTCGTAAAATGCTAGATCAAAATATTATTCGCCCTTCTATTTCACCTTGGAGCGCCCCTGTATGGGTAGTTCCCAAAAAGCTCTGAAGACGCCTCTGGCAAAAGAAAATGGCGAATAGTCATTGACTATCGTCGTCTTAACGATGTCACTGTTTCCGAGAGTTATCCTTTGCCTCTCATCACTGATATCCTTGACCAATTAGGTCACTCTAAATATTTTAGCACACTAGATCTGGCTAGTGGCTTTCACCAACTTAAAATGTCCCCCAAGGACGCCCCAAAAACGGGTTTCACAATAAATTCTAATTCAAGCATATCTGGACACTATGAATTTACCAGAATGCCTTTTGGGCTGAAAAATGCTTCTGTAAACTTCCAACGACTCATGAACACCGTGTTATCAGGTTTACAAGGTATACATTGTTATATATACTTGGATGATTGTATTTTGTACAGTTCGACCTTGGAATCCCATATACAAAAGCTAAAATTAGTATTTGATAAAATACGAGAATATAATTTAAAACTCCAGCCTGATAAATGCGAGTTCTTGAGACGTGAAGTAACTTACCTTGGCCATATTATTACCGATAAAGGTGTTTCTCCAAATCCTGAAAAAGTCAAGGCCGTCTCCCAGTTTCCAGTTCCTAAAAATCCTAAGGAAATCAAATCGTTTCTAGGTCTTATAGGTTATTATCGCCGTTTCATAAATAATTTTTCTAAACTTACTAAGCCACTTACCTCTCTGCTAAAGAAAAATGTAGCATATCACTGGTCTGTCGAACAGCAAACTGCTTTCGATATCCTGAAAGAAAAACTACTTACTGCTCCGATTCTGCAATATCCAGATTTTTCACAACCATTCTTAGTTACCACGGATGCTAGTAACTACGCTGTAGGCGCTATTCTTTCTCAAGATTTTGTCGGAAAAGATAAACCGATCGCGTTTGCTTCGCGTACACTTAATCGCGCCGAAGGCAACTATTCCACAACCGAAAAGGAATTATTAGCTATTTTATTTGCTGTAAAAACATTTCGTCCTTATTTATATGGAAACAAATTTAAAATAATTACAGACCACCGTCCTTATTCTTATCCTTGGTTATTTAATGTCAAGGACCCAGGTAGCAGACTCATTCGTTGGCGTCTTAAGCTTGAAGAATACAATTATGAAATTGTTTACAAACAAGGTCGACTCAATACAAATGCTGACGCGCTATCTCGTTGTCCAGTTAATGCTATTGATATTTCTAATTTAAATAACTTGTCTTATGAAAACTATTTCAAGGCTCAATTTACTAACCGTATTTCCACATCTGATACTGTTATCGAAGAATGCACACAGGCCTTACATTTAACTAAATTAAAAACAATAGTCTGTCCCGTATCATTAGACTTCGATTATTCTATTCCTCACTGTGAAGAGATATTATCTCAGTTAACAAACCGTGATGAATTATTAAACTCTGAACGTGAACCATTCACGATTCGATCTGTAGCTGATAATAATAAAACTTATTATTTATTGTATACTAAAATTCACCATTATGAGGATACCAAATTTAGAGATATTTATAATCTGTTAATAAAACTTAGAGATAAAATAATAATCGAAAGTCCTGAAATAAATGACCTAGCAATATCTGATTTTTCAGATCCTTTTTCAAAACTAGCTTATACTAAGGTCTATAATATGATTTCTTACGTTTTTCATAGCACACATATAAAAATTTATATTTATAAAAATAAGTTGATTTACCCAACCCCAGTTGAAGTGCCTAAAATTTTAAAAGAAAATCACGACTTCCCTGTCGCGGGTCACCCAGGGTCAAATCGAATGTTTAAAAGAATCAAAGCTGCTTATTATTGGAAAGGTATGCGATCTGACATAGAAAACTATGTTAAGAAATGTCAATTATGCCAAATAAATAAACCATTAAGAATGTCAAATAAAGCTCCAATGGAGATCACATCTACTTCAACTAGACCGTTTGAACGTCTAGCTCTTGATATCGTAGGTCCCCTACCTGAAGCGGGTTTCCAAAAGTTTAAATTTATTTTAACGCTCCAGGACGATTTGACTAAATTCTCCTCTGCTTATCCCATGATAACAGCCACTAGTGAAGAGATAGCACGAAATCTTGTTCATTTCATATCTCTCTTCGGCTTCCCTAAAACTATTTTAACCGATTTAGGCACATGTTTTACCTCTGACTTATTCAAACAACTAACAAGTATTTTAAAAATTAAAGCTCTTTTTACTACTCCTTATCACCCCCAAACAAATGGCGCTTTAGAACGCTCTCATGCGACTTTAAAAGAATATTTAAAGTCATTTATAAACGAAGACCAAGATGATTGGCACTGTTTTTTTATTTACCGCTATATTAGCATACAATACTACTCCTCACACTACAACTAACTTTGCACCCCATGAATTATTATATGGTTATAAACCAAATATTCCTAACTCTTTATACGATACTAATACTAATACTACGTATAATGAATATATCCGAGCTTTACAATATAGAATGCGTTTTAGCCGTGAAAAAGCTATACAAAATATAAATAATAGCAAAGGAAGATCTAAAAAATATTACGATTCTAGTTCACGTGAAGTAACGTATAAAGTTGGCGATTTAGTTTATCTTAAGCATCACCACAGACTCCGTAAAGCCTTATCCCCAGTATGGAAAGGTCCTTACAAAATCATAAAAGTACATAATAAGCAAAATGTTACATTGCAAATTGGTAGAAAACATGTAAAACACCATGTCAATGAAATTAAGCCCGCTGTATCTTCATAATCTTTATAATATTTCATATAAATATTTATTTTCAGAGCTTATTGCTATGGATGCCACGCTGAATCAAGTATCATCCCCATCATTCATAGTCCAGGAATTTATTTTGAACCTATTACGCATATACAATTTTATAATGACTATTGGAAAGTTATTACCCATGTGGATATACTTACATTGGATCCATATCTTTACAAAATTGAAACATTATTACAATCAACTTTAGATCTTTGTAATAAAATTGAACCTGAAAATTTATCACAGTGTAAAGATTTTTCTAGCCCTGCTGAAGTTCTAATACAATCAAACCAAATAAAGTTACAATCTCTTTCTCATATTATCTGTAATAAAGCCAATAACAAGGTCAAGAGATCCTTGGAATTTGGTGGTGAAATTCTTAAACTTTTCTTCGGCACTTTAGATGCTGATGATGCCAGAAAATACGATGCCGCCATAGTATCTTGTCAAAAAAGTGACTCCGAATTATTTCATTTGTTTAAAGATAACCTACATATAATTAAATCTACAATTAATAACTTTAATCGTACAATTTCTAAATTAAACCAGAATGAAATAAAATTAAATACACAAATAAATACTATGAACGGTATTTTATCTCAAATAACTAAAAGGGATAATTTACTATTTTATACTTCTAAGATTCATAACTTGCTTAATATTATTGAAAGTTCGTTAATGTCTGTTTCTAATTTGTTAGAGACAACATTAAATGCAATTTTATTTTCTAAGTTAAATGTTCTACATCCTAGTGTTATAAGTCCTACTTATCTTTTAAGTGAACTGTCTAAACATAGCAATCAGATTAATAAGAGATATGATTTTCCAGTTCCATTAGATATTGATCATATCAGCTCATTAATAGACGTTTCCGAACTGAGTTCTTATTATTTTAATAAGAAGATAGTTTTTATTTTGCAAATTCCGTTAATAACAATAGAAAAATTTATTGTTTACAAAAGTATTCCATTACCGACTCCTCATGATAATTCTCAATCATACTCTCCTACTTTTGCTCTTATCCAACCTTCACATTCCTTTATTGCTTTAAGCGACGATAGGATGCATTATACATTTTTAGATAATTTAAATACTTGTAAGTTTATAAATAAGAACTACTCTATTTGCGGATTAATTTCTATATTTTCTACGATAAATTATCCTAGTTGTGAATCGAAACTATTAACTGAAGTGATTCTCACACTTCCATCAGAATGTAATACTAAATTTTTAGTTGGTAAAATAGACATATGGCAGAAGCTACAAAATAACAAATGGATTTATGTTCAATCCAACGCTAATAAATTAACTGTAAAATGTGACAATCATATAATTGACTATTCTATTTCTGGCACAGGAATTGTTAAATTAACTGAAAATTGTATTGGATTCTCAAAAACTATTCAACTATTGCCAACAAGTAGTTATACACTAAATATAAAACCTTATTTAGACATAAGTTTTGATATTACGTCAGATGACTGTTGTATGAAATCCATATTTAATAAAACGCTACCATTTCTAACGCCTCTTTCTCTAAGTAAAATCGACTTAGAATCTTTAAAATATCAAAATCATCAATTAGATAATCTTGAAAAAGAACTTAATAATTTAGAAGAACAATCGCATTTTATTAAGTATGGACACTATTATTCTACGTTTACTTATATTGTAATTGTAATAATATTTCTAAGCCTATTTTATAAATTATTGCGATGTTACAGAAAACGAAAAAATTCATCCAATTATTGTATCCAAATATTTAATCAATGTCACAATAAGATATTATCCAAGTATAATTCTAAAGTATCAACTTCTATTGAAATGAATGAAATCTCAACTTCCGATGATGATGTTAACTCAATTAAATCTTTACCTAATCCAGAATATTGTAAACCTTCTCTTAAAATTAATAAATGTCAATCTCCCTCAAGCAGGAACTTATGTAACCATTAATTTGAAGTTATTATTTTACTTATTACTATTTCGTAATTTACTTATTACTAGTTTTATATTCAAGACACATCTTTTATTAAAATGATTATTTTAAATTGTAACTTCGCATTCATCTTAAGTTCGGAATGCTCCGTCTTAAGGGGGGAGGTGTTATATCCCTTGTATTTATGTAAATAATGTCTATTATACAATATTCGTAACTCTGTATTCCTAGTGTACTTTTCCACATTATTGTGTCAGCGCTTTTAATTATATTGTTTTAAATGTACAACATATTTTTAGTTCAGTTGTACTCTGGACGTCGTTGAGACTGGTAGTGGTCCCAGTAATTGTAAAACCATATTTTAAGTTTCCCAAAATTGTGACCATTTAATAAACGGGTGTGTTAATGAAATTGAGTTTTTTTAAAAAGTCTTTCGGGGTCGGCCGTCTTACAGTTCGTTGAGGGATTTTGAAATATTATAAAACCGTATATAATTTAGATTCTTTCTTGACTATATACTATATACTATACTATACTGTAAGTATTGTCAACTTTAATGAACTTTCATTTAAATTTTAAATTGTACTTAATAAATGTACAAAGTAACATTCTTTAATGTTTTGAAACTGTCTATCTTTTTCAAGTGTACTTTTAAAGATTTCAAATCAAATTACTGATCAAAAGCGAGATTTTGAAGTCCCTGCTTTTTTCAAAGTTAAAGAGAATCTGAATAATGCTTCGGTTGTAACTAAAAAATACGTAATAGCAAACTCTGAAAAAGAAGTTTCCTATATTTTTACTTTTTTTCTCTAACTTTAGATCCAATTTTCTTTTTCTAATTATTTCTTAAATACAAAGTAAAGAAGTTCATTTTGGTGTCGGAATTTATAAGCAGTGCTGAAGCAAGGGATTTTGTTGAAACAATGTTAAAAATTAAATTAAATTTGTCGTTGTAATTGTAATTTATGATACGAGTATGTTTAAACAGTTTCAGACAAAAAAGTATGAAATTATAAGTAGAAGATATATAAAATAGAACTTTGTATAGTGGTTGATTTTACTTAATAAAAGTCCCAATATCAAACTTTGGTACTCGTATGTACGTGTCCCAGCTCAGTGAAATATGAATGGTGTGTTGCGGTGGTTTTAAATTATTTATGAAAACAAAACAACAACTAAATGCTTATGAATGGCACCGTTTGAATGAATGCTGATCGGTTTAAATACTGCTTAGTGGGATTTGGGACTTAGGTTGTGACTTTTGGATAATTCTCGATGACTATGTAGGTTGTGGCTCCATTCTATTGATGGTATTACATAACAATGGTTAAGATTATTATTTTAAAATCACATTTAATGAATATATAATAATAAAATCATATTTGAAACAAAATATATTATACACACACATATGTATATACTCCTTAGTAAAACCTTTTAGTGTTTTAATTACTACTCTTTTGTATCATTTTGTCATCAGCAATTATCTACAATGCAAATATTATGATACATGTAAATGTTTTGTTTCAAGAGACCTCATAACAGGAGATCCTCTGTCTGTGTTAAACATCAAAGCGTGTATTAGTTATTACAATTTGTCAGAACAAGAGATACACTGGCATAACAGTTTATAACAACAACATATCCTGACCATATATCATACACTTTCTTGGAGTTAAATAATATCCCGCATTAGCCTCACTCACAGTGAATAAATAGATCCGTAGTGTGAGTATGTAATAATGTGTTAACATTGTCTCACATGTGGACAGCAAATAGATTTATATATCCATTAACAATAATATAACAATAAATAAATTACTTAATAAGAATTGTTTCTTATTAAATAACTGAATAGTACTTTTTATAATTATTTATGCAACTAGAGTCTGTCTTTTAATATATATTATATAAGAGTATATTACCGACACCATGTTATTATATTATAAGTAATATCATACATCATATTTTGTATTTATCAAACAGTGTAGTGTTCAAAACATAATGTAATGATAGGTACTTATCTTATTTACTTCTTACGAAAAATTCACAAAAATGTTTCGAAAGTTGAAAATAATCAATATCACATAACACAAGACAGATACATACATAGAAACAAAGTGTATAGTAAATGAAAGATCAACACGAGATAAAACAATATTTCTGTTAACAAGTGAGAGCCTGAAGCTCTATTGAGAGAATGTAATAATTTTTCGCCCCATATAAATCAGTGTTTCTGACACGAGTTATTTATAACGGCCATGATATATGGTCTCTGTGGTACGTCCAGTAACTTGCAAAGAACATGAATATTATTAAGAACGATAGTGTATGTTTATGTTATAAAGTATAGGAAATCAGTTATCTTATATAAAACAATTACCTCAATTATTTACTCAATAATTACTTGTATATAAAAACTTTGTATACTTTATATATTAATATTATTAAAACGTATACAGGATACAGGCATCCGTAAACAAAGTTCACAACTCATTTGAATAATTATAAATAGAAGCAGAATAAACCATGTTCAAATATTGGCCTATAGTTTGATTATATTATAAACAAAGAATCACAGAGAACAATACTTTTCGAGAAGAAGAGAAGAGTGAATACTTTTCGTAATATTGTAGTTCTGAAATTTGTTTTCTTAAACTCATATAATACATACATATTAACCGAGATTTCTAAACTGAAATTTCAACGTTTAAATGGCGAACGCGACGGTCCCAACATTGTTATCATATCGACTTAGGAACTTTAACAAGCAGTGTTGGACCAACGCTTCAGAATCTTATCTTATACAATACCCTGCTATTAACTACTGTGAAAAAAAAAATTGTTTTAATCCTTATTGTATCTTGGGTTATTTATAATTTTTCCTCTTGAATTCAAACAAATAAATGCGTAAACATTATGGTGTCGTTTAATGTGCTTCGATTAAAAGGAACGATAAAGGCAAGTAGGCCACATAACTGGCAGGGACGGGGTTTGTTCATCCGACCCTCTCACTCATCTCATGAAACAATGCTATAACATGTTATGAACAGTATCTAAGTAATATTTTTTAAACGTTAAATTTAAGATATATTAATAGAAAGAAATTGAATACAAAAATAACAATAAAAAATAGAACATGTTTATTTTAAGTCATTATTTTAATAAAAAAACTTTCATTGATGTTATGTTAATGTTTCCTGATTAAAAAAGTAAAACATATTATACATGTCAGTAAGGGGATCTCAGTCAGCGAGTTGTGACATAAAAAATTGGTTGTCGTTGCATAAATGAGGGTGTTTTTATTCCTTCCACTGAATAATCGTGATTGATGACGCCAAGAACTGTCGCTTTAGAAAAAGTTATGAATTGCCTTTTTAAAATATTCTCAACTTGACAAATAGCTTCATATAATAAATAACTTTGGATTTTGAGTGATTTTAACTTTCGCAATAAAACTAGACTCCTTAATGTCTAAAGATGCTTTATATAGCTTCTACGATGACATTTATAATAATATACATAAATATAATTATTATAAAATGTAATGCAGTAAAGATATATATTATTTAATATATATCTTTACTGCATTACATTTTATTCTCATTATATCTATTTCAAGCCTCCTGAACTCTTTGATTGGAGAATAAAAAATCTTTGAAGGTAGGTAGGCGGCTATCAACGTAAACTGTCGTCTAACTAACTACTATCTAACAGACATACGAGTACATTAAAACCTAACATGACTAACACAGTAATAGACACTTATTAAATATATATTCATTCCTCTCATATTTTCAATGTAATTCTAACTAAACAGATATCTTGTAACATTAAACATACATTGTTAAATTAATACTTTGGAGGACGACGATAGCTTAGATTACAGATCGATGAGGACGAGTGATTACAAGAAGATATGATTTAGAACTTTTACATATTATAATAAAGAAATATTTTTAACGAAGTATCTAAATTTAAATATACTTCAGTAAATAAGAAATAAATAGATATAATAATTAATTTTAATAGGGGATATTATTTCAAGATACTTTAACACGAATAATAGATCATTAAATTAATAGTCAAAATGTGTCAAGATGACGTGAAAATGAACAGTTATTATCTAATAAAACTATGAACGAAGTAGGTGACAGCCCTATTTAATGAACTGAGACCTCGGCTGAGTGATTTATGTAACTTGGAAGGATAAGCCGTAATCCGTTAACACTCACTCGAAGCATCGAGCGCAAACAATCCTGTTATAAAGTATCTTACGACTGAACTATATTGTTTAAAATTAATTAGACCATATCCTAATTTTAAAGTTACTCGAGATTACTAAGTTTAACTGATAGCCTGAAAAGTTAGAGTTAAATTTGCCTACTAGTAATAAATCTATTGGGAGGGATTAAATAAACAAATTTACTTATTAAGGGCAAAAAGTTTTAATAATTTTATTGAGTAGTCTTTGTATCATTAATGAAATACATAGGATTGTGAAAGCAACAATTAGTATCAAAGTGATAAGTAAAACATTTAAGAATGTCCGATATCCTCATGTCACATACAAGGTTTACGAAGTTTTAGCAATCTATCTGTCTGTCTATGTCTCACTAATAATAGCAATGATCGTATTTCATACAATTAAACAAATATTTTTTGAATACGGTGACTAAGACAATAAAACCGATCGGAGGTCAAGTTTTTTTAATAATCAAATATTTTTATCTGTATTGTATAAATGTATTAGTTTAATATTTTATAAAACCAATTTTAATTGTCATACAAATATAAAAAGATGACCCTAAAGGCAATAAAATAAACTGCAAAGTTGATGAGCGTCCATTGTGAATTTTATTCTACAGAGAAATAAATATTTAATACTAGAAGCGCATGTTTACTTATTTCTACGCTTTTAATATGATTAAAAATATTAAATGTAACAATCTCTCAGTTTAAGAACACTTTGTAATATTATTGCAAACAAAACTCGTAAAGAAACGAAAATGATTACATGATTAAAGATGTAACATTCCATCCCCTCCTAATTGGGAGCTTAAATTTTCATAATCTTGTTATATACGAGTAAATAAATTTTAAACATTTTTGGAAGTTTGGAGTTAGAAAATTACTGTTTTTCTGAAGTTCGTTGTTTATTGAGGATATTAACCCAAATATATGTTTCTATTCCTTAGTTGATTTGACTTGTTACTTTGAATTGAATTACTTGAATTATCTCAAACACATAAATAAGTTTGTAAAAACTTTTAAATTATACTTTTCGTCTTGAAAGTACTTGACTGCTACATAAAAAATAAGAATTTGAAATTAATGCCAAAGTTGGCATTTATGTATGAGAAGGACATGAATACATTTTACTATGTATTTTTCATACATAAATATAATTCATACGTAAATTATGTAAATTCTTAAAGTACAAAAGAATTATATGTATAATTTTTTATTTCTTGACAATATATTAGGATAGACAAAACCAGGAACGTTTTGTATTAATGCATTTTTCAACAGCCAAGAAAGTATAATAAATAGACATATCGATATTACTCTAAAATATTGTTTCACTATTAAATGTTACATATAACCTATATAAAGAATTAAATCCCTTTGAGGGTAGGATAATCAAGTAAGTAAAATATTTTTATCGTAGATCCTTATCTATTTAAGTTTATATTATTAAGGTATTCAAAAAGAGAAGCAGAAATCGGATTGAGATCGTAAAATAATGAAACAAGCTGAAGACTTATAATCGTAGATCCAGAAATATGTAACTACCAAAAATATTATTTAACATCTAGGGAACAGGAGATGTAAAATAAAATACACACTAAGTCATAATAAAAGACAGCTTTAGACCTATACAAGTATATTTTGTTCCGACCGATGTTGTGCTTGTATTCGGACCCTTCAAAGTCACATGTTAGTAAAAATATGTTTACTTTGTCTTGTTTATGAAGCTGTTGAATTCTATTAGAAAAAACTCTGTAATTTATCTTTCACTATTTATTAATTCAATAATATTGTGACGGATTTTATAAATATTGTAAATATAGGTATATTTTAATAAGAAATGCTAATAAAAAAATTAAATTATTAATATAACTTCGTTGGCATCCAAAATTTCAGATGTGCAGGTTTATATTAACTGCGCCAATAATCTTCTTTATCAATGTTTACGATCTTAAAGCTTACTCATATTATAGTACATGTAGGTATATATTAAGGTTAACGAGGTGTCTACGTTAAACCTCAATATATTTGTTTCATCACATATTCCGCGGCTTACGATCTGAATAATGTTTATGATATGAGAAGTTAACTTTATCGTCGTATATTCATTTTACTTTGATAGGAATAAGATAATATGTGATCGGGTATGCAAAAAATCTTTGGTATATTATTCTAATGCTCTATTGTGAATAAGAACGTATAAAGACATTACGGACTTGATCCAGTTATCTATAAAATGTGCAAAACTATATTAGCTTAATAAAATACAAATATTAGTTTTGTAAACGCTGCTACAAACATTCATTACGTACATTACAGTTACTTATCTAGAAAGTGTGTGTAAGAGAAACTAAATTAATAACGATCGATAATAAATATTTTTTTTTACTTCTAATTTAATAAAAAAATATATACAAAGTTGTAAAAGCCGAATTCCCTTTCAAGTTTCGTTTTTAAATGAATTCTAAATGTTTGTTTTAATTTCCATCATAATTGCAAATATTAATTAGAAAACGATCGATATGTGATATTTGTAATATATTATATTAGAACATAAACTACTAATTAAATATGTTGGAATCATCTTTGGTTATTATTATTATACAACGCAAATAAAATTTCCTCAATAATTGTAAAATATTTTCTTTTTACTTAACTAAGTTGAAACATTTAAGCTTAGTCAAAAGCAAATTTAATGTAACTTACATAGTGTAGGTGTAATCTAATGTGGAACTAACAGAAGAAAATTTATTGTCCTTCCCGATAAAGAACTTTTATGTCAAAAATAAGAATTTACCCATATCACAAATCTAAGGCTATGAACATGTTTAACTTTGTCTCTTTTCTATTTTTTTATTATTAACATATATATATATATATATATATATATATATATATATTAAGTATAAGATTTTTAATATAAGTTTAAAATTAATTATAGTGTAAGATATTAAGATTAAGATAAGTATAAGATAATGTTATATATTAATTAGTTATTTAGTAGTTATAATGCTATGAATCGTGTGAACTCCATGAACGCCACAATCTTTTAGATAAGATTTGCGTTTAGAAGTATGTTATGTTAAAAAAAATTAAATGTAGTAAACAGAAATAAATAAAAAAAATATATACCAACCGACCGTAGGCCGTGAATTACTATGAAGAGTAATGTTTAACATATAGCTAACATTTTGAATCTATACCTACAGACTACCGATAATAATAATTAATAGTCAGTTAATAAATTATTTAGCTAATAATGTTTAAGGGTATAATTTTATTACACTCATAGTAAAATTCTAGCAGGAAGATTAAAAATAAAAGGGTTGAAAGTTGTAATTATCTGCCTGTTACATTTTGGTCGCCGGAACCATTGGCATTTTTTTATATTTACAATATAAAAAGCGTTTTATATACTAGCTGCATCCAGCGGCTTCACCCTCGCTGTTTAGGAACATTATTTTAATTACACTGTTAGAATAAAATTTACAATTAACAATAAGCCCCAAAGTTAAAAAGTTTATACTCTTTAATTATATTATACATATTTTGGCGACTATCATCCATATCTATGACATTAGGGATATCCCTCGGGTATTTTGGAAATTGTCTCCTTACCCTCTTTGTAGCACATTCTACTAATGTTAAAGCTCTTTATATACATATGTTTTTAGAGAACATAATAAGGATACAATAATATCTACTTACGTTTATATATATGTAGCATTATTTTCCTCCTACTTGATCTAAAGCAATCCAATCACCCTTATTACGTCAAAGATACGTACATTTCAACTAGATTTATTTACAATATTTATTTGATTACAGTTTAAAAGATTATAAATCTATAATTTAATAAGAAGAAGAGACCGGATTACTTATAAAAGTTTGTTAAAAGTTGAGAGTAAAACACAATTCACAGTAAAAAATATTGCTTATTTTTGTAGTAATCAACATGGCAGGGAAATAGATTATTGCGGGCTCAGTGATGAACTCACCGATATCACTTGGTTGTTTCTTATATATTAATATATTAAATTATTATTATTTTCTAAATTAGTATTATATAACAGGATAATCTTTCTAGATGGTTGTTCTTGTTATAGTTTACTCGTAGGTAAACAGTGTAAGTCAAAATATTTTTCTTTAATCATTGAATCAATCATCCAGAAGCCGCTCCTGAGTATAGAAATTTAAAACACTATTTTGATTTTAATTACTTAGTAGGTTACGTAGTAGCGGCTTTAGTAGGTTCTTATGATATTTGGTTAGGTAGGGAGAGGAGCGTAGACGATGAAGGAGAGCGTTTATGCGCATAGTAAAGGGACCCCTTAAACCTGTACCTGGATCGCAAGTCCCAGGCTTTGTTTGCACTCCTTTCCTTGCAACGATGGGCCTGGCACCTACGCGGTGAATCCTTAGAATGCCAAGAAGCTTCGTCTCATGATGAATCCTAGAAAACGATGACTTAGATTTTCAAATTAATATAAAATTCCACAAATAATAAAAAATTTTAAAGCAAATATTTTTCCGAAATATTATTATAGATACGTCTTTTGTGAACTCGGTAAAAATTAGAATGCTTAATATTTCCTCAGTACTGGGTTGGTAGAAGATAATAATATTTGTATCAAACAAAATAGTCTAATATTTGTATCAAACAAAATAGTCTAAACAAAATAGTCAGTCTTGTCTTTGTTTTGTTTTAAATATTTTTTCCTTCAAGTCTGGCCTCAGTATAATATTTCAAGGTTAAATATTTTTGTCTGTTTTATTTATTTTGGTGTAGAAAGTATAAACTTAATTGAATTATAATGTTTATGTTCTTGTGTCTGACTACTAAAAAATTTTTGTAATAAATTTTATATCAATTCCATTAACTTTTACTTGGGAAAAAGTTAAAAACTCTTAATAAAATATTCCGTCAAATTAATCCTTGTCTTTTCTAAAAGGCAATTCACACTAGGAATTAGTGTCACATCTTTTTACCTGATGTTTAGCATTTCTTTTAAAATAAAAAACTATATATTCTAAACCTAACTTTTCTAGCGGCGTGGCTCCAGTCTGAGTAAATAATTATCCTTTTATTAGAGTTATCCTTTTTTATCACTTCTCTTAACTTTAAATATGTTTTTGTTTTCAAAATCACTAATTCAGATGTATTTGTAATTGCAAATTATTTTTACCAAACAATTTTTTAAGGTAGTTAAGTATATAACACAAACTCATTTTAAGAAAACTGAACATCCAATTAATTAGCTCGGTACAACGTCCTTCATATTTCACGCTATAAATCTTTCTCGGAGACTCTATTTTTTAATGCACTTTCCTACTGTTTCCTAATTTAAAAACTACGCTTTAACTAAAAAAATTTTTTATTTTGTTATCTAATGTTTATTCACAGGGAAAGATAAATATATGTTACATGTGATAGTGTTGTATCGTCATTATCTGTAGGCATTTGCAAAATATAGGAAGCCTTAGTTCTTAAGCACTTATATAAAGTGTAGCTCTTTTTAGACATAACTAAATAACATGTCATGTGAAGTGACTATTTATGTCTTAAAAGTTTAGTTTATACATACATTTTTACTACAGTGCATGCCGTTTCGATACATTACCGCCTCACTACTTACGCTTCCATCACTCTGAATTTTAGAAATAATAATTTAAATCCGATGACTTTGACTTTACCTCTAGGAACCAGTGTTTCTAGCAACTACACAACAACTTTCCAATAATTATAAATTAAATTAAATATCAGTGTTAATTGCGACGAGTAAAGAGCAACCATCATACAATGACATGAACTGTGTTCGTTTAAATGATGATTTTAAAGTTGTTCTCTATTACGATTATAATTATAATTTAGATTATAAAATAATCCATTATAAAAATAATAGGTAACAACATGTATCGCGAACATTAAGTTGTTATTATATCATGGTTTATTTATTATTAATCTTTGATTTATTAAACTTCAGCGTACATATCGCGTGTCATGTTGGTGTGTAACTTTATTAATCCGACATGTCGTAAAACGTCCCCTTCTTAATGACTATCCTTCGTCACAAACTTACTTCATATTACAGAGTACATTAGAAGCTGACTGAAACAAAGATCTGTGTAGTATAATATAGTAAATGTTTTTTATAATAAAAGATTAAAAAATAATGGGTTTAGTTTTCTTTTTGAACTTCTTGTAAAATAAACAAATATTCTAATTGATCTTCACGATGTTTTAACTTCAAAGTTAACGTTATACGTGAATACGGATGTTTCATCCATTGTTTTATTAATATAATGTAAATATGACACATAACTATGTCTTTATCTTTTTTGTAAACGTTTCAATAAAACAAATAAAATAAATATATTTTTAATACAGTTTAGTAGTCTTAGTAGCAAATAGATATATTATTAGATCACAAATGAAACCTATGTGTATAATCCTCTATGTATAATCCTCTCATCTCCTGTATCGTGGTCGTGTACCGACCAAACTAAATTAGGGACGTTTGTCTCCATCTAAAACACTATAAAAAGAGAAGTTGAGTTATTAGACTTACTTTATTTTATAGAACAGTCCCGCCTTTAAGAGTTTCTTGTTTATTTTACACATAAAAAGAATCCTTAAATTGTATTAATGTAAATGATTCTGTGATTTTTATTTACAATAGTGTTACTGTTTCTGTTTACAAATGATACAATTATAAAACTTAATCATATAATAGTCCAGACAACGGTATACCTATATTTAAATACATTGTCTCTGTTTATTGAAAATGTTTACAACTATATTTATCAGGTTCAAAATAATCACAAAGTATTATTACTAGTTCAGTATCGATTTACTGTATTTTCTAATACCCAAAGAAAAAACTTAGAAAAATGTGTTCTACTGTAACCCAATTCAATTAAGTTTCGTTACAGAGGAGAACCTCCGGCGAAATAAATTTACACAGCATTAACGACACAACTTTTAAGAGATTTTATTTTTATCAAAGCAAAATATTCTCCACTTTTCTAGCGATGACATAATAAATAAATAAAATATATTTTTGTAGCACGTCTTCAAAGCTTATTATATAAAATAAGAGATATTATAATTGGGATCACGTAAAATATGTTTTAAATTCAAAGCAATTTTGTGATTTTCATAATTACATTTCTTATATATATTTTTCGATTGCATGGAATGGTAATGAGTGACTTATAGTAGACCTGAATTAACATGTAGTAATAAAAGAACAGGTAAGATCAAATCGAATTTGGGTATCAGTACCGTAACTAATTAATATTGATTAAATGTGTATTGTTCTTTACAACTTCATATTGTAATTAATATCATAAATACAAATTATTTTTAGAGAAAAAGAGTAAATAATACTATCATAGACAAAAATCGTCAGAGTGATTCTCACAAAGGAAGTTCAAACTATTTTATGACAAAGTTGAGGTTTTTTCTCCTCGCTGTAATAAAATGCTGAATAATGACGCACCAGTCATGCATCTTTTAGATGACTGTCTATATCTATGCTTTCATATAATGTTATATTTTCAATTATTATAATACAAAAATCTCTTAATTATGAAATTAAATAGTAAATTATCTGTTTTTAGTTTTTTTTAAACAATCTTATATTGTATTTTAATTTAAATTCAAAACACTTTTGAAGCTAAATATATTATCGCTACACGTTTACACACTATACGTTTTTCACTTTAAAAACTATTATATAAAATTAATAAAAATCTGAAATATGTAATGATTGTCAATTAAATAATGAAATATAAATAATTATTCGTTAGAAAAGATAATAATATTATATTATTTAATCTAACAGCTTTCGGCATTCTATTATTAAAAAAGAAAATTTGAGAGCCGAAAGGGAACGAAAGTTTTGAAGTAAGAGTTGATAATAAATACGAGTATAATATATAAAAGTATCTCTGGGTTTAGTGATTTCATGTAATTACTTATTTGGACCCAAATCATATATTTAAAAATGTAATAAAAGGAGGCTAAATTTATGAATGATTATTTTTAAGATAATGATAACTCGTATTATGTTAATACAAAAATATGAGCAAACAAATAACACAAAACATTCAAATATTTAAACAATAGAACAAACGATATTCAAAATACATGAATTCGAATATGCTTTATTCTTTGAAACCACCAAATATAATTAGTCACAATTAGTTCTTTGTATTCTGGTGTTATAATAGTTTCGTGCTAATGAAAAGTAAAATATATATCCAATGTGCAGTAATATCCGTTTTCTTTGTTAATTTTTATTCTTATATTTATTGGGCTTGTTATCAATAGCGTATGTTTCGTTTACTATTTCAATTGTCACAGTGTGATAGATTATTATTAAACGGGAACAGGAACAGGAGAGACTATCGAATATGTAATTAAGTAAAATGGTAATAAAGATCACACTCACATAGGTTAGTTTTAATTATTATAGCTTTCGAGAATAAAAAATATCTCATAGATATAATATATCAGTTTTTTGACGATTATTCCTTAACGACATGACATTTTAAAATTTTTTTTTTAAAACCATCGCCTAATGTTTGTCTTTCTGATTGCAAAATTTCTGTCAAGTAGTTTGCGAGCCAAAGAATGTGAATAAGTAGAACGCTCCAATCGCTTCGCTCAATAAACGAACTAAAAGTTTCTTTCATATATTGTCTTCAGCTAATTTTTAATCAATTAATGGTAATAATTATCAATTGTGTATTCCTTGTATAATATATTTTATTAAATTTTATAATACTTTCATCTTACAATGTAATGATATATCAATAATTATCTAACATCGAATATGTTATTAATAATGATCTTGAAGACTCAAATATATTTATTTATAGGTATTGGATAACTTTTGACTTCTTTTTACAAGTTGGTCAAGTTCCACATTCCGAGGTACGTCCGAAGGAGCACCGGTCTTCCTCTAGCTCGCACACTTCGCTGTCGAGGTATTCGATGTCTTTGAATGTTCGTCCGTATTCTGTAAGTTTGCAAGAATTTATATTATAACATTAATAATATTTGATAAGTAACAAAGAATTTTCTTGAAGTAAGTGTAGTAAAAAATGGGATATTTTTTTTAAGTTTTCTTTTGATAAATTAACTTATTTAATACATTTTAGTCTAACAATACACGAACGTAAATCCACTAACAAAACCAATAAATTACAAAAATAACTTAAAGAAGTGACTTTTTATATCATGTACATAATCTCATAAGTATATTTTATTTTCCCCACAATTAACACCCTTTCTCGGTGGAAGGATATCAAATAACGTGAAAGAAAAGAAGTTATTTACATATAAAAATATATACTTAGTTTGATTTTTTTAGATTTGACTCCTAGAATCAATATCACACGTAATGATAACCGAAGCGGATGAGTTTCTTCCATTGAATTGTATTATTATCACTTTCATTGGGAGCGGAATTTAACAATTTCTTATATACAAGTGGAACGTTTTCTCAGGTGTCAATAACTTTTGCAAAATAGTATTTTACACCTAAATGAACAAACTTAATATGTTTAATAGTTAATACACCAAATTCCTATTTTGTTTCTTATAACTGCTGGAAGGCTTCCGTCTCTCGCATTCGGACGCTTTAAAGTAAACATAGAGGCTTTGAAGACAAACAGAAGTTTAAAGGAGTTTTCCTCCCACAAATAGATAACATAGCTCTTGCATTTGGCTTTGCCCACCGGAAAATGAATATTAAACACTTAAGTCAATTAATATTAAGTCTAAATTTTGTATTGTTTTGGTAATACACAATTATATAATTTGATATGACCGCAGTTATGGAAATCGTTAAGAATAATATTATGCAATAAAAACTATACACTATCTATATTCCAGTCGATTGCTCTAAGATAAGTAATGGATAGTAGATTTGTTAATATTAAATAGATGATAGGTTTCCAAGGCATTATATCCTTCAGCATCATATTAAATAACCTTTGTTAGATTTGGAGAGAGTAGTTCTATCAAAGTAACTTAATACCTTCGGGTATAGTGCAGGTATCACTGCTGCCTGTTGGTACAAAAATTTGTAAGTACATCTTCTTGATATAATAACGATCTGATGTTCTTTTCTCAATATTTCAGAGAAATTAAAACTATGGCAATGATATGTTTCAATAAAAATTAACCTAGGAACTGAAAAAATATCAAAGTCGTTTCAGTTTTACAAAAGATATGTTTTTATTTACTTATGTAACTTTTGGTCACGTCAACTATTGGTTTGATGAGATTCTATACTTGATCCTTAAATGTTTGTTCAGTTCAATCATTCGTAAACAATAAGTGATTGTTAGAAACAGGTATGTCTCTACATTCAATGAATAATAATTCAATAATAATAATTTTGTATATTTAATTGCTGCGTCTTTTAATACACCGCTACTGGTGGAATATAATAGATATATAAAAAAGTATTGATAGTATAATAATGGTTTGAAAGACTTGGTGTAGAATAAAAGAAATAAAACTATATACTTAATAATATAAAAACTTTTTTTTTTTTTTTTTTATACTTTCTAGGTTAATGCTTGACTACATTCCACCTGATGGAAAGTGGAAATGTAGTCTTAGATGGTAAAGCGCATTAACTTAGTAACCTATTCACTCTTCTCTTGAAGACGCCCACATTGTATTCTGACGGAAAAATCGACGCAGGCAAGCTGTTCCAGTCCTTCGCTGTGCGAATTAAAAAAGACGAAGCATAGCGCTTCGTTCGGACAGGGGGAATGTCCACAACGTAAGGATGGATACCTGCCGTGCGTCGAGACGTCCTGTGATGGAAGGGGGACGGAGGAATTAAGTCGTGTAATTCCAGCGCACACTCACCAAAATGTATCCTATAGAATACTGAGAGGCTAGCAATTCTACGCCTGTGTTCAAGGCTGTGGAGGTTGGCTTCTACCAATTCGGAATCGCCTATAAGCCTCTTTGCTCGCCTCTCAATTGAGTCCAGAACCGCAAGATGAGACTTTGCGGCACCAGCGAATATGTGACCACAGTACTCTACACACGACCGGATCTGTGCTTTGTATAATACAAGAAGCTGTCCCGGTGTAAAGTACTGACGGACCTTCGCAAGAACGGCAAGCTTCCCTGCAGCTGCTCTTGCTCTGGACTCAATACACCGACCAAAGTTGAGGTTCGAGGAAACCTCTAAGCCTAACAACTGTAGCCGGTCACTGTATTCCAAAGATACACTCTGGAAAGTAGGAGCCATGGTGAAAGCGCTCCTTTTGGCGGTGAACAGACACGTCTGCGTTTTGGTGGCGTTGAATTTGACAAGATTGGCATTGCCCCATGCGGAGACTGCCTGAAGTTTGTCACCCAAACGTTGCACCATGGCTTCTCTTTCTGACTGTACTTGATCTCTACTAGCCCGACTACTCGGCAGGTATCTTTCTACAACTGTGCTGTCGTCTGCATACCCATAGATACCGGGCTTCAGCAGATCGTTGATGTGCAGCAGGAAAAGAGTTGCAGAAAGAACGGACCCCTGAGGCACTCCGGCATTAATTGTCAAGGGTTCCGAGGAAGACCCGTCGACAACTACTCGGAGAGATCTCTGGTTGAGAAAGTCCGTAAGTAAGTCTGGGTTGAGTAACCCAGCCGATCAGACCAGGAGATATGCCGTACGCTGAAAGCTTGCTTATAAGGCTCGCATGCCAGACCCTGTCAAATGCCTTCGAGACGTCCAGAGAGACGGCGACCGCTTCTCCGTTCTTCTCGATGGCCTCGCCTAAAACGTGCGTAGCATACACTAAAAGGTCCCCAGTGGACCTATTTCGGCGAAACCCGTACTGTCGGTCACTGAGGAGATCGTTAACTTCAAGGTACGCTAGAAGGCGCGTGTTCAATATACGCTCCATAATCTTGCAGAGTATGGAGGTGATTGAAATTGGTCTATAATTGGCAGGATCAGCACGGCTGCCTTTTTTGGGCACTGGTTGCACGTTTGCAAGCTTCCAGGATTTCGGCACTATTCCAGTCTTGAAAGAGAGGCGATACAGACGTGTCAATACAGGAGACAACTCAGCTGCGCACGTCTTCAGCAGAATGGCTGGTATACCATCAGGACCACTGGCTTTATTCACATCAAGACGACACAATACTCTCCATACCTCTTTGTTAGTGATGCGGATTTCCGGCATCGAAATACCGCAGTGAGGAAGATGTGCTGGAGAAGCATTGCCAGTATCTAGATGCGAATTATCAGCAAACAGAGAAGCAAATACGTTCGCTTTCTCTGTCGCTGTATAGGCCAAAGATCCATCCGGCTTCAGCAGAGCAGGCAGTGAGGGTTGGCAGAAGTTCGACTCGATCGCTTTGGCAAGAGACCAGAAAGCTCGACTGCCAGTAGGTCTGACAGAGAGCTTTTCGCCATTCTTAGCGATTCGATCGCGTCGAGCCTTCCGTAATGCCTTTTTATAGGACTTGGCAGCTTGGTTAAATGCTCTCTTCTTTGAACGTACATCCGGAGCTTTGCGGCTTCGAGCATCAGCCCAAATGAGGTATGCCGAATGTTTGCGGTCTTCAGCACGACCACATTCGGCATTAAACCATGGGCGAGCTTTGCCACCGATGGGTACGTCAGTAAAAGGAATGAAATACTCCATTGCCTGATGCACCACATCGGTTATAGCGCCCGCGCAACTCGACGGATCCAAAGAAGAGAAGCAGACCTGCCGCCAAGGATAAGATGCAAAAAAGTGACGCATCTCATCCCAATCTGCTGACTTGTATTTCCATACTCGCCTAACACCATGTGGTTCGAAAACAGGTGGGGAATATGTAAACACAGATTTCACCAGACAGTGATCGGAGGTTCCCAAGGGGGAGATGACCTCAACACTATACCTGTCCGGATCAGTTGTCAGCAGAAGGTCCAGGCAATTGGCTGTATGGCCTACTACATCTGGTACCCTTGTCGCTTGCCTCACCAGCTGAAAGAGGTCGAAGGACAACGCAAAATTCCGCGCTTCTCTTCCAGCATGGTCGGTCTTCTGGTACGGGAACAGCCAGTCCTGATGACAGGCATTAAAGTCCCCCAGAAAGACGAGCTGCGCTGAAGGATACTGATGTAGAGCCAAATCAGCAGCCTCACCGAGATGCTCAAATAATTTAGTTGTCTCCTGGTCACCGCTGTGCGAACGGTAAACACAGGAATACAGGATTTTTTCGTTTCCTGTGTCTACTAAAACCCATAGGGAAGAAAAAGTGGGGTCTTCAAGGTGACGGAGACGCAGGATACAGAGGTCGTTCCGCGCGTACACACAGACCCCGGCACGCGAGCGAAAGTTGTGCTCTAACGAGTAGCCGGGATAATCCAGGTACGCAGTGCTCAAAGGACATCGTATCTGCGTCTCCGTCAAAAAGAGCAAGTGCGGTTGCTCTGTCTCTAGGTGGTGGTGGACAGGTTGGAGATTAGAGTGCAAGCCCCTGATATTAGTGAGCTGCACTTTGAATGAGGAGGAGTGCAACCGCTGTGAAAACTTGATCTTTTTATTGGCCTTTTTCATTAAAAAAATTAAAAATAAGAGTGAATAGGATGAGAAATGGCAGTTGAACGAGGCGGTACGTATCGAACCCGACGTCAAAATTGGTGATATCATGCCACTGGGAGGCTAGTCTGGAGACTGCGGGGACGCCCGAACCCCCCCAGGGATCGCCACCGGGCCTCCTCATCTGGTCGCCAACCAGCACGATGGAGCCACCCTGGGATTTTTCGCAGCTGGCGGGGCAGCCTTTCGTGGGTGGCTGACCCACTAATTGGGCCCCCAACTATCTGCGGGCGGCCAGCGGAAAGCCGTCGCTTCGGATCCCGCTACCCTCCTCGACTAGACACCCGACACAATAAGCACCAACTCAACGCCAAACCGGTTCGCCAACGCAACGCAACTGTTCACACCCATTTCCCATATAGACGGCTTCATCGAACAACGTGCCGGAACACGACTAGGTCGCTTTGCGACACGACTTTGTCCGATGGGTGGTAACCTTGCCGGCGACCTGATGTTATGGTCTACCACCGAAAAACTTAATCGTGTTGTAACTTAACTTTATCGTGTTGTATTTTTATAAATATTTTCTTTATTCTCAATGCATATAACGGATATGCTGAATTAATTAATATATATCAAGTATTGAATAAATATAAACAGAAATATTACTGATAGAATTGCTAAAAGAAATTTGCAAAGTATAGAAAAAAAAATGATACTACAAACAAACCGAACAAAATACATTAATGAGATAAAACTAAATTAGTTAAATCTAGTTATTTGTCCACTCTCGCATTGTAACCTTGAAATGGACGTAATTGAGGAGGATAAAAATAACCATTTATTATATTCAGTTTTGTGAATAAAAGCGCATATGGAGCCTCTGGATTGTTTGATAGGACTGCACTTAGGCATTATGTAGACGGAGATTTTCTTTAATATAAATATAACTATAAATAGTGCTAATTTGGACTGGACTTTACATAAAAACGACAATAAAATTTTGTAATAGAAAGCTGAAGTATAAAATATAAGAATAAGGACAAAATATGAAGTCATAAGATTCTATTTCATTGCTTACAAGAGTTATATAAGAATTTGGAAATGGACTTTATTTAATATTATATTCTATTGTGGTTCGTTACTTGAGATTGAACATAGTCTATGGATCTCTACGTTACCTAAAAACAGGACATATTTTATTTTTTACGATGTAAAAATAAATCGGAACAGTTGTCATAATTTGTTATTTAAAACATTTTATTAAATTTTCTATAGAATTTGGACATTAAGAGATGTCTTAAAAATGCAACAAACTTATTTTGTCATTATTACATATTAGGTAAAATACATATTAAAAATCGACATTGAATAAAATTGAAGAAGTGAGAATTTGGTAAATATTAAGATGTTTTATTCTCTTATTCTTACCACAATAAATGTAAATGTGCAAACATACTCGTAGTTATAATCTATATAGATTAAGTTTACATTTAAATTTAGCTTTTTGGAGCATATAATTAAAGCGTACCAAAATTCTACAAAAGCATATATATTAAATATATATATATATATATATATATATATACATATTAGGGTACATCGAAAAAACTGAAAAATGGTGGCTACCCCCTAAAATTAAAGTACTTTTGAAATAAAAATTTTCTATGGATATCAAAAAATTTTTAAAAAATATCTAGAGGGCGCGCGGGTCACTCAAAAATGCCATTTTTTCGTGTTTTTTTAGATTTCACCCTGGTAAAACCTATTGAAATGTATCAAAAATTCCCATATTTGGATATGTTGTGCCCAGATAGACACTCTTTCGAAAACTATAATGGTTGACCATATTTTATTGGCCATTTTGTCGAGAATAATCGTCGAATGTCCTTTATTTAAATTAAATAATTATATTATTTTTGATTATTAATTGCTAATCATAAAATTTAAGAAAAAAAACAAGTATGACACATGAAATCTATTGGAAATTTTGCGTAGAACACGAAAATAGTGGGAAAATTGGTCAGGAATAAAAGGCAAACGATAAAAAATGTGTTTTTCTAAATGGTTTATACTTATAATACTGTTGATATCGTTGATATAAAGTTTTCGAAAGAGTGTCTATCTGGGCACAACATATCCAAATATGGGAATTTTTGATACATTTCAATAGGTTTTACCAGGGTGAAATCTAAAAAAACACGAAAAAATGGCATTTTTGAGTGACCCGCGCGCCCTCTAGATATTTTTTAAAAATTTTTTGATATCCATAGAAAATTTTTATTTCAAAAGTACTTTCATTTTAGGGGGTAGCCACCATTTTTCAGTTTTTTCGATGTACCCTAATATATATATATGTACATATGTATGTATTGGACACAGCTATCTCGCTATCTTTATGAGATTATGTTTCACGAAAGCTGTAGTGGTAACCAAGCTTCCAGATTATGATTTCTGTTTATTGACTTACACATTTTATTAATCTCTTGTTATATTCAATATTTTGAAATTCAACGAAATATATTTGAACTTTAATAAAAATGTAAGTAAGACATATACATACTGGTATATGTGGAAACAAGAATCAGTTAAGAATAAAGCAAAAGCATGTAAATGATTTAAAAAAACTCACCTGGATAACCTGGTAGATATTTAAAATTGTTACAATAAATATTACATCAACTTCTAATTTAATACAAATAATTTTTGGGTGTCAGAGTAGTATTAAATGCTAATAGAAAATAAGACCTAATAATGTTAAAGAGAACTAAATCATTGAAGGTGATAAAGGTTAGGTATTGGATGAGTTTTAATGTCAAGGGTCAGGGTGAGGTCGGTCACGCAAATGAAACATTATGGAATAAGTATTTGGTATTAAGGATCTTGTTATTAACATTAATTGTTATATATATTTAAGTATCGACAGTTTGATAATCGTATTTATTTATTTAACATATTTTTGTCTCTGCATAGTACTAAGAAAAGTGACTTCAAATAGGTCATAAACTATTAAGTTTTTATGTCACTCGCGCTAATATCTTGGCAACTTAAGCCCCTACATGCCCTAGTGTCATTTATAAGAGACACTTCGGAAGATGAATTATATATATCTCAAAGTAGAACATCGCAAGAATAAAAGGATCCATTTTATAAAAAATATTTTTTTATATATGATATGAAGGTTTATATTACAATACAATACGATTAATGTTTGTTCAGAACAATACAGATAGTATTTTAGGAGAATTAAATGATATTTAGCTCTATAGAAGTAATATTGGGTGAGATCTATAATTCCACATAAAAAGGCCTGCTTGATAAATTTCTAGCTATTTCCTGCAAACCACTGGTCTTTCCGTATTTTTTTTACATTTTTTCTTTTTATGCGGTACCGGAACTAAAGTGACAGAGGCATTTCGCAGCTCATATATCACTGGAAGGTGTAACGGCCTGTTAACGGCTCGTCTGTCATCCTCGTTACGCCCTTCTGATGCTCCAATGACCCGTACATTTATCTCTAATAATTTACAAAAATATTTCTAAGCGGAACTTTTTCAATAGTTGATGGAATATCGCGATTATTTTTGTTGTGATTTTTTGAATTTTAATAGTATTCTCATAGACTAGTTTATTGTTAATAAATAATATGTTTGTAAGACACAGACTATATATAATCGTATGTGTAAAACATTCTATATATTTACATAGAATACTGATAATCGGTAACATATTGATAATAAAAAGACACAACGTACAAACATTACAAACGTGTCATCCCAGACGCAGGGATGACACGTCAGTACGTAAGAAGTGATGAATTGGTAAATTTAATTCTTGTATTAAATTATGTCATTAAAGAGTAATACATTATTACATTTCATCTTTATACGGCAACGCCTGTTGATATCTTGCAATATAATATTAATGGTTTTTACAGTACAGTAACAGGTTTAAATATTACATTTTTTAATGTTGAATGAAGTAACTACGATCTAAGAATTTTAATTTCTAGTTAATTTTACTTAAATACACTTACAAACACAGTAATTACGATTAAAATGAGGGTAGTTTATTAGTACTGAATGTCATTGTATATTATGTAGTTCATTAATAATGTAATGAATATCAATTGACAATTAATCATTCAATTAATTACATCAATTATAAATTATATTAATTATAGAATCAAGCAACAATTAATAATATTAAGAAATATATCCTATAATTATTAATAATATTAAATTATTTTCAATAAATGTTCACAGTTGTGCTTTCAAAATTGAGTACATCTTAAAATGGTATCTTAAAATACTGAAGTAGTATAAAGCTTAATAACAACTACCGCAATATAACATACAAATGATAAAAAATGGTTGTCTAGAAATAAATCTGATAATTGTTTTTTATTATATTTTAATAGAAAACCTATTCATCTCTTTCCTTTATTAAATATTTAAGTTAAAAACCTATCACTATTCTGATAATTTTCCTATTGCAATGAATTGAATACCATAAACTATTTACAATTTATTTACAGTGAGAGGAAGATAATACCTGTTTATGTACGTCCTTATATGATGTACAGTTGTTTAGGCAGAGATAGACTTATACACCACAACAATATATAGAAATAAAATAAACCTTACACTTACTATACTGACTACATTTTTATCTATTTCTTTTTAACTAAAATGATATTTAAAGAATCTTTAAATATTACACAAGTGTTTATAGTTTAATGTTAAAAAGACAAGACAAGTGATTATGTTTTGGTGAGTCATTAGGTAAATCCCCGCTACAAATTGCGGTTTTTGCCGGGACTTATACCCACGAAGCCATTTCTGTTTAAGAATATAAATTATCAGTAATAGCCACATTAGATCCCTTGTTTGAAGTTAAACATTTTGATACTAATATTAAAATTTTCTATTTCCTGTTTGATATTAATTTATTAATTCTTGACGTATCATATAAAAAATAATAAATATATTCTTTATTAAATTAAATATATTCTTTATATTAGTACTTTAAAAATCTTGTTATTTATTGGTATTTGAGGTAAAATCATAACTAGGGCCGCGCAAGCGGGTGGAGCTGAGCGATCTCAAACTCGCGTGCTTAAACTAAAAAGCAATGCAAATTAACAAAACAACGGTTCTTAACAAATGGTACAGATAAAAAAAATATATATAAAAAAACAGATAAATATTTTTAACAGCGCGTGACGCAATCGTTAGTTTTGACAGTTTGCTCTCCATGCAACATATTGACTTCTGAAATTTTCAAAACTTTATTAATGATATATGCATATTCCGGCGCTTGTCTATTTTGCCCAAGATTTACGCCCGACCATTCTGCTGTAAGGGGATCGGAAACATAAGAGTGACGTCCTTCACATGCAATAAACACATCATTAGGAGTCAGTTCTTTCAGTTCGTTCTTGCACCGCGATCTCTCACATACCACTTGAGTAACTTTGCGCTGCCTTTCTCTATGTAATTTGCGAAAATATCTAACGTATCTCCTACTACAAATGGCTCGACATCCCCAGCGTTTCTAAGTAATTCCGACCGTCCGTCAATGACTTGACCATGACTCTCAAAAATTTGATCCACGTGTTTACTTAGCAATACGCCTACATGTTCATGGTTCTCTTTATTTTGAATTCTAATATCTTTCTTCACCAAATCTTTACTATCTTTCTTTGCCTTGTGTTTTCTTTGATAAACATTATTAAGTGTATGCCGTCCGATTTGCTGTCGAGGTGTACAGGTCATGTTTAATGCAACAATATATGAAAAATGTAAATAAATAGAATGAACTGCATTGCCGCCAAAATAATTCCCGCCGATTGAACATGTTCTGTAATAATCATAGAGAAACGCGGCTTTCAGTAGCGGACAGTGGCGTAGAGTTGTTTGTTTTTACTAAAATTGGCGTACGTTGGCCCGGGGTGGCCGATAGTGGCGTAGAGAGGTCAGATGATGCTGTAAGTTACGTGCGTTGCCCCGGGGCGGCAGGCAGTGGCGTAGAGTGCTCAGATGATGCTGTAAGTTACGTGCGTTGCCCCGGGGCGGCCGACAGTAGCGTAGAGTGCTCAGATGATGCTGTAAGTTACGTGCGTTGCCCCGGGGCGGCAGGCAGTGGCGTAGAGTGCTCAGATGATGCTGTAAGTTACGTGCGTTGCCCCGGGGCGGCAGACAGTGGCGTAGAGTGCTCAGATGATGCTGTAAGTTACGTGCGTTGCTCCGGGGCGGCCGACAGTAGCGTAGAGTGCTCAGATGATGCTGTAAGTTACGTGCATTGCCCCGGGGCGGCAGGCAGTGGCGTAGAGTGCTCAGATGATGCTGTAAGTTACGTGCGTTGCCCCGGGGCGGCCGACAGTAGCGTAGAGTGCTCAGATGATGCTGTAAGTTACGTGCGTTGCCCCGGGGCGGCAGGCAGTGGCGTAGAGTGCTCAGATGATGCTGTAAGTTACGTGCGTTGCCCCGGCGCGACCGACAGTAGCGTAGAGCTATTTGATCATGCTAATATATGTTAATTAATCTTTCTCTGCCTTTCATCCGCATATCCTTTGATGAGCACAGAAGTTCAATTCTTGTTTAATTGTACGTGAGTTGCGACAGAATCCTTGATCTTTATTTCTCACATTAAATCAGCTTTAATATCTCTGGTGGTGGAACTTACGACTGATGTCAGCTTTGAAGCATGTTAAAAGGAGAGGTATTGTTGATGTATCTGGGTGAATCTTACAGCTTTCAAAGTCTTGAAAATGATTGACCGCTCCAATTTGTGCAGAGTAATCCTGCTTTTTTTTCTAATTGTAAAAATATATGGAACACAAAATAAATATGAAATGGTGTGAAATCGATCGAGATTTTTGACATAAGTAAATAAAATTCTCCCACCATAATTATTTTTATAATTAAGTTCATAATTTTACCAATATTAATGCCCAATAAAATTAACTGAAAAAAAAATTATATAAATATATAAACAGATATATTTAGATATTTAATAATATGTTATGTATATTAAATGTAGGCTTCTTTGCATAAAATATTTTCTATTCTATCAAATTCAAAGTTCTAGTAATGACGTAGAAGGTCTGTCCCGTATCTACTGTAATAATCTGAAAGTACTGTAACTGGTTAAAACCCTTTATTATATAATTTATACATAAATGGTATAATTAATACATTAATGTAGTAATCCTTTAAAACACCTTTTGTTTTATTGCAAGCCGTAATTTGTAAACCGCACCGACTCATTGACGAATGTTAAAATGGAAAGACAACTTTACTGAAAGATAATAATAAAGACGTAAAAGTTTTCCTTAATTTGTTGATTAAACACACAATTGGGGGAATTCTGAATCAGATTATCTGTTATAAGTGAAAGTGGAACTTCTATAACAATTAAAAATAATCGTTGAAGTTATTAGAATTACGAGTAGCAGTCAAACACGTCACTAAAACGTACAAAAGAATGCCGTTGTGAGTGGTCCTATGCAATATCTATTTATTATATTTTGACGCCTGTCACAACTATTATAGCAAAGTTATGGTATAGAGAATTGCTAAGTTAAAAAAATATATATTGATCTATGGGACACTTTTTGACCATTTAATCAAAATCTACAATCACGAATGTCACCAAAGAACTGCTAAACGAGTGAGACACTTTCTTGAATGCATATGCAAAATTTTAAAGCTCTAGCTCAAATGGCTTATGAGGAGTAGGCGAACATCGAAACACACTTTTGACCAGTAAGAGCTTCGCTTCGCTCAGCTCAACAATTTAAATTAAAAGAGAAGCACAAGAATTTGATGGAGATCATAAAATTGCAGAAACTTTTAGTTTCATATTATCATCACAAGACACTAAAAATAAAAATAATTTATTTTTCATCCAAAAATGTAAACTAAAAATACACCCTTGCTAACTATATCATAACAGAGCTGAACAAAACCTTTAAAACTATTTTTCGTACCTACCAATGCTGTGTTTGTCTCCGAAACCTTCCTAATTCACATGTTATTAAAAATTTGTTTACTTTGTCTGTTTTAGGAAGCTAATACTTTTGATAAAAAAAGTATCTTTTTGTATATTAATTTAATAATATTGAAACTGTGTTTGTGATAACGTTAATGGATATAAATATATCTAAGTATCTATTAAAATAGCGGCCCTATTACACATTACTTAAACACCATTACTTATCAAATAATTCAATTACTTTGTTACAGCAGGTGGAAGAGATATTCTTCCATTTTCGATCGACCTACAATATTGTGTGGAAGCTTAATGAAAAAGAAACATTCATAAATTGTCCAAGACAGAAAAGCTAAGCAAAGCATCCCAGACTAAACAATGTTCTATGTTGTATTCATAAACTAAACTATCATGAGATTATACAATAGGTATAAATAATTTCTTCATAGAAAATAAAATCTGAACCTTAATAAAATAATAAACATCAAATATGGTGGTATTTGTGTAAGATACGAATAATATAAGAACATGTTTTTAAGCATTCTGATCTGATAAACACAATTTATTCACTGAAACGTTTGAAGACACGATATCTTTTACAAGTCAGCGGTCAATTGTTAAGCCGTTACAGCGTTAAAATATTACTACTATAAATAACTCGTCAGTTTGTGAGGTTGGATAAGATTTGTTCTACTCTTTCATGTAAAAATACTTAAATGATTATATGAAATTTATTATAACGATTAGTATGTTTTTTCATTATTAAGATATCTCGTTTATTATGTACAATGAGTACCTATGTATGTAATATGAAATTCCTTCAAGTATAAATCTATTTATTTATTTATTTATTTATATATTTTCCATTTTGAATCAATACCAGTGATCACTTGTGTACGTCAAATGGAAGTGACAGGAGGGCCTATTTTGATATCATATGTATTAAAATAAGCCCTTCTGTAAAGACACTTTCCAACTTTAAATAAGGCTACGAGGGTTCCAAACGCGCCCTGGTCTGAGAAGAACCACACAACAAACTCAGCCGGGTTTTTTTTTTATTTATTGTGATCACTGTTTCATAAACGTCAATATATTTAGTGAGCAAAGTGGGAACGACTAGGCAGTCCTTATTTATCATTATAATGCCGAATCATTATAAAAATCAAATAAGTGGTAAATATAAAAAAGTAAATTTATTTTTATTTCACTGTTAATTTGATTATAATAGAATATTAATAGTATAGTTACACCATAGTTTACAAACAACTATAAATAATCATACCGCTAAAGTTGTTATTCAAATTCATTTTACAGATACAGTATTATATAAAATGCAACTTCAAATGAGGCTCGCTGGAAGTAATCCAACTCACTGGAGTACTTTTTGCCTCATTACACAGTAATAAATGCTCCAAATGAGGTACTATTGCAGTAACACTCAATACTTAAATTTTCTTTTCTATTTTAAATCACTGAGATATATCTTTATATATATGTGTAGGTTATTTAATTATTATTTAATTTAATTAATTTAATTTAATGTAAGAAAGATGAATGGCGTGGAGATGCGATCTCTTCGCAGAATATGCGTTACAACATAATTCATAGCATCCCGATAAAAAAATTTAAGTATTTAAAGGAGGCTTACAATGCTCTTATGAATTATAAGAAACGAAATTATCTTTACCTTTGCAATATAATTGAAATTCGATAGACATTTTGGAAATCGTTTGAGTAGATAATATCTCTCAGTTTAATTTATTTAGATTGTTACGAAAATAATAATAATTTTCTTTCCTTGTTACGAAAATAATAACACTTAAAAAAGTTGGCATAAAATTTATTTTTCCAGTTAGTTTTTAGTACAATCAAAATGGTAACTTCTTTATCTGATTGAATTTAGTACAGAGTCTTAAGTTTCTCTAACAAAATAATAGAGTGAGAAAAAGTGGTCGCCTCTTCGGTTTCAATCAACAACAACAACAAGATTGGAAACATGAGGATAACTAGATATTTCCAACTCGGTATTTAGTTTTTGTGCTGATAACATAAAATTCAATTCCAAGGCTTTTTCAATTATTTTTAATTAAATATGTTTGCTACAGAATAATGAAAACATTCCTCAAATTATGTTTCTCTCGTTATTATCTTGTGTGGAATATGAGCAGACACTCCCCATGAGAGTATAATACTTCGTGGAATGTTTTGTTATTACTCGTACATTCGCAACTGAACTCCTTGTTAGATGCTGTATTAACATGTATGCATATTTATTCTACAATGTCATACAAAAATATGACATTGTAGAATAAATCTGCTGTTGTATGAAATTGTGGGATAAATCCTCACAAATAAAGTGTAATTAAGTTTCGGATAAGTACAAGTATTTTGGTTAGGTTTATATAGAAAATGGGTTTTCTATTGATACGGTGTTATCACAGCCTTAAAACTTCTTCCAATCGTTGTTTTCTATATAGTTCTCATAAAAAAATTGTAACCAACAAGGGCTCCACAGAACTTCATGAGTCTATTTATTTCCCGGAGATCAGCAATTTCTTACAGTAACTTCTTATATGTAACCTAACATGTAGTTTGTTTATCTTTATTAGAATTAAAATCACAGATTACTTTAAATTGTATATAAAATTATACCAATCCACAAATATATTAGATACATATAAAAGTTCTTTACTATATATGTATATAGTGTACTTTGATGAAACCATTAATTAACCTCGTTAGGAAGTCAAAATGAATTTCTGACAAAGGTCTCTTAACATTTCAAAATAACTCTCTCTAAGAGAGTATTGATATCGAGAGAAATATTAAACTTTGAAGAGATTTACTTAATACCGGGAAATTAACGGCAACTGATTTTCCGATTCATTTACAACTTCGAAACTTTATTGTTGATGTCTTAGGGCTCTTTCAAAGTATTCCTTTTAATAATTGAATTCTATTAATTGTTCGAGATAATAATAATTGGGTTCAAAATCAAAATATATGATTTTATCTTCGATTGACTTAACTTGTTACTTTGAATTGAATTACTTGAATTTCCTCAAACACATAAATAAGTTTGTAAATACTTTTAATGTATACTTTTCGTCTTGGAAATACTTGACTGCTACATAAAAATAAGATTTTAATATTAATTTCAAAATTGGCATTTAGTATGAAAAATATATAATACGCTAATGAATACGAGAAATTATCAAAGTAAATAAGAATTATATTTCTTATTTATTGTTGTTTGAAAATATATTAGAAAGAATAATGTTACAATAAAATTTTGCATTAATGTATTTTTTCCTAAATTTAAATAACAGTCAAGAAATTAAGAACGTAAAAATGTAATTAATTACGAAATTGAATTTGATATATTTGAAAAAATAAATATATATTATTTAAAAAAATCTAAATTTCTCTTTAGTTATAAGTTGGCAATTTTTTCGTGGTGTAGGCTTACTGGGGATCCCGTCACATTACATAACGGGAACAAATCCCAATACACAGTACCCCATAGGTGATGTGGAATCTGTGTATGCATTAACTGGCATAATATTTCTCCATTTAATTTTTTTTTTAATTACACTAAATACAAAACGGAAATTAAACATTTTGTCATCGCACGATTATCAAGCGATTTATAACTCAATGACTCATCACGAAATCTCCGAAACTATCTGTCCGATTAACTTATAATTTTACATAGTTACTTCGTTTGTGACGTAGACATCCAATAAAAATGGATTTTACGTAACAACGGATCTCAACTTTTTGCATTTCGTCAAGTTTTCAACCTGAAGGAGTTATACACTTAACGCGGGGGTAAGGGTTACTATAGCAACCTAAGTTCACATCCAAATAAATAGTGTGTCGTGGGAAGCGGGAGGAAATAAGCTAGTAATATAATTAATACACATATCGAATTAAATTGTAAGACGAGGCATTAAAAGTAATGGTTTACTACAAAACGTTATGAACAAAGAAATTGAATTTTCAATGTGACCTAAATATTTAATTTTATATGTAACGTACATAGAAAATTAAATCTCAAAGAGATTTAATTTTAAGTGTAAGATAATGAAGTAACTACAATGTCTTTGCTGTATTTTCTTCTTTTCAAGTTTATATTCTTGAGAGATAAGATAAGCAACTATTGGATTGAGATCATAAAATAATGAAGTATGTAAACATCTGGTTATCAGAAGTAGCTGAGACTGTTAGATTAAAAAAATATGTAACCACTAATAATACCAAAGATATTTTGTCAAACAGGAGATGTAAAGTAAAATACATAGTAACTAATAATAAAAGTCGGATCAAAACCTATACAAATATTTTTCGTACCGACCGATGTTGTGTTTGTCTCCGGGCCCTTCAAATTCACATGTTATTAAAAATTTGTTTACTTTGTCTTGTGTATGAAGCTACCGAATTTGGTTAGAAAAAACTCTGTACTTTGTTTCACTACAAGTAAATTCATTAATATTGTAACAAATTTTATAAATGTTGCAAATAATGGCATATTTTTAACAATATGGTAATGGTAACAAAAAAGTAATAGTAATAACATATCTTTTGGTCATTAAAAATTCCAAATATGAAGGTTTACATTTTAAAGGACTTTACTGCACCAAAAGTTTTCTTTATCAATGTTTACAATATGAAAGCTTACTTATATTGTAATACTAGCAGACCCGGTCACGCGTTGCTGTGACTATTATTTTTGATATATTACATTGTACTAAACTATTTAAGGGGTAACGTTCAGAGTACATCTGTCATGAAAACCATAATGTTTTCTTATAGTCGATATTAAGCAAAAATCAAAACAAAATAATTATAATTATTTTTTTAATTTTATCCAAGTTTATAACACTATTTGCATATTACAAAGTTTTTAGTAAATAGCTTGGAACACTAAACTTACGAATGAGGTAGGTAGGGCAGATACCTCATTCGTAATTACTCAATCCAGTCAATAGATACCACCATCTTTTAGAATTATTAGGAGCTAACTGCAAAATGATAAACTAATAATTTGCAATAAAATAATACTGCGACTATGAATTGAGTTGAAAATTATTATATCTTTTAAGTTAGGTCAAACTGTACGTGGTGTGTAAATTTATTTAAATCAGTTAAGTAGTTTAGGAGTCCATCGCGGACAAATAACGCGACACGTGATTTATATATATTAAGAATTCTGGTGGATATTTTTTATCATTTAATATTATAATAAATAAATCGTAAAATTTTCCTTTTTTTTAATATGTTACTTCATCATTTTATTAAGACGTTCATAATTAAAAGTATTTGGTGGTTTTTACTAATACATACAATGAAAGTTAAACTCAAAACATTTAAATTTTAAAAGATTTTTTTTTTTTTAATAAATACAATTTTTATACAACTCGGCAGAATTCGTTCTGTCAAATAGATTTGGAATGTGGCAGTTTATATTTCGACCTTTAGACGTTTTTACTCTGCTGATCCTCACACATCGCCCTATCATCATGGTGACGGTTCTGTTCAGGAGAATTAAAGAAAAAGGTCAGCTCGGGTGACTTAAGTATCTTAGCTTCCACGAACTTTGGTCACCCATTTGAGACCCACTAAAAACCCCGATTGGGATGTCTGCCAGAGGGCTTCAAACCAAGAGGGGAACTTAAGGTTCAAACCTGATTGAAAAATAATCTAAAGGGATAGTGGGAACCTAAAGGTGACAAATATTTATAAAGTGGGTGCTTCAATTACAAAGTATAGAGATAATTAATTATTTATTACTATTATTATTAACATAGGGTTCATAACCGATGAAATAAAAAATAATGAAATAAAACGTACATAAGTATTTTCAGTAATCGCGTTATTGTAAATCCAGTGAATCATAATTATTAACAAAAATCTGTTTTATTTTTATTTTAGTGCTTTATGATACACAATGTTTTTTGTTTGATTACCTGGTGAATATATAAATAAATCTGATGGTTTTCCAACACGGGAACAGGCAACATACAATTGACCATGTGAGAAACATGGGTTTTCTAGATTAATACCACAAACACCTAATGATTGCCCCTGGGACTTATTTATGGTCATAGCAAAAGCAAGCCGCACTGGAAATTGTAGTCGTTTAAATTCAAATGGTACATCAGTCGGAATCATTGGGATGCGTGGTATCAAAACGTCTTCTCCTTTATACTTTCCTTTCAGTATAGTTGCTTCTATCACGTTGTTCAATAATTTTTCTATCGCTAACCGTGTGCCGTTGCAAAGACGCGGTTGGTTGATATTTCTCAACATTATTACTACCGAACCAACCTTTAATTGAAGATTGTGAGGTGGCAATCCTGGTAAATCCAGCGAGTTTAAAAATTCAGGCGGATAGTTAACGACATCATCTTGGTTAGTAGCCGAATCAACTGATTTATATATCCTCAATTCGCCTGTAATTTGTTCTTGAATTTTGAAATTTAATTCACTTACATCTATGTTTTTTGCAGCCAATATAGCCCGTTCGCTCAACCAATCATGGTTTCTATAATTTTGAGCAACATCTGGAAACACCTTTTGAATAAGTTCATCTTTTGATCTAGTTAACTGACAAAAACCTTGAGGAAAGTTAATGCAACCAGTCAAGGTGTCTATAGGAAATTTGCCATTACCAATGTCAATGAGTTGTTTAGAGAATATGTCTCCAGATTTGTCATTTTGCAACTTGATACGCATATTCTTGCTTAAGTGTAATACCTTCACATGTTTCCACAAATTGGAGGACTTTAAACAGGCATTAAGTTCATCAGCTGGCGTTGATCGTGGAATCACTGGCAATGTTTGACGAAAATCTCCTGCTAATAAAATCATTGCACCACCAAATGGGTTATTATTGCTCCGGAGATCTTGTAAGGTTCTATCTAAAGCCTCCAAAGATTTTTTATGTGCCATCGTGCATTCATCCCAAACAATCAATCCACATTGCTGCAAAACCTTTGCCATTGCAGAGTTCTTCGAAATGTTGCAGGTTGGAGTTTCGTTGCTTTGCATGTTTAATAGTAATTTTAGTGCTGAATGAGCTGTTCTACCACCTTCAAGCAAAGTTGCTGCGATTCCCGACGAAGCGAGTGCAAGTGCAATTTTATTTTGTGAGCGAATTGTTGCTAATATCAATGAAATCAAAAAAGTATTTCCTGTTCCACCAGGTGCATCTAAGAAGTAAATCCCTCCTCTTTTATCATTTATTACTTTCAAAAGTGTATCAAATACATACTTCTGTTGTTCATTCAATAGTGGAAGATTCGTTTGAATTAATTCTTTCAAAGTGTTGAGATCATACAGTTTTTCTCGGTGCAACTCTTGGTTAAAAGCATCATGCATTGGACGATTGGGTGCGGCCAGGCCTAATTGAAATAATAGTTTGTTTGACATCATCAAGCACATGTCCTCAATTGAAATCAATACTTCATTGTAAATTTCTTCGCTTATTTGTATATTTGGATTTCCCCTTCTCATCCGTATTTGATACAAAATATCATCACACATATTATCTTTGTACTTGATCCACAAATCCTTTGGGTTTGATGGGAAGCAGGTAGATATGATTATAGAAAACAATGTTCGTATTTGATGAGCTTGTGATGATATTACAGCATCATTGAGAGTTTGATCCCAATGAGCATCATTGTCTAGCAATCGCAAACGTTGGCAAGCTTCTCTATATGATCCACACAAATCACCATTAACAGTTCGTACATGTTGGAACGATGTTGGGCCACGTACATTGACTAATAGCAGTCGTAAATAAAAACATTCATCATTGCTTGGATGTACTGAATAAATTCGACCAATCGCATCGGTAGAAAATATATCTGGGTATCCTGTAACTGGTTTTCCTTGTTTCCGTCGTATAAATCTTCTTGAGGATTGATTCCAAGTATAATATTTTGGCATTTCAGAATATAACAATGTTTGAGCAAAATCATCGTTTTGACATATCTCAAAAAATCTGGTTAATGTAGTAGATGGTGGCTGTAAAGCTCTTTCTTCTGCGGTCTGTGCTGTAAAATATACTCTTTGTCCATTTTCTAAATGCACAGCTAAATGAACAACAGTAGGGTGTCTTTCATGAATAGGAAAAGAAAATATTCGCCAAACTGCTTCATTACTACTAACATAGCGACCCATTTGGTATTGGGTAACTTCATCATTGGAATTCTCTGCATTAATACCAATCACAGCCATATCACTCCCTTTGGTTACATATTTGCAAATGTATTTAATAGATTTTACTGAATGGCAAGATTCAACGTTGATGTGCGCTTTGAAGGTCTTTGATAAAATGGGTGAATATGGAACAATCCAGCGATTATATATTTCAATATCTTGTTGATTTAATTTGACAATTGTTGATCTTCCATTGTCTGCTGTCGATCGGCGACGATACAAAGGATAACCGTCATTACCAGTGATTGTTTCAGATATTAATGTCCGTGGATATCGCTTTGAACATTTACCATCCACCATACACGGTGAATTTTGATTAAGAGTTCCACAGGGACCATGTATCATGTTTTTAATAACTACCTCATGCAATCCAGGATCTACTTCTACATTAGGAATTTCAGCTGATATTACTGCATCAACTTCATTTGGCCTTATCTTTTCAACTAACCAAATCAAAATGTGTGCATGTGGCAATCCCCGTTTCTGCCACTCCACAGAATACATCCAGCAGCGTATCTCTCCAAACACATAATGTTTCACAAATTGAAATCCATTATAGATTTCAAGTTTTGTCTAAAGACTCTGGCTGTAATATCATGACGATCAATATGTGATTGCCCAGGGAATAACTCCTGCTTGATTTCTATCCAGTGTGGATTGCATGTAAATGTGATGAACAAATCTGCTGTACCATAATGACGAACATATGACATGGCATCTTGAGCATATTCATGCATATGTCGAGGGCTTCCGATGTATGTTGCTGGAAGAATAGTCATCCGACCAACATTCTGTGCATTTCCATCAGTATTAATCGCATCTCGAAGGTGAATATACTCTTCAGATCTGAGTTTGGTCTGATTCAACCTGATGAATGTTAATCTCCCCGTTTCGATTTTAACAACCATGTCTACAACATACTTGTGGTACAATCGTCGACATTTGAGTATGCGATTGTCTTCATTTTTGAATCATTAGGCGGTTGGAATAATAGTTCATTGAACTGACTTTTTTGTTGGTTTCAGAAACTGAAAATAGATTTTTGTTTTCATGACATTAAAAATAAAAAAAATAATAATATAGTGACTGATAATATAGCTCCATAGCTAAACTAATATTTTTTATTACCTGTAATGGGATTTATCATCTTGTTTGCAAAATCATAGCCATCTTCACCTTGCCAAAATATAATGGGATATTGCAGTGCGTCATATGAGCGGTGTGTTTCCTTTATACGTTGTAATTGATCATTCCGACGATGTAAAACAATATCACGGGATTCCAAGTTTTCTCCAACTACAACGATGGCAACTTCATCAATAGTTGGTGCATTAAAACGTCTTGCATGTTGGCCAACAGGTGTTTTATCAGCTCTGATTACAATTTTGTGATTATCAGATGGCATCCGATCCAGTGCAGTTTTAAACAACATAACCAATTGATTGTACTCATGAAATAAAGTTTGTAATTGTTCTACAATAGACCTCTTTAGTGAATTGTTATGTGAACAACGCATATCAATTTCTCGTGGTGAATTGCCCATGAAATAAATTTGCAGAAATTTGTAATTGCTATCTGACACTGGTAACAGTGAACCTGCTCTATGATATATTTGGCCTTGTATCTGTAAATTAAAAAAAATGATTTTTGCCAAATAGAAATAATATTTGTTCCTAAAAAGTATATCTGTCTCTTAATTTGAATCACCAAACAATAATTGATATGCTTAGGTATGTCAATATGTAATAATTAGTTGTAACTAATATCCATCGTCAAATAATTATATTGTGTTTCAAAATAATAAAAGTGTTGCTAATACTGAATCACCAAATAATATAATGACTAAGTAATATATGTTTTGGGGTTTAGGAAACTGAAGGTTAATGACACATATTTACTTAGTTAACAGGAAATTTTGTTCATTAAAATAATAATGATTAACTGCTATAATACATACCTTAAAAGTTGGCATGAAATTTTCCCGAACTACGTTTGTTGCCCCAAATGATATCATTTGAAAGCAATTGTTATATTGTTGAATATTTGACAAAAAGTGTATGGAATCTGGTTCTATTCCTGAAACCAATGAGTACAATGGCTCTGGTGGTGGATCCAATGGTATCAATTTCACTTTCCCATTTGCGCAACACAATCCATTTGCTTCATTTTTGTATTTCAATGCCTTACAATAAGAGCAAACCAAGTTCATAGATCCAATAGCAACACATTGGTGGTTACTGTAGTCAATTGACAAATCGTAATTGAAAGCAGCTCGATTCAAACTTTCGCGATTATTAGTTGAATCTCTCGCTCTCGCTTCCCGCGTTCGTGATATACGAATTCTTTCGCGTTCATTTCGGTCGTCACGTTCATGTGCAGTATGATAAGATCGGTAATTCATTTGGTTTGTAGCATTTCGGGTTCTTCTACTTAAATTACTTCGTCTTATAGGAGGCATATCGTATATAATTACCTAAATTTATTCACATGAAATAATTATTAATCACAGGTATTTATACAATCAAAATTAATTATTAAATATTATAAACGCTTTTTAACGCAGTTTGTTTGACAGATGCAATGACGTGAAAACTGATGACAATTTATGTCGCATTCCGAAACTAAAACAAAAGAAAGAATATTCCAAGGCCAATCAAATCTTACATTTACTTTTTTTGACTTTTCAATTTGGTCGGGTGTACACATTCATTTGATTAAATTTGAACGTTGTGCAGCGACAATAAAGCGCGAATTGACTCTTTGACGTTAGCAAGACACCTACATTGTTTAGACAACAATGAGTGCTTGTAATTTAATATCAACTTTATTGAATAGCAATACAGTTCAAATTGACTCTACATTTAGTTATTTATTCTACATTTAAAATATTTGTATAGGAAAAAGAAAAGGGCTTTTTTAGGGTTTCCCTGGAAATTATTCAAATTTTTCTCGCCGTTAGAGCCATCCTTGGACTTCAAGGAACATTTAAAAAAAAGAATTGTTAAGATTGGTCCATGCGTTGTTGAGTTATGCGCTTACCAACACATTTTGCGATTCATTTTTATATAATAGATATGTATGTATAGATTTAGGTTAACAAAGTATCTACGTTAAACCTCAACATATTTGTTTCATCAACTGACATATACTTATACTGTGGCTTATATTCTGAATAATGTTTAAGATATGGGAAGTAAGCTTTATTCCTGTACATTCATTTTTCTTTGGTAAGAGTGAGATATGATTGTTTTTAAGATTTAAAGTATTTTATAATAATCTTTGGTATAATATTCTATTGGTCTATTGTGAATGAGATTTACAATGTATAAAGACTGTACGACAAATAAGAGATAGCACATAATATTTATATCAACAGGTATTAAAACAATAGAAGTGACAAAGAGTTTAAATATTCTTAAAACTAAAGATTTAACATTGCTACATAGCCTACACATGTAAATAAGTATTTGACAAAAATAACAATTGCATTCTTATTTATAGAACACAATATCAAATGTTATTTACACATAATGTTTTGGAAATTAAAATATCATAAAAATTTTCCTTAAGTCTGTTAATTATTTTAAAACAAATTTGAATGTTAATGTCTTCTTTCTTCGCTAACATATCTGGAAAGTGTTGTTTTATATCTTACCGCATGCTATATTTCATATTCTTTAATTCCTCCATATTTTATTTAGTTGTGGTGCCATCTATGGGTTTCCTAGCGTTTTCTAGCGTTTTTTATTGATCGGTCAATGGTAGCGTGTAAGATGTTGTCGCTAATTGACGATAGATATCAGATCACGGCGTAAAAGATTTATTGGAGATATTTAGTACAACTTTCCTTTTTAATTAAAAAAATATTTGATTTTAATTAAAGAAATAAAACGATAGGATAATATACCTTCGCACACACACTTCACTACTACTACTAACTAACTAACTAAGTAAACGATACAATATATTATTTAGTCGTTTACTAAATAATATATTGTATCGTTTACTTAGTTCAGTTTCTTTGATTTTCGTACTTCTTGGATATACTTGTATATACATTGATTCATTATCAGTGATTATTTAAATATAAAACGTTGTAATTTTGTTTCAATAATAATCTTCCCTTTCTGTTCAATAATAATCTTGTAATAACTTTCGTTGATAGATCTCATTTTGCACTTTTTACTAAATTGCACTGTTACTACACTGTCATCTTTATATATAAATAGTTCTCATTCTGGTCTAATATTACAAATACTCCATAATAATAAATTAACAAGGTATGTGTTAAGAACACATTAATATGAACCATGTAATTATTTTCTATTTAAATAAATGTATTGCTCACAAAATTTTGAAGTAATATAAAACCTAAAAAAAAATCTAAGAGGCTATAGACGCCCTCGTCACTAACGTGATAACAGTCGAAAATATTATATAAAAATTTTACGAATTAATTATTTTCAAAATTATATATGACTTAATCATCAAATCTCAGAGACCCCGGGACTAACTGCAACATTTGTTAATATTGCTTTTATCTTTTATTGGATCATATATATTAAATCCAGCATCCATACTTGTTAACTTTAATAAAAGAGCAGCCTACTTATGAAAACCTCTCGTCTCCCAATTACGGAAATTGCAGATGTCTGTTAGTTCCTGGGGCATAATAATAAATAATTTCACAATATTTTTTTTCACAAAAGAAGCAACGATTTAGGTAATGTAAATGATCTTACTCGAGGTTCGAAATTATTAAATACATTTAGAGATGGAAGTTATCTCGTCTCCTTTGTCATGTTATACAATATTGTGCAGTAAGAATGTTTTAGATAACTTCAGCTGTTTTACTGACAATATGAGTTTCAGAAAAAAAACTTTTTATGTTATTGATTTTTACATTCTATATTTATTATTATTTTATAAAAATATTATGTACGGTATAAACGTTAACGAGCTCAGTTCTGAATTCTGAGTCTTTTATCTGATGAAATAAAAAACAATTGTATTGGATTATTTCTAAATGATCTGTATATTATTTACGAAAACATAATCTTACACCACAGAAACTATTGCATTATCAGAGATATATAAATTAGAAACAAGAATATATTAAGTTCAAGACCATAACACGCAATATACTATTTGGAGCTGCTTGTAATTGAATTATTACGATTATAACACAAAAATCCTTTTTCAGTAGCTAACAGTCTTAAACATACAACTCAAGGTAGTAAACAAATAAAAACCATTTAGGAAAGAGCCGGTTGATAAAGGAGGTCCAGTAACAAGAATTTGTCGTTAGGGGAGGGTGTAAATGGAGGTAGAAATCACCAAAACAGGTTGGTTGCTTTACAGTAAAGAATTCAGAGAGTTTAATTACTTAACAAATTGACAGTTGATATTAAAACAATTTTATATTTTTTTCTCATCTCACTCTTTTTTTATATAAACTTATACCAATTTAATGAATCTTTGCTAAGCCTACGATCTAATGTGGTGGAGTAATATAGTGTAAAGGGACGAAGGTGTACCTTAGGAAACTATGCGAAATCCTGAATCGGATTTGATGGACGAGCGCGCGCGATGACGGATTTGTCTATTAGACTCATGTATCAAGAAGTAGGTACTTTCTCTTTAGGCTGACAGTACCCCCAACCTCTCGAAACATTTGCTTTAGTGTAACAAGAGCGTCGGATTCGCAATTACATACTGTCTTTCGAATTTCATTTTTAAGTATAAAGTGCATTCGTAACTACATACATTGCTGTTCATAATCCTTGATAAGAATGCAAGTTAATAATAATTATTAATTTCTTTAACATAAATGTTTTAAAGTATAGGCTTATTAAATTTTGAGGCAATTTTTTATTGTTTCTTAATTTATAATTTTAATTTTTAAGGTTTTTTTTACTATTATTTGGTTTAATTTATATTAAAAAGTTTATAAATTTAATGACTTAAAATTTAATAATTACAATTAAATTACAAACTACGTGATACTCGCCCGAAGTTGGAGATAAGAATGAATATAATGAAATGAAATTATAATTAAAAGAATACAGAGAAATAAATGTAACAAACAAAGGTTTCAGATATTACATTCTGGGATTTTAACATGATACAATTCACCTGTGTCTAATCAGCGTTTCCACGGTTCGTGACAATATACTAAATGCGAATTTAACAATTTTATAAATAAGAATATAAGAAATATTTAATTAATAAACACAAGTATATAGGAATATAACACGCTATCGAAACAATTTTAATGTTTTGAAAACTGAATTGCAGCACTGGGTATATTATTCAGTAAATCAAGTAAGTCAGCAATTTGCTCTAAATTTTGTTAAGAACGTATTTTAATAGAACGTCCAAGACAGAAATGCATTCTAAGATTTTTTCAAGTCATTTGGATTCTATTTCCATCGAGCTCGCCAAATGAACCGGATGACATTACGTTGAATGGCATTTCATTAATAATTTATTTAAATTATCCCTAAGCAATGTACGATATAAATGATAAAACATTTTTTTTTCTATAAATTCTACATTTACATTCTATTTTTATTTTAAAAAACAATATTTATTGTCTAGCTTACTTTATTCCCGTTAAAAAAATGGCCATCTTTTGTTGCTAATTAACCACAATATCGAGTAATCTTGACTAAAACTCATAAATCGCTTAACTGAACAGCGACAGTCAAAACTTGTTGGAATTTATATGATGTGCTAAAATTTAACCGTAATTTGTGAGTTAGTATTTGCGCCATTTTCTTGAGGAAATTGAGTTATTGTATACTTCAAGGTCGAACTTTAAATTGTTATTGACTTAACAAAGATATCCTATATTATTTATAACATTAATACATGTATGTATGTTTGTAAACAAAGGTACATTCATAACCCTGTAATTATAAAAGCATCATAAAACTTCACTAGTAATTATACTATTATATTTTTTTTCCTTTGCCTAGCTTTACCTACAGGTTAATCTAGTCTCACAAAACACTTAGGCTGTACATTTAATTTTAATTTTATGAAACACTTTTTCTTCTTGAATACATAAAAAGACTATTTATAGAGGTTTTGACCATTCTTCTCCATGAACTTGCCCATTGTGACTTGGGAATTATAGACCGATGTTTCATAAACAATAAATACTTATTTTAGATTTAGGAAACTTGGCTCATGAAGAGCACGTGTTGTGACACGCTCTGCGGCTTGATGCTGTCAACATAAATCATCTCACCACTTTTTCGTGTTACAATGATTTTACCAGCTGACTAATATATAGTTTGATATTTATTTTACTTACAAATTCGATTGACGTTTTTTATTACATTATTTTTACAAATATACGAGTAATTATTGTCGTTTCTAATCGATTTTCGATAGTATAATTATTTTGTTGGCACTATATTTTTAATATTTAGTATTTCAATAAGGGTTAGCAAATAAGGTCAAGTTATTAATAAATCTTATACTTAGCATAACTGTGGTAAAATGTAAAAAATTTACTACTATTTAAAGCTGCTTCAATTAAAACATAAGCTAAGCTAAGCTATAATACACACTAGTGTAAGAAATATTTCAGACAACAGCAATACAGACATTTAATCAAAATAACTTCTCTGGAGTTATTGCGTCAAGATTTATCTCTACGTACGTACTGACTTGTGAGACGTGCCTTCATTTTATATTAAATTATTGAAAGGTTAACCTATATGTAGCATATCAATAGGATATTGGATTTTGAGAATCGTTTGTCACAATAAAGTCCTTTGTGTTGCTCGCTTGCTTAAATTGATTTCCTCAACTGTTTCAGATCTTTAAATTTATGAGCACTAGCAATAGTTTTTGAAAGAGATGTAAATAAGATTAATTAAAGTTTTATATTTCGACAAGATGAGATGGGATGGGACAAGTCTCAGTAAAAAGACATACCTCTGTAGGTATGTCTTTTTACTGAGACTTGTCCCGTGTGAAAAAAGTACAATAATCACTGTTGATTATTGTACTTTTTTCTTCTATAAAAACAGATCAGTTGTAGCTCATAAAAGAGTATTGATATCTAAGAAATAAGTAATATTAAATTATATTTCCAGCGAAAATATTTTATGAGCTATATTTTTGTAAAAAAAATGAATCAACCAATATTATTTCATATTATTTTTAAAGATAAAAGCAACAGGTAAAGAGATAATAAGATATTGTTAACGAATATACGATAAATTACGTGGTACGCTTCAATGCAGTCTGTTTTATTTGACGAGTCCTCTATGAATAGAATACAAAGGACTTATAAGAGACAATGCATGCACAACTTGAATGATATAGTTTAATTGAATGTGAACAATTTATACGAATACCTGCATTCCTTCTTCTGCTCAAATACTTCAATATTGTCTACTTGTAATGAATATCGCAGCTGAAGGCTCTATGAGGTTAATAGGACAAAGAAAGCTTTCCGTTGACAATCAAAAGTCGAACTCTTTATAAATTTTGTGTGTGATGTGAGAGGATAGAAAACAAGTATCCATGTTATTAATATGAATTTAAATATTTATTCATCAATCAACAAAAATCACAAAGCCACCTGAGCTTATATCCAACAATTTCACGTAAATGGGATTTCAAAAGGATTAGTGGCCATTGAGTGTAGTTTTACGAAAATGATAACAGATCATTTGATATTCTTTAAGTGTTAAATGTTGACTATAAGTATTATAAATAAATAACAATCCGTTTAACTAAAAACTCTATCTTTCCTTTCCTTTCGCTACCACCGTAGAATCTTCAAGTAAAATTTATGTTTCAAAGGATGCATACAATCAGTTGAAAACACTATCTGTATACGTGACGTAACATTCCTACAATAAAGTAAATAGCAACTGGTTCCAGATGTCTTCAATAGAAAATGTAGTCAATTCATCTTGTATTCAACTCCTAGTACCAAGGAAAAAATCCTTGTTAAAAATTCATTTTCTATAGAGGATTAAATAAGTTCAAAATTCGCAATATTTTTTTACAGACCTCGTAAATCTAAATTGCGTATAAATTTATATAACACAGAAATATGTTATTTCAGTCGCTTTCATAAATGATATAATGTATTTTAAAAATATATATATCAATAAAACGATAACTTGTGGTCTTGCGTTAAGCTGTCTCTTAAATGGCTGACTAGAGCATTAACGGAGCGTGAAGGAGATTATGTGTCCCAAAGCTCAGTGTAATTTGTTTGAAAGTATCGAGAACTTGTGAGGAGTTCAGAGATATTAAAAGTATATTAAGAGTATATTACTTTTAACTTCTTAAAAAAAACTCTTATGTTTTATATGTATTTTTATACGTTTAGTACGTAAATAAAATTATAAAACAGGAAACCAATTTTTTTAAAAACAATAATAGAAGAAATCGAAAAAAATTTAATGTTTTTTTTTAATGCATAAAGCATTTTTAAAATAAAACAATTACTTTTTAGTCACCTAACTAATTATTTCCCCACATTTTTTTTGAGGTCTTTATGCATTAATCTAATAAATTTTAATAAATTGGATATGAAATGTTTAATAAATGGATAATAATATATTCAATAATTTTAAATGTGAGCATAATATTTACATACATGTACGTTTACTACTTTCTATTTATATCATAACATTTAAAACATTAATGGCATCATTGTAACTCATCAGCTGTTTTAAATTTTCTAACAACAGTAAAAACTATAATCTATGTTTGGTACTAACTATCTTTTGCTCTAAAATTATTAAAATAAAGGAACAAAGTTTTCATCTAAGTTTTAAAGTGAATTCATAATAAATTACTATCATTAAATAACTAGGATCCGCCGTCGTGCGCTGCGAGAGTTGAGCTGAGCGCCCTCCCCTTCTTTAATGCTAACAAACTTAGCATATAATATTGCTCTATAACATGATCAGTTACTATCAACTTAGAATCTCAATTGAAAAGAAAATCAGATCATCGTCAATAAAATTATAGCCATATATATGATAGGTGCTCAAACAAACAAAGCAGGGCTAGGAACAAGTAGGAAACAACAAGACTTAGAAATAACAAAATCCTTTATTCGTCAAGATGAAAACGATAATTACCGGTTGCACGCGATGAGCCTAGAATTGGAAAATGAATTTAGATTTAACCATACCAAAACCATAGGAAACCATAGGAGATTTTCGTATTCCGCTCGCTTTGAGATGGCGCGTCCTGCTTCATGAGTGGTCCCCAGCATTATTAAAATTTAATCTTAATGCATTCCAAATGACTCTCCTAGATCAAAGTAACTTAGTAAGATGGGGCAAAGCCACCGAAAATCTTGCAACATCTGTGGGAGGGAGTAGAAACCGCGAAACACTTGCTAGTAGGGTGTAGGGTACTTTTAAATAGAGGTAAATACTCGCGTCGCCACGATAAAGTATTAGAAATCATACGAGAAGCGGTTAGTCTTTCTGTAGCAAGAGCGCAGAGGGATATAACAACCACCAAAAAATCAGTAGAGTTCGTAAAGACAGGTTCGTCCAAAAAATCAAAATTAAAACCTTATTCCATCTTTGACGCGTCTCCTGATTGGACTCTCATGATGGACACGTATGAAAGGCAATACAAAGTCCCCGGGGATGTTTGTGTTTCGTGATCTAGGCCGGACTTATTCCTGTACTCAAAACAACTAAGGCGCGTTATACTTGTGGAGCTTACTGTACCCTGGGATACAAACATACAAAAAGATATGTAACGAACTGATCAGGAATAAATTTATAATTAATTTGTACGCTGTAGAAGTAAGAGCGAGAGATATAACAGCAAAATCTCTCTACAATTTATTTAAGGATCTCGGCCTTTCTAGAACGATTATCGTTTCATTTCTGGAACGTATTTCGAAGGCGGCTTTAGTAGGTTCTTACGTTATTTGGTTAGGTAGGGAGAGGAGTGTGAACAGTGAACAATATTAAAAGGGAAATCCGTGGCTAGCAATACGACCAGTGACCGCAAGCAGCACCCGTTCACGAGCATAACGCAAGGGTCAGCCATCACCCCCTTCGCCATTATTGAAGGAAGGGGGCAACCTGGCCCCCGCCGCTACCGTAAATAATTACTTCTAAGGCCGCTCCCTTAGAAGTAATTATTTATTGTGATGCAGCCTGTATATTGAACGAAATTATTCCCAGGCCATACCGTCGTGAATGTATTCCTTTACACTATAATAACTTTTTTTCTTTTTATCGTGTAAACAATCCCGTCTGATTTTTAATAACTGGCATGTTGTTGCAAATCTTTGTATACATTTTTTTTCAGTTTTTATGAGCTTCTATAGGAATCATTCGATAAATATATTTCGTAATTGTTTTTCTTAATTAATTCCCTTAATTGAAAACAATTCACAGTCGACGTAGCGTGTAATATTACAAACCAAACTCATTATCGGTATGGCCTCAGTAATGCCGTGTATAAAATAATATTTTCTTTTCCATGTTATAATTAACAAATTAAAAACGTAATCTAATCTCTAAACCACATATGAGTCGGAGGACATCTCAATTCAATAAGCACAAAGTAATCAAATATAAATATCTTTATTTTATAAAGGACACAGTGTACGTAACCGCTCCTGTAACGGAAGAGACCTCGATGACGTATCAATACAATTGTATCCAATGGACTGAGATGAAGGTACAGGGATATCTACAATTGTTTTACTAAAGCAATCTTGGCTTTATATAGAAAAACAAAATATTTGAAATGACAAAATAATAAAGTATAGAATAAAAATTGACGAATGAATAGAAATAGAAACATATATAATATGTTACTGTCGAAACATATATAACTGTTGAAGGATATACAAATAGATATTAGTACTTTAAACAAGTAAATAAAACAAATTAGGTACCTATATATAAAAGATTACATAAACTTGTATTGAAAATATAAAAATGACTATCGAAATATTAAACAGTGTTATTAACATTTAAATTACGTGGAACAGAAGGGAGCTTAGAAAAAAATTGATATAAAGTAAACAAAACTATATTTTATCAATATGTACTAACCTTCTAATACTACTTTACTTTACTTCTTGAAGCCTTGTTAAGTGATCCCGCTATTACATTAATAAATAGGAATATATAAATAAAAATTCTAGACACGTAATAACTTCTAAGGACAATATATTCTAATAATAAAAAATATGTAGGTATGTATAAAAACTTGTTTCATCTAACAATGTCCCAACAATGTGAAGGGCATGGATATTGCGATAAGATTTAAACAGGTGTTATATTCAAAGACGCAATTTATATAAATTTCTAAACTTCCACTACCTATTCTGACATTTCTGTTATTTTATGTAGTATGAATATAATATTAATTTGCTGTTGGTATTTTGATGTAGTAATAACTATATATTTATAGCAAAAACCGTTTATGAGCGACATTTCTTTTTATAACATTAGAAATTATTTCTCGCGACCGTAATTCTTAATAACTATTAGTAAATATTTGACTGAATAGGTTGTACTATATTTGTCAATATATCATAAAATAATATGTGCTTGACAATATACCAAAGCCAAAAGGCTTTTATTCTATACATTAAATGTTCTGAACTAAAAGGAAACGCTCGCAGACCGGAAGAGACCTCGGTGAGAAATAGCACACAGGTATTCATAGTTGATAAAATATATTGTAACATTTAATATTTAATACACGTACAGCTTTAGATGAGAAAATGTAAATGTGCTGATAATAAATTACATACTTCATAGTAACATTTAGTAGTTGTTGTCGTCTATTAAGTTATATAAGATTTCTTCACGTGATAGCTCGTGATAAGGCGTAGGTTTTCAGCTTTACTTTTATGATTCTTATAGACCTATTGATCACTGTATTTGCAGATAATATGGTACCCTTGTATCTCAATTACCAAGTCTCGCTTGATAAAAGGTAACATTTACATTCAACAGGCACCGTTTTTTTTCTCTAATGTTACTTATCCATTATCGAAACCCTCAAAGAGCTCTTTATACAGCTTTATGTAGTAGGATAACACTGAAAATTCTTTTATCTAACTAGCTTAGCAGGAAAGTATTGTCAGCTTTCCAATTTAGTGTTTATGTAACTAGTGGGTTGGTTTAAATCAAATATCCAATTTAATAAGTAATTTAATTTGTTTCAATTTATTAATAATTCAATTTAAATTAATACAATAGTTAATATGCCAGCTAGACTTAGCGGTGAGTCACTTAAGGTAGACACCTCAAATACTTACATTTATTAAATAAGATTCTTAATACTGTGATCTCTTACATTAAATTCATAGGCGCCACTGGCAATGGACAAGTGAAGACATATACACAGCCCTCTTGTTTGTCAGTACAAGAAAACTTATTCTTCGAATATTTATTTATAGTGTAAGACTGAATCTAAGTAATAAAATAGTATGAGATTCCGAAGAATCCAAAGCATCCTCGAGCGGTAACTTCTAATTACTAAAACAGTACGAAATGCCACAGACTATTAATGTCTTTTGAATTACGTATCAATAGATAATTAATCAACCCTGTCACAAAAAACATACAAATTAGAATGAATGACAATGTATTTAAATTACCATAGAAATGTAATTTTTACATATTATCAAAGAAATGCCGAATTAAATAAAGGCCTTTATTACTCCACATATGCCTACATTCTCAGAAATGTTGTAACAAAAGACATGGTGACTGCAGCTTTTAGCAGTATTAACTAAAAACTAAAGGGTCAATAAAACATACGAAGAAGTATCTTACCTACCTTACGTAAGAATTAGTAATTTTATATTCTTTAAGCAAGGTGTTGACAATCAGTAGTTAGTACAAACCATTAGCGGCAGAGCTTTGAGTTGAGTCAGTAACAGTGACCTCAAAGCGCCATTTTAGAACTTCATACAAGTAACCTAATACCACGTGACTTCAAAACAGTGAATAAATATTTGTTTTAACAAATATAGTGTTTGTCAATTAGCTTTAAATGTACTTGAAACATTTATGGCTATTAGCTTGAGTTTCATAAAATTAATTAATTAATTCCCTGTTTAATTTTTTTTTTTTTTTTATGTAAGAGGAGGGCAAACGAGCTGGCGGGTCACGGATGGACGTGATCACCGCCGCCCAGGAACTCTTGCAACATCCGAGGATTTACAAGAGTGTTGCCGGCCTTGTAGGTAGGAATAAATGCCTTTTTTGAAGGTACCCATGTCGTACCGATCTGGAAATACCGCCGAAGGGAGTTCGTTCCACATTCGAGTGGTACGTGGAAAAAATGTCCTTGAGAACCGCACAGTGGAGGATCGCCACGCATCCAGGTGGTAAGGATGGTATTGGAGGCGATGGCGCGCTGTGCGGTGATGAAATTCGGCGGCAGGCATCAGATCGAATAGTTCTTCGGAACACTCCCCGTTGTAAATGCGCCACGTCTCTACGCAATGCCAAAGAGTCCAGCCGTTCGCAAAGCACTGGGTCCCCGACAATTCGAACGGCTCTCCGTTGTACGCGGTCAAATGGTAGAAGCTGATATTGGGGTGATCCGGACCAGAGATGAGAACAGTACTCCATGTGTGGCCGGACCTGCGCCTTATAGAGCGCAAGTCTGTGGCCAGGTTTGAAGTACATACATATATAGTTCGTGATAGTAAGTATTTTGTCCTTTTATTTTATAAAATTATCTCATGACTGTGATTCAAGGGTCAATAAATTAATACAAAAATAATAAAGCAGCAAAAATAATAAATTAATACAAATTCAGTGCTATTTTTATATGAATAATATTAAATTAATAATGAAATACAACTTCAAATAGAAATATGATACTCAACCTTTTTTTACAGGTTATTCCTGATTTTTCCTCCTCTCAGACACAATACAATAGTACTTTTTATTCAGATAGTCTACAATTTATTTTAATGATTTATTTATTATTTAAACGTAAATCATTAAAATATATATAGTTAATTATAATATACACTTGCCAATTCACCAGGTTTTATCAAGTTAGAAAACGGCCAGCTTAGAATTACAAGTTGCACTGTAATTAAGGGCAACCTGCCAAAAAACTACGCCAAGCTAATTTATTTGTCTCCATATTACTGTTCAGTGAACTTACGAGAGAAGATTAAAAAATAAAATTTACAATAATTTTATGTACATATTAATATTTTTTATTCTTTGTTACTTTTGTTATATACCTTATGTATAATGTATATATAAATTTAGAAATCTAATATATATATTAATTATTAAATTTATTTTTTTATTAACATTTATAATTTCGTCAAAGTTCGTTCGGGAATTTATTTTCGTCTGTTTATTTAATGGCAAAGTTTGATGTACAGTAATACTGAAACAAAATATATATTTAAGATTAATTATTAAAAGACAAAATATAATGTCGTGTATTCGAGATTTTATTGGTTTATTACTAAAAGCAAACCGAATTAACAAAGTAATATTGAAGTTCTCATGACAAGGGTCAATCTTGTGTCTGACTCTCTCGTGTTCTTTAAGAACAACATGTATTAGGCGGTAAGACTTACTACCTTCGGATAATATTATTTCGCTAATTGATGCTTATATATGAGAGACTTAATGCAAGAATTCAATAAGTCATTATTTGTACGGCAAAATATTGCAAATCTTGAAAAAAATAAAACTTATGTCAGCTGATAGTGACCATGATGTGTTGACCATGATGTCCTGTTAGGCCTGTTACGTTTTATTAACATATCTCCATCAGTGATAGACTGGTTTCGAAGTTACCTCACAGGCCGTCGGCAGCGCATTCGGACTGATAATTTGTTATCATCTTGGTGTGACGTCCTGGCTGGGGTACCTCAGGGCGGCGTGTTATCTCCCTTACTAGTTGCCATTTTCATTAATTCCATTACTCAATATATCGCTTCTCTCTATCACATGTATGCAGATGATCTTCAGATTTACCACCATTCACGTCTTGAAAATCTTGATAGTTCTGTTACCGCCATTAACAATGACCTCAGTTCAAGTAGTAACTGGAGTAAGCAGTTTGGTCTCAAATTAAACCCTGAAAAATCACAAGCTATTGTTATTGGGAGTCCCGGTATGATATCAAGAGTGGACTGGCGAAACTTACCACCTATACAATTTAATGGCATTACTATACCGTATTGTTCATTTGTAAAAAATTTAGGCATTTATTTGGATCAGACAATGTCGTGGTCTATACAAATAAAAGAAATCAGTAGGAAAATATTTACTACTATGAGGTCACTTCGTCGACTGCGTTTTTACCTTCCAATTCCTACCAAAATTATGTTAGCACATTCACTTCTTCTGTCCATTCTAGACTACGCCGACGCAAGCTATACTGATCTCACCGAGGACAAACTAAACAAGCTTGAGAGACTTCAAAACCTTGCTATACGGTTCATATTTAGCCTACGCAAATATGACCACATTTCAAAATTTCGCAAAAAACTCAAGTGGCTTCCTATACGTCGACGCCGGGATTTACATTTAGTTTCTCTACTGTACTGTGTACTATTTCACCCGAAAACACCTCTTTATCTAAAAGAAAAATTTGTATTTCTAGGTCAGCAAGATACTACGAGATCTTCACAAATTCTCACTATAAAACTGCCTATTCACAATTCCATATTTTATAAACGTTCCTTTATAATTCGTGCAACCAAGCTGTGGAATGCTCTTCGTTTAAATATTCGACGATCTAAATCCTTAGAAATATTCAAAAAATCTGTTAAAGAATACTACCTTTCTGACGATAATTAGTTACCTTTGCTTATTAGACATATATCATATATATTATATTGTATTTATTAGTGTATGTTTGTTATTTATTTTATATATATATATATATATTGATATTTTTGTATTATTGAAATGTATCTATGTTAATTATTGGTAAGTATGTTTATTATAATAACACCACCATCCATTACCTAAGTGCTTGCAGTTTTCCTAAACCTAAGGTTGTCTGGAAGAGTTTGCCATTAGGCGATAAGACCGCCTTTTGTACGGTACAATTTTTTTTCTATACATGTAACTGTAACTTTTTTTTTTATTTCATTTGTATTGTGGTGTACAATAAAGAGTAAATAAAATAAATAAAAAATAGTGTAGTGTTAATTAGAACAGACACTGGGTGATACGAATTTAAAGTTAGATTTTTATGTGTACTGGAGGATAGTTTAAATTCGATAGTTTGTTAAAAGTGTCAATAGTGATCGATATCGTGACATGATACAACAGATGTTACTGAATCAATTACAAGATAATTATATGACTTTTTTTATGTAATGTAAATTATTTATAATAATAATAAACAATATTAGCAAAACAGTTCAATGCAAAATCAAACGGAGAAAACTATATTAAGAGAGCATTTCAGTATTATAGTTTTATTAAGAAATACTATAAGGTTTTATACCCTATATTATATATGAATAATAATTCGCCTTTCAGTATAACCAAATTATTGTATTGACTATTTGTAACGTGTAAATTAAAAATATTTGTTTTTCTGGTGTGCAATAAAGTATTTTTTTTTTTTTCACCTACACGCCATATCCCTTGCGGGGTAGCCAGAGACGACGGAGCGCCAAACGCTACGGTCTCTGCATACCTCTTTCGCCTCGGCCACAGACATCAACTTCTTCATACATGCCCTCCGGGGGTCCTCATGCTTTTTACGTGACCTTCCTCCAGTATCGTAGCTACTGTATTTTCGAAGGTCACTCGAGGCCTCCCCCTGTCTCTCTTACCGCTCACTTTTCCCATATAAATCTTTTTTACCATTCTTTCATCACTCATTCGTTCAACGTGCCCAAACCACCTGAGCACGTTCTTCTTCATTCTCACCGTGACATCTTCGCTAGTACCTACCATTCTGTGGATCTCTTCATTGCGGATTCGATCAGCTAGACTGACTCCGCATATTCTGCGAAGAGATCGCATCTCCACAGCATTCATCTTTCTTACATTCTTCTTCTGTGTTACCCACGTTTGGCTGCCGTATAACAGTGTCGGTAGCAAAACTGCATTGTGTACAGCCAAACGTGCAGCTATACTGACGTTTTGCCGTTTCAACAATGCAGTCAAAGCACCATTGACTCTGTTACCAGCAGCAATACGCCTTTCCACATCCATTTCGTATCTTCCGTCTCTGCTAAACATACTTCCCAAATATACCACTTCATTCACTTGTTCTATTATCTTATCATTCACGTTGATCTTACATTCTGTTCTTTCTTCATTTCTTTCAAATATCAGAACCTTCGTCTTATCTACATACATACATCTATATGCGGCGTTGGGAACCGCCAACCAACACGCCATGTTCCGAACGGCGGAAGGTGGAGGACGGAGCTACAAATAGCTACGTGGAATGTAAGAGGAGGAATGGAACAGAAGATGAATGAATTATTAGATGTGATGGATGACAAAGATCTGGATGTTATTTGTGTGTCTGAGACCAAGCGAAAAGGCAATGATACGACCGATTTGCCTGGCAACCGGGTCGCTTTCTGGGCTGGGGTTCCAGAGGGTGAGCGAGGTTGCCAAGGTGTAGGCGTATTATTGTCCTCTCGAATGGTTAATGCAATGGTAGAATACAAGGCGATTAACCCGAGGCTTCTTTGGGTTCGCTTTAAGCTGGGGATAACAAGAGTTTTCTTGTTAGCCATGTATGCGCCAGTATCCTCAGCTCAAATGAGCGAGCTCGAGGAGTTTTGGGAGAATGTCAGGGATGTTCTAAGTAGTGTCAGAGATAATGAAAAGTTGATAGTATGTGGAGATATGAATGGATGGGTTGGAACCGCGCGAAGCGGTTACGAAAGCGTGCTAGGCAAATATGGTGATAAGAGGGTAAATGAGGCTGGAAAGCTTATTTTGGAATTTTGTAAGGAGAAAAATTTGTTTGTGGCAAACACGATGTTTGATCACAAACAAATTCACATGTACACATGGGAGCGAGCGGAAGAAAGAAGTATGATTGATTTATTCCTAGTGGACCAGCGTATTCGAAGTCAAGTTATGGACACGCGAGTGTTCAGAGGTGCTGATCTGGGAACGGACCACTATCTAGTCGTTGCTAGAATAAGAGGTTTGTTCGCAGGTTGGCGCAGCCGCACGACGTGTCCAAGCTTGGCGTCGAATTATCGCATAAGAAGCTGGAAGCTTCAGGATCCACCGATCAGAGAGGAATATCAAGAGAGGGTTTCCAAGAAGCTTGAAAGCTATTATTCTGGAAATGAAAGTGTTGAACTATGCTGGCAGAACCTTAGGAATGGTATGGTGAAAGTAGCGACAGAAGTATGTGGTAAAAGGAAAAGAGATTTTAGTTAAAAGCGCGATGAATGGTGGGATGATGAAGTGAAAGACGCTGTAGAGTTAAAGAAAAAAGCATGGCTGGATTATAAAGCCTCTGGTAAGGATAAAAGTATGAGAGAGATAAGAAAAAGAGCGTACAAGCTGCAAAAGCACAAAACGAAAGCACTTATAAAGATGAAGCGTGAAAATTCTGAGAGAGAAAGGGATGAAAGGTTGACGAACAACTTCCGGGAAAACACGAAGCTTTTCTGGCGAGAAGTTAGTGGTTCCCGGGGTTGTTCGGTAACCTGTAGAACGAAAGGGGTGCTTTCGAAAAGCGGTGAAATTTTAACTGAGCAAGCACACGTTTTGCAGCGTTGGGCGGAATTCTATAAGGAGATGTATGAACGTGAGGACGCCTCGGTCTTGACTACCAGCGTAATGCTGAGTCAAGATGTAGCCGATGGTGAAATCAGTTTAGAAGAAGTAGAGAACGTGATTCGAAGTCTGAAATGTGGTAAGGCTGCGGGAGCAGATGAAGTTACTGCCGAGATGATCAAATATGGTGGGCCACGCGTCTGGGACTTTTTCTGGTTTTTATGCAATTTATGCTGGAAATCTGGGGAGGTCCCAGACGATTGGCGAAGTGCAGTCATCGTACCTTTGTATAAAGGCAAAGGTTCACAGATAGACTGTGCAAGCTATAGGGCCATCAGTTTGATTAGCTTGGGCGGTAAAGTTTATGCTAAAATTTTAGCGAGAAGAATGCAAGAGAGATCTGAAAGGCTGTTGTGGGAGGCACAAGGAGGTTTTAGACCTGGAAGAGGGTGTATAGATCAGATCTTTTCCCTCCGCATGATCACGGAAAAGTTTTTGGCCCTAAACCAAAAGGTTTTCTGTGCTTTTGTGGATTTGGAAAAGGCGTTTGACAGGGTTGTGAGAAAGAAGTTATGGGAGATACTGCCCCGATACAATGTGAACGGAGCCTTGCTACAGGCTGTAAGGTCTCTTTACCGAGATCACTCAGCCTGTGTGCGAGTAGGAGCTGGCATGTCGCCCTGGTTTGACATCCAATCGGGTGTTAAGCAAGGTTGCGCTATGTCAGCTTGGTTGTTCAATTTGTATTTGGATAGTTGTCTCCAAGGAGTGAAAGATAGTGACATGGGAGTGAAAGTAGGTGACCTTAAGGTCAATTGCTTACTATATGCAGATGATGCAGTGCTCATTGCATCATCAGAATGCAATTTGCAGGCATTGGTCACCACTCTGAAAGATGGGTGTGAAATTAATGGTCTTAACCTGAATGTAGATATTTATTATTATTATTATTAATTCATGTAGACTCATGATGCATAACTTTTTGTATTTACCACAAGTTTCATGTAAATAATAGTAACTGAAGTGCAAATTAAGCTGAAGATAAAAACTTAATTCTCTAAGAGCCTAAGCACTTTTTTAAAATTCTGAAACCTGGAAAGAAAATCTGAATTTAAGCACATTTCTGAAATTATTACAAAATTTATTCTCACAACTTTGGAGAAAAATTACGAAAATGGAATAAAAAAACTTTACATTAGATTTATGTGTATATTTTATTTGATTATAAAAAATGGTGGAAACATTTTTAATTGATTATTTTCATATTATAATAGTTATCAGCAACATTCCTCAATACTTAAGTGTATTCGTTAAAATGAACAGTTGTATAGAAAACCTATCGCAGAAAAAGTAACGACTCCAACTAATTTAATAATTAAAATAATATTGCTTGCGGGTGTTGCAGTTGGCGTATCTATGCAGGTTCATATTTCACGAACATTGTGTAATTAATGGACTCTAGAATACTCTAAGCCTAGAAAACTACTAAGTGAATGCCATATTTTATGTTCATGAAATACGGGGTTTATTTAAAATATGTCAAGCATGCATGCATCTGAAAACAAAAGAAGAAGTGAAATATGATTATAAGTTGTTCTTCCATAAATGTAAGAGCAACTTTAAAAAAAAAATTGCGTTAACTCATATATCAAGATAAACTTCATAGGCTCACTCTCACATTCCAATATTTACTAATGATTACCAACTTCAAAAGGTCTATTAATTGTCGTACGAGTACCTTTAAATTCAAAAGAACCACAAAGGATTGTTACACGTATTTAAATAAAGGGAATGAAATCTGTATGTTGAAGTAATAGGTAAAATATTCAGTTCAGTCGAGGCTTCCTCTTTCCGTGTTACCCTCGGGTGTGATGTCTCACACGTAACTAGTACGTGTCTGTTCTTCCTGTTCTGGATACCATTTTAACCTTTTTCACAATCATATGTCTACATCTTTGTTTTATGTTATTGCATAATAAACCTAGCTTATAGTAATGAATCCACTTACTTATTTGTTCAGTACTGATGTGAAGTTCCAAAGTACTAAAGCTTACAGGCACATGCAAGTAATACTGGTAATGGTTATACTTAACAATTAGTTAATATCAAGTTAGAGTGGTCAGCTGCAGCGGGCAAGTGAAACTATAATTAAGGGCACACTGCCAAGAACAATGCTCTGCTAAATATAACCATATCCTATGTCGATATTCATTTGCGCGTAAGGAGGATTAAACATATAATGTTGAAGGTTAGATATAATGGAAACTTATATGTACTCGTATTACACCTGCATAGCTTATTTGCAAAGTAATTTAGGAACTTAATACTAAGTGTTTAGATGAATATTAACTTAGTAAAGCAATCAGGATTCGCCAAATATTTGATCAAATGATAATTAAATTAGAAAGAAAAACTAATACTCACTAAGTTCTTAACGTATCAGTAAGCATCAACTTAGAGTCAAATTAACCAGAGCCTAGTTTTTTGGCAGCTTGCCCTTAATTACGGTGCAACTTGCAAAACTAAACTGGTCAGGCACTAACTTGATAAGACCTGGTAAATTGGCAAGTGTTATTATATTATTAACAATATATAAAACACCTAGATGCGTGGCGATTCTCCACTGTGCGGTTTTGAGAACCAAAAAGGACATTTTTTCCACGTACCAGTTGTTTGTGGAACGAACTCCCTTCGGCGGTATTTCCAGATCGATACGACATGGGTACCTTTATAAAAAGGCGTTTACTTCTACCGTCAAGGCCCGCAACACTCTTGTGAATCCTCGGATGTTGTTGGAATTCATGGGCGGCGGTGATTACGTACCACCTATGACCCGCCAGCTCGTTTGCCCTCCTCTTATATAAAAAAAAAAACTGTTTCTTGACTTATTTACAATCGTAAATCATATCCCTTACTACGCTCGACACCTATCGGTAATGTTTAGGTCAAGTGTGTGAAAGTAAGTTATCTTCACGACATTTATTAACCAATTTATAGCTGTAATTAAAATACATACCCTGACTGTCAGTTTAAATAAACCTAAAAAAATACACTGACCACAAATTATAGATATATTTCTAGATGAAACATATATCGCATAATAAGATAAAATTATTCGCTAACGAATTTGTCGGGAGTTTCACAGCAATTTTTTATTATTTTTAAAAAATCTGGGGGCTTAAGAAATTTTATTAAATAACAACACAAATAATATTATTGTAATTTTTCCATTTTTTCCCAAAACAATATATGCGCCGATAATTATTTACATTACGCATATCCTTACATATATATATATATATATAATTTTTATTTATATCATTTACATTACGCATATCCTTACATATATATACAACTATACATTTTCATACATATATTTAAAAAATTTAGTTAAAAACATAATTTAAAACGTTATGATGACTACTATACTATAAGTGTAGACAACAACGATACCTTGATGAACTTCTATTTAAATTTTAAATTGGTGAATAAATTTACAACGTAATACCCTTTCATGTTTTTACACTTTGATCTTTTTTATGAAGGCGTTTTGATGCACTGATGAGATGTCATTATTTTGCTTAATATTTATTATTTAAATTGTGTTTTATATTTTTACAAAGACAATCTTTTGTGTACACTATTATGAGATGCTAGTCGTCGTATTTCATATTTATACATATTATAATATATAATCTGTACGCTGAATGCTTTACTACTGAAGGTTATTTCTACGCGATAAGTATCTTAGCCATATAATAATTATTATGTTTCTTTATGTATGAAGATTGTTTGACACTTACAGACTGACCTGTATTAGGCGATTGCTATGAAAAAAATACTTTCATATTAATTAAAAGTATTGGAAATTCCTTGTGATTGAATTCAAAATATATAGTTTGTATATAGTTCGTTCAATCTCGTGTGTCCTCTGCTCGACCTTCGTCTTTATGTACAATTTTCCTTCTACGTACATGTAGTATTACAATTCATATCTGATTTAATTATATTCTATCGATAATAATGTTGAAATCACTGAAATCACTGAAATCAATGAAATCAATGATTTTGTTACATACAGTACCAATATGTACCAATATGTAACTATTTGTTGAATATATAGTAAGTATGTATATATTCTAGTGGTTATTGATTGGGTTCGATTTTCATACTGGATAGTTAAAGGATCAAAATAATGTTTTTACATACGTTGGTGTACTTTGTCATCACTTCTATGATTGTAATTTGGCTACGTAGATTAATGTCTGTAAAAAAATAATAATAATAAACAAATTGATTAGTTACTGTATATTTTCATATTTGACAATCGACTTAGAATAATGTTAATGGAAATCAACTCAATCCACTAGTAAAAGTTACACTGCTTGTATTTCTATAAAAGTACGACGAAGTCTGTTCATTTTCAAGTCACGGACCACGACAGTCATAAAGTTCATTACCAAATTCTCATATAACTTTTGTAAACAATGAAATGTGATCTTATGACTTCATATCTTTATTGTTCATTCCTTTATATCCTTAATTAAGTGTTCCGATAGAGTCCAGTGACATTAGTTGTAAGTGATGTTAAACAAAATCTCTGAGTACACAGTGCCTAAGTGCGGTCCTATCACACAAACCATACGCCTCCTCAAAATAAGCACTTGTTTACAAAAGTGACAATATTTTAATAATATTATAATCTACCAAAATTATATCAACTTTACCGTTACAATTCGAAAGTGTACAAAAACCGGTTATCTTTTTGTTGTTTTTAATATCAAACTTTTAACTTTTTTACCTAACAGCAATCTTTAATTAGGTTGATCAGTTATTAAATCAACATCACATTTATTGAATACCTCATATATAGTGAATACGGAATATAACGACATCAGACGTAAAGAAAACCTTATATAATAAGAATGTAATTATAAAATATTTTTTGTATATTATTATATTTATAGTTTTTCTTTGCTATGAAGTAAAGATATACAACAAGCACTTTTGAAACATCTATTATGTTCCACAGTGGCAGTGTATATTAAAATATGCAACAATTACACACAAGACTAATCATACCTAAGGTTTTCTAAAATACTCTAATTGTCTACTGATGAATGAACTATACTCGTATAGATGAATAACGATCAAGTTTTAAAATATTATCACAGCAAAAAGTCGATGTTAAAAAAGTTACATAAATAAATAAAATCAGACTTCATATAATAATTTTATTAAAATAAAAAATATTAAATCAATAGTTAAAGTTTTTATATTTTTTTTATATTATTTAAATTGTTTATTTTATAAGTAATTGTAAGTTGAGAGAAAGTAGAAACACCTATGAAATCATTATTTAATAGAATTAGGTGTAAATTACGTTACAACTTTTGCCAGAGGGTCATATTATAACTACGGCTAATGACTCTGAAACTAATTCAGGGGACAGGAAACTAATATAGTTAATTAAATACTTCCCATTCTCATTGTACTGCGATCCCTTTTAGAAAATTTATTATTAAAATATTTTATTTATTATCGTTGTTCCAATTATTTAATTATAATTTATTTTAGTGTAATTATGAAACTAGAACTCTGTTAATAAAACTATTAAATGATTTTTACCATTCCTCCATTTTGTCTGCTGTGAATATGACATCAAAAGCAGGATCTCGATAAAATATAAAAAATAGCTTTATTAATAAATCACCCATACAATATAGCAGTTATTTATAATGTTATAAATACAATAAATTCTTAATTAATAGTTTTACTGACGTCGTTAAGGAATAATGCCTGTTTCTCCGAACATCTTCTAGAATGTCAAGTTGGGTTTAATAAAATAAAGAAGTATTGATTACATTCAATTATATATTAAAATATTTAAATTATTAATTCAAATACTTCCGCGTTATTTCCGTCGAATTAATTCATTGAGTTCCACATTGTCTAAGCAATTATACAATACACAATTATACAATTACAATACCTATCGAATTCCAAATTTACGAGAATAAGGTCAATATTATAGTAGATATATAATTAAGTTCATATTTTATTAGCTATGGCGCCCTGTTACCTATCGTCAAATTTATAGCATCAATACTTTTTGGTTCCTAATAACATTTACGAGTTAGAGCGATTTAAAGAAATATATAACATAAAAAAGAAATAAACTGCAAACTATATTAATAAAACTAAAAAAAATGTAAAACGGATTGATAAAATAATTTTAAGTAACTATTTTAAAGCTTAGGGAACACTAATAAATGGAATAACGTCGATGTGGATTTTGATTTGTTAGGATTACAGTTGAGTTGGTTATGGTTATGTATTGATGTCGGATATCATTTATTAAATTGAGCGATCTTTATAAGTTATTGATAAATTGTAGTGACCACGAGAAATCACAGAAGTTTCTGCATATTTAAAATTTAATAAACGGGAAATCAATGTTTATTATTTTAATACATACCTCAAATTAACTACTTTATCAGACGATTTCGTTTCGTCTAAGATATTAATATTAATTATGGAGTTTCATATGCAAGTAAAGAAAAGAAAAAAGAAACAAAAGAAAGAAAACATGACTTATAAATTGCGACGTAGAGGACAAAATCGTAAACATTTAAGATGAAAAAACTGAGATATCGCACTCCGCGTTTATTTTTGAGATGACACTTAGAGCGATTTGTCTTTATTAGTGGAACGTTAGATTATGAGAAACTAGGAGTATGTAGGTTATCTACTTGAAGTGTGTACAATTTTGTAGTGATGTATATAGTTGGTATATGTACAGCTTGTATGTCACTTAATATGTAACGGATGAAATAACGGATACTTAACTATTTGTAGAAACTGAATTATTACATGTTTAAATTCACACTCTAAGCAATGATACGTCGGCTTTTTTTTAAACTGGATGAGTTCTTAGGAATCGTAATCATACAATTTGCATTAATTGTCACTTCATACGACGATCAGAGCTTAGAGTAAAGGCCCTTGTAACTCATAATATACAATTGTTATAAACTTATATAAATATTTTTTATTTACTTTTAATGTAGAACCAAAGGAAATAAAGAAGCAAGTCTTTCTGTTTTCATAATATTAATATATCTTTATCTACTAAGAGCAGTGCCTGTATCATGTATGTAGGTACATTAGATGTGTACAATTTTAATTTAAGGTTTAGTCTAGTTATCACAAATACAACCCTTATCAAATAACTAAATAAGATCATTGAGTGGTTTAAAGAGTTCTAAAAGTATTGTTCAGATAAATCTTTTTCTCACTGAGTTAAATTATGAATTATGTAATGTTGAAATATTATTTTTGCATTTATTTTACTTCATAATTTTGTCTTTTTCAATTGATAAAGACCATTCTTAATGAAGTTTTTTTTTGTTTAATATAATTCTTTTTAATAATTCCTACAATATATAAAAATATAAGCAAATGTTTGGTAAACCAAAATTATCTCCAAAAGCAGAAAAATGCAATATATACGAGTATATTTATACTATGAATTACTACAAAGACTAAATAATCTATTATATAAAAATGAATCGCAAAATGTGTTGGTAAGCGCATAACTCAACAACGCATGGACCAATCTTAACAATTCTTTTTTTTAAAAGTCCCTTGAAGTCCAAGGATGGCTCTAACGGCGAGAAAAATTTGAATAATTTCCAGGGAAACCCTAAAAAAGCCCTTTTCTTTTTCCTATACAAATATTTTAAATGTAGAATAAATAACTAAATGTAGAGTCAATTTGAACTGTATTGCTATTCAATAAAGTTGATATGAAATTACAAGCACTCATTGTTGTCTAAACAATGTAGGTGTCTTGCTAACGTCAAAGAGTCAATTCGCGCTTTATTTTCGCTGCACAACGTTCAAATTTAATCAAATGAATGTGTACACCCGACCAAATTGAAAAGTCAAAAAAAGTAAATGTAAGATTTGATTGGCCTTGGAATATTCTTTCTTTTGTTTTAGTTTCGGAATGCGACATAAATTGTCATCAGTTTTCACGTCATTGCATCTGTCAAACAAACTGCGTTAAAAAGCGTTTATAATATTTAATAATTAATTTTGATTGTATAAATACCTGTGTTTAATAATTATTTCATGTGAATAAATTTAGGTAATTATATACGATATGCCTCCTATAAGACGAAGTAATTTAAGTAGAAGAACCCGAAATGCTACAAACCAAATGAATTACCGATCTTATCATACTGCACATGAACGTGACGACCGAAATGAACGCGAAAGAATTCGTATATCATGAACGCGGGAAGCGAGAGCGAGAGATTCAACTAATAATCGCGAAAGTTTGAATCGAGCTGCTTTCAATTACGATTTGTCAATTGACTACAGTAACCACCAATGTGTTGCTATTGGATCTATGAACTTGGTTTGCTCTTATTGTAAGGCATTGAAATACAAAAATGAAGCAAATGGATTGTGTTGCGCAAATGGGAAAGTGAAATTGATACCATTGGATCCACCACCAGAGCCATTGTACTCATTGGTTTCAGGAATAGAACCAGATTCCATACACTTTTTGTCAAATATTCAACAATATAACAATTGCTTTCAAATGACATTATTTGGGGCAACAAACGTAGTTCGGGAAAATTTCATGCCAACTTTTAAGGTATGTATTATAGCAGTTAATCATTATTATTTTAATGAACAAAATTTCCTGTTAACTAAGTAAATATGTGTCATTAACCTTCAGTTTCCTAAACCCCAAAACATATATTACTTAGTCATTATATTATTTGGTGATTCAGTATTAGCAACACTTTTATTATTTTGAAACACAATATAATTATTTGACGATGGATATTAGTTACAACTAATTATTACATATTGACATACCTAAGCATATCAATTATTATTTGGTGATTCAAATTAAGAGACAGATATACTTTTTAGGAACAAATATTATTTCTATTTGGCAAAAATCATTTTTTTTAATTTACAGATACAAGGCCAAATATATCATAGAGCAGGTTCACTGTTACCAGTGTCAGATAGCAATTACAAATTTCTGCAAATTTATTTCATGGGCAATTCACCACGAGAAATTGATATGCGTTGTTCACATAACAATTTACTAAAGAGGTCTATTGTAGAACAATTACAAACTTTATTTCATGAGTACAATCAATTGGTTATGTTGTTTAAAACTGCACTGGATCGGATGCCATCTGATAATCACAAAATTGTAATCAGAGCTGATAAAACACCTGTTGGCCAACATGCAAGACGTTTTAATGCACCAACTATTGATGAAGTTGCCATCGTTGTAGTTGGAGAAAACTTGGAATCCCGTGATATTGTTTTACATCGTCGGAATGATCAATTACAACGTATAAAGGAAACACACCGCTCATATGACGCACTGCAATATCCCATTATATTTTGGCAAGGTGAAGATGGCTATGATTTTTCAAACAAGATGATAAATCCCATTACAGGTAATAAAAAATATTAGTTTAGCTATGGAGCTATATAATCAGTCACTATATTATTATTTTTTTAATTTTCAATATTATGAAAACAAAAATCTATTTTCAGGTTCCGAAACCAACAAAAAAGTCAGTTCAATGAACTATTATTCCTACCGCCTAATGATTCGTGAAAATGAAGACAATCACGTACTCAAATGTCGGCGATTATATCACAAGTATGTTGTAGACATGTATGTTAAAATTGAAACGGAGAGATTAACATTCATCAGGTTGAATCAGACCAAACTCAGATCTGAAGAGTATATTCACCTTCGAGATGCGATTAATACTGATGGAAATGCACAGAATGTTGGTCGGATGACTATTCTTCCAGCAACATACATCGGAAGCCCTCGACATATGCATGAATATGCTCAAGATGCCATGTCATATGTTCGTCATTATGGTACAGCAGATTTGTTCATCACATTTACATGCAATCCTCACTGGATAGAAATCAAGCAGGAGTTATTCCCTGGGCAATCACCTATTGATCGTCATGATATTACAGCCAGAGTCTTTAGACAAAAGTTGAAATCTTTGATGGATTTCATTGTGAAACATTATGTGTTTGGAGAGACACGCTGCTGGATGTATTCTGTGGAGTGGCAGAAACGGGGATTGCCACATGCACACATTTTGATTTGGTTAGTTGAAAAGATAAGGCCAAATGAAGTTGATGCAGTAATATCAGCTGAAATTCCTAATGTAGAAGTAGATCCTGGATTGCATGAGGTAGTTATTAAAAACATGATACATGGTCCCTGTGGAACTCTTAATCAAAATTCACCGTGTATGGTGGATGGTAAATGTTCAAAGCGATATCCACGGACATTAATATCTGAAACAATCACTGGTAATGACGGTTATCCTTTGTATCGTCGCCGATCGACAGCAGACAATGGAAGATCAACAATTGTCAAATTAAATCAACAAGATATTGAAATAGATAATCGCTGGATTGTTCCATATTCACCCATTTTATCAAAGACCTTCAAAGCGCACATCAACGTTGAATCTTGCCATTCAGTAAAATCTATTAAATACATTTGCAAATATGTAACCAAAGGGAGTGATATGGCTGTGATTGGTATTAATGCAGAGAATTCCAATGATGAAGTTACCCAATACCAAATGGGTCGCTATGTTAGTAGTAATGAAGCAGTTTGGCGAATATTTTCTTTTCCTATTCATGAAAGACACCCTACTGTTGTTCAATTAGCTGTGCATTTAGAAAATGGACAAAGAGTATATTTTACAGCACAGAACGCAGTAGAAAGAGCTTTACAGTCACCATCTACTACATTAACCAGATTTTTTGAGATATGTCAAAACGATGATTTTGCTCAAACATTGTTATATTCTGAAATGCCAAAATATTATACTTGGAATCAATCCTCAAGAAGATTTATACGACGGAAACAAGGAAAACCAGTTACAGGATACCCAGATATATTTTCTACCGATGCGATTGGTCGAATTTATTCAGTACATCCAAGCAATGATGAATGTTTTTATTTACGACTGCTATTAGTCAATGTACGTGGCCCAACATCGTTCCAACATGTACGAACTGTTAATGGTGATTTGTGTGGATCATATAGAGAAGCTTGCCAACGTTTGCGATTGCTAGACAATGATGCTCATTGGGATCAAACTCTCAATAATGCTGTAATATCATCACAAGCTCATCAAATACGAACATTGTTTTCTATAATCATATCTACCTGCTTCCCATCAAACCCAAAGGATTTGTGGATCAAGTACAAAGATAATATGTGTGATGATATTTTGTATCAAATACGGATTAGAAGGGGAAATCCAAATATACAAATAAGCGAAGAAGTTTACAATGAAGTATTGATTTCAATTGAGGACATGTGCTTGATGATGTCAAACAAACTATTATTTCAATTAGGCCTGGCCGCACCCAATCGTCCAATGCATGATGCTTTTAACCAAGAGTTGCACCGAGAAAAACTGTATGATCTCAACACTTTGAAAGAATTAATTCAAACGAATCTTCCACTATTGAATGAACAACAGAAGTATGTATTTGATACACTTTTGAAAGTAATAAATGATAAAAGAGGAGGGATTTACTTCTTAGATGCACCTGGTGGTACAGGAAAAACTTTTTTGATTTCATTGATATTAGCAACAATTCGCTCACAAAATAAAATTGCACTTGCACTCGCTTCGTCGGAAATCGCAGCAACTTTGCTTGAAGGTGGTAGAACAGCTCATTCAGCACTAAAATTACCATTAAACATGCAAAGCAACGAAACTCCAACCTGCAACATTTCGAAGAACTCTGCAATGGCAAAGGTTTTGCAGCAATGTGGATTGATTGTTAGGGATGAATGCACGATGGCACATAAAAAATCTTTGGAGGCTTTAGATAGAACCTTACAAGATCTCCGGAGCAATAATAACCCATTTGGTGGTGCAATGATTTTATTAGCAGGAGATTTTCGTCAAACATTGCCAGTGATTCCACGATCAACGCCAGCTGATGAACTTAATGCCTGTTTAAAGTCCTCCAATTTGTGGAAACATGTGAAGGTATTACACTTAAGCAAGAATATGCGTATCAAGTTGCAAAATGACAAATCTGGAGACATATTCTCTAAACAACTCATTGACATTGGTAATGGCAAATTTCCTATAGACACCTTGACTGGTTGCATTAACTTTCCTCAAGGTTTTTGTCAGTTAACTAGATCAAAAGATGAACTTATTCAAAAGGTGTTTCCAGATGTTGCTCAAAATTATAGAAACCATGATTGGTTGAGCGAACGGGCTATATTGGCTGCAAAAAACATAGATGTAAGTGAATTAAATTTCAAAATTCAAGAACAAATTACAGGCGAATTGAGGATATATAAATAAGTTGATTCGGCTACTAACCAAGATGATGTCGTTAACTATCCGCCTGAATTTTTAAACTCGCTGGATTTACCAGGATTGCCACCTCACAATCTTCAATTAAAGGTTGGTTTGGTAGTAATAATGTTGAGAAATATCAACCAACCGCGTCTTTGCAACGGCACACGGTTAGCGATAAAAAAATTATTGAACAACGTGATAGAAGCAACTATACTGAAAGGAAAGTATAAAGGAGAAGACGTTTTGATACCACGCATCCCAATGATTCCGACTGATGTACCATTTGAATTTAAACGACTACAATTTCCAGTGCGGCTTGCTTTTGCTATGACCATAAATAAGTCCCAGGGGCAATCATTAGGTGTTTGTGGTATTAATCTAGAAAACCCATGTTTCTCACATGGTCAATTGTATGTTGCCTGTTCCCGTGTTGGAAAACCATCAGATTTATTTATATATTCACCAGGTAATCAAACAAAAAACATTGTGTATCATAAAGCACTAAAATAAAAATAAAACAGATTTTTGTTAATAATTATGATTCACTGGATTTACAATAACGCGATTACTGAAAATACTTATGTACGTTTTATTTCATTATTTTTTATTTCATCGGTTATGAACCCTATGTTAATAATAATAGTAATAAATAATTAATTATCTCTATACTTTGTAATTGAAGCACCCACTTTATAAATATTTGTCACCTTTAGGTTCCCACTATCCCTTTAGATTATTTTTCAATCAGGTTTGTACCTTAAGTTCCCCTCTTGGTTTGAAGCCCTCTGGCAGACATCCCAATCGGGGTTTTTAGTGGGTCTCAAAAGGGTGACCAAAGTTCGTGGAAGCTAAGATACTTAAGTCACCCGAGCTGACCTTTTTCTTTAATTCTCCTGAACAGAACCGTCAGCATGATGATAGGGCGATGTGTGAGGATCAGCAGAGTAAAAACGTCTAAAGGTCGAAATATAAACTGCCACATTCCAAATCTATTTGACAGAACGAATTCTGCCGAGTTGTATAAAAATTGTATTTATTAAAAAAAAAAAATCTTTTAAAATTTAAATGTTTTGAGTTTAACTTTCATTGTATGTATTAGTAAAAACCACCAAATACTTTTAATTATGAACGTCTTAATAAAATGATGAAGTAACATATTAAAAAAAAGGAAAATTTTACGATTTATTTATTATAATATTAAATGATAAAAAATATCCACCAGAATTCTTAATATATATAAATCACGTGTCGCGTTATTTGTCCGCGATGGACTCCTAAACTACTTAACTGATTTAAATAAATTTACACACCACGTACAGTTTGACATAACTTAAAAGATATAATAATTTTCAATTCAATTCATAGTCGCAGTATTATTTTATTGCAAATTATTAGTTTATCATTTTGCAGTTAGCTCCTAATAATTCTAAAAGATGGTGGTATCTATTGACTGGATTGAGTAATTACGAATGAGGTATCTGCCCTACCTACCTCATTCGTAAGTTTAGTGTTCCAAGCTATTTACTAAAAACTTTGTAATATGTAAATAGTGTTATAAACTTGGATAAAATTAAAAAAATAATTATAATTATTTTGTTTTGATTTTTGCTTAATATCGACTATAAGAAAACATTATGGTTTTCATGACAGATGTACTCTGAACGTTACCCCTTAAATAGTTTAGTACCTACAATGTAATATATCAAAAATAATAGTCACAGCAACGCGTGACCGGGTCTGCTAGTAATAATAATAAACCTAGCACAAGTTATACTGTCCTTGAACCAAACAGTTTCATTTAATTGAAACAATCTAAACTTGGTAAGATTGGTCTGCTTTAAAATATATTTAGCAAGATAGTGACCGGGGCCTATTTTATAATAGGTTAATAATAATAATAAAATAATAATAATAAAAACATTTATTTCGGACAACATAATCCATATAGTGTTAGTATGTTAGTAACAATGTTTACTTATAAACTAAGTTAGTTATTGTTAGGTACATTATTGAGCTGAGCGAAGCGAAGCTCTTTACTGGTCAGATCGCAAAAAATGCGAACTCTCTGTTCTTATAAACTATTTGAGCTACGTTGACGAAACTTGCCACAACGATTGCGAGCATCAGGCGCTAAGCACATATTTAATTTTGTAAAAATCATAATTCTAAATTCAGTATAATTTACTATTTCAGTTTAGGACGATTTACGTGCTAACTCAGAAACTACGCATACCACAGTTTCGAAACTCGGCATGGTGTTTGATGCTATATTGCTTTATGACTGTGCAAAATTTTAGATAATTTCGATCGAAAAATCTTGAACTATTTTGTAGCTACTCTAAATATATATATATATATATATATATATATATTTTTAAATTTACTCAGTACTAGTTTTTTCTATTTTTGCTTTTGTTACGCCTACCGCAATTTCTCACCATCCACAAAGGTTAGCTGGGAGAGAATGCCAACAGGCATTAAGTTCGCCTTTTGTAATTTACAATAAATGGTAAATAAATAAATAAATAAATAGCAGAACTGATTATAAATTCGTCAGAATGCAGCTTGCATTGAGCTCGAAGCACACTAAAAGAATGGTAAGAATATATTAATATAAATATACATAATAATATATACTTATGTTTTCATATATTAATTTAGTTTTGAATATTATGAACTATAACTTTATGTATATTATACATATTCTATACAATAACAATTAATATTGTTAACAACCACAATTTGAATACCCAACCATTTTATTCATTACAACGTAGTAAAAATGTCATTTTAAATTTGTTTGGTTTATTTTAAAGTCTCTAATGTTTTACCAATATGATTAAAATAGTTTACATTGCTCACGGTAAGTAATATGAGTGGGAGGCAGATAGCGTTCCGTGAGATTGTGAGCGAGACGTCATTAGTTCCTATGACACTTTACGTCTCCTTAACTCATCTGTCACGAATTATTATATCATCCCATTATCATAAAATGGATCGTGGACGAGGCAAAGGAAGAGGCAGACGGCGTGCAAGTGACATATCGCGATACACAGCAACTTCTGGCCGTTCACAACATTATCGAGATAGTGCAGCCACACATATCACGCTTCCTAATATCGCAGCAAATAAGCGTCGATTCAATAAAGAGTTAGAAAAATTGGCATACGTTTCCTGTTCTAAATGTTCAAGAAGCGATTTAAAAGAAGCAGGAGTTCTCTATACTTGCTCTGCATGCTGTTCCATTCGAACATCAGGAATGTTCACCATAGAAAATTTTATGGATCCTGGGGCAGTGACAGATGGCAACTGTACTTCCTCAACGATTTAAAGATCTGCAAATAATCATTGTACGACGCGAAGCAGCAACAGCAACAGGTTTTATCCCAAAGGAGATCGAATGCTTTCTACTGTATCAATAGTATCGCAGTGGACCTGATTTTTTCAGCGTGATGCCATTACGAAAAGAAGGGTGTTATGAGCAATTCTGTAGAAAATTTCCCATTTAAAGACCGCAAACGAATATCAAGCTTGACATATTTGGCAAATGATTTATTGATAATATATTTATATTTCCATTTCACTCTCGTAGCGTTTGTAAGGACTAAGCTAAAGAACATCGTAGCAAAAGTTAGCTCAGCTCACTACCCCGCTTGCGTGACCTAGTAAAAATATGTAATTTAATATTATTTTATTTGGCCCGTCATTGTTTCTATCCAATGTTTCTGAATAGAACAATGAGGGCTTTCCATGATTGTCTTCAGAATGCTGTTGCTGCTGGCCCTCATGCGCCGCAACAGAGACGATGCTTTTTTTCGCATAATTGCATGAAATCCGTCAACCCGTGCGTCTGCGAACATTGCTGAGGCGTTGCAAAACCGTGTTAGTCGCAACAGCATTCTGAAGGCATTGTTATACTGAACTCGTAGAGTACTGTAGGCTCGACGCGTATAACTCACCCACAGGCCACCCGAGTAAAACGACTGACAAAAAGCCCGAAAAAGGGTAATCTTGACATCCGCAGTACCACGAGCAAACCTGCGTGCGAGCATATTGCTTCTTACCGCCAGCGCCCTACGCTCCCTTTCAATATCCTCATCATCACATAAATCAGCAGTAATAATATGGCCCAGATATTTAAAATTGTCAACTCTCTTTAATGTTGACCCATTGAGAGTTATTGTTGGCACACGACCTGGTAACCGCTTACCAGCCTTAAACACGAGGATCTCACTTTTTGTGGCATTATATACCAGGCCATGGGTCTTCGCGTACGACTCGCAGATCCCTATCAATTGTCTTAATCCCCCGATCGAGGGGCTCAGCAGAACCATGTCGTCAGCGTAACTCAAGTTATTGACGCATTGGCCATCAATATAGCACCCCACATGGACGCTGCTGAGCCTCTCAACCAGCTCATTCAATATTAATAATACTCTTTTGCTTTTCTTAAAGCGTATATTGAAAATAGTATTTTAAATTATTATCATTATTATTTAATCTATTATATAAAAATGAATCGCAAAATGTGTTGGTAAGCGCATAACTCAACAACGCATGGACCAATCTTAACAATTCTTTTTTTTAAATGTTCCTTGAAGTCCAAGGATGGCTCTAACGGCGAGAAAAATTTGAATAATTTCCAGGGAAATCCTAAAAAAGCCCTTTTCTTTTTCCTATACAAATATTTTAAATGTAGAATAAATAACTAAATGTAGAGTCAATTTGAACTGTATTGCTATTCAATAAAGTTGATATTAAATTACAAGCACTCATTGTTGTCTAAACAATGTAGGTGTCTTGCTAACGTCAAAGAGTCAATTCGCGCTTTATTGTCGCTGCAAAACGTTCAAATTTAATCAAATGAATGTGTACACCCGACCAAATTGAAAAGTCAAAAAAAGTAAATGTAAGATTTGATTGGCCTTGGAATATTCTTTCTTTTGTTTTAGTTTCGGAATGCGACATAAATTGTCATCAGTTTTCACGTCATTGCATCTGTCAAACAAACTGCGTTAAAAAGCGTTTATAATATTTAATAATTAATTTTGATTGTATAAATACCTGTGATTAATAATTATTTCATGTGAATAAATTTAGGTAATTATATACGATATGCCTCCTATAAGACGAAGTAATTTAAGTAGAAGAACCCGAAATGCTACAAACCAAATGAATTACCGATCTTATCATACTGCACATGAACGTGACGACCGAAATGAACGCGAAAGAATTCGTATATCACGAACGCGGGAAGCGAGAGCGAGAGATTCAACTAATAATCGCGAAAGTTTGAATCGAGCTGCTTTCAATTACGATTTGTCAATTGACTACAGTAACCACCAATGTGTTGCTATTGGATCTATGAACTTGGTTTGCTCTTATTGTAAGGCATTGAAATACAAAAATGAAGCAAATGGATTGTGTTGCGCAAATGGGAAAGTGAAATTGATACCATTGGATCCACCACCAGAGCCATTGTACTCATTGGTTTCAGGAATAGAACCAGATTCCATACACTTTTTGTCAAATATTCAACAATATAACAATTGCTTTCAAATGACATCATTTGGGGCAACAAACGTAGTTCGGGAAAATTTCATGCCAACTTTTAAGGTATGTATTATAGCAGTTAATCATTATTATTTTAATGAACAAAATTTCCTATTAACTAAGTAAATATGTGTCATTAACCTTCAGTTCCCTAAACCCCAAAACATATATTACTTAGTCATTATATTATTTGGTGATTCAGTATTAGCAACACTTTTATTATTTTGAAACACAATATAATTATTTGACGATGGATATTAGTTACAACTAATTATTACATATTGACATACCTAAGCATATCAATTATTATTTGGTGATTCAAATTAAGAGACAGATATACTTTTTAGGAACAAATATTATTTCTATTTGGCAAAAATCATTTTTTTTAATTTACAGATACAAGGCCAAATATATCATAGAGCAGGTTCACTGTTACCAGTGTCAGATAGCAATTACAAATTTCTGCAAATTTATTTCATGGGCAATTCACCACGAGAAATTGATATGCGTTGTTCACATAACAATTCACTAAAGAGGTCTATTGTAGAACAATTACAAACTTTATTTCATGAGTACAATCAATTGGTTATGTTGTTTAAAACTGCACTGGATCGGATGCCATCTGATAATCACAAAATTGTAATCAGAGCTGATAAAACACCTGTTGGCCAACATGCAAGACGTTTTAATGCACCAACTATTGATGAAGTTGCCATCGTTGTAGTTGGAGAAAACTTGGAATCCCGTGATATTGTTTTACATCGTCGGAATGATCAATTACAACGTATAAAGGAAACACACCGCTCATATGACGCACTGCAATATCCCATTATATTTTGGCAAGGTGAAGATGGCTATGATTTTTCAAACAAGACGATAAATCCCATTACAGGTAATAAAAAATATTAGTTTAGCTATGGAGCTATATTATCAGTCACTATATTATTATTTTTTTAATTTTCAATATTATGAAAACAAAAATCTATTTTCAGGTTCCGAAACCAACAAAAAAGTCAGTTCAATGAACTATTATTCCTACCGCCTAATGATTCGTGAAAATGAAGACAATCACATACTCAAATGTTGGCGATTATATCACAAGTATGTTAAAATTGAAACGGAGAGATTAACATTCATCAGGTTGAATCAGACCAAACTCAGATCTGAAGAGTATATTCACCTTCGAGATGCGATTAATACTGATGGAAATGCACAGAATGTTGGTCGGATGACTATTCTTCCAGCAACATACATCGGAAGCCCTCGACATATGCATGAATATGCTCAAGATGCCATGTCATATGTTCGTCATTATGGTACAGCAGATTTGTTCATCACATTTACATGCAATCCACACTGGATAGAAATCAAGCAGGAGTTATTCCCTGGGCAATCACCTATTGATCGTCATGATATTACAGCCAGAGTCTTTAGACAAAAGTTGAAATCTTTGATGGATTTCATTGTGAAACATTATGTGTTTGGAGAGACACGCTGCTGGATGTATTCTGTGGAGTGGCAGAAACGGGGATTGCCACATGCACACATTTTGATTTGGTTAGTTGAACAGATAAGGCCAAATGAAGTTGATGCAGTAATATCAGCTGAAATTCCTAATGTAGAAGTAGATCCTGGATTGCATGAGGTAGTTATTAAAAACATGATACATGGTCCCTGTGGAACTCTTAATCAAAATTCACCGTGTATGGTGGATGGTAAATGTTCAAAGCGATATCCACGGACATTAATATCTGAAACAATCACTGGTAATGACGGTTATCCTTTGTATCGTCGCCGATCGACAGCAGACAATGGAAGATCAACAATTGTCAAATTAAATCAACAAGATATTGAAATAGATAATCGCTGGATTGTTCCATATTCACCCATTTTATCAAAGACCTTCAAAGCGCACATCAACGTTGAATCTTGCCATTCAGTAAAATCTATTAAATACATTTGCAAATATGTAACCAAAGGGAGTGATATGGCTGTGATTGGTATTAATGCAGAGAATTCCAATGATGAAGTTACCCAATACCAAATGGGTCGCTATGTTAGTAGTAATGAAGCAGTTTGGCGAATATTTTCTTTTCCTATTCATGAAAGACACCCTACTGTTGTTCATTTAGCTGTGCATTTAGAAAATGGACAAAGAGTATATTTTACAGCACAGAACGCAGTAGAAAGAGCTTTACAGCCACCATCTACTACATTAACCAGATTTTTTGAGATATGTCAAAACGATGATTTTGCTCAAACATTGTTATATTCTGAAATGCCAAAATATTATACTTGGAATCAATCCTCAAGAAGATTTATACGACGGAAACAAGGAAAACCAGTTACAGGATACCCAGATATATTTTCTACCGATGCGATTGGTCGAATTTATTCAGTACATCCAAGCAATGATGAATGTTTTTATTTACGACTGCTATTAGTCAATGTACGTGGCCCAACATCGTTCCAACATGTACGAACTGTTAATGGTGATTTGTGTGGATCATATAGAGAAGCTTGCCAACGTTTGCGATTGCTAGACAATGATGCTCATTGGGATCAAACTCTCAATGATGCTGTAATATCATCACAAGCTCATCAAATACGAACATTGTTTTCTATAATCATATCTACCTGCTTCCCATCAAACCCAAAGGATTTGTGGATCAAGTACAAAGATAATATGTGTGATGATATTTTGTATCAAATACGGATTAGAAGGGGAAATCCAAATATACAAATAAGCGAAGAAATTTACAATGAAGTATTGATTTCAATTGAGGACATGTGCTTGATGATGTCAAACAAACTATTATTTCAATTAGGCCTGGCCGCACCCAATCGTCCAATGCATGATGCTTTTAACCAAGAGTTGCACCGAGAAAAACTGTATGATCTCAACACTTTGAAAGAATTAATTCAAACGAATCTTCCACTATTGAATGAACAACAGAAGTATGTATTTGATACACTTTTGAAAGTAATAAATGATAAAAGAGGAGGGATTTACTTCTTAGATGCACCTGGAGGTACAGGAAAAACTTTTTTGATTTCATTGATATTAGCAACAATTCGCTCACAAAATAAAATTGCACTTGCACTCGCTTCCTTGGGAATCGCAGCAACTTTGCTTGAAGGTGGTAGAACAGCTCATTCAGCACTAAAATTACCATTAAACATGCAAAGCAACGAAACTCCAACCTGCAACATTTCGAAGAACTCTGCAATGGCAAAGGTTTTGCAGCAATGTGGATTGATTGTTTGGGATGAATGCACGATGGCACATAAAAAATCTTTGGAGGCTTTAGATAGGACCTTACAAGATCTCCGGAGCAATAATAACCCATTTGGTGGTGCAATGATTTTATTAGCAGGAGATTTTCGTCAAACATTGCCAGTGATTCCACGATCAACGCCAGCTGATGAACTTAATGCCTGTTTAAAGTCCTCCAATTTGTGGAAACATGTGAAGGTATTACACTTAAGCAAGAATATGCGTATCAAGTTGCAAAATGACAAATCTGGAGACATATTCTCTAAACAACTCATTGACATTGGTAATGGCAAATTTCCTATAGACACCTTGACTGGTTGCATTAACTTTCCTCAAGGTTTTTGTCAGTTAACTAGATCAAAAGATGAACTTATTCAAAAGGTGTTTCCAGATGTTGCTCAAAATTATAGAAACCATGATTGGTTGAGCGAACGGGCTATATTGGCTGCAAAAAACATAGATGTAAGTGAATTAAATTTCAAAATTCAAGAACAAATTACAGGCAAATTGAGGATATATAAATCAGTTGATTCGGCTACTAACCAAGATGATGTCGTTAACTATCCGCCTGAATTTTTAAACTCGCTGGATTTACCAGGATTGCCACCTCACAATCTTCAATTAAAGGTTGGTTCGGTAGTAATAATGTTGAGAAATATCAACCAACCGCGTCTTTGCAACGGCACACGGTTAGCGATAAAAAAATTATTGAACAACGTGATAGAAGCAACTATACTTAAAGGAAAGTATAAAGGAGAAGACGTTTTGATACCACGCATCCCAATGATTCCGACTGATGTACCATTTGAATTTAAACGACTACAATTTCCAGTGCGGCTTGCTTTTGCTATGACCATAAATAAGTCCCAGGGGCAATCATTAGGTGTTTGTGGTATTAATCTAGAAAACGCATGTTTCTCACATGGTCAATTGTATGTTGCCTGTTCCCGTGTTGGAAAACCATCAGATTTATTTATATATTCACCAGGTAATCAAACAAAAAACATTGTGTATCATAAAGCACTAAAATAAAAATAAAACAGATTTTTGTTAATAATTATGATTCACTGGATTTACAATAACGCGATTACTGAAAATAGTTATGTACGTTTTATTTCATTATTTTTTATTTCATCGGTTATGAACCCTATGTTAATAATAATAGTAATAAATAATTAATTATCTCTATACTTTGTAATTGAAGCACCCACTTTATAAATATTTGTCACCTTTAGGTTCCCACTATCCCTTTAGATTATTTTTCAATCAGGTTTGAACCTTAAGTTCCCCTCTTGGTTTGAAGCCCTCTGGCAGACATCCCAATCGGGGTTTTTAGTGGGTCTCAAAAGGGTGACCAAAGTTCGTGGAAGCTAAGATACTTAAGTCACCCGAGCTGACCTTTTTCTTTAATTCTCCTGAACAGAACCGTCACCATGATGATAGGGCGATGTGTGAGGATCAGCAGAGTAAAAACGTCTAAAGGTCGAAATATAAACTGCCACATTCCAAATCTATTTGACAGAACGAATTCTGCCGAGTTGTATAAAAATTGTATTTATTAAAAAAAAAAATCTTTTAAAATTTAAATGTTTTGAGTTTAACTTTCATTGTATGTATTAGTAAAAACCACCAAATACTTTTAATTATGGACATCTTAATAAAATGATAAAGTAACATATTAAAAAAAAGGAAAATTTTACGATTTATTTATTATATTATTTAAAATATTAAATGATAAAAAAAATCCACCAGAATTCTTAATATATATAAATCACGTGTCGCGTTATTTGTCCGCGATGGACTCGTAAACTACTTAACTGATTTAAATAAATTTACACACCACGTACAGTTTGACCTAACTTAAAAGATATAATAATTTTCAACTCAATTCATAGTCGCAGTATTATTTTATTGCAAATTATTAGTTTATCATTTTGCAGTTAGCTCTTAACAATTCTAAAAGATGGCGGTATCTATTGACTGGATTGAGTAATTACGAATGAGATATCTACCCTACCTACCTCATTCGTAAGTTTAGTGTTCCAAGTTATTTACTAAAAACTTTGTAATATACAAATAGTGTTATAAACTTGGATAAAATTAAAAAAATAATGATAATTATTTTGTTTTGATTTTTGCTTAATATCGACTATAAGAAAACATTATGGTTTTCATGACAGATGTACTCTGAACGTTACCCCTTAAATAGTTTAGTACAATGTAATATATCAAAAATAATAGTCACAGCAACGCTTGACCGGGTCTGCTAGTGTATATATAAAATATAAGTATAAGTAAAGTTAAATGAGCCAAATTATTTTAGATGGTAACTTTAAGAGATAGAAGGTTACAGTACTTATTGCCACGCCATTGCATAGTAATTAATAATAATTCATTTCATTAAGTAAATTGAGCAAAACAATTTCATTAAATAAATTGAGCAATAATTAATATAATTAAGAAAATTGTGTACGATGTTACATCCTTGCAAGACAATAGCCATTTTAGACTCTAACATGCATGGAATTTCTTTTAGATGATCTTTCCCTTACCTTCTATCATAAACTTTTTGAATAAATTGTACCAAAACCTAAAAATAATCAAACAACATCAACTTCTCACCGTCGAAACTATTTTGCTTTCATGAAAACTGGATAACCTTTAGCAATGACTCCTTCAAGGAAACAAGTTGGTAAGCAATTCCTTATAATTAATCGTTCAATGGGGGAATACATTGAAAATTTTTCAAGTAATTTTGATTCTATTCACAACGATTAAGCCCTATTAATAATATTTAATAAATCTATTAGAATTATGTGTCTGCTTTATATGTTTTATATAAGTAAAAGGTATTATAAAGATGTGAAAGCAGGTTCAGGTACAGGTATGGTGTACTTACATTTGAAAGTTAAATAAATAGTTAACCATTATTCGGTATTAATTACTTGCTATTAACAAAGCATTTCGTGAATTGTTGCATCCAAGAGTTTAAAGTTCCATCGCACTAATGATTGAATATACAAAATTACTCCCAACAGAGAAAAAGTCATCGTAAACACGTGTAAATAATCTGTATGTATTTCTTATTTATTTTAATCTCTGGTACAAATTGTAGTTTGCTTTGCTCGCTTGCCTTAATTGCAGACGCTCTACAAATTTATTTAAAGCTTTTCACAATTTATGCATCTCGTTTAAAGCTATTTAAATTTATTAATACTTTGTGTTAAATGTGTAACTTGTATTACGATCAAGATGAATTGTTCTAAAAGTATTCAGTTTGTTAAACTGTAAACGATGTAAAATATTATTCTGAAGCTACAACACACATGTAAGTGTGACAAATTGTTAAGATCTAAAAGTATATTTAACAGAATATACATTTGTTCCTAAAACAATACTGTGAGAACTCAACACGCTTAGAATAACAATTTTACAATCTGCCGCCAGCTTGTCAGTTGTCACGTTGGACGAAATGTAATTCTTGACAACCGCAATATACAATATTCAGTCCGTACAACTCAATGTGTCAGTTTTTATGAAACAACTTACATGTATAAGACAATTAATTTTTTTACATAAAAGGCATTGTGGGTTTTGGTTGCAAACAATCACTTTTAACAATATTTTGTTTGTACATAAATATAAGCAATATAATAATAAATTAAAAATTAAGTGGTGTTATCATCAAGATATAGCTGCGCTGATTGCACTGAGATGTAAATGAGTCTGCGTGATACTAATTATATTTGAATTGCATTGTTACTATTGGGAAGATCCTTTACAATTCACGGTCGTTTTATTATTTTATCTATTTTAGTTCAAATCTTCATTTTATTCATTAAAATTGTTTTATTTGGTAATTAATAATTGATAACATCTAAAAGTTCACTGAAAGTATATTATGTAACTAGATCTTTTATTTGCTCACACTGGGTTTGAAATAAATAACACATTAGAATAAAAAAATATATATTTATTCGATATTTAGGTTGCAACGTGGTCGTGTCGTTTAAAATCCATGTTGAATATTGATTATTGTTTGAGATTGATTCATTAAACAAATAATAACCCGCATCGAGCTAGCAATAACTGTCTTCTTTTGCATAATGCTCTAGAAATAAACAACAATAAACATATCGATGTCGAGGTTTGAGTTGAAATGAATTCTACAATTTGTTTCTTAATTTTAATTAGAATAGAGACAACATAAAATAGTCTCTGGCTACCCCGCAAGGGATATGGCGTGAAGGTAAATTAAATTAAATTAAATTAATTATAAAATACTACATTTGTAAAAAGAAATTTGTACCATATGCTATCGATGACACAAATAAAGTTATTTCTTTTGTAAGTGAAATCATATTTACATTTAATGATAAGTTTAGTCTTAAATAGTAACTAATCGTTATTCACATTTTGACATCCTTTTTTTAATCTTCAGGACTCATGATTTACTAACTAATTTAGTTACTGACCACTAGTTTTAAAAGCTATCTGAGTTTATATTAACGACGTAAGATTAATAGGTAATAAAATATCGATGGAGATTTTGTCAGTTCTTATTCAGGGAACTACTTCTACGGAACCGGGCGACGGGTATGACGTGTCATAAGTGTAATGTATGGGAACATGTTACCTAAGATACTTTGACATTTACGCGGTGGATTTATAGTCTCTATTCTAGTACTCTAAGTTTGATATGAAACAAATAGCAATATTGGTGTATGCAAAATTCTCATTATTGAACTAATTCCTCCTCCTTAAATAAAGTTATGAAATTCATTTTCATTTTCATTGAAAATCTACAAAGTCACTTAAAACTTTTAGAACAGTTATCACGACGCGTAATAAATCCAAATTTCAAATAAATTTAATTTTGACTAATTACGTTACATCTATATTAATAAGAAACACTACTTTAGAAGAGTATGTATATGAAAAAGTTTGTTACTTGGAAGTCATATAATTTATTGATTACCGTATCGAGTAGAGCAAAACATCGCCCAATGAATAAAAAATTTCAAACAAGATTTTTTTAAGAGTAGCCTTAATTTTATACGAACACGTATGTACAATAAGAATAAAATAAATTTCGAAAACAATGTGATCCTCCAAGATCTCTTTAACATATCGTTGATCATCCTGTTACCGCTCCTATTTTTTTACTATTTGTTATCAAGTTCAAACACTCGCTTTATCACCCAATTCAGAACTTTTCACACCTTTGCAGATATGTTGGTTATCAAATTGCCTTTAGTTAAGCTTCTTCTGGCTGTCAGATTTAGTTTGCTTTCGAATATCTGTAATATAATATTTAAAAAATAAATTATTTATATAATGTTCATATTAAATAATATGATATGATTTTTTTAACTACTTTATATATAAAAAATATAATGAAAAAGGGTGATTATAATTGGAACAATTTCATATTTGATTAAGAGATCGCGAGAATATTTTACCTCTAAATGAATTATTAAATATCTTTATTAACAATAACATGCAAAACGAATATAATCGACCTTACAGCTCCTATATATACATTTTTATAGTGTTTACAGACACACCAAAACTAAGTCATTTTACTTGGAAGTGCTCTCATCATAATTAGTTAGTTTTAATTATTTATCCCCTAAAAGCCACAGTAATAATGAAATAAAATCGTAAATATGTATTTAACTTCAAAATATGAACTAATATACCTAAACTATAAAACACATTTAATAATAAGAATGTCGAAAAGCTACGTTATTTACAATACCGTGCAACTTTAGAGTTACACTCGTATTCAAAGCACGTTTTCTTCCCTACTAGGATAGTACTAGTCACATAAGCTATAAAAGGAGCTCCAAATTACCTTCGAAACTTTAAAGAAGAACATAAACTCGACTTTTGAGCAAACAGTTTCTTAAAACGAGGTAACTGCTCTTGTATAATATAAAAAGTAAAACTTAAAGTAAAACTAATATTACTGATTATCATAAACATTATTCTTTGAGATTTGATCAAGGGTTGATAAGGATTAATTTAGGCTACTTCTATTTTTATAAAACATATTCCGCACGACCAAAGTTGTGGTCACAGCTAGTCATAAATAAATTTGTCGAAAATGTATTCTGTATTAATGATGAAGTCCAGCTTAGTGTACAAAGTTCATGTAAATTTATTCAATAATGATGTAATGTGTATCACAGATGTGAAACAATATCACAACCCACCACCTACCCTCAAAAAATATTTAAAGATCCCATATCACAAGTATGCATTTGGTTCATAAAGACAGGCTCCTCCGACTACGAGTTTTCTTGTTTTTAGAACTAATTCTACATTACTTATACTAGTTCATGAGATCCGAGAATAGATCTCATTTGATCTCAACCGAGTCGAATAAAATTAGTATTAAACATTTTATATTCCGACTTAATAAATAAAAAATAATAAAATCTTTTTTAAAATAATTGGTATGTTTGTAGAAAATATATTAAAATTATCTTCACTATTTCAAAGCTTTATGCGAATTGAAAATCTCATTATAACTTATAGAGGTGCGTTGCCAGAGGCTCGTACTTGGATTCATATCCTGTGGGTTACCAGTTTTGGGGAAACGAAATAATATTCGAAACTTAATGGGCTTATTTAATGTATTTAGGTACTCAAATTATGATTATGAGTTGTGGATAAATGTTGTTTTAAAGGAGAAAATACAGATGCTGAGTTACTTGCGTTTAATCTCAAAAAACGAAACTATCTTGTTAACCTAACCTTTGACAAGGAGTTGTTAAATGTTTTCACATATATTAATGTCATGCTTTACCATGACTCATTTAGACCTATACAAATTGAGGCATAACAAATAACATAAAAATATAATATTAAGTAAAGAAAACAAGGGTTTCTTTTATCTGCTCTAAATGGTTTCTATTTTTTGTTCTGAAAACGAGGGATTCTTTTCTCTGCTCCGCTCGTTTGTTTACAGATGAATTAAACAATTTAAACAAAAATAACTTTCTAGATATCATTTTAAAGTATTAAATAGCATTATTTTTAACTTCTATTCCCAAATTTGAGGACCTATGTAGCAAAACCCAACATATAGACTTGACAACTTTATATTTTATAATTAATACATTGTAACAATCAAGAAATGATATATCAATTATAATGATATATTTTCTTTAAAAGTTATTCTATTCAGCAAAATAAAAAAATCGTATTTCCTTTAATATTTTTATAACCATATCAAAAAGTCACAATCACAATCAATTACCTACCTTATTATAATGTGATGTTCCATTGATAAAGACATATTGTTCCAAGTGTCAGTGTCAGAGATAAATGTGGTGTGTGATATCTCACAGTAGTTAATGAAATACAAACACATCACACTCTTATTAATCTTAAATGTTATCGTTTTTCTTCTCTACGCTTCAATTTGTTAGGACATTTATCATACTTTTTTTGACGCTTTATTCTGTTTGTGTGTTTGCTTTCTTTTCCTTGACAATATAATAATTATTTTAGAACTTATATTGTATGAAACAAAAGTCCGTCCATCAAGAGATATGAAAATTCAACTGTATTGTTATAAATCTTTGACTTACTTATCAAATATTGTTTTATTTTTTATTGTTGGCACCTCTGTTTTTTTTTTTTGTTTTTTTTTGTTTTTTTTTTTTTTTGTCTCTGCTGTTAGCCCTACTGGCCATGACAGCGTCACCGGTGTAATGAAAAGGGGGTCCTGAAGGGCCCCGGGGGAACGCGCGTCCTGAGGGCGCCTCCTGTGAGGCTCGGACCACGGCTCAGAACGCCGTTAGGTGGGCAACGAGGGTTGGATGTGGGTTAGGATTTGACACTAACGTCCTCCGACGGCAGAACGCCAGAGCAACGTGCTTGGATGGGGGCCTCGTCTTCGCCGGCGAAGACGCTGTATGATTGTGTATGTGTAGTATTTATATTCGCTTTGCCGCTTTTACGTAGCGTTCCCTAACGTAATCGCGTCGTCCGGGTCGAAAAGTACCGACTTGGGTCTTCTCTTTCTGACTTTAGGAGTCTTACGGGCCGTGTATCCTGTGGCCTTAACCACCAGCGGGTTTGGGTGTCCCACAGCATTGTCAAAGTAGCTTTTGGAGAGCCCCTTGAAATACTGTGCGATTGTCGGTAGATCTAAGTCTCTGTGCAAGTCTATATTACGCATATACCACGGTGCCCCGTGGCGAGCCGCATGAATCTGTTCTGAAGCACCTGAAGGGGCTTCAGGTTCGCGTGAGCGAAGGCAACGCTTGCATAGGACATGACGGAGCGTATGCAGGCTTTGTAAAGTGTGACCTTATTTCTAAGGGACATTTTACTCCGCTTGCCTAACAGGGGATAAAGTCGCCCTAGGATAAAGGCCGCTCTGTTGCGAACGTCCTCGATATGTGAAGTGAATACTAGCTGTTTGTCCAGCGTCACTCCTAGGTACTTGGCCTTGTTTTTCCAAGGAATCGGTTTGTGTGTGGCAAATAAGGTCTTATTAGATAATACACAAATCGCATTCACAGCACCTAAAATTGTTGGTCTTAGATTTCAAACACTATAATTACTTAATTAAGAATTTGAATTTAAGATATGATTTAATAACGTAGTTCTTCAGCCTAAAATATCTTAAAATTTTTCCGGGATTTTTATATCACTAAGATTAAATGTAACAAATACTTGAACGTTACCGACAAACAGCACTTATTTGTTGACCAAAGGAAGAATGCTAAGCGTAGCGAAGCGTTTGTCCGACGGACTACGTTTCCACTACATAGGCCCATTCTGCTATTTTTCCGTATGTGTTGCAGTATGTTTGTTCCGGAGCCGACGTATTTTTCATCCTATCGTCACGAAAATCGGCAGCCGTATTCTTTAAATTATTAGAATTTTTATGTCGAGCCGTTTTTTTTTTTGTTTTTGGCCTAGCAGGAGCAATTTTCTTCCGATTGCCACAAACATTGTTTTGATATATATTGTTTTGCGCGGCTATTTTTCTTACTGGAAGAAAAAATTCAAAATGGAGATGATTTAAGTTTTTGTTTTGGTGCAGCAGACCTATTTTTTATACAATCGTCACGAAAATTGGTAGGTGTGTTTTTTGAATTATTAAAATTTTTATGTCGAGTTGTTTTTTGCTTGAACGAAAAATTTCAAAATCTGATCCGTACCACAAAAACGGACTTTGCGGCAGCTAGCGGGCTGAAATTTCGTCTAAGTGTTCTTTGCCAAAATCTAAGTTTTTTTGTTATTTCAAAATCCAAAATGGCGTCCATAGCAAATTATTAAAATTTTTAAAGTGGAATAACTTCGTTGTTATTTGGTGGAGCCAAATTTCGTTCGGTAGTTATGTACCTAAATACATACATAGGCATACTTATTCCTTTTTGGACAAGGCACTCAAAACATTGTCTCATCCGCTAACGTACTGAGGTCTACTGTTTAAAGTAGTAGTAGACTAGTAATATTTTGTATTATTTTTATTTATATATATATAATTAAATTATGACGGATACAAAAAATAAAATAATTAAATTTTTGCAACTATTATAGTTGTATTGTTGTATACTCACATACTTGGAGAATTAAAATTCCTCATCACTCCCCTTATACCATACATCTAGATCATCTAGATTATTCTAAATATTTGCTGACTAAAAGGCTGTCCACTACGACAGTTTTGTCTAAAAAGAACAAGTTGTAGTTACGTTAGAGTCTCTCTGTGTAGCTTTAGAAGATAGTTATCGTAGTCGGGAAGAAACTTGCTTGGAATATTGTATTAGTTTTGGGTATAGAATATCGTAAATAATGAGATTTATAATAAACGGTAACTTGATTAAATATTTTAATTCTAGATTACTATTTTTAACCAAATCAGGTTATTGAGCGTGTGTATCTTTGTATGTTTTAAAAATGCTGCAAATTGTAACGTATTAAAGAATGTCACATAAAAAGAGATATCTAGAGAATATTATATATTACACAGAGGTTAAAAAATTAAATTAAATTTGACAAGTATTTTAATTCAAACTATGTTCATTTAATAGAGACTAGCGAATACAATTCATCAATATAGTCTTTTTTTTTAATAATATAATTCCGATAAAGTTATTTCTTGAATATGTCGATGTCATTATGTAGACTGAAAACTTGTTTTATTTAATACTATAGAAAGTTGTCTTTTTTTGGTTTATTAATATAAATGTGTAAAATATTTTTTATTAACATGTAAAATAACTGAAAAATTGTATATTTTCTAGTTTTATTAACCATAAAAAGATTATATTTTTAATCAAACTATTCCAAATACAACATTGCGTATAACAAATACACAAACTTATCATCATAGAAAACTCAAAAGGGAACCAAATTTGGCTCAAAAGCGGTAACGAGGCGTTTTTAAATTTTCACTTCCTTAACAAAACTCCATGATTTACACACAGATTATTTACAAATGCTTATGATGGCTTTTTCTCTGTTGAGAATAATTTTGTATACTCAAACACGAGGCACGCTGGTGTCTGGTGTTGTACTCGTATTTTATATTTAGCATTGAGGTTCATTTGAAATCGTGATTATTGTTTTTTATATGAAAAGAATGGAAGTCGGTCTTCAAAAAGCCTGTATTTAAATTTAAGTTTATGAAATTATTATTTATGTTTTAAAACAGAATATAACATATTTTAAAATAATTAAATATATGATGTTTATATTCTTGGTGTAGTTAAATCACTGCAGCACGTATTTGGATTAACTCTTGAGAAAAACACCTTACTTACATCTTGGAGATGAAACTCGTATATCTGTACTTAATAAAGGATGTAAGTAAAAAAAACAGATCATAAATAAATCTTTGTCCTCCTATATTCTACACATCATCCTTATGATACTATACTTCAATTCAATACCTTATTCAATTCAGTTACAAATATTCTCTAATAGTGGTGCTGCTTCCGCAACTTACCTTGTATGACTGTAGTATATAAAAGTGGGTTACAACAAAAAATGAGGTAACTCTTTAATAACATGGTTAGTGTTTCATTTGGGAAAAAGAAATGTAAATATGTGACTTAATCACTTAATTTACTTTCCACCTTAAAATACATATTTTCATGTTTTTAACATCTATTAAATGACGTAATTTTATCGACAACGAATACATTCCTCCTTTTCTATGTGTGAATTCCCAGCATTCCTTCGCATGTCGTTAATATAAATATATTAATAGTTATATCAATTTAATATTTCCACACTTACACGGCGGAATAAACTTAATTATTATCACGATGATGGGTATTTCTAATAGTCAACTTTAATAATTAGTTTAAAATAATCTATACAACATTTTGTTCAATTAATAATTTGTAAATTTTTTACAGATTTTTTTTTAGGTGGTAGAGCCTAGCTGTAGTTATCTGACTGCAGCTCGTATTGGGCTGGCTCGACCGGGGAAGGACCACCCTCTCACAGAAGACCGACGCGTAGTAACCAAATTCATTTGGTTATGTTCCGTCGGTGAGTGAGAGAATCCGGAAGCCCAAACCCCCCCCCCCACGCCATGAAACATGAAAGCGATGCCAGAAAGAAAAATACCCCAGGAGGGTACCGGCTTTGATGAAGCCGGGGACCCCCTCCCCGAGCAAAATCGGGGAAATAATTCTCGGATTTTGCTCGGGCTGCCCGTCGTATCTGGGGCGGGCAAAGTATCGCCTTTTGTGTTTTTTGAGGGCAAACGACGAGTCAACGCAGCGGCACCCCGACCCACTCTAAATGTGGACTTTTGCAACATTCGGGGACTTCATTCCAACTTGAACGCCGTCCACTATCATCTAGAGACGGCGCAGCCGGCCTTGTTGTTTCTGACGGAGACGCAGATATCTAAACCTAGCGACACAGCGTACCTGTCATACCCCGGGTATAATCTAGAACACCATTTTATACCACACGCCGGGGTATCTGTGTTCGTAAGGGAGGATATCTGCTACCGTCGCCTTCAGGTTTTTGAAGGTCGGGACCTGTCTGTACTCTGGCTGCGCGTGGACATGGACGACCATGTCAGAGTCTACGCATGCCTCTACAGGTCCCATAGTGGTAATGCAGAAACGGATCAACTCTTGGGCCATGTTCAGGCGAAGATTGACGATCTGCTTTCACAGATTCCCTCCGCCGAAGTCATAGTCCTCGGTGACTTCAATGCGCACCATACCGATTGGTTAGGGTCACGTGCCACCGACTACGCGGGGAGATCTGTGTTTGACTTTGCTCTGGCAAATGGTCTGTCCCAATTGGTCAAGACGCACACTCGTCTACCGGATGTGGACAGCCATATGCCCTCTTTGTTGGATCTTCTGCTGACTACACATCCCGGAAAGTACCAGGTCACTGTCGAGGCTCCGTTAGGGTCCTCTGATCATTGTCTGGTACGGAGTGTAGTGCCCATTCAACGTTCGGGTCGCACAACACCTGCGACTCGACTCGTTTGGCACTACAAGTCAGCGGATTGGGATGGAATGCGGTCCTTCTTTGCATCCTACCCATGGGGGCCGATTTGTTTCCCTTCCGATGATCCTAGTGACTGCGCTGCGGCTGTAGCTGATGTGATACTACAGGGCATGGAACTATTTGTACCAAGCTCTGTGGTACCACTTGGTGGCAGATCGCGGCCTTGGTTTGATGCGTCTGTCAGGGCTGCAGCAGCTGGCAAACGGCAGGCTTATCAAGCTTGGGCCAATGCGTTAGTCACTAAGGATCCGAGCTCTAGAGTTCTGAAGAGGAAATATAATCGTGCCTCCAGATTCTTCAAACGGCAAATCGCTAGAGCAAAGTTCAAGCATATCGTCAAAATTGGGGATCAGCTGGCAAAGTACCCGCCTGGCACGCGCAAATTTTGGGCGCTTTCAAAGGCCACTCTGGGCAACTTTAGCCAGCCATCCCTACCGCCGTTGCACATGGGGAATGACTCTCTGGCCCATACGGCAAAAGAGAAAGCCGATCTCTTGGGCACTCTTTTCGCCTCCAACTCGACTTTGGTCGACCAGGGGAAGACACCGCCTATCATCCCGCGGTGTCAGAGCTCAATGCCGGAAATAGTTTTTAGGCAGAAAACTATTAGGCAGTCTCTATTTTCCTTGGACGTTCATAAGTCGAGTGGGCCGGATGGCATTTCTCCATTGGTGCTACGAACGTGTGCCCCTGAGTTGACTCCAGTGCTAACGCGTCTATTTCGGTACTCCTACCTTAAAGGCGTAGTCCCGGTCTCATGGAAGCGTGCCCTTGTCCATCCGATCCCTAAAAAAGGTGATAGCTCGGACCCAGCTAACTACAGACCTATCGCCATTACCTCTCTGCTCTCCAAAGTAATGGAGAGCATTATCAATAAACAGCTCCTAACATACCTCGAGGATCACCAGTTGGTCAATGACCGGCAATATGGCTTTCGCCATGGTCGATCGGCTGGTGATCTTCTGTTATATCTTACGCACCGTTGGGCAGCTGTTATTGAAAGTAAGGGAGAGGGTCTGGCAGTTAGTCTGGATATGGCGAAAGCCTTCGATCGTGTATGGCACAAGGGGCTTCTTTCGAAGCTACCTTCCTATGGGCTTCCCGAGAGTTTATGCAAGTGGATCACCAGCTTCCTCACTGGGCGGAGCATACAGGTCGTTCTCGACGGTTTTTGCTCGGACCCCAAGCCCGTGAACGCTGGTGTACCCCAAGGCTGCGTGCTATCCCCAACCCTGTTCCTCCTGCACATCAATGATATGTTGGATATCTCCAACATACATTGTTATGCGGATGACAGCACTGGGGATGCGGTATATTCCGGCCGTGCAGGTCTCTCTCGGGAAAACGTCGACGAGTGCCGAAAGAAACTTGTGTCTTCTATAGAGACTTCCTTGGGGATGGTCTCTGAGTGGGGTGAACTGAACCACGTTCAGTTCAATCCCCTAAAGACACAAGTTTGCGCGTTTACCACTAAGAAAACCCCATTTGTCGTATCACCGTTCTTCGAGAGCACTCCTCTTAATGCCTCGCCAAGTATCAGAATACTGGGTCTCGACATTTCGAGCGACTGTCAGTTTCGTGGTCATCTGGAGAGCAAGGCCAAGTTGGCCTCGAAGAAATTGGGAGTGATTAATAGAGCGAGGCAGTACTTCAAACCTGGCCAAAGACTTGCGCTCTATAAGGCGCAGGTCCGGCCTCACATGGAGTACTGTTCTCATCTCTGGTCCGGATCACCCCAATATCAGCTTCTACCATTTGATCGCGTACAACGGAGAGCCGTTCGAATTGTTGGGAACCCGGTGCTCTGCGAACGGCTGGACTCTCTGGCATTGCGTAGAGACGTGGCTTCTTTGTGCGTCTTCTATCGCATTTACAACGGGGAGTGTTCCGAAGAACTATTCGATCTGATGCCTGCCGCCGAATTTCATCACCGCACAGCGCGCCATCGCCTCCAATACCATCCTTACCACCTGGATGCGTGGCGATCCTCCACTGTGCGGTTCTCAAGGACATTTTTTCCACGTTCCACTCGCTTGTGGAACGAACTACCTTCGGCGGTATTTCCAGATCGGTACGACATGGGTACCTTCAAAAAACGCGTTTATTCCCACCTACAAGGCCGGCAACACTCCTGTAAGTCCTCGGATGTTGCAAGAGTTCATGGGCGGCGGTGATCACGTCCATCTGTGACCCGCCAGCTCGTTTGCCCTCCTCTTACATAAAAAAAAAAAAAAAAAAAAAAAAAAAGACAAAATAAAAATTTTTCATAAATGAAATACCATTCAATGTAATATCTGGTTCATTTGACTCGATGTGAATAGAATACCAATGAATTGAAAAATTCTGAGACTGCACTCTTGTCTTGCTCGCTCAGTTAAATTCGTTACTAACAAAATTTTCAAGCAATTGCATATTGACTTGATCTACTGAGGAACACAATTAGGATTATCAGTTCTGTAACACATTTTTTAAAATATCAAAATATCTTCCATAGCTTGATATTATTTATGTTGTCGACAATATGACAAACCATTTAAAATGCTGAAGCTCGATCAAAGTTCTTTAGATTTTCCAACGCTTTAGTAACACGAGAATGAGATCCAAGTACGTACTTCTTATAGACTACGATATTTAATGTTGAATTATGTAAAATATTTTTATTTAAAAATTATCCTCATGTTTTAGAAGATTCTTTATATTGTTCTTATAAATAATATGACAATATTACAAAATAATCATTATCATAATATTAATAAAGATGTAGAAGTAATTATAAGCACTTAGAAAGTAATAGTTAGTAGTAAAAAAAATACATAATTTTATATAATAATACATTTCCCTCGTAATAAATAATTTATCGTGTGATAGAAAAGGCATAACGAGATGGGGTAGACTGGTAGACTGGGGTAGACTGGTTTCAACGAGTCGCCGTGTAATATCAAGTTAGCGAGCAATTTGGTGTTTCCTTCTCTATAGCTTTCACTATTCGATTATTTTCATGTTGTTGAAAAACATTAACTTTTTGTTTATTTTGGTCAAGTTAAATTCGTAACTCTTGTTATGATATCAACACAGTGTAGTCCAATAGTCCTAGCATACACTAAGCCTAGGTAGGTATTTTATGATTTATAATGATGTCTCAAATAAAAAATAAATAACTGTAATATAGTTATTTTTTTTTATTGGGTATATTTGAATGTCCTATATTTCGACAACCCTCGACGACAACCCTCATCCAGTTTTATTACGAAAGTTAAAATCACTCAAAATTCAAGGCTCTTAAATTTTATGATGCTATTTATGTAAATAGAGAATATTTTAAAGCGACTATTCATATTAATATGTTTTATGTTCTGGAGCCGTCATTATTCAGTGGAAGGAATCAAAACACAAAGACAATTATGTAACGACGCGTATTTTTGTATGTTACAATGCGCGGAATGTTCTCCCTTTACGGACGTGTTTAATATGTCTTATATAATTTAACAATATTTATATAAGTTTACTGAAAGTGCTTTTATTTAAGTGATGCCTTAAAACAATAAGTTTTATTTTTAATAGTATAATAGTTCGTATTTAATTCGTTCTCATTAATATATCATAAATTTAAGGTTAAAATTTTATTTAAAAAATCCTTTTAAAGAAATCTATTACAGCCAAGTTGTATAATATATCTTAATACATAAAGCACAAAGATACTCACTCACTGACTCCTTCATCGCTCTACAGCCCAAACCGTAATACCCAGAAAGCTGAAATTTGGACACAAGACTCCTGACATATTGAATAGGTGCAATAAGAAAGGATTTTGCAAAGGTCTAAACCGTTCCAAAGTTACAGCTAAAAATCTGCAAAAAATATAACGTGCCTATTTGATACCTCTTAGGTGGTGTGGAAATTCAACCAAAATGTCTGATCACTTTCGCCGTCGTCGCGAAGCATGCATATCTTAATACATGAAGCACAAAGACACTCACTCACTGACTCATTCATCGCTCTACAGCCCAACCCGTAATACCTAGAAAGCTGAAATTTGAACACTAGACACCTGATATATTGAATAGGTGCAATAAGAAAGGATTTTGCAAAAGTCCAAACCGTTCCAAAGTTACAGCTAAAAAACTGCAAAGTTTACCCCCCGCTTCCTCTCTTCTCCCATTGCATTGCAGTAGAAATAAAATTATTTGCCCAATCACTATGTTTATTCTCAATACGCTGCTATGTGAGAAACAAGAGTGTACCTATAACCCGATAGGAATGAAACTCTGTAGTTATCAAACTCAAGGCTTTCTCGCACTGATAGCGTGTCATGATGGGTTAAATGAAAGAGCGTGTATGTGTGAAGTGTAGGGTCATGGGTTCAATACTCACGAAAGTAAGTTTATTTTAGTTTATTCCCGTTGCGAAGCACGGGTAACCTGCTAGTATATAATATAGATAAAATAGTAATTCAGTCATTGCTTTTTAGATATAATTTTTCAGATATACAATCATATAATTTCTAAGTCAATTATATGAATCTAACCCTTTGATGACCGCCTGTATACAGACTGAAATAACACCCTAACGTCTCATTAACAGCACAATCTATTGCGATACTAGGACAAAAACACATGTTCTGTTCTATATTGAACAGGCAGCCTAATTAAAGAATCAGTATAACTTATACCGATTCTTACCGATATAGCATATACCAAATTTAAATTACAAGTAAGTAAGCACATAAGCATTTTTTTATTGGATAGTTTTAAATATACACTTGCATTACTCCATCGGGCAATGTTTATAACTTTAATATATGGAATCTTTAAGGCACCATTATTTGTAGATAATTTTTTTTAGGTGGCTTTGGGGACCGACAACCAACACGCCACGGCGTTGGGTACCGCCAACCAACACGCCATGTTCCGAACGGCGGGAGGTGGAGGATGGAGCTAAGAATAGCTGAGTGGAATGTAAGAGGAGGGAGGAATGGAACAGAAGATGAACGAATTATTAGATGTGATGGATGACAAAGATCTGGATGTTATTTTTATAAAAGCATGAGGAGGGCATGCATGAAGAGGTAAATGTCTGTGGCCGAGGCTAAAGAGGTATGCAGGGTCCGTAGCGTTTGGCGCTCCGTTGTTTCTGACTACCCCGCAAGGGATATGGCGTGAAGCTAAATAAATAATAATTTTTATTTTAATAGATTATTTGAAATACTATAAATATATATATATAATAATAATAATAATAATAATACATAGTACATAATGTTGCGTTAAAATACAATCATCTCTAAAATCATTGTTTTATAGAAATAGATATAATTATTTTTCCGATTTTTGTCAAAGGGACGACCCTTAAAGTCATTAGTCGTAGTCGCTACGAAGTAACTACGACTAATGAGTCTGAAACAAATTGGACAGAAATTAGTATAATTAATTAAATACTTCCCATTCTCATTGTATTAAAATCCCATTTAGAAAATTTATTACTAAATTAATTAATTTATTAACTTTTTTTCTATTTTTTTAATAAATATAATTATTTTAAATAATTTTAAATAATAATAAGAAGATACTGATAGCTTTTAGTAACTACTACCTATTATTTACAATCAACCAATACCATCATAGCGTTAAAGTAAAGAAAAAGTTGAGGAAATTACCTTGAATTGACTCATCTTCACTAATTTCATTAATCCTTTATAAACCGAGTTGCTTCTCTTAATTACTTAAGACAAGAGCTTATTAAATTTCGAGTTCATCCTATTTTAACAGCCCTTTCAAAAAAATAGGTTTAATTTTTAATACATTAAAAATGTTATTGATACAGGTACATCAAAACATTCCAATCCCATTTTTTATTTTACGTTTTTTAAGTTTAAGCAATTAATTGAAAGAGAATGTAGGATAATATAAATATATATAATACATATAATAAATGTAGGAATTTAGAATTATATACCGACATTTTCCGTTGCTTGCTTTGATGTGTTGTTTATAACTTATCAATCAATGTTTTATCAAGCTAGCTCTAATGGATATTTCTCCTTAGTACTAGGAATTGAATACAAGATGAATTGACTACATTTTCTATTGGAAACATCTGCAATCAGTTGCCTTCTAGTTAATTATAGAAATCTCTATGTCACGCATACAATGTGAGTGTAAGACAAGGAAAATAAACTTTGCATTTAAAAGCATTGTTATATATTTGTAGTAATTATAGTCAACATGTATCTATTAAAAAAACATCTAATGGAGAGTCTGTTATCAGTGTTGTAACACCACACACAATGGTCACTAATCCTTTTAAATTCCAACCACGAAATGTGTAATTGTTGACGATATCTAACTATAAGCTTAGTTGTCTTTCTGGGTTAAGTGACAGCCAGAGCCGTAGAATAAACCAACGAAAAGGATTATTAAAAGAAAATGTTGAATCTTTTATATGTATATACAAATACAGATAATGTTCTTGTTCCTTATAGAATGGATTCTTTACGTACAATTTTCGTGACACACTTATAGAATAGTTCTGATATAGAAAATATGCATATCAAATAGACGTGATCGTTGATGACTTCTTTCGTAACTGAAGATAACAAAAGTATATTGGAAGTTGTAGTACTGGTATATAAAAGTATATCGGAAGTATATTGATAACAAAAGTATATCCTCTTACTCGTAGGTAATAAATGTCTTACCCCGTTTAAGTGTACATTTATATTACTAACTTTATTTCCTAAAAAAGAAATTACAAGTGATGACTGCTATTGATTCAAATTTGAACTAATTCTAACAAGATAATAAAACCAATGATTATATCTATACTTAAATATATTACATGGATATTGGGGAGCAAAGCTGCTGTTAATTCTGTCATAAATGAAGTATTCTGTAAAATAAATACGAGAATATAGATATATATCGCATATAAGACTAAATATGCGGTATCAGACTTGCTAAATTTTAAAGTACCGCAGTCTGTTATGATTTAAAGTACCATTATATATATATAGATATATATTTTTAATATGAAATACAGAAATAAATATTATTAATGGGGCTGTTTTTTGATTACACCTTCAATATTAAATAACCGTTGCGTCATTTCATAGATTGGATTACGATTATTAATAAAGGTCATCTTAGTAGTTCACACTATTGTAATAGGAGAGTTTAGAATACCTTCATAGATCAAAACACCTCGTTACATTGCTTTCAAGAAAAATGTAACTTAACTTATCTAAGTTTTTGTAACGGTACTCTTAACCTTCCTCCAGAAAATAGTTTAAGCAAAATATTTTAATACCTTACTCACGCAAGATTACTTCACTTCTTTTGCTAAGTTTAATTGCATACCTCGACTTCGCGTACTTATATCAAAACGTGATAAAAAATAACATAAAACGTATGGGAACTGTAGGATATTATTTTTAAGCTAATGCTTTTAACAAACAGATCTCGTACAAGTCGTACCACTTTAGAAAACATTTTCAGATATACTTTTTTATTAAATCGTTGGTTGATGTGAAAAGTTCGCAGTTAGGAAGCATTAATACCGATTCAATAAAACTATAATACAATATAATATACACTGTGATATCAACATATCATATACGTATCTATATATCTATTTATCTATTTATATCTAAACAGAGGAACAAATAACATTTAACAAAATAACAAGACATGGAACTTCAGATTAGTATTAGCAGTATTGTTAAGGATATATTTTAAATATTTGCCATAAACCAAATGTAATAATGGAATTCTAATAGAAAATTGGTAACAAACTTTCCCTCGCAACATCGATTAACTTTATTACTTTCATTAAAGATGAGATTACATTTTATTACAGACAGTTTTAGCACCGTTATTTGTAAATAGGAGACGCTCATAATAAAAAAAAGCTTTGTTTTGTATAAACAATTTAAATAATTGCTATATAGAAGGACATTCACAGGTGAAAAGTTTCTATAATGTCTAACATGTTAAGTGGATTACAGTCTTTTATTTCTTGAACCCCCATCTTGATATTATAACTAAGGAAGTAAATCCGTCATTTTTTAACATTTATCTTTCAAGGTTTTCCTCACAGTAACATAGACTTGTAAGCGATGTGTTTTAATGACAGTGTAACGAGGTCTGGTTTTAGTACATGAGACACCATCGCTGTTAATGATGGTTATATTTAAATTCAAAAAAAGACAAGAATTTATTTGATGTAATATTTTATTAAAAATACTTGACTAATCAAGTAACAATAATAGGATTGGTTTAAAATTTATTGCATACATTTTTCAGCAGTCTTACAATGGAAAGAAAACAAAATGAATAAAATTGTAAAACATTAGTCAACCTTGAAAAATTACACTGGCCAGACTTGAAGGAAAATTTATCTGAAACGAAAAAATATTGCTACCAAGACATATCTTAGAAAATTTAAGGCAGTATTTATTTTTACTGAGAACACAAAAAAAGACTTATCTAAAGTATTTTTCGGCAGTATTTTTTTTTTGTAGTAATGGTACTCGAAATATAATATTTATAAAAGATGTTATAGATAAACAGATAACTCACACTTAATAACTATTTGTTTTAATAAAAAAAAGAAGGGTTGGGATAAAATTATATTAAAATTAACTAAACTATATTATTAAATGTGATCTAAGTAATCTTAAATCTTAATAAATACGGAAGAATTTCGTCCGCTTCGGTTAGCCTTACATGTGAAATTGACTTTAGGAGTCAACACAATCTGAGTACTTAATCTTGTATAAGTAAATAGCCTTATTCCTTTCTTACCATTCGACTCTCTTCGGCCATGAAAGGGCGAACATTTTGAGAAAAATAAAATTAATATAAAAATATTCATGAGATGTACATATGTCGTACACCTTAGATACGATATTAAAAGTCCCTTCTTTAAGTTACTTTTGCAATTTATAGGCTTTGTTGGTAGATTTTATGTTCATGTATTGTTAGACTAAAGTGTATCAATTAACTTAACTCATTCAAAGAAAAGTTATTACGAAGGTTTTTTATTACTAGAAAATTTCATACTTCATTATTATTTTTATCGATGCTAATAATACAAAATTACGGTAACTTTCAGAATTCGGACGAACATCCAAGAACATCGGATGCTTCAACAGCGCAGTGCTGGAGGAATACCTGCCCCTTCAAACACACCTCGGGATGTGTAACTTATACTAGTTGTCAAGTGTTCAATAGTTGACGCGAAATGATATGTACTATTAATACCTTACAAAAATCATATAATATAGTTTATTTGATGTGTAATCCAAAAGGATGTAAGACCCATACAGTTCAGAGCTTATAAACCACGGTTGTTTAGTTTGTGCCAAGTGATTTAATTAAGTAAATCGAAACTGTAAGTTTCTTTACAATACTTTGTATTATGAATATAATAGTATGAGTAAAAAATAACCTAAAATGGTTTTCTTGATATTAATCTTGAATTATAAAAATGGTAAAAATAATAAAAATTATAGAACTAAGTCCCCACTGAGATGACGTATGATAGAAGTACGTAGAAGGAAATGAAATATTGCGCCACTCTAAATAATTATAATAATGGCAGGTAGAGAAGGATAAGCTTATAATTATATAGTACATGTTTATAAACTTTATATTAATAATATTCTTTTATATAATAGATTTGGTAAAATGTAAAAGAAATTATAAATTAATAAGTTTATACTCTTATAGCTTTAAGTAAAGTAACTTTCAAGTTATTAAGAGAAGTATGCGATAACACTAATAAAAGTTAAAAGTTATAATAAGCTTCTAAGTTTCTTGTTCAGTAAACTATAAGTATATCCGTTGTATATATTTTTAAAGATGTTGACACAAAGGTATACAAAGGGGTCATTACAGATGGTCGATCAGTGTTTCTCTTCATTAATGTCGTCCTGCTTTCTAGATAGCCGTCGGAGCTGTAGACTATATTAGAATATACATATATATATATAGATATATATAATATGTCAGCTTGAATATCTTAATGGATTTTAAATAAAGACCTACACAATATTAACATTTATGTAATTATAATTACAGTAAAAATGTATCAAAGATATAAAATAAGACTAGGTCTCTTTGTTTCGTCATTTTATTTTATCACATTTGTATCACAATCCACAAATTGTTAAAGTGTAGAGCAAAGATATAGTATCAATGTATGATGAGATTTGGAACAACAATAAACTATATAAAAGTCTTTATGGGTCCAATTACATCTCAATTCAATAAATCCAAAATTATCATTAATAAATAGCTTTATTTTATAAATGACTTAGTGTACGTATCCGCTCCTGTAACGGAAGGGACCTCGATGACGTATCAATACAATTGTAGCAAATGGAGCCGAGATGAAGGTACAGGGATATCTTCAATTGTTTTACTAAACTAATCTTGACTTTACATAGAATGAATAAAATTTTGGAACTAACAAAATCATATTATATACCATAAGAATAAAATAGGACCAAATAAATTTTGTCTGTCTGTTGTTTGTGTCTTACGCGTAATGAACGAACACTAGCATAGCTAAAATCTGCAGATTTTTTTTTAATTTTTACTTTATTATATATATTGAATACACCTAAATAAATGTTGCCAATAGCTTTAAAAACCGTCTCAGCTCATACAGATAGAAAAGGTAATTAAACTTTCAGTGTACCGCAATTAGTTTAAAAGTCACTAGTACACTAACGACTTAATAAACGATATTAGTAGAATTAAAACGAATTTTGTTACGAAACAAAACTATTCAAACTATTTAAAAGAAATTTGTTGTCTACATCATTATTCATCATTGACAGTTCTAACAATACTATGTATATTAACAAAGTACTCGTTAAATATTTTGTTATTTCTTTTTAAAAATAATTGTTAAATTTGTTACTTGCTACATTAGACTTTGTCAGAAATAATTTATTTTTTATTCTAGACTATCTGTACTGTATTAAAGTACGATGTTATGGACTATATATTCTTATATTTTTCATACTTATTTACTATAAGATATATCATTTAATTAAATAATTAAATAATTATATATAATATAAGTCTTTAGATGTTTCATGTATGACTTACATCAGTAGGGAGCATGAGGTAAATGTTTGTTGTAAATTGAACTAAAAGCACTTCGAATCCACTTCATCTCTGTGTTCAAAATATGTCTTTTGCGTTTATTTGGATCAATAAGATTAAATATATTTATAGATAGACAGTCTTATCAGACTGTTAATACTTTAATTCGTATATTAAGGTTTGTTCGGTTCTGATGATAATGATGTATCAGGATAACAAATAATCGATGAACAGTTAAAAACAGCCACTTCTAGTTCTTGTTTTTAAAAGTTCAGAGATAGCCGAGAAAAGTAAATATAATATAATATCGTTGAGAATCCCAAAAGTAAAGCTGAAAACCAAAGAGTTAAATCATCACCTTCAGAAGTCATAATTATCCTTATCATTGTTTTTTAATTTCAGATTTCTCACACATTAATCATCATTTTAACCGACAAGTGAGATCCTTTATTTATATAAAAATAACAATGAACACTTAACGTATTTATACCTCTCCTGTACTGACCTTATTATCATTATCATTACATTTACATTTTTATAAGTTTTTGTCCCTGGAACCAAAGGTTTTTTTAAGGCTATAGGTAGATTAATTATTATTTAACCGCTTAATTGTTATATTTATTTTATTAACTATCTTAATTTGAAATTTAATATCTTGTTTTTATTATTAAAACATTACAATGTAATAAAAATAATTAAAGTCCCTAAAATAAACCTAAACAATCAACAAGTTAACAAAACACAGTAATTTTAAATAAATGTTTGTTTTGAGTTAATAATTTAACAGGTTAATAAACAGAGAGGAACAGAGACATGATAATGTTAATTCGTGTAAGGGACAAATGACAAACAAAAAGCGGTGTATGAAAATTATTTTAAATGAAATGTCAAGTCAATTTATAACATGTTATGAATGTACATTTTAATAATGTGCTCAGTTTGAGTCATTCTTGTGTTATATTCATGTTATATTTAAACTGTTTTCTGTTGTGTGCTACTTAATACATTATATATGATAATAGAATGGCTGCAAAAATAATCCATTTACTCTTTTAAATCACAGACCACGTGGTCTTACACGTGTAAGCCGCAGGTTCTAGTATCGTATTTCTTAGAAACTCATCTCCCGTAGCTGCTAATGGATTAGCGGTTTGATCTCACGAAAACCATACAAGATATTGATTATTATTTCAAATACAAATTCCAGTATTTCTTAATAAATTTTGAATTTTTAAACTTAATTACAATATTTCAGTAATAAAAGAGTTTTGTATTGGTATGTGTTTGTATGCGCGTGTGTTGTAGTTGTGTTCTGTATATTATTGTTACTTCAAATATTTGAAGACTGCATGATATTGCATGCATAAATAAATTGAGAGCTCTTTCTGTTAACGTAAACTGCTCTAACGAAAAGACAACCGGATTCAAATGTTTTTAATAGAAAATGGTTGACATGTTTTTTGTCATAACTTTCAGTTGGTAATAAAAATAATGACAGATTTAATAGGTATTTGTTTATTATTGAAGTGGATATCAGTAGATAACATAAATAACCAAGATGTTTTTTTAACATATTTTACAAGGTACTTATTTGTAATATAAGCATGCTGGAAACTTGTAAAAAACGAGATATATGTGTTACAATAAGATAATATAGTATATTCGTAGTTAATAAGTCAGCTTTCGAGGATTATCAGAATTACTGGGAGTTTGTGAGTTTAGTGATACGACGAGGTTTCAAAATTTTCAGTTACAAAACGTAAAGAATGTCTTTATATATCTATCTTTAGTTATCCTCCAGCGACCTTCGCTGTATAGTAGTATACTGATACAATTGTATATTTACAGCTAACTATATTTTTTCTTTTAAACAATTTCTAGTTACAAACCAAAAATATACAACACATTTTGTTTGTTACCTCAGAAAATAATTTGTAACTCCGTACCTTCTCGAATTGTCTTAGAAACTAAAATGTTAATTAAATATTTTTATGCTCGTTTATATTTTGCATGTTTCTGTATGGTTATGTATATATCATTCAATAAGTTCAAATTCATATTTTTATGTAGCAGCCATATTTTGAAGAAAAATAAACAGAAATTTTCTTTGAAAAACTTATTTATGTATTTGGGTTAACATTCTCAGCGAACGACGAATTTCAGAAAAAGACTGTAATTTTCCAAATCCAAACTTTTGAAAAAAATTTAGATTCATTTATATTAAAAATTATAAAAGTTTGAGCTTCCAATTGTAATAATATTAAAGCTGTAGAGATAATTGAACATGTCCTCTCGTTTATTAATAACAACAAAATATTATATTTCTCCGGAGGATAAAAACTCACAACGGACGATGATACACTTTGTAGAGTTTATTTTTTTGCCTTTAGGGTAACTTTTTACATTTCTACGTGATTTAAAATTGGTATAATTCAATATTTAATTACTTAGTTACTTTCAGTGTATTGAAAACAAACTTTGTAAATATAAAATACCAGTATTTCTATTAAAAAGTTAATAGTAAGACACTCTTAATAAGTCTGTAATATCTCTGAACTTCACATAAGTTCTTAGAACTTTCAAACAACTTACACTGAGCTTTGGAACACATAATTCCTTTCACGCAGTTGACTGTTAATGCTCTAGATTAGACATTCGAGATCACATATAATATAGTTTTAACATAGTTATTACAATATATATATATATATATATGTATAAATTGTTGGGACTTTAATAACGTGTGTACTTGTTATATAAATGTTATATAAAATGTCATGTTTCATAAAAACATATTGTCGTTATAAAGGGGCATAAAGGCTATTTCAACACTACTAGCTGTCAGTTTGATATTTTATGATCATATTATGACAATATTAAAATATATATATATATATATATACTCAGTTAGTTTTTATATGCATGTATAAAAGTCCAACAAAGTGATGTATCAAGCGATGTATGTAATAGATGTTACAACTTTGTTTATTTGAGGTGAGGAACTTAGTATCAGTAACTAAATACTCACTTTATTCGACGCTTATAAATAATACATAAATAAAAACACTTACCCACATTAGGTGTAACTCAGTTATACTTTAAGATCATGTTTGCAACGACACGCTTTACTTTGAATATATGTACATAAATTTAAACTCACTCTAATAGAGTAAGTTACAGTAATTTGTATATTAACAAGGATTCGTTAGGTTACAGCCGTTCTATGAACCCAAGAATTTGTCATCATATTGAAGAGATTGAGTTGAAAGAGTTTTGGTGAAACGATTTATATTTAATAAAAAAACTTTAAAATCTATTTCAAATTTACTTTCCTACTTACTTTCAAACTATAACATCCTGAACATATTAACAATCAAGAAAGATTATATCAATTATAATAATATATTATCTTTCAAAGATTTTCTATTCAAGAGAAAATGTTAAAACATAATATAAAAATCACAATCACAATCGAATATCGTATCTTATTATAATGTTATGTTTCATTGATAATGACAAATTGTTCCAAGTGTCAATGTCAGAGATTAATGTGGTGTGTGATATCTCGCAGTCGTTAATAAAAAACACACACATCACACTCTTATTAATCTTAAATATTTTCCTTTTTTCTGTCTATACCTCAATTTGTAAGAAAATGTATCATGATTTATCTGGTAACGTGGCCTTTGCCGTACGGAGGACTCTATTGTTTTGTGATTTAATATGATAAAGATTGCAAATTGCAAAATCGGATTCAGCTCACATATCATAATTAAATCGCCAACATATCAAATTTGAACATACAAACACTATGAACATATTCTTCGTTAAATAATCTCAACCATGAAATTAAACATCATAAGTTTAGAGTAATATAGTAAAGTACACGATAAAAGGAATGAGAGAAGTTACATTGTGAAAGACACTACTTTAATGTGTACGCTGCAGTCTTAATTAATTTCGTAGCTCGTTTCGTAATGTAGGGACTTGCTTAGACTTCTTTATATAATTGGTTTGTTAATTACAAAACAAAATAACTATCATACTAAAAACATTTTTATTTGCTTATTAACTTTTAAAAAAATGTTTATACATTTCAGTTATACTTTGAAGTCATAACAATAGACCATATAAGGGAAAGGTTTCTTCCATAATTAAGAAAAAGATTGTCCCTCGTCGAAAAAATATAACAAATATTCAGTTTTTTTTCAATTTCTTTACTAATTTTATACATATAAAATTAAAATTACGATTCAAACAAAAAAAAATAAGTAAAATTTTACAATCATTCTACTTGTATTTTTGTATACTCATATATTTTGTGAATTTAAACTTCGTTTCACTCACATACCATGAGCTAGACCTTCTAAATTTATTCATCCTAAACGTTTGCTCAGTCAAAGGCTGCGTTCAGTAGTTTTCTTTAAACAATATCAAGTTCTAGTAAAGTTAGAGTCTCTCAGTGTAGCTCTTGAAACTGGTCATCGCAGGTGGCAAGGAACGTGCTTTGAATATTGTAGTAGTTTTGGATCTAGACTATAGTAAATAACGTAATTAATAATAAACAGTACATTGTGTCATAGTAAATATTGACTGTTACCAGCTACAATTGTATCGCCAAGACTATATAAGACAATTATACATTCCGAATAGTAATTAGTAAATTAAGAACTTCAGATCGAACTTGGAAAAAAAACAATACTATATATATTTGCTATTTTTGTAGAAGTTATTTGTTAGCCAATCGCTTAAAATATATTTTATGAGAATCGCGTTCTTCAATACTAACGCTAAATGATGTTAATTATTCCACCTGTAGTGTTTTGAACATTTAGGAATTTTACTGTATAAACATATGACAATCAGCACATTATTATCCCTCAATTATAATATTAGTGTACCATTTACCTTAGCCTACGGTTCAACGATTTGACATCATCTCTAATATCTTACTATTATACTGCAGGAATGGCCTCTTGCAGATTGAAATTTCTTTTAAAAATATATTTTGAAGTGTACAAGTTTTAAAAATTCTGTAATTTGGAATGTCTTTAATGTTGGAAATAATTAAAAAAGATATTTTTAAAGAGAATGTCACTGTTACAGAGGTTAAATATTAAATAAAATTTGACAGGTATTTTTATTTAAACAATGTTCACCTTATATGGACTAACGAATACAATTCGTCAATGTATTGATTGAATCTAAATCAGTGTACCTAGTAGAGTTGTCAGAACACAGATTACAAGCCTTTGTATGATAGAATTTCCATTCAGCTAAAACTAATAATATAACATTAACATTTTTTTTTGTCAAAATAAAAGTGCAAAAATGAAAAGTGTAATAAGTAAGATTTGTCTTTAAAGCGGCCGGATGCAAGAGACGGAAGCCTTCCAACAATTACTAGTAACAAAATAGGCATTTGATGTAAATATATACAGTTTCTTTATTTAGATAGATTTAGTAAAAATACTATTTGTATGAGAAAGTTTTTTACACCTGAGTAAAGTTTCGAATTCAATAATTTCCAGACACAATTAAGGTTAAATTCCAATGAACATTCAATTAGTTTTATTAAAATATGTTTGCTACAGAGAAAATGAAAACATTCGGCAAATTATGTTTCTCTCGTTTTTCTTTTGCGTCGGATACGAGTCCTCTCTCCATTCCTCATGAGAGTAACATACATCGTGGTATATATGTACATTCACAAGTGAGCTCCTTATTTGATGCTTTTATTAACTTTGTATGCAAATTTATTCTAAAATCTCATACAAAAATATCGATAAAAATAAATAGATATATCTATATATCTATTTCTTTCCCGAATATAGGTAATTCTTAAGGAAAAATGTCCATGAATCGTCAGTATAAATGGCGATGATTAAATTTACTAACATTTTTACACTACCTACGCCTAACATGTCATTTGCTAAAAATCGATGAAAAATCCGTAAAATCACCCTAAGCCATGATCCAATACTGACGATTTAGGTATGAAAAAGTGTGTCTAAACGATATCTGGATGTGTAGGTAGCGATAAGATGAAATTTATACAAAAATTTTCAAAACGAAAAATTTAAATTTTAAGACTTATTCTATGATATCTCTAGTAAGAGATATCTTTAGTAATGTGTCAATATTTTACGTAAATAAGTAAAATATGGAATATTAACATATTCTCAGTAATAATTATTTGTATTTTTATAGTTATCTTTTTTAATTGACAATTATTTCATATTTCGTCTTCTTATGTATTTTATATAACAGATTTTTAAGTGAATATTTAATCGAAGTTATGTTTAGCTTAAAAAACCTTTTTATTTTTTTTATACTTAAATACAATATAAGTTGTTGTTTGATATAGGAAATATATATATTTATATACGAAAAGTGAGCGGTGAGCTGCACGTTTGGATGAACACAATGCGGTTTTGCTACCGACGCTATTATACGGCAATCAAACGTGGGTAACACAGAAAAATAATGTTTCTTACATTCTGATGAATGCTGTGGAGATGCGATCTCTTCGCAGAATGTGCGGAGCCAGTCTAGCTGACCGAATCCGCGATGAAGAGATCCACAGAATGGTAGGTACTAGCGAAGATGTCACGATGAGAAAGAAAAAGAACGTGCTCAGGTGGTTTGGGCACGTCGAACGACTGAGTGAGGAAAGAATGGTAAAAAAGATTTATATAGGAAAAGTGAGCGGTAAGAGAGACAGGGGGAGGCCTTGAGTGATCTTCGAAAACACAGTATCTATGGTACTGGAGGAAGGTCACGTAAAAAGCATGAGGACCCCCGGGAGGGCACGTATGAAGAGGTTGATGTCTGTGGCCGAGGCGAAAGAGGTATGCAGGGACCGTAGCGTTTGGCGCTCCATCGTCTCTGGCTACCCCGCAAGGGATATGGCGTATAAATAATAAATTGTTGTTTGAAGAAATTAAAAAAAAAAAAACTATTGAATTTCATTCTTTTTAGAAACAGATATAGACGGTCGTCTAAAAGATTCTTGACTTTGGTACGTCATTATTCAGCTAAGGAATTTTGGCATAAATAGTCCAAACTTTATTTGCGAGACGCACTTTGACAATGTCCTTCCATCCACAATAGTATTTTTTCCTTATCTATTTAAAATATTTGTAATTATTCTCCACGGATTTTAAAAAGCAAAAAATACATTTTCATCTAAATAGCTTTATAAATTCACTAGCTGCTTTTTTTTGCTTCAAAAACTTTACAGGAACTATTTTTTAAGTATTTTTTCTAATAATTAACTCAGTAGTTAAGTTTTTTCAATGTAATTTAACTTTACGGCCGATGGAGAAGAAAATTTAAGAGTAAGAAAATATTATTTTCATTCTTGCACTAGACGAATAAAGTGCAACTTTTTGCAAGTGCACTTTTTGCTTCATTACACAGTAATAAATGCTCAAATGAGGTACTAATTCAGTAACTATTATTTTTGTATCATTCAGCTGAGCGTAAGCGAAGCTCTTAACCGTTTGGGAGACCTTTTTTTGGTGTTTAGTTGTCTCCATAATACGACGAGATAATTAGCAAAAAATTGTCTCATGTTTGTTTGAACCAAACGGGGATGTTATAGCGGAAACAGATTGAAAAAATGTTTAGCCATTCAAAAGTTATTAAAAAAAAAGAAAGGAGATGGGCTCAGCTCAACACCCGCCGCGCACGGTTGGCGGATCCTAGTATTATATTTTGTGTAACGTTGAAATTCAATGATTTCTGATACATCATCAACATGTCATAAACAATTATTAAACTAGTTAAAAAGTCAAATTTTAGTACAGAAGCACTGTGATTTATAACTTAATAGAAAATTATTTGAAATTTAAATTTAAAGAATTTGAAAATTAAAGTTAAAAATGATAGGACGATGTTACCAACGCCATCTAGTATGTAAATGTAACAAATGAACAATATTTATTTAGGCTGCGTTTTGTTATGAAGTTTTTTAAACAGTTTAAATAAAATACTCTTATTATCTGTTTATTAATAAAAATATCATCATATATTTACATTAACACTTGAGAAAGTAAATATACTTGGGCGCCAACAGACCCTCAATTTCGACTCATCGTTTCCCATTGAGTTCAATGGGATATCAGTTTTCTGACGATTATTCCTCAACGACATGACATTTTTTAAAATCAGCACCTATTGTGTGTCTTTTTGATTGCATAGTTTCATAGTTTTCCGTCAAGTAGTTTTCGAGCCTATTCCTGAGAATAATGTGAAAAAGTCTCCAGTACAGCGCTCCACTCGCTTCGCTCAATAAATTACCTCAGTTATAAACACGGTACAGCACTGAAATAGACTCCTGTAATATAAACTAACTGTTGATATTAATTCAAAAATCACCAACCAAAATTTTAATTCAAAGTTTGTAAATAAAGATATATAGAAAGATAATTTTCCTAAACTTTTAACATAAGTATCGTTTATTACAATATAATATAAAATATCATAACTGAATCTATTTTATCTTAAGAAACAAATAAATGTTTTTAATTGTCATGTAACGTTATATCACTCGATTTTCCGGTATTATGTTAATCTCTTAAAAGGTTTACAATTCTCCTATTAACTGAAGAGACAGTGAGCCTTATTAAAACTCATTTGCTATTCAAAGGAGATTAAATACTATCACAACCAAATTGAAGTACTGCGATAATACAGCTTTATTTACATAATTTATTAACAACTCAAATGGGACATTTCACGTCAAGCGGATCACCATCACGGCCAGAATTTGTTTCGACCGATTTAGACGTATGAGGTATCAAAATGATCGTTTTGGAAAAGACTTTCGAAATCCGTGTGGCACTTTTCAAAAATTCAAAATGGCGGACCTAATATAACGTTTAAAAGGTGGAGAAAACTTGAGTAAACGACAAAAGAATGTTGTACAGATTAATATTCACCACCAACGTGGTAATTTTTTAACTCAAATTATAGCTGAGAGATGCCTCTTAACCCTGTATAACTCATCATTCGTCGAGGCGACGACGCGCTACTTGACGAAATTCGAAATCACCTACTTCGCTCCGTCCCCTGACCTTGACTCTATCATTACCTTACTAATTTGAGTAAACAGTACAGCCCGTGACGCTATTGGGTCCACGCGTGTCATAGGACGTGCTCTGTGACCATTTCGTCGTCCGCTGGACGAAGGTTTAGTAATAACAACAACTTTATTGTACGGTACGTACATTAATAAATTCTAATATTTGTTGTTTTACATATTGTAGATCTGCTTCTTATCGATAACTATAGCATAGTATTTATTAAATATCTGATTTTATTTATTGCGTTGATTTAAATAGAAAGTTTATTGCTAAATTTAGTAGTAAGTAGATATTTGGTTCGGTTTAGATACACGGTACGAAGAGATGTAGAGATGTTTTCACTTTTTATATTTATTTTAGATGGATTTGAGGAATCAAGAGGATCATATTCGTCGTTGGCTGGAGTAAGCATCGGAAAGCGAACTGGAGGAGAGATCTGACAACTCAACATCGGAAACGGAAGACATTTTAGAGAAAGATATACGTTTCATTTAAAGCCAAATCCAACAAAGTTTTATTTTTATTGCCAACTGATTCATGATCAACGTATTATTAATGAAACGACAAGAAAACCAAAAATAATACATTTTTAAAATAGCACGAAAGAAGCAGTGGACACTGTTGATCAAATGTGAGCAAATATAAGATCTAATCAGAAAACCAAGAAATGGCCGATGTGTATTTTTTATAACATTCTCAATACATATTCTATTAATTCTTACGCTATTCATATCTGTAATAACATGAGAAATAAGAAAAAGCCAATGAGTCCGCACGATTTTGTAATGAAGTTAGCAGATTTTGTAATGAAGTTAGGAGAGAACCCTGGCTTCGGCAACGATAACAGACCGTGAGTTTCAGACGTAATATAAGTGTCATGATTGAGGATATTCTTGCCGAGTCTTCGACAATAGAAGCTCCTGTTCCTTCTACGTCAAACACGCGTAAAATTTGCTACCTGTGTCTATCAAAAGACCGGAGAATGACCTAGCACCGTTGCACCAGATGTAGAAAGGCTGTTTGTGGTCCACATAATGTTGGTGTGTGTGTGGTCACTGTGTAAATTGATATTCTAATATTAATTAGTACTTAATTTGTTCATTATATTCCTTACTTTTGTGTCATGAAATAAGTTCCTATCTTAATTAAATACTTTTTATTATATTTCATTGTTTTATTCCGTAGTGCGTTGGACGAAGGTGTAGTAATAATGGAACAATGAAAACAGTTTAGTTATCTAGGGTTAAATGCATAAAGCACTTTTAAAATAAAACGAACACTTTTTAGTCACGTAACTAATTATTTCCCCCATTTTTTTTGAGGTCTTTATGCATTAATCTAATAAATCTTAATAAATTGGGTATAAAATGTTTAATAAATGGATAATAACATATTCAATAATTTTAAATATGAGCATAATATTTACATACATGTATGTTTACTACTTTCTATTTATATCTTAAGATTGAAAACATTAATGGCATCATTGTAACTCATCAGCTGTTTTAAATTTTCTAACAACAGTAAGAAATATAATCTATGTTTGGTACTATCTTTTGCTCCAAAATTATTAAAATAAAGGAACAATGTTTTTATCTAAGTTTTAATGTGAATTCATAATAAATTACTATCACTTAATAACTAGGATCCGCCGTCGTGCGCTGCGGGAGTTGAGCTGAGCGCCCTCCCCTTCTTTAATGCTAACAAAACTTAGCATATAATATTGCTCTATAACATGATCAGTAACTATTAGTTTAGAATCTCAATTGAAAAGATAATCAGATCATCATCAATAAAATTATAGCCATATATATGATAGGTGCTCAAACAAATAAAGCAGGGCTAGGAACAAGTAGAAAAACAACAAGACTTAGAAATAACAAAATACTTTATTCGGCAAGATGAAAACTATAATTACCGGTTGCACGCGATGAGCCTAGAATTGCAAAATGAATGGGTGACCATAGGAGATTTTTGTATTCCATTAGCTTTACGATGGCGCACCCTGCTTCATGATTGGTCCCCAGCATTATTAAAATTTTATCCTAATGCATTCCAAATGACTCTCCCAGATCAAAGTAACTTAGTAAGATGGGGCAAAGCCACCGAAAATCTTGCAACATCTGTGGGAGGGAGTAGGAACCGCGAAACACTTGCTAGTAGGGTGTAGGGTACTTTTAAATAGAGGTAAATACTCATGTCGCCACGATAAAGTATTATATAATTAAAAACTAAAACACACTAATTAGATGAATATAAAAAAAATATTTATGAAAGCCAGAATTAGATAAACAGCGGCCGTTCTCAAGAATTTATGAGACCTGCGGGGATTAAAAACCTCTAGTTATTTAACATTTATATTTTATACATAGTCTTTCATCAAGCAAAAAGCAAAGGGAAAAAGAAAATGTTGTTCAAAGATGTAACGAGGTATTTTTACAGTCCGCAATCCGCTAACAAATCTCCTTTATTTGCATACAGATTGTTAAAACATGTTAACGATGGCTTTTTCGCTGTTGGGAATAATATTGTATAACCACACATTAGTGTGACGAAACTTAAGATTCTTTTGCTCTCATATAGTGAATATAAAAATTAACAATATAGTTTGCTAATAGCAATTAAATAATACATATGATTCAGTAATGGTTATCCTTTTATTTTTACTTTCAAATACTATTATATACTTATTTACATATTTTAGTAAGAAAAGAAATGAAAATAAGTTTACCAACGACTGATAGACAGATAAACTCATTTTTATAATTAACGCCTTTATTATCACTTAGTTTTTTTTAAATATTATGTAAGGTAAATAGTAAAGTATATTAAAAATATATATTTTTTGGTATAATAGTATTTTTTCTTGTATTTGGTTAAAACATTCAAATCAATTGCAAAAATTTAAATCAATTGCGTAATTATTTAATGCAGAGCCTTCTTATTAATACGGCGAGCTCGCTGTGAATGGAATCCAAATTACTTGAAGAATTCTCAGAATGCATGCGTCTATTAAAGGCTTTAATTGATTTCCTCCTTTACGCTATTTAAAAAGAATTTTCTTTTCAATTTGTTTCCTGGAAGGAGTCATTGCTAAAAGTAATACAGTTCTAAGAAAAGAAAAATTGTTTCGACGGTCCAAAGTTGACGTATATTCAATATTATTTGCTAAAAGAAATAAACAAGACATCATTTCCAATTTTTTGTTTTATACCAACAAGGTACTAGGTCACGCAAGCGGGGTCGTGAGCTGAGCTAACTTTTGCTGTGTGCACGGCAGGCTATTTACTACGATGTTCTTTAGCTTAGTCCTTACAAACGCTATGAGAGTTAAATGGATATATAGGATATTATCAATAAATCATTTGCCAAACATGTCAAGTTTGATATTCGTTTCAGATCTTTAAATGGAAAATTTTCTACAGAAATGCTCATAACACCCTTCTTTTCGTTATGGCATCACACTGAAACAATCAGGTCCACTGCGATATACTACTGATACAGTAGAAAACATTCGAACTCCTTGGGGATAAAACGAATTATTATGATGATATCGTGGCACGTTCTCAAACTTTGTCAATAGCTTGTGGCAGATTCACATAGAGTTCCTAGTAGACGGCTCTAGATCATATTTAGTGATTTTTTCATTTAAGAATCAAGTTAACGTTACGATAAGCTAGCTAGACGCATAATATTATCCAGACACGGCTTGGGTATTCTGTTTAGTTTAGCATAGTTTCGATCTGTGTCACCCCTTGTGATTGTGGTGGCACTGCCCCAGGATCCATAAAATTTTCTGCGTTGAACATTCCTGTTGTTCGAATGGAACAGCATGCAGAGCGAGTATAGGGAACTCCTGCTTCTTTTAAATTTCTCGGTTCTTAAACGTTTAGAACAAGAAATGTATGCCAATTTTTCTAATTCTTTACTGAATTAACGCTTATTTGCTGTGATATTAGGAAGCGTGATATGTCTGGCTGTACTATCTTGATACTGTTGTGAATGGACAGAAGTTGCTGTGTATCGCGATATGCCACTTGCAAGCCGTCTGTCTCTTCCTCTGCCTCGTCCACGTTCCATTTTATGATAATGGTATGTTATAATAAGATTGAGCAATAATTAAATAGAAGCTTGATGAAACTCAATGAAATGTATAGCGAGTGGATATAAAATATTAAATTGGGATAGCCAAATGAAAAATAAAAGTGAAAGAAAATATTCGGACGGAACCTTGCCTGTTCGAAGCCTCACACGCAGCTGAAGCGTTCGTTTAATTAAGCCTTCTTTCTTGCTATTCTTTTAACTTGAGGCGCGTGCCGGTATGAGACGTTCCATATGATAAGTCTATGGACAATTTTCTGGTGAATTGAAACTTTTTTTCTGTTATTCTAAAACTTACCATTCTTTTATTGTGCTTCGAGCTCAATGTGAACTGCATTCTGACGAATTTATTGTCAGTTCTGCTATGTATGAGAGTAGTTACAAAGTTTCTTAGATTTCAATCCACTCGTAACTCGTGAATCGAGCAGGCGCGCGCTGTTGAGTCACTAATCGAACTAAATTTGTTCTGTTAATTGGTCAAGATCTGTCGATCTAAATTATCCGATATTTTGCACAGTCATAAATCAATGTGGCATCAAACACCATGCCCAGTTTCGAAACTGTGGTATGCGTGGTTTCTGAGCTAGCACGTAAATTGTCCTAAAATGAATTAGTGAATTATACTGAATTTAGAATTACGATTTTTACAAAATTAAATATATGCTTAGCGCCTTATGTTCGCAATCGTCGTGGCGAGTTTCGTTAACGTAGCTTAAATAGTTTTTAAGAACAAAGAGTTCGCATTTTTTGCGATCTGACCAGTAAAGAGCTTCGCTTCGCTCAGCTCAACAATATGAAGTTTTAATAAAGTTAGAAACAAACTATAGTAGTAAAATAAGACAAGATAGAAGTTTGGTTATTTATGAAATAATTTTAATTGATGTAAAAATTCTCGTCTATTCTCTTAAGTAACAATATCATGATTGGTTTATAAATTATTGCAAAAAATTTTCAGCAGTCTTCCACAATAAATTTATATATTTCTACGGCAAAATAAACAAAACTGTAAAAAATTATTTAACCTTGATATAATATATTATACCGAGGCCAGACTTGAAGGAAAAATTATTTGAACCGAAAATAAAGACAAGACAATGAATGTATTATAAAATTATAAACTTTTGTTTGATTTAACTATTGTTATTTTTCACCAAAACATTTCTCAGAAAATTTTAAGCAATCTGTGTTTTATTGAGAATATAAAAATTACTTTTCTAAAATATTATTTCAACAAAAATATTTGCTGTAAAATTGTCAAATTCTTTATAATTTTGGAAATCTATTTCATCTTTTATTAAAAAAATATAATTATATCCTGTAAATAAAACCTTTCCATTATACAAAACGTTTATTTAACAAATTATTTAATTATTTGCATTAGGAGAAACGGTTTGAATAATATTTAAGTTTAAATAAGTTAAATTAAAGTAGTCAAATTATAATAATAAATTCATATTAGTACTTATTGTAACATTAAATAAATAAATGTTTTAGGTTAATGGTAAAAAGACAAAACAAGTGATTATCTTTGGTGATACATTAGGGAAATCAACGCTACAAATTGCGGTCTTTGTCAGGACTTAAACCCTGTTTAAAAATCTAATTTATCATTAATGGCCGCTTTAGATCCACCATTTTATATTTATTCTTTTATTACCTCCTTTTGACTTAATTTGCACTTGAGGTGTAATAAATATCATGTGAAATAGATAATTTTTTCATATATTCATTTTTACGTCGGAGTAAAGTAAGTAATGAAGTAACTAACCATTATCTATTTAATCTACACTATTGTCCGTCAAATTTTTTAAATCACTATATTCAATATAAAAAAACCTTAAAAATTGCCTATTCTTTAGAATATTTTACAATAATATAATAGACTATTGTGTTATTTCGTTATGATTAACGAATAGATATCAGTTATCTCTCATTCATAATAATGTTAATGTTATATCAAAATTATTAAATAATATTTATTAATATTAAACAGACCCACATTTCTGCTACTAAAGTACTCAATTTTCGAAACATAATTGTAAATTTTTAGTAAGCAGTAAATATAATAAGGACCTATTATTTCATTGTGTAATTTAAACAATACGCTGTTTGATTAATACAATGCCGCAGTGTCGGTAATATAATCAATCTATACTAAAAGTTAGACTCTATTTGTATTGTTACAAATAATTTAAAAAGTAGGTACCATTTAATTATTTAAAAAAACATTTCTTACATTTACTTACACTACTAAAATTAATTATATAGTTTAATTAAGTTATATAAAGCTAGGCAGAACAACCAAACAAATATCATATATTTTTCCATTTCATCTTGACTATATGAAAGATTGTAGAAAACTATTTCATTGATGAAAATCTTTTTGGGTTTGATTACTTTCTATTGATGGAATTGAAAGGTCTCTTTTATTTATTGGAGTGTATTTAGTTTTGACGTAGTGATGTTTATTGGATTGCTTTCAATCATTCAGAAGAAAAATAATGTTACCTTTGAATATTCGTAAGTAGATATTATTATATCCGTAGTATGTACTTTAATAAGATATATAAAAAGCTCATTTCAAGATCGATATCTGAAAGCTTTAAATGCTATTAAAGTGGCCACGGAAGTGATAAAGAAGGCAATTTCCTAAATAGAGCCAGTAGGATATCTCTAACGTCTAATTCTGATACAATATTTCACTCACAAATATCACATACACACACACTTTAAACACACTATAGAGAAGTAACTGTAATGTAAGTAATTAATGTTTTTAGTAGCGTTAACTAATATTTGTTTTTACTTAACTTTGTACATTGTTTTGTACATTTTGTAGATAACACCGGCACACAAAAAAAAAAAAAACATCATGAACCAGAGGGGAGACCCCATTATTCTTAGGTTTTTGGGATCGCTGAAACCGAATATGACAATAAAAACTAATTTTAAATGCCCGTTTTCCCGCTAGCACCCCCCTAGTACCTCTTAAGGGGTGAAAATTGAAAGTTTTGTATAAAATCAAGATAGATGTGTTTTTCTAAGTTTTTTGGGATGCTGAAACCGAAAATGATAGCCTAAACATAAATTCATGACCACTATCACCCCCTACCACCCCTTACAGGGGGTGAAAATTTCATTTTTTCTATAAAATCAAGACAGATGTGTATTTCTACGTTTTTTGGGATGCTGGAACCGAAAATGATAACTAAAAATAAATTCATGACCACTATCACACCCTACCACCCCTTACAGGGGGTGAAAATTTCATTTTTTCTATAAAATGAAGACAGATGTGTATTTCTACGTTTTTTGAGATGCTGGAACCGAAAATGATAACTAAAAATTTATTCAAGACCTCCATAACCCATTGACACTTTCTTACTACCCCTTATGGGGAGTGAAGTTTTCCATTTTTGTATAAAATAGAGACGAATGTGTATTTCTATGTTTTTTGGTATGGAAACCGAATATGACTGAATATGAAACCAAAAGTGAATTTGATACCTCTTTTACTCAATACCATGCCCTAACCACCCCTTACTTGGGTTAGTTTCAATTTTGTATAAAATCAAGATGTATGAAGAAATTTTAACGATAAATGACATGTTTATCAAACTAGTTTGAGGTTACTCTTAGCTCTTATATTAGAAATTCAAATGCTTTATCGATCAGAAGTATCTGATATATATTCATGATTTAATTCTACTCTTAGCGTAACCCAGCAACAACGGCGTGGACGTAGTAGATTTCTGTTCCCTTTTGGGGTGCTGGATTAAAGTGAGTCCCCTTGCCTCTCACTATCCGGGGTGCTGGATTAAAGTGAGTCGCCTTGCCTCTCACTATTCAGCTTCTACCTATTTCTGCGATCACGAACTCTCATGTTTTCAAAAGATCTTCTAAGTGGCTTCCTTTTATTGGCTCTTCTGTTCTGAATAGTCTGCTAACATATTGACATCCCATTTACCCTGATAGCACTGTTACATTGTCTTAAGATCCTGATGGAACCTTTTACCTTGCTCCTCACTGTAGTCTCAAAAATTGTCAAGAAAATAGTCCCTTCTATTTCGGAGGCATAGAATTAGGTTCAGTATCTTTTAGTCTCCTAAATTGTCAGGAAAATAGTAACAATTCTATTTTGGAGGCATAGAATTAGGTTCAGCACCTTTTAAGCGTTATACAAGACTGCCGGATGGATAACAGTATAAGTAGAATTAAATAGAAAACATCTGTCTTGATTTTATAGAAAAAATGAAATTTTCACTCCTTTTAAGGGGTGGTAGGGGGTGATAGTGGTCATGAATTTATGTTTAGGCTATCATTTTCGGTTTCAGCATCCCAAAAAACTTAGAAAAACACATCTATCTTGATTTTATACAAAACTTTCAATTTTCACCCCTTAAGAGGTAGTAAGGGGGTGCTAGCGGGAAAACGGGCATTTAAAATTAGTTTTTATTGTCATATTCGGTTTCAGCGATCCCAAAAACCTAAGAATAATGGGGTCTCCCCTCTGGTTCATGACGTTTTTTTTTTTGTATGCCTGTGTAACTATTCGAATCATTATAAATAAAGTAAATTGAAATAAATAAAAAAAAAACAATAATTGAAATAACATTTAGAATAAATGACGACATTCATCATTGAATTCGCCATAGCAGCGCCATCTATTGCCGATAAATAAATGACGACACTTATTATTGAATTCGCCACAGGAGCGCCATCTATTTCCGACATATATATATATATTATATAGCTAAATTATATTTTTCATATTTATTTTCGTTAAATAAATAGAAAGTGTCAAAAAATTTGTTAAGGTTATCAGTTTTGTTAAGGAATGTTTCTTAAAAGACTTCTTCTTTCGTAATGAGATAAGGTAAGCTTTATCAAAACTATAGATACATAACGATTAAAACAGACGGTATCCTTGTGTTACCCAGTTCATAGAAACTACAAAATAAACAAATTTAACTTACAACTTGTTTATATAGTATGAACTTAAGAAGGATAAAGTATAAATTATGATTTCAATATAAAATAGTATATGTAGATCAATACACGGTATACGTAGTTACAGTTCGAAAAGAAAGAAAAAAGTTATGGTCTAGTATGGATATGTTTTATCTTATTTCACTTCTAACACAAAGAAACGTAGGTTTCAAGCGGCAGGTGTACTGAGTTTATAATAGTCGTCCTTTCAACTCTCGACACGTGTTTCTAGTTATTCAAATGTAGTCCTAAAGACCACACTATAAAGAATTAGTTGAACTATACCTTTCTTTTAATGTCAGGATATGTGCCAGAGCATTACATTTTAAACATTGATGAATTGAAGTTACAGCAATATCTCATTTTAACTGAGCAAATAGTAGAAACAAAACTTACTTTAACACGTTTCGTTTTCGTGGCGCGACTGTCAGTCTAATCTGAAATCTCCTACATTACCGATACTGTTCACAACGATGAGTCATTACACTGGGCTTACTTCGTTCAATATGCAAACGGCATCCGAGATTTCGCGAGTGCAGCGAGTCGAAATTGCGGGTCTGTTGGCGCCCCTAGTATTTATTTACTTAACTTGTCAATTAAAATGAACATACAACCGTCAGCTTACAATATAATATATTATTATTTTATATCACTTATCGCTATATTACTCGTATATCAGAAGCAGTGTCTCATATCCATTAAATGTCATCAATATAACGTAAGCTGCAGCCATCACGTCGTGTCGTGAATGTCCTGTCTCGTTACAATTATGAACGCAATATGTTGCATTATCGGTCAACTGAACAGACTTCATTGTGAAAGTGACTATCACGGCGTTGTAACCCCAATTGTATATTTCAGTTTTATTATAGTGTTTGTAGTGATTTAGAAAAATTTTTACTTATCTATCAAATATTTATATGTAAGAAAATATATAATGTGGTTGCGATATATAATCGGTCTCCAAATTTTATATCCATAATTTGTAATTGTTGTATTATCTCGTTTTTCAGATGTTTTAAACTGACAATCTGTATTTATTTTGCTCATTCAAATTTGTTTTATTTTTATGGTTATTATTAGATATATTTTATTGAAAATATGAACACAGTATGAGATATATCAAAGAACAGACTTTCTACTCTGATATTTAAGTTGTGTTTAGAAATCATCATGTATCATCTATTTGATGGACATTATTTATTTTAAACTTGCAATAATTTTTTTCAAGATTATTATACTTTTGAGTAACATTTAAAAAACAAAACATAAAATATGGTGTTGGACAAGACAGTTTCCTCTCGAAAACATTTTGTGCAGCTCCATGAAACGTATCTATAACAAAATCATTTACAAGACTTAACTTTTGCTGTGGTTCAACATATTATATATCCTTCGTTTGAGTTGACATATTATATTACATACGTTTCTTAGTTTACATAAAGAGTTTCCGACCATGAATATGAGTAGGACGAAAAGTTAGTATTATTTATAGATTAAGAGGTACAAAATAGTTTATTGATTTAGGTGTAGAAATACAATTAGTTTTCTACACCTAAATTAATTTTCCAATTGAAAATAAGAAATTAAAAATTCCAGATCTAATGAAAGGGTGATAATAATATAATTCAACGGAAGCAACTCATCAGCTTCGTTTAACATTACGTGTGATATTGACTGTAAAAGTCAATACAATCTAAGTATATAATATTGTATAAGTAAATAATCCTTTTCCTTTCTCAATTTTCAACACGCTCCCGCCATTTAAGGGCCGAAATTTCGCAGAATGAATTATATTCATAAGCTATATGTCGTACAATTTCGACACGATATTAAAAGTCCCTTCTCTATGTTACTTTATGTTCGTATGTTGTTAGACTGAAGTGTATATAATAAAGGTTGTTACAATGTTTTTTACTATGTTACTGGAAAATCTTTAATACTTCTTGATTATTATAATCGATGCTTTAAATATAATTATGAAAACTTACAGAATACGGACAAATATGCAAGAACATCGGATGCTTCAACAGCGCAGTGCGTGCTGGAGGATCCCCCGTGCTCCTTCGAACACTCCTCGGGATGTGTAACTTATACTAGTTGCCAAGTGTTCAATAATTGAACAAGTATTGTATGTCTGTTTGTTCAAAAGAACATTATTTTGTTCCACAAAATTTTGATGTGGTTATAGTTTATTGTTCCAAACAATATATAAGTTGCTCTTCGCAAATGCAGACAATTTTTTTTTTCGAGAAATGATATGTACTATTAATAACCTTATAAAAATCATATAATATAGTTTATTTAATGTATAATCCATATGAGATAGATAAATTTTGTAAGTTTGTTGAGTCCCATACAGTTTAGAGCTTATAGATCACGGTTGTTTAGTTTGTACCAAGAGATTAAATTAATGAAATCAAAACTGTGCCAGTTTTTTTACAAAAATTTATATTGTGAATATAAAAGTATGAGTAAAGATTAACCTAAAATGATTTTTTGATATTAATCTTGAATGATGAAAATGCTAAATATAATAAAAAATCATAGAAGTAAGTCCCCACTGAGATGACGTATGATAGAAGTTCGTAGAAGAAAATCACATATTAACTCCCAATAATTATAATAAGGGCAGGTAGAGAAGGATAAGCTTATAAATATATAGATATTTTTATAAACCATATCTTTTATATAATAGATTAGCGAAAAGTGTAAAAGAAATTATAAATTAAAAATGTATACTCTTATAGCTTTAAGTAAAGTAATTTTTAAACTTTTATCAGAATTATGTGATAATACTAATAAAAGTTAAAAAAGTTGAGAGTTATAACAAGCTTCTAAGTTTTTTGTTCAGTAAACTGTAAGTATACTCATTGTTTTGTTTGTGGCAAACACTATGTTTGATCATAAACAAATTCACATGTACACATGGGAGCGAGCGGAAGAAAGAAGTATGATTGATTTATTCCTGGTGGATCAGAGAATTCGAAGCCAAGTTATGGACACGCGAGTGTTTAGGGGTGCTGATCTGGGAACAGACCATAATCTAGTCGTTGCTAGAATAAGAGGTCTGTTTGCAGGTTGGCGTAGCCGCACGACGTGTCCAAAATTGGCGTCGAATTATCGCATAAGAAGCTGGAAGCTTCAAGATCCACCGATCAGAGAGGAATATCAAGAAATTTTTGGTCCCCCTTAGAGCCATTAGGAAGTGTCGCGTGTGTGAATTAGTATATTGAAAGTATAGTCTTAGGGTTATGGAAAAAAATATTCAATCTTTTGGAATCTAGAACAGACACACGATTCCTGTATTTGTGATCTATGTTTTAGTTATAGATTTTAATTTATTCTCGCTCTAAGGTATTCTACAATCATATAACTTACAATGTCAAGTATAATTGTAATTTGAAGCAAACATTTTTTTTGATAATAATTAATACGAATACATGATGTTTGTAAATCTCAACTAATGACCAGTTTATTCTCAGAGTTTATTTTGTAACTAATAATCAAACTGAATCCATTTACGCATTAAATCAATAAAGGTAATCAACAACACAAACATTTACCATGTTTGGGTTGCGGGAGTTAAACCTTCCTAACCTTTATTGATTGTTTGTCATTATTCTGTAGTTGGTTGGTGTTGTAAAATGTTTATGGCTATAAATATTATGACAGCATCTCTATAAACAACAATTGCCTGATTTATCGTATTAAATTGACGAATAACTGACTTGGAAACCCAACCTAGAAATAATAAAGTAAGTTTTTTTCATTGTAATTAATTGATTACCATAAAGTACTGTTGAGTTATACTCTCTGATATTCTGGTTATATTACCGCTGTGTCTAGTCTTTTACACCACACCAATATATAAAAATACAATACACCTTACACTTATTATATTCACTACATTTATTTTTTAAGATTGTTTTTAACTAAAATGACTTTTAAATGTTTACTTTATCATGACATATTGTAGTTACATAAGTGTTTATGGTTTAATGTTAAATAGACAAGGTTATTTTTATGGTTATTTTCGGTGAGACGTTGGGAAAATAGTTGCTGCAAATAGCGCTCTTTATCAAGACTTCTATAAGTAGCCGTCTCTGTTTAATAATATAATTTAACAGTTACAGCCACATTAGGTCCCTCTTTTGGATTAAAATGTATTTAACATAATTTGAAAAATTAACACATCTCTGTAAGAATAACAAATAATACTCCTTTATTGTGATATTTCGATCTCGAGAAACATATTAAATATTTATAAGCTCAGGACGTATACTTTGATATATGAGTCAACGCATAACTTTATTTTAAAGAAAGGCAATAAAAAGTTAAAAATGTTTCAAAAAGTTACTTACAAATTTTTATGGAACAAGCAACTTAAACGCATATTTCACAACTTTTGTATTTAGATGCATACTTGACATACGGTAGTCTAGGTAAATGTGATTTGTGTAAAGTAAAAATGAAATAAGCCCATATTTCAAGGACATAAAGGATGATATTCTCTTGATAGTATTCTAACTGTACAGTATTCTGGAGTACATTTATTACACAATGTTCGTGAAATATGAACATGCGGAGATATCTGATGATTGCAACAGCCGCGAGCTATATTATTTTAAGTATTAAAAATTCTAGAGTCATCAATGATTCTGCGATAGGTTTTGTATTTTACATCCAAGTACTGCATTCAAAACATTGCTACCAGTTTTTATCAATAAATAAAAAATTACACATAAATTTAACTGTAAAGTTTTTCATTGCATTTTGCATACAGAATACATTTTTAATGATTTTACAAATCCACTTAAATTTCGAGTTTTTCTTTAAAACTTAATATTTAAAAAATGCTCTTAGAGAAATTATTTTGTTATTGTAGTTTAATTTAAATTCTGGTTAATATTATTTTACATGAAACTTGTAGTTAATACAAGTTATGAGTCATGAGTTGACATTAATATATATGGTAGAAATCCTAATAGAACTTGATAATAAAACTTTAATAATGAAGAAATTCTCTCTTAACATTGTTTTCTTTGTAAGATTTTACAATTAATGGTTATGTTAATATACATATGAGTATAATTGATGCAGTAAAATTTATGTTATAATGTCAGGATATCTATAGTGTAGTGGCCTATAGTGACCCTTTTCACAAAGAAGTATGGTTCAGTACATATAAAAAAAAATCCATGCCCTCAGGGGACACGCGTGGGTAGACCTCGTGTGTAACTCGTTTAAAATATAACTCACTATCTAAAAATAACACCCCTTGCGAGAATAAACTGTGATAATTTTTTTTTTCTTAGTCAAAGGAGTACCTAGTGCGTTGCCTTAAACTTAGAGTAAAAAATAACCTTTCTATTAAAAATATTTGCGAGGAGGAAATGTTTACCAGAAAAAAGTTGCCGTGGTAACCTATCTTAAATTAAAGCTGAAAGCGGTTTTTTTTTTTGGAAACGGTACCTTTTACGGAAAAACTTTTGGTACTTAAATTTAGAGTAAAAAATAACCTTTCTATTAAAAATACTTCTGATGTAAGAATGTTTACCAGAAAAAAGTTATGAATGTTTTTCCAAAAATTGTCGGTATTCATCAAAGACATCATATAATATGAACGCGATTGATCTACTTTGTATAGGGAAAAAGTTATGGTTTAAAAACTGAAATAAAAAAAAGTGAGGCCCTAGCGCTCCCCGTGGCCGGATTTTTCTGGTTAACGAACTTGACCTTAATTTTTGGATGGTTGATTTTTGTGCTAAGTTTGAAAGCGATCCAAGGGTGACTGCGGCGGCTATCGTGCTGACAAAAGTCGAATCTGGATGCATGCACGCATATATTCATTCACGTCATTTCGGACTCAGGAAGTCATAAGAAGACCTCCTGTGAAGAAATTTTTCCAAAATTCGAAAGTCGGGTACACCTGAACCGAATTCTTCGAGATCTACCCAATACAACTTTAAATTCGCACCATCCAGTGTTCGTTCTCATTATCCCTACACTATCAGTTGTCATATCTTTTTTTTTATATATTTTTTTTTTACATTTATTACTATTAAACTATAAACTTACATTTACTAGGTCACGCAAGCGGGGTCGTGAGCTGAGCTAACTTTTGCTGTGTGCACGGCAGGCTATTTACTACGATGTTCTTTAGCTTAGTCCTTACAAACGCTATGAGAGTTAAATGGATATATAGGATATTATCAATAAATCATTTGCCAAACATGTCAAGTTTGATATTCGTTTCAGATCTTTAAATGGAAAATTTTCTACAGAAATGCTCATAACACCCTTCTTTTCGTTATGGCATCACACTGAAACAATCAGGTCCACTGCGATATACTACTGATACAGTAGAAAACATTCGAACTCCTTGGGGATAAAACGAATTATTATGATGATATCGTGGCACGTTCTCAAACTTTGTCAATAGCTTGTGGCAGATTCACATAGAGTTCCTAGTAGACGGCTCTAGATCATATTTAGTGATTTTTTCATTTAAGAATCAAGTTAACGTTACGATAAGCTAGCTAGACGCATAATATTATCCAGACACGGCTTGGGTATTCTGTTTAGTTTAGCATAGTTTCGATCTGTGTCACCCCTTGTGATTGTGGTGGCACTGCCCCAGGATCCATAAAATTTTCTGCGTTGAACATTCCTGTTGTTCGAATGGAACAGCATGCAGAGCGAGTATAGGGAACTCCTGCTTCTTTTAAATTTCTCGGTTCTTAAACGTTTAGAACAAGAAACGTATGCCAATTTTTCTAATTCTTTACTGAATTAACGCTTATTTGCTGTGATATTAGGAAGCGTGATATGTCTGGCTGTACTATCTTGATACTGTTGTGAATGGACAGAAGTTGCTGTGTATCGCGATATGCCACTTGCAAGCCGTCTGTCTCTTCCTCTGCCTCGTCCACGTTCCATTTTATGATAATGGTATGTTATAATAAGATTGAGCAATAATTAAATAGAAGCTTGATGAAACTCAATGAAATGTATAGCGAGTGGATATAAAATATTAAATTGGGATAGCCAAATGAAAAATAAAAGTGAAAGAAAATATTCGGACGGAACCTTGCCTGTTCGAAGCCTCACACGCAGATGAAGCGTTCGTTTAATTAAGCCTTCTTTCTTGCTATTCTTTTAACTTGAGGCGCGTGCCGGTATGAGACGTTCCATATGATAAGTCTATGGACAATTTTCTGGTGAATTGAAACTTTTTTTCTGTTATTCTAAAACTTACCATTCTTTTATTGTGCTTCGAGCTCAATGTGAACTGCATTCTGACGAATTTATTGTCAGTTCTGCTATGTATGAGAGTAGTTACAAAGTTTCTTAGATTTCAATCCACTCGTAACTCGTGAATCGAGCAGGCGCGCGCTGTTGAGTCACTAATCGAACTAAATTTGTTCTGTTAATTGGTCAAGATCTGTCGATCTAAATTATCCGATATTTTGCACAGTCATAAATCAATGTGGCATCAAACACCATGCCCAGTTTCGAAACTGTGGTATGCGTGGTTTCTGAGCTAGCACGTAAATTGTCCTAAAATGAATTAGTGAATTATACTGAATTTAGAATTACGATTTTTACAAAATTAAATATATGCTTAGCGCCTTATGTTCGCAATCGTCGTGGCGAGTTTCGTTAACGTAGCTTAAATAGTTTTTAAGAACAAAGAGTTCGCATTTTTTGCGATCTGACCAGTAAAGAGCTTCGCTTCGCTCAGCTCAATTACTATATATATCGGCTTCGCTTATTTTGCCTCTATATGTATATTATTTAAATTTGTTGTGAACTCTGTTTATGCCCTGTACACTGTGTATGTTTTATGAATAACTCTTTATAAAGGATACATCAAAGCGGCCGTCAGCTAGCTCCGAGTGACGAAAGCACTCATAGTGCTGAAAGTCTAACTCGGGTATATATACGCGCAATATCGAACTTTTTATACAGCAGACTTTCTGGTATGAGTGTGGTATTTTTAGAAAGCCCTTGGCCCATAGACCCAGAAAATGCATTTACACTTAGCAATATACCCACCGCCTCCACCTCTACGGCCGTTTGAAAAATAGGACTAAAATTTAGTTTTTGGCTCCGCACCAGTATAAAATCACTTATTTCCACCTTGATTTTCTGAGGTTTTCCTGAAGGTTCTTGTTGAGACCTTTCCAACAAGCCCAAAAACACCATAATCCGACCACCGGTTGATGAGATATGACATTTTAAAAATTTTGACTGGCGCCCTCATCGAAGATTTCTTGAAAGTACTTTGTCTGTTTGTGTGTATGTTCGTAGTTTCAACCGATTTTGTTCAAACTTTCAAGGATTAAAGTACATCAAAAACTAAGACTTTTTTGTTCTACGACTTTTCGATTTGGCTGCCATATTGGCCGTGGCCGGCCCTCGAAAGGCCAAAAATGGCCATTTTTCGTAGAGGCAATGTGGCCAAACCAGTTGATGTACATTGACAAATTGGGCATCATCGGAAAGTTTTTAAGCTCATCTTTTGAATGATATCCATTTTGATGGCAAAAACATTTGTTGGCGTGACTTTTTTGGTCAAAAACCAAAAAATGGCCGACTGGCCGGGGACATATCGGCTATTTTCTCGAAAACGGCGCCAACAATTTTTTCCAAAATTTCCTCATTTGTAGCCCCAAATTAGAGCTAAAATTTGGTATATAGCACATATCTGGGAAAACTCGTTATTTCGAGATATGGCCGTGAGAAGTTCAAAAAATCTTGAAAAATGACTAAAAATCGCCAAAAAATGACTTTTAAAGCTAGAATCGTACTCACAGCAAGGTTAAAATTCAATTGACATCGAAAAAAAATATATTCCATAAGATACCAATTCCCACTCATGTATATTTCTAACAAACACCAACTAATGAGCAATCAATCATAAAACGAATGAAAACTAAAAATATTAAATGAGAAAAAAAATCAAGCCTTTGTGGGGATTGAACCGATGGTCTCTCCTTGTTCGATGCGTAACTCATCCACTGAGCCATCTAGACTTATTCTGTGAGAGGCTATTGTTTCATTTAAATTGAGACACATGGGTATTGTAGTGAGTAGATTCAGGAATATCGGATTTTTTCCCGCTGATTTTTTTTATTTTTCAATTGTTCAATGGATATTGGTTTCAAAATTGATTTTTTTCGTTTCGAGCATATTCACATTTTTTGTATTTGTTTACGTTTGTGAATAAAAATGTTCGTGGTTTTTTCGTCGCAAAATTCATATCAGGAGTTTTGTGTTAGTAGATTCGCTTTCGTCACTCGGTATTTACTTCGTTGAGAAGTTTTTGTTTTGATTTAATATAACATGAAATTAAAATAACTTTACTTCGTAACCTTCGTGTGTATATATTTTTTAACTGTATAACGACGGCCTTTAATAGCTAATAAACTTACAAAGGCACTTTAATGTGTTTAATGTGTTCCAAAGCATTGGACCGAGACAAGGGATAATCGTCCGTGAAGCATAACACTAGAGGACGACGCAGATATTATCTTCACTATAAGCATAAAATTCGCTGTAACTATGATTATAATCTTATACATTCTATTTAGTTACAAACACATATACAACAGAAATATCAAATATGCTGTTATTTGTGTAAGATAATAATATAAGAATATATTTTCACATTCTGACCTGATAAACACATTTTATTTAGTGAAAGGAATGAAGACACACTAGCTTCATGGATCAAAGGCCAAGTGTTTAACCGTCACCGGAATATCTACATTCTATATTTGATAATATTACTACTGTGAAGATGGGTGTATGTTTGTTCCATTCTTTCATGTTTAAATTAGTGAACCGGATTAGATGAAACCTTCCAAATAAATAGCTTCGATATCAATTAATTTATTAATTTATATTTTAATAAAAAGATACGACATAAAACTTCAAATTCTTTTAACTTCAAGTCATCTTCCTGCCCTTATCCCACTTTTGGGGTCGGCACAGTATATTTTTTTTCTTTCATACACTCCTGTTACTCGTCCTCTTTACACACTCCCTTCTTCTCCATATCGTCTTTCACGCAATCCATCTGTCTTTTCTTCGGCCGTCCTCTACCTGTCCATCCCTCCACTACTATACCCAGCACTCCTTTAGTCACATGCCTTTCATTTCTCCTCATAACATGCCTATTCTTTTAACTTCAAGTCATAATCATAATTAAAGTCTAAATAGTGAGAACTAAAACGACCAATCTACAAATATATTCAATTAATATATAAGTTCTTTATTGTAGTGTTATTTCACGAGATCAGTAATTAGCCCTCGTTGAAAGTCAAATGAATTTCTGAGAAAGTTATTTCAACATTTCAAAATTAACTTTATCTTAGAGAGTACTGAAATCGAGAGAAATGTTAAGCTTTGAAGAGATTTACATAACGATTCATTTACAACTTCTAAACTTTCATTATGGATATCTTCAGGTTCTTAAGGTTTTCCTTTGTTAATGCTAAACAGCTTGCTAGCTGTTGGTCGAGAAAATAATAATTTGGTTCAAAATATAAATTTAAATGACAATTCAAGAATGTTAACATAAACCTATAAGTGGGAAATAATTTCAAAAGTTAGTTCTTAACAAAATATTATTTAACCATTGTATAAAAATATTATCTATAATATTTTTAGATCTATTTGTATTGTTTGTTATCTATTTGTAAAGTTAAATAAGGTATTGGTGTAACTTTATAACAAAAATGTTTAAAATAAAATCCTCTGCATATATTCTGCATTTAAAATAAAAGGCATTGTAAATTTAATTCTTAGTAGTGAAATTCTAAGGTCTATATTTGAATAGATAGAAACATTTGTCTGTAGTTGAAAGTAAAACTATTATAGTCTCAGTATGTCTGTTGCGTCAAATCTACCTTTCTTTGTGTGTCAGAAGTTCTAATTCATATTGGTACCTGACTTTCGAATTTTGGAAAAATTTCTTCACAGGAGGTCTTCTTATGACCCCCTGAGTCCGAAATGACTATTGGTCAAAATGTTTATATATATATATATATATATATATATATATATATATATATATATATATATATATATATATGCGTGCGTGCGTCCAGATTCAACTTTTGTCAGCACAATAGCGGCCGCAGTTTCGCTTGGATCGCTTTCAAACTTTGCACAAAAATCAACCCAGAGAAATCCGGCCACAGAGGGCGCTAGTGCCTCACTTTTTCTGATTTCAGTTTTTCGACCATAACTTTTTCCCTATACAAAGTAGATCAATCGCGTTCATATTATATGATGTCTTTGATTAATATCTATAATTAATGTACGTAAACCGAAAACCTAACTTCAATAGCTTAGAGGTGGGGGTAAAAAAACCGAAAATTTTGGAAAAAAATATTAAACAAAAGATGTCTTTTTAGGAGAACATTAAGTTATTGTAAGTGCTGCTTGAAGACTCCAAAATGGGAGACAAAAGGAATATAAAAGAAGTCTATTTATAGAAACTTTTATTATTTGAGTATATTAAAAAAGAATTATAAATATATATATTTTTTAATAATCATATGAACTTATTTACAATAAAAAATAAAAATTCATTTAATTTAAGTATAATATTTCATTTTAATATAATTATTATCGTATGTATGTTTTCAGTAAATAATTTTTATATATAAATATCTATGGAGTTTTCAGTACCTTTTGTATCAAAAGATAAAAGTAACCAAATAACACCAACTTGTAACCGCCAAAGCAATTTTGTTTTTATGAAAACTGGATAACCTCTGCAATGACTCCTTCAAGGAAGCAAGTTGATAAGAAATTCCTTTTTAAATTGCGGTTAGAACAAATTCAACTACAGCGTTCAATAGGGAATGAATTCTAAGAATTTTTCAAGTAATTTCGATTATATTCACAACGAGCTCATCCAATTATCAAGACGCTCTGCATTAAATAATATAATTAAATTTAATAAATCTTTGACGTTAATGTTTCTGTTTCTAATGTTTTAACAAATACAAGAAAAATACTACAAAATAAATTTAAAATACATTTTTTTATATTTAATACATTTAATACTTTTAAAAACTAAATATAAAGGCTTTAATAATAATGAGTTTATTTATCTATCAGTGATAGTTAGAGTTTAACTTTAATAATTTACTTATAAAGATATGTAAATAAGTAAATACTTATATTTCAGAGTAGAATAACTAGGTGATCTATTCATTGCGAACATATATGTATTATTTAATTGGAATGAACAAGATGTAACGTTAATTGTTATATCCATTATCCAAGAGCAAAAGAATTCATGAAAAAAATAAGAAAGTTTGATTAAAACAAAATATACCCAACAAAGAACAAGCCATCATAAACATGTGTGAATAACACTCTATAGGTCAATCATTGAATTTTGTTAACGGAGTGGGGACTTTATAATGGCCTCGTTACAGCTTTTCAACAACATTTTCTTTTCCGTGTTATTACTTTTATGAATGGCTATGTATTTAATATATAATTATAAATATATGTATTTACAATACCAATAATAGTAAAACAATCCTTTGATTGCTAAAACTCCGTTATGGCTCTGGTTAATTAAGACTGCGTTATTTATTACAATTATAATTTATCACATATCATAATTAAAAGTCACATTTCACATTTTAATATATCCAAAAATTCTTCACCTTAAAGAAATTTTAGGAAAATATTACACTGTTGAATTACTAAAACAAATAAAATAATATGCACAATTTAAAACAAATGATAATAAACTTAAAAGGACATGAATTTTTATTTGACAAGTATAAATATATCTCTTGCTCGGTCATCGTTGATAATCGTAATGTTTCGCTTCGGGTCAAATCCCTTCTATAGATTGCGGTTTCATCGTAAATAACTGATATGTTTTTATGAAGGAGAAAATAACAATTTTCTGTATCGCTTCGGGTCAAATACCTTCTATAGATTTTGGTTTCATCGTAATAACTGATTTTCATAAAAAATTAAGGAGAAAATTACAAATTAAATCCTTGTTTTTATATTGTTAAATGTTTAGTCTATAAAAAGTTTGAACCGTTATGAAGTGCAAAACAAACTGAATTTCAATTTACTTTTGTATGTTATTTACATAAATATTTGAATATTTAATTATTTCAAGTAAACATTTTCATGAAACAATATTATATCAGTAACATTTTATTATTAATGGCTTATTTCATCAAAGCAATAAACAAAATAATGATATTGCTCGAGGTGTGCAAATATTAATTTTTCTAATAAAACTTTAACTATCTATTGCTTTTAAACGAGACGAGAACGTTACGATAAAAATATTCTAGACTACAACACCTTAAATAAACACTTACATAGTCATATACTACATAGTCTTGTAACATACAAATAATAATAATTGTACGAAAATTTCGATCTAAAACATTTCGATCTAAAACATCGAGAACATTGAAAGAAATAATAGATCGGTATAAATTTTATAAATTTTTATTAAATGTAGGTATAAAAATAATTTAAAATAATATTTGAATTACAGAAAAAATAATTATAATAAACAATTTATTATAAATATTATATTTTAATGTGTATGTTCTTTACCCACGTCTAGAAGCTGTTCTACCTACTTTTAGAAGAAAATAAAGCACCTTTACTCGTGTTACCTCTCTCGATGGAGAACTTCTTCGGTCTGCAAGCAACGAGTATCCAGGGAGTAATGGAGATTATTGAGTTGCATAATGATTTATCTATATCTTCGGGTAAAATGTCATTTTTGAAACCGTGTAACTAGTTTTCTTCTATATTAATACAATACTAAAAAATACAATTATGAGAAAATTAAACCCATGATTTTGTCAATGGCTTATTATTTTTAAAACTCTCCGTTTAAAATTTCAAATTCAATGATCATTAAATTAAAAATTTTATTCATTTGTAACATTTCATACTTTATTTCAAAATTATTACTCACATACAAACACGAGCCACACTTACACCCTATGACATTATTTGAATCATTTTGAGCTTAAATTTAGTTTATATTCGAGCTACCTTCAATTTTTTTACTATAAAAATAAAGAAACACAGAAAACACTGCTTTAATAAGTTAAAGCTGGCTCTTTTCAGGTTTGTGACAATAACTTTGCTGAGTCGGTGGTTGCTTTGACAATAAAAAATCTTTTCCAACTATTCATTTAAAGTTGTCCCACTTTTAGTTGTAAACTATTCAAACAATTTGTTTATTTTCTTGTCATAATGCTGCTCTCAGTGAAATATTTTCATAAAAGATTGAATTTAAACCTTGTTTCTCAAACAAAGAAGTGAAGTGCATCTTTGTAAGGAAACGTTTTTTATTATAAATCTTATTATACTTAGTATTTTCTCTTTCTTGTAACTTATTTTATGCATGAGTGATTTCTTTTTTATATTTTAAGAACAAAATTATTAATAACTGTTTTTAATGACAATATTAATTTTGATGTTTAATCAAGTTTGATCTAATATTAAATAAATAAAGAAAAAGTTTGTAAAAATAATCAATAAGGTTAACAATTTCATCTCTTCAAACGTAAGAATGTTATTTAGAAGACTATATTGAGATAAGGTAAGCTTTAATAAAAATAAAGATTGATAACGAGTAGATCAGATTGTATCCATGTTTCAGTTCATAGACATAATACATACGAAATAAATAAATTTTACTTACAATTTATTAATTCACTATTTCTCTAGGAAGTATAAAGTGTAAATAATTAATTATTGTAATATAAAATAAAATATGCAAATCAACACACGACATACGTATTGAAAATATGAAAACAAAGAGAAAATATGAATTAGTATAGTTTTCTTTTACCTTGTTTCCACTTCTAACACACAAAGAAAGGAAGGTTTGAAGACAGACATACTGAGTTTAAAATAATTATACTTTCAACCCTCGACAAATGTTTGTAGCTATTCAAATATAGACCTTAGAATCTCACTACTAAGAATAAAATTTACAATGCCTTTTATTTTAATTGCAGGATATATGCAGAGGATTTAATTTTTTGAGTTAAAGTTACAGCAATACCTTAGTTTAACTTATCAAATAGTATAAAACGTAGAAGATACTTTAAAGCATTTATTAAATAAAGAATTCCTCGATTTAATAAAAGACATTGTATTGTTTAGAAGTAAGATTACATCTGTGGAAGCAATGAACCGTACCTCTCCGGCTGGAGAGTGCCGGAAGGTTATGATGTCAATCACGCGCTCCTACTATACTTAGGTCTTTGAAATTTAACTTCTTAGTAAGATACATTTACTCTTGTTTCATATGAATTCAACGTTCAATGAGCTCCGACGACTATCTAGGACGCAGGACGAGCCTAATGAAAAGAATAGCTGATCGACCATCTGTAATGACCCCTTTATGAATATAAATAAACATATCGTCACCTCGTCACAAGCGTGTCATATAGTTATATTTAAAGAATTGTAGTAATATATATATATATAAATATTATTAAAAAAATATGTACAATGAATATACTTACAGTTTACTGAATAAGAATTAGAAGCTTGTTATAACTTTTAACTTTTTTAACTTTAATGAGTATTATAGCATACTTCTATTAATAATTTGAAAGTTACTTTGCTTAAAGCTGTAAGGGTATAAACTTCTTAATTTATTATTTCTTTTTCTTTTTCCCTGACCTATTATGTAAAAGAATATTATTAGTATATAGTTTATAAACATGTACTATGTAATTATAAGCTTATCCTTCTCTACCTGCCCTTATTATAATTATTTGGAGTTGGTGTAATATGTCATTTCCTTCTACGCAATTATATCATACGTCATCTCAGTAGTGAGTTACTTCTATGATTGTTATTATTTTTATCATTATTGTCATATATAAAAGTTAAATATAAAAAAATATTTAAGGCAAAAGCAACTAATAGAATTTTTTTTTACCTAATATCGTGTTTAAAGTGTGAGACATATGTACATCTCTTGAATATATTTTTTTTCCGTGAAATTTTCAACCTTTCATAGTTGAAGAGAGTCAAATGTTACGAAAGGTTCAAGGTTATTTACATATGTAAGATTATATACTTAGATGTGTTGACTCCTAGAGTCAATATTACATGTAGTGCTAATCGAAACGGACGAAATTCATCCTTTGAAATTATTTTACCCTTTCATTGGGTCCGGAAGCTACCAATCCTGACGACTTAGGGCACTATAAGCACTAGTGTTATTTAACGTGACACGATAAATAATAGATATCTCAAAACTTGAATTAGCAAGCATAAAATAAACCACTTTATATAAACATTTTTTTTTCTTACCTTTATATTCTCAGACTGTACCATTCAAAGACGCAAAAAATACAATATATTTTTAAATTATAGAATAATATTTATTCAAAGTCAAGAAGATATTTTAGGCCAATGAAACGATATTAAAATCTAAAGAAGAGAGGGTGACATCTAAAACAATCACAAACTATATGTGGGTAAATAGAAAATAACCACAAAAAAATCACAATTTCTATGTAGATAAATTTAAAATAATCACAAATTATCACAAACTGTATGTGAGAAAATAAAAAATAATCAGAAGCGGTATGTGGGTAAATAGAAAATAATCACAAATTGTGTGCGGGTAAATTTAAAATAATCACAAACTGCATGTCGGTAAATTGAAAAAATTTAAAAAAATTACAAATCTTATGTGAGTATATTGAAAATAATCACAAAGTGTATGTAGGTAACTTGAAAATAATCACTATCACTATGTGGGTAAATTGAAAATAATCACAGTGTATGTAGCTAAATTTAAAATAATCACAATCAGTATGTGGGTAAATTTAATATAATCACAAAGTGTATGTAGGTAAATTTAAAATAATCACACTCAGTATGTGGGTAAATTGAAAATAATCACAGTGTATGTAGGTAAATTGAAAATAATTACTCAGTATGTGGGTAAATTAAAAATAATCACAGTGTATGTAGGTAAATTTAAAATAATCACAACCAGTATGTGGGTAAATTTAATATAATCACAAAGTGTATGGAGGTAAATTGAAAATAATCACAATCAGTATGTGGGTAAATTGAAAATAATCACAGTGTATCTAGGTAAATTTAAAAATCAGTATGTGGGTAAATTTAATATAATGACAAAGTGTATGTAGGTAAATTGAAAATAATCACAAAGTGTATGTAGGTAAATTTAATATGATCACAAAGTGTATGTAGGTAAATTGAAAATAATCCCAAAGTGTATGTAGGTAAATTTAAAATTCAGTATGTGGGTAAATTTAATATAATCACAAAGTGTATGTAGGTAAATTGAAAATAATCACAAAGTGTATGTAGGTAAATTTAATATAATCACAAAGTGTATGTAGGTAAATTGAAAATAATCACAAAGTGTATGTAGGTAAATTTAATATAATCACAATCAGTATGTGGGTAAATTGACAATAATCACAATCAGTATGTGCGTAAAATAAAAATAATCACAACCAGTATGTGGGTAAATTGAAAATATTCACAATGAGTATGTTGGTAAGTTAAAAATAATCACAACCAGTATGTGGGTAAATTGAAAATATTCATAATGAGTATGTGGGTAAATTAAAAATAATCATAACCAGTATGTGGGTAAATTGAAAATATTCACAATCAGTATGTTAGTAAATTAAAAATGATCACAACCAGTATGTGGGTAAATTGAAAATAATCACAAAGTGTATGTAGGTAAATTTAAAAATCAGTATGTGGGTAAATTTAATATAATCACAAAGTGTATAAATGTATAAGTGTGTGTATAGGTATAAATGTATAAATTAAAAATAATCACAACCAGTATGTGGGTAAATTGAAAATATTCATAATGAGTATGTGGGTAAATTAAAAATAATCATAACCAGTATGTGGGTAAATTGAAAATATTCATAATGAGTATGTGGGTAAATTAAAAATAATCATAACCAGTATGTGGGTAAATTGAAAATATTCACAATCAGTGTGTTGGTAAATTAAAAATAATCACAACCAGTATGTGGGTAAATTGAAAATATTCACAATCAGTATGTGGGTAAACAAAAAATAATCACATCCAGTATGTGGGTAAATTGAAAATATTCATAATCAGTATGTTGGTAAATTAAAAATAATCACAACCAGTATGTGGGTAAATTTAATATAATCACAAAGTGTATGTCGGTAAATTGAAAATAATCACAATGTGTATGTAGGTAAATTTAAAATAATCACAAACTGTATTTATGTATTTTATATATTTACGAGCGGAAGGATAGATACATGCAGACTATAGACAGGCAGAGTACAGTTTTCAAAGAACGAATAATAAGTGTGTCATCCTTAAGAACAGTGACTGTTATACATTCGTCATTTTGTAAAGCGAGTACTAAAACCTGTAACGTTATACAAATCAATTTAATATAATATTTACGTTAATTTATATTTATATTTTAAATTGAATTATCTAAATACAATCTTTATTTAACTACTGTTGGAAGGACATACAAAGAGATACTTATATATAAAAGATTACATAAACTTGTATTGAAAATACAAACATGACTATCGAAATATTAAGCAGTGTTATTAACATTTAAATTACATTAAACAGAGAGGAACTAAGAAAAAAGCACATATAAAGTAAACAAAATTATGTTTTATCAATATGTATACCTTCTGATAACATTATTATCTTAAATACTACCTGGCTTAGAGCATTGGATGACAATTAAGTACTGAATTATACCGAATACAAGCTATAAACCACTTTACTTCTAGAAGCCTTGCTAAGGAACTTTATTACCTGTGGTTTCACTTATTTTTCCAGTTGAACACCGTAAACTGCATATATCACTTGTTTGACAAACTCTTAACAGTCTGTGTCGAATAACTATGTATTTGAATAGGTGTATTTAAGTAATAGGAAATCAGTTATTCAAAATGCACACACGTTATAACTTCTCAATAAAATGTTTTAATAATAAAAAATATGTAGGTATGTTATAAAAACTTATCCCATGTCCCAATGTCCCAATAATGTGAAAAATATGGATATTTTAGGCATTACGTTTAAAGACAAAATCCTTACTATATAATAATGAGCTAATTGACTCTGTATGCACGCGCATCACTTATCACCCACAAATCACACAATAATGTGTAATACATCAAAAAAAAGCTATTGAATCAGGCTACAAAATAGGGTAGGTGCCAACCTCATACGTGACATTTGACCCTTCCTGGCCCGAAGGGCCGGGAAGTTCCCTTGTATGTATATGTCGCCGCAAGCTTATTTATTTTTATTTTTAGAAATAAATAAAATAATGTTACGGTTTATCGTCTTATTACGTTAAAACTAAATTAATTATTGTCTTACGAATTTACACTGTAGCAAATTGACTATAAGTACTCGTATTTATAAGTATTTTTATTATTTTTAGAAGTTATGTTATTGACGTTATCAGAAGCGGATCATTTGATGTATTATTGTGTTGTGTTGTATCGATTTAAGAAGTTATAACTAATTTTAGGTAACTTTTTGTTAAAAACGAGCTTTATTATTATTATTATTATTATTATTATTATTATTATTATTATTATTATTATTATTATTATTATTATTATTATTATTATTATTATTGTTATTATTATTATTATTATTATTATTACTATGTATATATATTTTATTTTTATTTTTTTTAAATTTTACTCAGTACTAGTTTTTTTTTATTTTTTATTTTTTTTTATTTCTGCTTTTGTTACGCCTACCGCAATTTCTCACCATCCACAAAGGTTAGCTGGTAGAGAATGCCAACAGGCATTAAGTTCGCCTTTTGTACTTTACAATAAAGGGTAAATAAATAAAATTATTGCCTAAACTTATTTCTATGAAAACATTTGTTATTGTTGGAAATATATGACATTTTGATAACTGGAGATGAATCAATTGTCTTTATTACTATTTAATTTATAGATTTAGGTATTTTTTTAAATCAATTGTTCTCATACTGTTTAATTTATAGATTTAGGTGAATTTTCTTTGTAATTATTTAATCTATAATTTATTATTGTTTAAACTAAAATGTGGGTAGACGTTACTTGCTCACTTACCCCACCCAGCTGAGGCGCGTGGGGTGAACGTATTTATACAGCTCCACAGCCGAGTCTTACATATTTCCACCGGTGACGCTGCCATGGCCAGTAGGCTAGAAGAGACATTCACAAGAAGTCTGACACACTTAAGCTCCAGCGGGGTTACTCTGTAAGTTTTTATTACTGCATGAATTAATGTTGGTCCCACATTTTAGTTACTGGTTTTTTTTTAGAATTTATTTCTTATATACTCTAGTATTAAATTTAATCAGTGGTTCAAATCCGATATATACTAATTTATTTAGATTGTGTTTTTATGTCACAAATTGACATAAATGTCATAAAATGATATTTAGTTATCCTAAAATATTAGCATTTATTGATGCTTATTTGTTTCCAAAGTAATTCAGTTTGGTTTAATATTACTAAATTATTTTTGATTGAAAAATATTTCTAATTTACCTACATATAGTCTCACGTTCTGCATATGTAGCAACACTATTTGCCAATAAGGCATATTTTTAATTCGATGTTATGACCTTTCTAGTTATTCGTATCGAAAATACAATCGAGATTAACTTTTTAATTATCCTCCGCTGAGTGTTCCTATAACAAGTGTTCTTAGTTATGTTTACAAGACGTTGGTCCTTATCTGTTATTGCAGGGTCGATTAAATATTATGGATTAACCCTAATATTGCTGGCACAATTTAATGTTTTGACAATTCGAGTCGCCGGCTATTGTATTGCTTGTGAGGTATTTGAATAGATTACAGAGTGATTAGTGCTATTTCTTTGGTTTCAGGAGAATTTATAAAGTGGAGTATTTTTTATCGCGGGTATCTGAATCTGATCCTGAGAACTTAAAAAAAAAAATAGTTTTTATATTTGACATTTATTCTTTGGAATATTTTAACAAATCGAAAGTTTTGTCAAATAATTTGCTTACTTTCTAATTGTCTTTTTTTTATGTGATAATTGAAGGTAGTTTGATTTTTAATTTAATATTATTTAGGGGCAAAATTATTTATTTAGTTATGATATGTTATGATCTGCTTCCAGAGGATGCGTTGTTACATGGGTTTGTAATAGGTGACACTGAGCCAAAGCAAAGCACACGTTGAAGAACATAATTATTGTACAATAATCTCACTGCATTTTAAAAGTAATGACGGTTGAGTTATTTTCCGGAACAAAACTTAAAATTATACTATAAGATCTAATAACTTTGATAAACCATTATTTATATTAAAATATGAGGGTAGTACTGAAACATTACACGCTTCAAGTGTCTCTGGCGTCAGCGGTTTATAAATAGGCTGAGCAGCCTATCCATCACACGTTTTCTGGACTCCAACTATCTCCCGGGTCAGGTATGTGGTTATTGTATTACTAAGGTATATTGTAATTATAATGTGTATTTGAACTGTATTGAGGTTATCTTGCTGGAATAACTTCTTGTAATTATTATGTGATTTATACCTTAGATGAAGTAATGTATTATAGCTAAATATAATATATCATTATGGTTTTGACAATTTAATATTTTATTAACCCTTCTGTGTCACATCAGAAGTGGGATTTGTTACCTAAACTACGCCTGTGCAGCAATGAACTGACTAAAACTGGTCTTAGTGGAAACTTTTCAGATGAAGCGTGGTACTACGATCTGACGACTCATCGACTACTCCAGCGATCAGGCCAGCAACTTCGCCGAATATGCTACGAGAAAATAGCAGTTGGCCGAGAAGGTGATTCGCGAGGAGATGACTAATCAACGATTGGATGAAGCAGAAATATGTCTGATTTTCATATTCGCTTCAATTTGTTTCGAATTAAGGCAAAAAGTTTGCCTTAGATAATTCAAAGTTTGCCTTAGCAAAAAATATGTAAATTCACAATTATTTGCTTAATTACTAATTACAATAGATGTAAATAGACACAAAATAAATGTTACGTAGTTCGTTTCGGTAAGTAATAAATGCTTGTCGTCACGGACACGGTCGTGAGTCTGCTTTAGATGCAACTTCACATTGAATTATTTATATTTAATAACACAAATATCACATACGTACCTAATAACAAATGTTATTTTATTGAAAACGTCTAACTGATATTAAATAATAACCACGACAAAAGTGTTTTATATTGTCAGTACTTCGTCAGACAATAATAAAAAGGCAATTACGAGTACATTATCTTTGACTTGTGTACTATACTATAAGTTACAATATTAAGCCATGGGATGGCTTAATATTATAACCTACCCACATCCCCGGTCTTAAGCAATTTACACTGCAATGCGCAAACAGAAACGAAGTATTTTTTTTATGGTGCAACAACCTTTTTTATTATTTACATATTAACATTTAAACCAATTTTTATTTTACCTTTCCCCTGGTTTTATACATACCATATGGTTAGTTGTTGGGTTTGTAAAATTCATAGACTAACGTGCGGCATCTGAATATTATTCTATATTTATTAAAATTAAAATTGCAAAGGATTTTACTTTTTAGTTTGTGTTAAATTAAAAAAATTACAATAACATAAAAAAAAAGGTGGAATAAATTTCTTTATCGCTATAACAAATAAGACTGTTTAGTTTTTTTCTGACTTAGATATAAAACTAAGGTTAGTAAGTTTATAATAATTAGATATATACTATATATACTTTTCGGATCCACAGAAATGGGCGCACCATCGTCAGATATCTTGTGAGCTGGATAAAGTAATCGAGCACAAGCGGAACAGCGAATACAGTGTGACTGCGTCAATTCAACGTCTTGCAAACAACACTGAGCATACAAGCACTCTAAACGGACGAATTACAGTTCCCAGTAAGGAGACTGAACACTACGACTGCAAGTGTCCCGTCGCCTCAGCTTTGCTCCATGAGATGCTTTGTCGTAGCACGAAGTTAGAGGAATCACATCTCATGAGATTCGTGTGATTTCGTTTCCTTTAGCATTCTTAATTACCGTGTGACATACTCGTACTTAAATTAAATATAATTCTGAATTCTAAATTTTGTAAAAGCTATTCTGCGATCGTTACCGATGTTTGTACTTCATAAAAAATGGTAAAATTATAACCTAACGACCTAATTACATAATAAATACATTGTATATATCTAGTAAATAACAATAGTTATTGTATTGTAAATTAGTTGTAGGTAGAATGCTTATAAATAATTACTTTAAAACCTTAATAAAGCATAGATTTGTCTTTTGTTTTATTTAAAAAAGAGATATCCTTTGTAACAATATAATATGCCTAGAGGGTGTTTAGAAGAATGCGAATGTTTGATCCTTCAAAATTGTTATAATAAAAAATGTATTAATGTTTATACTTTACACGTTATAAGGCCGCACCTTAATTAAATTTGTTAATAATGTTTAACGTAATTTGAAAAGTACTTGTTTAGTCTTATCAAACGTACATTATATTCTATTATAAGTTACCATATTAATTTGTAATGGCATCTATTTACATTTAACATATAGTAACATAAAGAGATACTTTATATAAACTAAGGAGCGGTAGACGACTTTCAATTTAAAATACTGATAAATTTTTGAATGTATTATTTATTTAATCATTTTGATATGGTAGTGTTTAAATACTTTAAGTGGATTGATGGGGTAAATTAATACAAATAAATCCCGCACCTTATCAAGAGTGCAAACTTCTTTAGAAATTAATTTACCCATATATTATAAGTTACTAATGGTAATAAAAGTTAAGATAAAATTACAATTTGCTCCATGCAATGGCGACGAAACACAAATATGAAATTCGGTTAAATTTTTTTTAACATATACGTATTTATAAAATAAAAATTGTAATTCAGTCATTGCTTTCTAGATATAATTTTACAGATATACAGTGTTTGCAGATTTGCAGTCCAATTGTGGACCTTATAATGATATTGATTTTTTAATTAGACTGCCTGTTCTATATGGACATAGATTGTGCTCTTTAATGAAAAATATATAGGGTGTTATGTTAGTCTGTATACAGACAGTCATTAAAGGGTTATATTCATATAATTGACTTAACAGAGATCGTATAACAATCGTATAAACAAATTCCAATGACAGAACTGTCTACAGAACAAAGAATAAGGTGGCGGTTTACATCACACGGAATATCTATCTCATCGGTGAGGTCATACTATGTTATTATAAAGATAATAATAATAAATTAATTGTAATATGGAACAGAAAATGTTGTTATTCACACAGTATAACTAAAGCCAAAAAAAATCATGTCGAATAAATCCGAATTATATCGAATTAACTCGTGTTTTTCCAATATTTCATGAAATTAAATAAATTAAAGCAGCTTCTTAGCCTACAACACAAAGCTTACTAAGTATCTTTAGAAGTCTACGAATTAATTAATTAATTTTATAAAAAGAAATTATTACTTTTTATCTTGATAGTTCTTAATATATATATATATATATATATATATATGTACATTACTCCATCGAGAAATCTTTATAACTTTAATATATGGAATCTTTAAGGTACCATTATAATATGTAGATTATTTTATTTAATCGATGATATAAAAATACTATAAAACTAGATAAGATATAATAATAATAAATAATTATAACATAAATAAAATAATTTTATTTTATAAATAATTGTAAGTGTTGGGTTAAAATCCAATCATTTATAAAACCATTGTTTAATAGAATTAGGTATAATTTATTTGACAACTTTAGCCAGAGGGTCATGATACCTACGGCAAAATGACTCTGTAACTATTCAGTGGACAGAAACTAGTGTAATTAATTAAATAATTCCCATTCTCCAGTATTAAAATCTCATTTAGAAAATTTATTACTTAAATATTAATTAATATAAATATTATCTTTGTTTCTATTTTTTATAAATATATATTTTTTAATAATTTTGCAATAAGATACTAATAGTTTTAAGAACTAATACTACTGTTATTACTGTTACTACTATTACTTCTACTTAAAATACTAGGAAAAAATCACTATGTAAAGCGGTCTCTCGGCTGATTTTACTCCACTTAGCTTCACCGCTAATAGCTTCCGTTTTGTCTTAAATGTAAGTAAAAAACTATATGCGAGTACAATTACAATACAAGTGAGAATGACTATAACTTGGCCAACCCTCCAGCATTCTGATAACATTAAAAAGCTTTATAAAGCTCTTAAATAAAGTTAATAGCTCCGGTGACGTTTTTCGTTATACCTGTCAGAGACATTAGGAAGTGTCGCGATAGGATTTATATTGCGTCTATAGACTTAGGGCTGTGCAAAAGATTACACAACGGTTTAGAATCTGGAAACCAAACCAAACAGAAACCAAAATGTTTTTTAAGAATAAATCGTCAAAAGTTTCTACTTTTGTGTCCGAGAAAAAAGTTTTTTTTCGTGTCTATTCTTTTTCTTTATTAACCACGCTCAGGCCATTACGTCGCTACGTGAGGAAAACCTTCCAAACGTTTATTGATCACTTGTAATTTTCTACAGTACAGTAGCTTGGTGTTATAAATATCTAGATAAGTAGAAGGACATGTTATTTCTGGCAGTGATTTATTAAGAATTATAAATTATATTATTATAAATTTATTATTATAAAACATAAATGTTATTCTGATAATGTAAGATTATAAATAAATATGTAACAGAGCGGTGTATCGAATCAAAATTCCAATACCACGGGATATTATCAAATATTATTGGTTTAGGTAATTCAGATATTATTTGTTAGAGTACATATTTATATTACGATAAAGCATTTACACAGATAGAAACACACATAAGATGGTGATAGTTTATTTGTAGACACATAAAATATAAAAGAATATCATGAACCGCACATCCGAGAGGACGAGTGACATTTAAGTGCACACATTCTCAAAGTGTGAGTTACTTACCTTTTAGTAGAAAACAATAATTATCATATTGTTTATTTTAATACTTAGATATTTATCTAATGTATTTAATCTTTTGACCACAAGAATAAGACGCTATAATAAGGAGACCTGTGAACCACTTGTTTACGAAATTTAAACTTAAATATAAAAGTATTCAGGACCAAATAAAATACACATCCCGGCCAAGTAATTCCTATTAATCTTAAAATCCTGACGCAGAACATGCAGTTTGTAATTGCAGCTTAAACAGGAATAAAACACCATTTAAGGGATATTGACAATGAGTTTAAATAAACTAAATGGCAATTAATTATAATAATTCATGTGCTGGAGCTATAATTATTGTTTTTAATATTTTAAGCTCTTAATTCAAACTCAACTCAAACCTTAAATTTTATGAAAATGAATGAAACAAGAATGTTAATCAATGTCCAATATATAAAAAACTACATATAAATTAACATTTATCATTTATATATTTTTAACAAAAACCTTTTGATTCGATAAAAAGTGATTCAAAACCAACATTCTCGTTGTATTCATTTGCAGCTCATTTATCATTAGTTCATCTCCTCCGTTGTGATGCGTAGGAGGAGATGAACTAATGATAGCTATAAGGGGGCAAGATTTTTCCAACTTCCGTGATATTTATCACAGTTATGATAAAATGATACATAATGTTTATAAATTGTAGCCTATGTGTTATTCTGAGATATATTACTGTAAAGATTTGTCTAAATTATATTACGATCCACATATACATCCTCACAAACTTTCATATTTATAGTACTGGCTTCTGCCGGCGTCCTTACCTCTAAAATTTATATTGGGTTGCATGTTCCAAAATTCTAATCTAAATAATATTCTGATGTATAACTTATAAGCTATATTCTGTCGTCCGAAATATGTTTAGTAATGTTTTGCGTAAAACGGTATTAAACATACCTACATTCTTACAAACTATCTTATTTATTATAAACGACTAGACCTACAGGCAGATCATTCATTACATCGGAATCATATATTCTAAAATATTTATACATTTTTACTTAATCAAAATAATATTTTTCTACGTAAAACAATAAAAAAAAGAATATAATGTCAACACAATAATTCATAGTGTACAATAATATGTAGTTAATATTAGAAATGATAATTATTTTATTCTCCAATAAAATATTTCGTAAATCCATATACTTATTAATATTATTATTGTTATGTAGGTGTGAAACAAAAAGGAAAAATCTTTTAAGCAAAGTATGAAGATTCACCGAAATTGTTCTTTTCATATAACTTTACTAGTTTAAATTGAATCACCGTCGCCGTCTCCTAATGTAACAAGTCACCTCCACCACCACCACTGCAGCTCTAATAATAAATTCAAATTTTAATCTACATTTGTAGAGGGCCCAGGAAGTGATTGCGTTGTTTTCATGTCTTTTTCGATTGTGAAGCCACTGTTCTATCTACCTCAGAATTGTTAGTACAATAAAACCATGTGCAAATGTTATATTTTGATATTTTAATATTATCGTTAGTATAAAATATATTACTGACATTATTTATATAACTCTCTTTGAAATATTCTAATCTTGAGAAGGCGCTTTTCTTCACTTGGAGCTCGTATTTTTACAATAGTGAAGGTGAGCAAAAACTTTGTTCCACTAACGAGGTAAGCAGAACTCTTATTATAGATAGAAATATTATTTTAAAACATAAAAAAGGAGTAAGTCATATATTACAAAAAAAAAATCATATAAACTAAAGGGACGTTGCCGAGAAATCATAAATTGTGTTTAGTGCAATAAACAGTAGCCCTGTTACAACTTTACACGTACAAGTTAAACTTATTCTTAAACGTTAAAAAATGTAGAATATTCTTGGATATGACAGAAATGATTTTTAAAAAGTGACCTGAATTTCGAATTCATCATAATTTAAGAGCTCCTTCAAAATAATCGTTTAGTATTTGAACGCCAAACAAAAGTTATTGATAAAAGTACTTTTAAATGTTCCAATCATATTTCTTATTTTTCGTTTTTTAAATTTAAACAAGTAATTAAGGCTTTATACAAAGACATTTTCCGTAACATTAAACCTTCATTGATGCATTTGTAACTTTTTGATCAATGTTTTATCAAGCAAGCTCTAAATGGAATTTTGCCTTAGTACTAGGAGTTGAATACTAGATGCATTGGCTACATTTTCTATTGAAAATATCTGAAACCTTTTAGATGCCTTTTAGTAAATTGTACGTATGTCTATGTCAAGTTTATAGATAGTTTTTTCAACTGATTGTATGCATACTTAGACACGCAAATTGTACTTGAAGACTGCGGTAACAGTGAAAGATAAGTAAAATAAAATTTGTATGTAAAAGCATTATTATATAAGTGTCATACTTAAAGTAAAAATTTTCTCTTAAAAAACATTAAATGGAGAGTCTGTTATCAGTGTCGTAACACCACATACAATGGTCACTAATCCTTTTAAACTACAACCATGAATTGTGATATTGTTGGCGATATATGACCATAATTTTAGGTGGCTTTCTGATTTATGTGATAGTCAAAACCGTATTTGAATACAATAAAAATTATTATTAAAAGGAAATTTTGAACCTTACCTATTAATATTCATATACAGATAAAGTTCTTGTTTTTTATTGAATGTGATTCTTCACTTACAATTCTCACATATGGAAGATGTACATGTCAAATAAACTTGAATCGTAACTGAAGAAATTAAAAGTAAATCGGAAGTGAAGTTTTATCCTTATAGGAAATAAATATAGTCATATCACGTTTAATACACTGATATTATTAACTTTATAAAGTATTTTTGAATTATTGACGTTACATAATTGATTACTTTATTTTTACACATAACAGCGTGGACAGGGACAACCACGTCAGGGCCTACGCGTGCCTCCACAGGTCCCATAATGCAGAAACGGATCAACTCTTAGGCCATATTAAGGCTAAGATTGACGATCTGCTCTCACAGACCCCCTCCGCTGAAGTCGTAGTCCTCGGGGACTTCAATGCGCACAATATCGATTGGCTAGGATCACATGCCACCGACTACGAGATCTGTATTTAACTTTGCTCTGGCAAATGGTCTGTCCCAGTTGGTCAAGATGCACATTCGTCTACTGGACATGGATATGCCCTCTTTGTTGGATCTTCTGCTGACTACACATCCCGGGAAATACAAAGTCACTGTCGAGGCTCTCTTAGGGTTCTCTGATCATTGCTTGGTACAGAGTGTAGTGCCCATTAAACGCCTAGCTCGCACAAGCCCTGCGACTCGACGCGTATGGCACTAAAAGTCAGCGGATTGGGATGGAATGAGGTCCTTTTTTACATCCTACTCATGGGGGCCGATTTGTTTGACTTCCAATGATCCTAGTGACTGTGCTACGCCTGTAGCTGATGTGATACTACAGGGCATGAAACTATTTGTACCAAGCTTTGTGGTACCACTTGGTGACAGATCGCGGCCTTGGTTTGATTCGTCTATCAGGACTGCAGCAGCTGGCAAACGGCAGACTTATCAAGCTTGGGCTAATACGTTAGTCATTAAGGATCCGATTTCTAGAGTTCTAAAGAGGAAATATAATCGTGCCTCCAGATTCTTCAAACAGAAAATTGCTAGAGCAAAGTTTAAGCATGTCGTCAAAATTGAGGATCAGCTGGCAAGGTACTCGCCTGGCACGTGCAAATTCTGGGCGCTTTCCAAAGCCACCCTGGGAAACTTTTGCCAGCCATCCCTACCTCCACTGCACACTGAGAACGACTCTCTGGCCCACACGGCAAAAATGAAAGCCGATCTCTTGGGCACTTTTTTTGCCTCCAACTCGACTTTACGACCAAGGGAAGACCCCGCGTATCATCCCGTTGTGTCATAGTTTAATGCCGGAAATAGTTTTCCGGCAAAAAATCATCCGAAAAGCCCTCTTTTACTTGGAAGTTTATAAGTCGAGTGGGCCAGATGGTATCTCTCCAATTGTACTACGGACATGTGCCCCTGAGTTGACACCAGTGCTAAAGCGTCTATTTCGGTACTCCTATCTTAGTTCCGGTCTCATGGAAGCGTGCCCTTGTCCATCCGATCCCTAATTTTTAAGCTTTATTATTATTATTAGAAGTAAGGTACCTATATCTTGGTCTATAAATAAAAATTTATTGCCCTAAAAAGATCCGTTTACGTCGAAATTGTGTATTACTTTGACGACATTCAGTTTTCGTATCTATTAATGATAAGATTATTTATGTACATCGTAAATATTTTCTTTTTTTTGTGAAATAAATACATCTGTGTGTGTGTGTGCGCTATGAGTCACATGCGTAAAGCTATTAATGTATCGGTGATTGAGGTCACAAACCTCGTTTCATATGATAATTAAAGGTGATAGGTGATAATTTTATTATACTTTCATTGTCTTGTCATTGTTTTTGGTTCAAATAATTTTTCCTACAAGCCTGGCCTCAGTATAATATTTCAAGGTTTAAATAATTTTTACAGTTTTATTCATTTTGCCGTAGAATATATAAACTTAATTTAATTATAATATTTACTTTCTTGTGTAAGACTGCTAAAAAATGTCTGCAATAATTTTTAAACCATTCCTATTATCGTTACTTCAGAGAATAGCCACGTATTTTTAATAAAATATTCCGTCAAATAAAGTCTTGTCTCTACTAAAATGCAATTCACACTCTGAGAATTAGTGACACGTCTATTTATTTATTTATTTATTTATTTATTTACCTTCACGCCATATCCCTTGCGGGGTAGCCAGAGACGACGGAGCGCCAAACGCTACGGTCTCTGCATACCTCTTTCGCCTCGGCCACAGACATCAACCTCCACATACATGCCCTCCGGGGGGTCCTCATGCTTTTTACGTGACCTTCCTCCAGTATCGTAGCTACTGTGTTTTCGAAGGTCACTCGAGGCCTCCCCCTGTCTCTCTTACCGCTCACTTTTCCCATATAAATCTTCTTTACCATTCTTTCATCACTCATTCGTTCATTCTCACCGTCACATCTTCGCTAGTACCTGCCATTCTGTGGATCTCTTCATTGCGGATTCGATCAGCTAGACTGACTCCGCATATTCTGCGAAGAGATCGCATCTCCACAGCATTCATCTTTCTTACATTCTTCTTCTGTGTTACCCACGTTTGGTTGCCGTATAACAGCGTCGGTAGCAAAACTGCATTGTGTACAGCCAAACGTGCAGCTATACTGACGTTTTGCCGTCTCAATAATGCAGTCAAAGCACCATTGACTCTGTTACCGGCAGCAATACGTCTTTCCACATCCATTTCATATCTTCCGTCTCTGCTAAACATACTTCCCAAATATACCACTTCATTCACTTGTTCTATTATCTTATCATTCACGTTGATCTTACATTCTGTTCTTTCTTCATTTCTTTCAAATATCAGAACCTTCGTCTTATCTACATTCAGGTTAACACGTCTTTTTACCCGATATCCAGCATTTCGTTAAATAAAAAAAAACATATTTAAAACCTTACTTTTCCCCTGGTGTGGCTCCAGCCTGAACAATTTGGTTATCATTTTTATAATTTCTCTTAATTTTAAATAGGGATTTCTTTCAGAAACACTGATTTAGGTTATTTTTTATATGAATGCAAATCTGTTTTTTGACGTAGTTCTTCTCTCGGACTCTATTTCTAGAGCACTTTTCTAATGTTATTTTAAAACAACTTTAGCTTTAAAATGTTTATTCTACGTTATTTTTGTGCAAAGTGCATTTGTCTTAATTATTTTATTATATATTAATAACGGAGCAAATAAATATATTTATATTCCATCCAATAGTGGTAGCTATCGTCGTTGTCTTGTTCTTTAGTCACTTAGGTAAAGGCTTACTTACACTTTTTAGTCATAACTAAGATATGTCATGTATAGTCTTTATTTACTTCATATATAGTCAAAATATTAATTTATATAAAATTTTTTCGCTTAACCTCTAAACTGGTGTTTCTAGCCTCAATACAATAACTTGCCAAGAATAGTAAATTCATTGCTACGAGTAAAGAGGACAACCATATAATAATATGAATTGTATTCGTTTAAATGATGATTGAAATTTGTTTTTTATTACCATTATTAATATACAACCGTCATGAAATGAACTTTCTTGTATAATATAATCAAAAACTTTACTTAGTTTATATAACAAGAATTATAATAAAAATATAACATATATTAGCTACATATTATATACATATCGCGTGTCATGTTGCTGTGTAACTTTAGTAATACGACATGTCGTATAACGTCCTCTACATAATGACTATCCTTCGTCACAAACTTATTTCATATTGCAGAGTATATATATACTAAAAAAGACATGAGCGAAGCATCTACTTTGAAACAGTAAATGTATTTCTATATTAATACATGCAAAATTAATGAATTTAGCTTTCTTTTGGTATTTCATGTAAATATTTTAAGGTTGTCGTTACGATATTTTAACTTCAAAGTTCTCGTTACATGTGAATACGGATGTGTCATCCATTGTTTTATTACCAGAACGTAAGTAAGACACATAACTATATCTTTATTCTTATTAATTACATGAAAAAAATGTCTGTATCAATTTAAACATAATCACTATTAACAGCGATGGTGCTTTACGTAGTACAAACCAGACCTCGTTACACTGTCATCAACACATCGCATTCAAGTAGATGTTTCGAAGAGTAGTAAAAATGATTTTAGGTAAGAAATAATAACTTAAAACTTCACACCGTGTCTTCAAGAAGGAGGGAGGGGTTAAAGAGAGGGAGAATCATAATGAAAATAACATGATTAATATACGATCTTTTGTAAAAAAAAAAACAATTTTTTTTTTAACTATATTCTCTAAATACTAAATGAAATTATAAAAATCGTACAGACATTTTATAAGAAAAGGAAGATAGAACTAATTCAGTATCGATTAATAATATTTTCACAAAGAGAAAGCTTTTAAAAATACATTTAAAAGAAGAAAATATTAATATTCACACTTAGTCTGAGATAAGGATATAAAACTAATTCAATTCAATTATGTTTCGTTATAGAGGCAAAGCTCCGGACAAATATAATTAGACAACATTACCGACACCGCTTTTAACAGATTTTATATTTATCAAAGTAAAATATTGTGCATTTTTTTTGGCTATGACTATAAATAAATAAGATATATTTTACTAACACGTCTTCAAAGCTTAATGTCAAATAATAGATATTATAATTGGGGTCACGTAAAAGGTTTAATTTCGAAGCAGTTTTGTGAATTTGATAATGTAACATTTCTTAAATATATTTATCGAAAGTACATGGAATGGTAGAAAGTGACTTATTATAGACAAGTATTAACATGTAGTGATAAAAAACAAGTCAGATTCAATCGAAGTTGTGTATGATTGTCGTATCTTACTTATATTTATTCAATATAATTATATATTGTTACAACTATTGTACAACTACAACAACAAATATCAAATTGTAAAGAACAAGCATTTTTTTTTTCCTTTCCTTTAAGTGTCTCCGCAGAATCTTCTAATACAATTTGCTTGTCGAATGATGCATAAAATCAGTTGAAAACACTATTTGTAAACGTGACGTAGACATTCTTCCAGTGAACTAAAAGGCAACTAGTTCCAGATGGCTTCAATAGAAAATGTAATCAATTCATCTTGTATTCAACTCCTAGTACCAAAGGAGAAATATCCATTTAGAGCTAGCTTGTTAAAACATTGATCGAAAAATTATGAATATATAAAATAATGTTTAAAGTTACGGAATATATATATATATATATATATATATACAAATCCTAAATTCTCTATCAATTACTTGATTAAATTTGAAAAACGTATAATAAACAATGTGATGGGAATATTTGTTATTCATTAAAAACTAAAACGATTTATTTGAAGAAGCTCTTAAAATATGATGAATTCGGAATTTAATAAACCTTTTTTTTAGACCCTCAGGATACTTTATAAAAATATTTTTTGTCATATCCAAGAATTTTAGTAGGTATAGTATAATTTAGTTTTTTTTTAGTAAGTTTAATAATTTGGTTTGACACAGTATGTCAATTATTCCACGCTCTTTTATCAGACTACATCTCAGTAGCGACTTACTATTTGTTATATAATTTTTCACATACTTCATGCATTTTCATTTACACAATAAACTGGTTATTTATCTCCTTGCATTACAAGGCCATATCATAAACGATTTCTTAAAACTTTATAGACATTGAGAAAAAAGAAACCTTTTATGTTTCTAAATATTATTATAATACAGAAAACATTGCGAATAAAAGCCAAAGAAATGTATTTAGGATTTAGATTTGTATGAAAAAGTATTTATTACCTGTTCTCAAAGGTTACTGAACTCAAAGTTGTGCTTTATTTAATCGACTACTTTATCTTATTATAACTTAGAAAAAAGAGTCTAACCTAATTTTTGTTAGTTTTTGGTTATACTGTAGAGACTAGAGCACACCGACGTTCGTAGATGCTGAATTACCGGCCATAAAAAATTGTGAGGCTTTGTGAGGGAAGTCCAGGACTTCCAAAGAGTTAGAGCCTAGAATCCTATACTATTACGGTAACTTGCCAAAAATAGCTTGCTAATAGCGCGCTAGATGTAAGAGCATAATATCAAATATCTTATTCAATATAAGTATTTGAATTTTTTACCTAAAGTGAGTCAAGCTGGCATATTATCTATTGTATTAATTTAAATTTAAGTATTAATAAAGTGAGTTTTAAATCTTAAATTGGATATTTAAAGCGACCCACTGGTTACTAAAACACTAAACTGGAAAGGATACATTAAAAAGTTAAAGAACATGCCACAGCTAAATTTCCAAGACAGGAGAATACTTTAGGAAATAAATTTGATTAAACATGAAACTTAAAATCTCGCTGTGATACTTTCCACTCCACGCCTCAACACGTCTTGAATTTATAAAGTATACAGACTTACTGAGTCTAGCTGCTGAAAGTGGCAGTTTATACTACAAATTCTATACTTCTCACGTACATACAGGCTGCGGGATGTCACGTTTTTAATGTGTCTTTTTATTACTGCGATATTACCGCATATCCGTTAATATATAAAATATGTATTATAGTCTGTCCATTACATTATGTTAATTGCTATTTAATAATTCTTGTTTATTTATAATGAAATTACTGTGTAAACAAATCATAACAATGAATTATCGCGATCTTCCATTAGAAAAACTCCAGTTACGATAAAAATCCGATTTAAAATATTTTGCCAAATCACTAGAGACAAATATACGGGTCATTGGAACATCAGTTGGAGCTAATAGGGCCGTTACACCTTCCAGTGATATATGAGCTGCGAAGTGACTGTGTCACTTCAGTTCCAGTACCTCACAAAAAGATAAAAAGAATTTCAAAATACAATTCATGTGTGTTTAATGAAATGTTCTGCAGAAAATGGTAATTTACCGAGAATGCTTTTTATGTTGAGTAATAGATCTTGTTCAGTTCTAATGAACCTTGAGATTCGTCTTATCTTCTGAATTTTAAATAAAGAAGTTTATATTATTCTTGCGACATTCCGGCTTTGTGATATATATGTATATATTATAACTTTCTAAGTGTCTCTTATAAATGACACTAGTACATGCAGTGGCTTAAACTGCTAAGAATTCAGCTCGCGAGTGCTGTATTGTAATATTGTATATTGTTTATTCTCACAGGGTTTGCTATGCTTTAAGCTTTTAAATAAGGATTGCCAATGGGTACAAAACGATTTGGATTAATTCTAAAATAAGTACGTGAGTACAACCGGGCAAAAATATATCATTATTAAATAATAGCAATAAAAATTACGAAAGATTAAATTGAATTGTGAAGACTGTACAGTCTAATTTGTTTTTCTCTTCTTGCAATACTAGTGTTTTTATAAATGGCAGTAAAACATATTATAGCTAGCTGCCGCAAAGTCCGTTTTTGTGGTACGGATCAGAAAAACGCCATTTAGAAATTTTTCGCCCAAGCAAAAAAAATTAATAATCTCGTCATAAAAAATTAAATAATTCAAAAAACACACCTACCAATTTTCGTTACGATTGCATAAAAAATACGTCTACTACGCCAAAACAAAAACTTAAATCACCGCCATTTTTGGATTTTTCCTGCCAGTAAGAGAAAATGGCCGGAGAAAAAAAAAAAAGTCAAAGAACACGATAACCAATTTTTGTGGCGGTCGGATGAAAATTGCTCCTGCTACACCAAAAACAAAACTAAACAACGGCGCCATTTTGGATTTTTTCGCCCAATCAAAAAAATGGCTCGGTATAAAAATTCAAATAATTCAAAGAATACGTTTCTCGATTGTCATGACGATAAGATGAAAAATACACCGGCTACGCCGGAACGAACATACTGAAATACATGCGGAAAAACTGCAGAATGGGCCTATCAAGTGGAAACGTAGTCTTTCGGACGTAGTCCTTCAATTTTCGTGGCGATCGGATAAAAATCCTCATAGACCAAAAACAAAAATAAAACGTCCCCATTTTGGATTTTTTCGCCTAATCAAAAAAACGGCTCGACATAAAAATTCAAATTATTTAATGAATACGCCTGCCAATTTTCGTGACGATAGGATGAAAAATACGCCTCCTACGCCGGATAAATACTGAAATACATATGGAAAAATAGCAGAATGGGCCTATCTAGTGGAAACGTAGTCCTTCGGACAAACGCTTCGCTACGCTCAGCGTTCGTCCGTCGTCGTTATAGTATTCATTATATAAATTGTTCGTAGCATTATATTTACAATATGAGGTATTGTATAGAAACTTAAACTTTTTTGACCTAAGCTAAAGTTTACTAACAGATTGTTAAATTTAGAACTATTAAATCACTTGGTATAAACTAAACCCTGATTTATGCTTAGCCTTATAGGTCTCACATCCTGTTCTGACTAGATTTTATTAAAATTTGTCTACCTCATGGGGATTAAACATTAAATAAACTATATTGTGTGATTTTATAAGGTATTAATATTATATAAATACACATTTATTTTCACTATTTTATTTATATATATACTTATTTGTTGTTTTTTGGTAAATGAAGCGATATTTTTAAACAAACAACAGTATTATATTTTTAACATATATTTTAATATCTACCGAAGCCGTATAATTTTAACAAAGTTTTAAAATGAGTATAAATTAAAATGTAGCGAACACATAATATATGGGCGCAATATATTTTAGTTTCATACAACAAGTTAATGTACTGGTAACTTAAAGTTGCGTTATAAATAAGTGAAGTAGCGAGAAGCTAATGAAACCAGCGCAGATTTAGGATTCTGGATAAAGGTATAGATAAATAATAACTGGAAAACATGATAACTACTAAATAAGTATGATATTCATTTAAAATATATATTTGTAACATAAAAAATAATTATGTGTCAATTATTTTATATTATTTATATTACCTTAACAATACTTAAACCTTATCTCATTTGACTTCGGATGTATAAAAATAAATAAGTGAATACTTTAAGAGAACTCGTCCTATTAATATTTACGTCAAAGTTAAATATAATTTATTTATTTTATCATGCCTAATATAATTATATTGATAAAATAATAATAATATTATGTAAGAAAAATATTTTGTAACAAACCTCAGTATTTTATGCATATTCATTACATTGTTTTACACTAGATAGACATCTAGTATATCTAAGAATAATAATTGCAAAAGTCTTTTCGCAAAATGTAGTGATAATAAACATAATTCTTTTCATTAAGATAATGAATTATTAACATAATGACTGAAAAATATATTGCTGGATATAAAAATGACTTTGAATCGCAATAACTAATATATAATTTGTGAACCACTTAATCCACCTTGAAACCTCCTGAAATTATTTTAATAAAATAAACAATTGTGTCTAACATGTAATTTTCTTACCAATTAATTAAAGTCATAGATTACTGCATATGAATATAATATTTATATTATATAAATATAAAAGTTCTTTACATTACAGTGTACTTTCATGAAACCAGTAATTAACCCGGTTTGAAAGGCGAATAAATTTCTGAGAAGGATCGCTTAACATTTCAAAATTAACTTTTACTAAAAGAATACTAAAACGAGAGAAACGTTAAACTTTAAAGCGATTTACATAACACCGGAAAATTCGCAGCAACTGATTTACCTATTCATTTAGAACTTCGAAACTATCATTATTGATATCTTGGGTCTCTCAAAGTTTGCCTTTTAATAGCAGTATCAGTTGTTTAAGAAAATACTAATTGGGTTCAAATAATAAATTATAGTTAAATAACAAAGCAATACCTCCATTAATGTCTCTGAACATGTCCAGCCTACTCGTACATTAAAATGTTACAAGTGTTTCAATTTACTCAAGATCTTGCATCGTACATATCGGTCGAGGAGATATTGCTGAGTTTTAATTTTTATTGAATACTAAATCCTCACAATTTCTCACACTAAACACTCACACCGTAGAGCTGCTCTCATGACAAATAACTTCAATTTGTTTTTCCATGCGCACGACTTATGACACCTGGCACTTTATTATTTTAAAAAGTAAAACAATGTTTTGCTTTTGCTATAAATTAGAAAGTTTTTAAAAGTCTCGAGATTATTTTAATATCCACTTCCTTACAGAATCATTGAATTGAAAGCAATGTTTTTTTAATGACAGTGTAACGAGGTCTGGTTTATACTTCTGTATGAGACGACATCGTTGTTAATGGCAATTCAATTTAAATGGATAAAATTGATACACACATTTTTCAGAGCTTAAACCAGCCAGACCTATTATTTTTTACGTTTACAGATAGTGAGATAAGTTCGTAGACTTATTTTGAGATTGTCAAAAATAAAATTATTATATAAAAATAAGCAAGAATTCAACATAGTAAATTATGAAAGAGCCTGAATACTGTAGATTTCATTAAAACAATTTGACAGTCGTTCTTAACTCATTTACAAAAATACTCGATAAAAGGAATACGATGCTTTTATTAGAAAACCCATGTTGCGAGACGGCTGCGTCCTGACGCATGGACATCTAGCGGTTCCATCAGTGATGCTGCAGTTTGAAGAAATGCAGAATAACCATTTCACTACGATTACACATGTATATATACTTAATATCACAAGATGCACTCCTATTACGTATTTTACTAAACTAATACAGTTTTGTACTGATAGTATTGTTCAATTCTGGTGTTATGTCCTATTTGTAGTTGTCTTTATACATTGTAAATCTCATTTCAAATAGATCAATAGACTTTTATATCCACAATTTTATATAACGCTTTAAAATTTTAAAACAACTATATCATACTCCTACCAAAGTTAAATGAATATACAACGATAAAGTTCAAATGTCATATCATAAACATTATTCAGATCGTAAGACACAGAATGTGTATATTGATGAAACAAATATTTGGAGGTTTAACATGGATACTGTGTTAACCTTAATCTATAAAAATTGTATACACAAGACAAAGTAAACAAATTTTTAATAACATGTTAATTTGAAGGGTCCGGAGACAAACACAACATCGGTCGGTACAAAAAATATTTATTTATTTTATTTTAGCTTCACGCCATATCCTTTGCGGGTATCTAGAGATACAATAATAATACCTCAACGAATAATATTGTTTTGACAAACATATATTCTTCTACAAAATCGTACATACTTAAAGTAGATAACCTACACATACTTAGTTTGTTATGATCTAACGTTCCATTGATTAAGGCAAATCTCTCTAAGTGTCATCTTAAAAAATAAACGCGGTGTGCGATATCTTGTTTTGTTTTTTTTTTTGTGTTTATTATTATTTTATTTTTTTTTTACTTTCTAAAATATATTTGATCAAACATGATAGAATTTAAAATTAAACTGCGATACTTTCTACTTCACGCCTCAACAAGCTTTGAATTTTTAAGTTATACAGACTAGCTGCTGAAAATGGCAATTTATTCTACCAACTCGATACTTCTCACTCACAGACGCTGGGATGTCACGTTTGTAATATGTCCTTTTTATTGCGATATCCGTAATCTATATAAATATCCCATATATATTATATGTCATTTACATTGTTTTAATTGTTATTTAATACATAATGTTTATTAATCATAAAACTTCTGTGTACACAACGTAACCATTTAATTACCTGGATATTCCATTAGAAAAACTTGACTATCTTAAGAGTATGTATGTATTAAAAATATGTTAGCAAATATACGGATCATTCGAGTATCAGTCGGGGTTACCAGGGTCGGTACAACTTCAAGTGATATATGAGCTGTGAAGTGCCTCTGTCACTTTAGTTCCGGTACCGCACGAAAAGATAAAGGAATACCGAAAAACGATTCTCAAGTGGTCTGCAGGAAATGGATAAAAATTTACCGGGAACGCCTTTTTTGTGGAGTAATTAATCTCGCTCAATTCTTGTAAAGTTTGAAATTCGTCTGATCTTCTGAATTTTGAATAAATATTATTCCATTATCATATTAGCAATAAAGGATTTTTTGCGTCTTCTATACTCAGAAAATATTAAGGTAATCCAAATTGTTTCCTTAAAGTGGTTCATTTTATTCTTGCTTTGAGATATATAATGTGTCTTCCCAAGTGACTCTTATAATTGACCCTAGGGCATGTAGTGGCTTAAGTGACATGAAACTTAATATTTTGTATAGCTAGTATTTTAGTTAAAGAAGTTTGAGAAAAGCAGCTAATATAAATATCATGACAAAGTTCCAAGACGAGTATGTTATTTCTACAAATGTTATTATCGAATTGTCAAGACAAGACAAGGTATATATTAAAATTAAAGTTAGTAAAAAGATTGTTATTACCAAGTAATATTCACTCCAAATACTTCGTTTGCGAGACCGACCTCAGCCTGACACTTAACATTTGACCTCGACCGATCCCTACCCGATATTACATATTCATTTGACATTATGAGGCGTTACTTTCTAGGCATTTAACACTGATAATACCCTAAAATTATTATGGATACTAGACTAACTGCTATTATTCAGTTTTATTTTACGAAACTTCGTTCCATTTACTCATTGCTCTTAATAAAACTATTTGTCTGCACATATACCTATTACTTGCTTTTATCTTCAATGAAATGGGCAATTTAAATATTCAAATATCAAACAATAAGGTAGCATATTTCTCTGATTAACAAAATGTGTAACTCAATAAACAGAACCCATAATTTAGAAGCAGTCGTGATAATACATACAATATACTGCTTACTCATTTGAAGAGGACTTGTTCTTAAGTTTTGATTTCATTTGACAATACTTTTACATAATTGGTTCATGTAAAGAGATGCGATTCTTATTATCTATATATTAATACGTGATGCCAAAACTTTGGACCCCTTTTTACGAAAATTGCGCGGACGCAGGAGCATAAAATTTGGCACACTTATAGTTTATGTACAGGAGAAGTGCAGAACGCTAATATTTTTCAATAATAATGCTTATAAAGTACATTAAATCAATAAATAAAACATTACCCACATTACCATGCATTTCACACACACATGTTTCTTTTGTTTTTCATTTTGTCTATAGACATAGAAATATTACACACACTACTATGCAAATTCACACACACATACTTACTACAGACTTAGAGTACTGACATTGACATATCAAAAATATATATATTTGCCTATACATACTCTGTGGTCAAATGGTTTCTTTTGTTTTTCATTTTGTGCATAGACAGAGTTCTCAAAAAAAAAGTTTAATTTGTCTCATTTAATTAAATATAAAAAAAGATTTTAATAATAATGCCAAAAAAATAAATTAAATCAGTTAATAAAACATTATACTAACCAGCATGCATTTGACACACGCATACATACTCTGTGGTCAAATTGTTTCGTTTCTCTATTATAGACGTAGTTGAAAAGTTTGTTTGTTGTGGTTTTATTGAATGTTTAAAGTTAATTAAAGTTTTATTTGACGAATACTACGTGAAATACTGAGCGTTTATACAAATTTATGTGAGTTGTGTAGCAGTAAGATACATTTAAACGTATCGTCGTCTTTCAAGGACTATCATTATATGCATAAAGAAAGCTCTGTAGCAGCAATCTGCAATAACAACATTCAGGTACAAAAATTGTTGATATTGCTGGTTCAAAGCAATTATTGTAGTTTACGATTTCAGTAATTGCATATACTTTAGGATAAATAAGTGATTTTGTGTAAAAACTTTTTCTCTTCTTGATTTCAGTAATCTATGAAAGAACTTTAATTATGCCTCGACATAGAACATTAACGAGTCGGAGTGAGAGACAAAGAAGAAGGAATATTTCTCTAAGAGGAAGGAATAATTCCTCATCAGTAGTATTAGATAGTAATATGATTTTGAGAGATGCATTTAAGTGTGCTCTAAATGTCATTCCAAATGTGTTTTTAAGTTATGACATTAACATTTTGAACCTGAAGTGACTTTAGGCGACCAAACTGCATTTACTTCATGTTGTCACAAGGGTAAAGCAATATTACCACCCTTAAGTCAAAACGAATATTTGATTTAAAATATTATATGATGGACTTACTTCAAATGAACCTTCAATAAAAAGTAAATCAAAAAATTATTTTGAAAATATTAGGAAATATAATTCATGTTTTGCTATGGTTAGCTCAGAAGCCAAAGTTGCTGAGGCAGTTACAAGTGGAGTGTA